>JAVJGI010000001.1:44266166-44332142 GCA_035590275.1 Ibycter americanus | reverse complement strand
ATTTGGAAATTTTCGGGGGACTTGCGCAGGAAAAAAAATTGGCTTGTCACTGCTGTATGTGCCCCTCTGCTTTCTCGGTTGTCACCACGTTTTGGGATGCCTTTGGTGGGTGGAGAGGCTTGAGGAACTTCCATCTGGAGGGATGCACTAGAAAAAAAAAAAGTTGGAAAAGTCTGACAGCAGCCTTAGCTGGGGTTTGCGAATACAGCTGATTTCTGCTGTGTGAGTGCAAAGAGCACGAGCTGCTCAGGAACAGACAAGGTCCAAAGGGGAAGTGCAAATCCCAACAGGAATATGGAGGCACTGAGTAAGACCTAGTTAATTAAAGGCTGTTACATTTTCCAGCTCTTGATGTGTTGCTGTGGTGGGTGAGCCCCGACGGGCTGGCGTGCTGCTGCACAGGCACTTTCTCCCCCTCCTTTCTTTTAAAATTCAAAACAATCTTAAAGAAATGGTGCTCTGAGCTTGAATGCATGGAAATTGCAGGGCCAAGCATGGGAAAAGCCCTCCCAGAAAATGGGACGGTCATCCCGGTGTGTGTCCCAGGTGCTTCCCCAGTGTCCTGTGCTCACCTGTGGCTACCACATAAGTGGTCCCGGCTATCACAGCATTAACGGATGACTTCGTTAGGCAGGGCTATCGCTGCTGACAGGCCCAGGGCACAGGTAAAGCTGTGGCAATAGCCCTGCTGCTATTTCTTTCTGTGAATGCAGAGCAGCAGGGATCCTGGTATAACTCATTTTTTTGCAGAGGTCCTACATGCACCCCGGAGGGGTGTAATGCTGAAGGGATCCTCAATCTCATTGTAAGCTCTTCATTTGGGAAAAAGAAAAATAAATAGGTGAATCAGTGAAGTCATCTCACTCAGCTAATGTACACATTAAAAGAATTAGGCGTATGGTAAGCAAATGCCCTGAGACATAAAGTCCCATGGTGGTGGGAGTAGGTGAGGTCCCATTGGGATGTGCTGGGTGACCCTTGTGAGAATGAACAGATGCATGTTGGTGATATAGATTATTATGTTGGTAATAAAAACTATCTACTTGTGCAGCTTTTCCTGTGGATTTGATCCTTTCCTCGTTCTAGCCTAAATTTGAACTAGGCTCAAAGTGTGCTCTGCCTCTGCGTGGGCAGAGACTGCTGCAAGGAAGGAAAATCCTGAATTCACCTCAGCTCATGTCATGGGAGAGGTTAGAGTAGAAAAGCCAAATCACGTATCCTGCAGCTTTTAGTATTTTCTTTATTTCTAGTTTTTCCGCTGTTTTGTCTAGAGAGGCTACTTGAAGGTTTTTGTGCCAGCTACCACTGAAGCGTGATGGGGAGCTAAGGCTCCATTTTGGGGACAACAGCCACTTGTCTTAGCTGGCCAGGTGACCCTGGAGGCTTTTGGTGACTCCAGGGATGGTCCTGGGGAGGTTTCACCATCAGTTTAAACCTGAGCCATCCCTGAAGAGCAAGGTCCAGCCCTGCTGCTTGTTTTTTCTAGTGCCTTGTGAAAGGACCTGGATGCCCATCTGGGAGCGGGACGGACTCCGATCACAGGGTCAGCGCCCCACTACATGCCAATGTGCTGTGAGGAGCCGGTGGCTGCACGTACAGGGACAACCCTGGGGTCACAGCAGGTTTGGATGGCTCAGGCTTCACCTTTGCAACGTAATCAGAAATGTTGAGCACAGCGATCTCCCTACGGTGGGGAGATGCAGGCTGGTTAGGTGATATAATTTATATAATTACAGATAAGTAGCTCCCTTTCTAGCTAATTTCCTAGAGGTGATCAGAAAACGGAGATTATTAACAGTGCTCTGGCCCACTGAGTAAGCTCAGAAATGTTATTTAAAAGCTGCTGTTTGCTTCCTGCTCTGCTACAGCTGCCCTGTTTGGCCTTGAGCAACACCATCATGGGCAACTTTGCCCAAAGCCTGAAATTTAGCTTCTGCCTCGAGCTGAGGGGCTTGCAGAAACAGTCCTTTTTGGATGCTGGGTGTAGAAAAGCCTGTTTCCACATTGGTGCTCAGGGCAAGACTGAACCACTCTCTACCGGAACCTTTTCTCACGGCTCCAGTTACTCACCAGAGTTAGAGGCGATGCGTGTTGGGTCAGACTCCGATGCTTTGGCGGTTGGTGTGTCCCTTAGTGCAGACGTGGACTTCCTGACTCATGGCTGGCTGTTATCAGCCATCCTTTGTACTGCTGCACCTTGCCTTCCTGGGCTGTCCCTGCACGCACTCCAGCAGCACATGCTGTGCTGCACCACGGGTCTGCGCAGCCACCAGTCCTGTGCTGACCTTGCCCTTCAAAAAACACTTCTTATTTATTATAGTAAAAAGTAAGAAAAGGGATACACAACCTTTCCCTGCAAAGGAGAACGGAGGTTTTTTGCACAGCGCTGCATACACCTCCTCTCCCTCCTGTGCCTCAGTTTCCCCATCGGTGGGACGGGGCTGTTATGCTGTCTCAGCCTCACAGGCTGAACACTTGGCTTTGCACAGCTGAATTATAGACTGATTTTGCTTGGAAGGGACATCTGAAGGTTTCTGACCCAAACCTGACTTCAAGCAGGTTCAATCTCAAATTTAAATCCAACCTCACAGCTAAATCGGGTGGCTCAGTGCTTTCCCAGTTGGATTTTGAGCTTCTCTGGGGTTATATCGGAGACAACCAGCTCTCCATACCCTGTGCTTGATTACCTGTTTCTGGAGGTAAAAAAAAAAAAAAGCTACCTCCTAATATTTAACTCGATTTCTCCCCAGCTGCAGCTCGTGCCTGCTGCCCCTTGCCCCGATGCCTGGCACCACCAGGAGCAGCTCGGCTCCATCTTTCCCGCGTATTCCCATCCCCAGGCTCGATTCAGGGCGGCCGCCTCCGCCGCCTGCTCCGTGGCGAGGGGAACATCAGCCGGTTGCAACGGGGAGAAGTTTTCCGTGAGCACAAGTGCAAAGGGTGGCTGGGCTGCGAGTGGCGGCGGCGGTGGCGGTGAGTCGCTTGGCTGCTTTCCTGCTGCTGCGTGGGGTCAAGTGGCCTGCAGCCGTGCCGTGCCGTGCCGTGCTGTGCCGTGCCGTGCCGTGCCGAGGGGCTGCACCGTTGGCCCAAGTGCCCGGGGTGGGAAAAGCTGTGGGGGTCCACGGGAATGGGGCGAGAGGGGGCCTCTTCCAGCAGCACCAGCAGCTGCTGGGTGGGATTTGCATTAATCCGGAGGATTTAGCTCAGCCCTTCCTACACTGAGTTAAATCCTGTCCTTGGTTTAACCCCTTTGAACAAAATTAACTTGCTCTGAACACATAGTTTTTTCCTTTTATTTATTGATTTTGTAAAAAATTTTAAAAGTCCAGCTTTTGCAAATAGCCTGTAGGGGACATGACGTGCTTGCGCTGTGACTTCTGCGCAGTCAGGGCTTTGGCTAAGGCCGGGAAGTGTCTCGGAGCAGGGTGGGAAGGACGCAGGGAAAGCAGGACGAGGAGGCTTCAGCCACCTCGGTGCAAATCCCGGGCAGCGTTTCCCCTGCCTGCAAAACGCTGCATGCTCTCTGCCAGACCTGGCTGCTCCAGCCCCCTGTGACTTCTTCTGGGGGAGAAGGTACTCTGTCTGTCCACATGGGAAGTTTTTGAGGCAGTCAGCTTGGGATGCGGGGCTGTTCCTAGGTGGGGGGATGCTCTGGGACCCTGGCAGTGACTGCGGTACCTCCCCAGCACCCATGGAGTACGTCAGCACACGGGGAGGCACGGGGGCCGTTGACTTCGAGGGAGCCCTCTTCTCTGGCTACGCGCCCGACCAGGGTCTCTTCATGCCCCGTCACATCCCCTTGCTGGACGGGGACACCCTGCAGAGATGGAGCAGCCTGTCCTACCGGGAGCTGGTGAAGGAGCTGTGCTCCCTCTTCATCACAGCCGAGCTGGTCCCACAGAGCACGCTCGACGGTGAGCCCTGGCTGCGTGGGGAGCTGCTCGCAGGGGTGTGCACGAGGATTTTGGGGTGTTCAGATGCATCTGCCTGCCTTCACTCCATCCTTTTCACAGCCCTCAGAGCATTGAGCCTGCTGCATCTTTGCCTGCTCCTTTCTGCACCCTATTCTCCTCTGTCACCTTGCTGCCACTTGTTACCTTCTCAAAAAGGTGTCCCTTGTGGGATTCTGGTGACTGCAATAGTGATGCCTGATGCTATTCACTGCTGGGGCACCCTGTTGCCCTGCTGGGCTCCAGACCTGCCCTCCCGCAGGGTTTTCTGCTGCTCCGTGCTGTCATCGAGATCCAGTTTTTAATATTTTTAACATTTAACAGCTATTACTTCCACCAGAGGGCAGCTACAACCTCTGTCTCAACAGCACGTTATGATAAAATTTGGGTTTCCTGTATTTTATATTTTAACACTGTTTGCTCTGATTGTGTCGGGTGTCCCCTGGGGTTACTTGCCATAAAGCTATCAAACACAATGAAGCTGGACTGGCTTACTCCTAATAACTAAGAATAATTTGTAGGATAACTACCACCTCTCCAGCAACTGAGAGTCTTTGGTTGTGCAGAAAGCTTCCCAGGAGCATGAGGAGCACAGATGCAAGAAGCCATGGGTCAGAAAAACACTCCCCTACCCAAGCTGACAGCCCCTTTAACCATTTTCCCTCTAGACCTGATCGACAGGGCCTTCAGCAGGTTCAGACACAAGGACGTCGTCCATCTGTCCAGGCTGAAAGATGGGCTGAATGTGTTGGAGCTCTGGCATGGGGTTACTTACGCATTTAAGGATCTGTCCTTGTCCTGCACAGGGCAGTTTTTACAGTACTTGTTGGAGAAAAAGCAGAAGCATGTCACTGTTCTGGTGGGTGAGTATGTCTCTTTGTGGGGGTAAAATTTCTGGGCAGGTCTTTACCTTGAGAGCCATCATCCCATGGCCCTCCCCATAGATGTCCCAGGGTAGTATTGCTTTGTGGGTGGCTGGCGAGTGACCTCCAGGTAATGCCAGGGTGGCTTCTCTAGCCAAAAAATCTCGTGGAACATCTCTGTATCTTTTTCTTAAAGTGCAGCAGTGCAAGTTTGATTGATGCATGAATTCTTGCTTTTCTTGGTTCTCCCTCACTTTGAAACAGGGACTTCAGGGGACACGGGGAGCTCGGCCATCGAAAGTGTGAGAGGGCAGAAGAACATGGACATCTTTGTTCTGCTCCCCAAGGGGTTCTGCACCCAGATACAGGAACTTCAGATGACCACCGTCATTGAAGACAATGTCCATGTCTTTGCTGGTTGGCATTGCTGTTGGACTGTCCACTTTATGGCCCTGCTGTGTCAAAACCATCACCCTAAAAGTCTCAGGTGGCTGCTGCTTTAGCAGCAGCAGCCAGCTGGGTCACTGCCATCATGGTCACCATGCCCAGACATCTGGCTAACAGGGGCTGAGATCCCCAGTTTGATGACCAAGTGGTTCAAGGCTTCCTTTTCTCCTGGCCACAGATGAGAGCTGCCTCCATGCAGGTGGTTGGTGTTTAGCTGCACTGAATTCAGCACCATTTCTTGGCACTAAAAGGACCAAGAGTCACCCCTTTCCTCTGTCCTCTCACCTTCATGAGTGGTCCACCCTGTACCGTGTGTGGTCCCCATGGTTAGGAATCACTGCTGGGTGCTTGAGGTGTCCCATGGACTCCTCTGCTCAGCTGGGTCTGGTCTCACCTTGGCATCTCACAAGGGATGCAGGCATTTGCCTGTCAGGCAAATACATACTTGGTGTAAACAAGAGCCCAGAGTGCCGCATCTGCAGAACCCACCCGGCATCCACATGGTGTTACTCAGCCCCCGGCTCGTGCAGCTCCCGAGGCAGATGGGCAGCTCAGGACACCCCTGGTGGCAGCGACCCCAGGGCTGGAGACTGACCCTACTGTGCAGAAACACCTCGCGCCTGATGCGCCCATGTTGGCAGATCTAATCTTTCCTTTCTCCTTTTGACAGCTCATGGGAACAGCGATGAAATCGATGAACCTATCAAGGAACTGTTTGCTGATGTCGATTTTGCCAGAAAATACAATCTGATGAGCTTGAATTCGGTCAATTGGTCTAGGATTATGGTGCAGATTGCTCACCACTTCTATGCTTACTTTCAGTGTGCCCCGTCCCTGGATACCACCCCACTGCCAGTGGTGGAAATTGTTGTGCCAACAGGAGGAGGAGGAAACATCACAGGTGAAGGGAAAAAAAGATAGGTTAGATAAGGGAGAGAGTGCTGTGACCTGTGGACTAAAAGCGCTTTGCAGATACTGGGTATTGCTATTTATTAAAACACCCACTCTCTGGTAGGATTTCTTCAGAACCACTTACATTTCATTACTCACAGATGGTTATTAGTCATTCAGGTGTCACTGATGATTTGCAAGGTGCAGAAAATCCCAAACCACCCTTTTGACGGTAGCTATCTTGAGAATGGGCACATTAGAAGAGGACAGAATGTGTTTGATCCAGAAAAGAGGGAAAATACTGCTGCTCTGATTTCCTAAGTGAGACATTAACAGAGATGTGGAGTCCTGCCTGGTCCTAATCTGGTTTGCCTGGAGGTGCGCAGTCAAGACAACCACTCTTAATTGCATAATCTGGTCTTCTAAATGTGAGTCCTTGATTGCCTCAGTCCCAAAATAGGCATGCAACTGTCTGTTGAAAGCAATAAAGGATTCGATGCACTCAACTGCGTCCACTGCACTTCCAGGCTGCTCATCTGAGGCAGCATTAATAAGCCGCAAGAGCCCAAAAGTTTCATCTTTCTTGCTTGAACAACAGCTGCCTGACCTCTCGGTCCCCTGCCCATCCATCTTCAAATGTGAAGATGCCCAAGGGTCAGTGTTCAATGGCAGGTGGAGCATTGCATGGCTGGATTTTATAATCTGGTGCTCTACCAAAATATTAAAGACAGGTATCTCAGAGTCCATTAAGGAATGTCATTTGTGTCCACTTCTGAACTATATGCTCAGTCAATTTTTATGATGACTTACTTGCCTTTGGCTGTTTCTTCATCAATCATGCATATATTTTTTCATGTTTTTCTAGCTGGCTGTATTGCCCAGAAAATGGGTCTCCCGATTCGACTTGTTGCTGCAGTCAACAGCAACGACATCATTCACAGGACTGTTCAACATGGGGATTTCTCACTGTCAGAGAGCGTGAAGGCTACGTTAGCATCAGCCATGGATATTCAGGTATGTAATGAATCGGCTCAAATGGGAAAATACCTAATATTATATATTTTTATAAGTTTTTTTCCTTTGTACTCTGTTCTACCTGGTTTATGAGAGCGTAATTCTGCCACTGGCAATGCCTCTCAGCGATGCATGAAGAGGTGTGACTCATATTGAGCATTTATGTTGCAGACTTCTGAGCTGAGATAGATCACACACCTTCTTCCTCACTTTTCAGGGCCTGACTTTGCAATCTTCATTGCTGAATGTTGGGTTTCCGGGGTTTCGTTATGTGCAAGGTTAACAAGAGAAGGATGGTTTCTCAAAACGTGACACTTAGAAAATTATAAATCCCATCACATCTCAACAGCTTTGTTGGTTTCTGAAAGGCTCCACCAAGAGTAAGTGAAAAGACCGGGAAGAAGGTAGGGAAGCCCGGAAGAAATGCCTCATCTGTGGCCATCTGCATCTTACCCAGAGCAAAACAAGTCTCAGCAGGCAGGGAAAGTCCTCAGCAACGAAAAGTCATGGAGGTACAGAAACCATACACCTGGAAGCAAATGCCTCCCATTTCATACCTGCCCTGTGATCCACAGGGATTGGATCTGCTTCTAAACAAGGGACTAAAGTGTGGAACGCTTGATGTTGTATCACTGTGGCCTTAAGCTACCTGCGTTTTCGAAAAGCTATTCAAACACATTGGGAGGACCTGGGAGCCTGGAGGAACTGCCATGCTTTGCAGTAAGTTGTTATGCTCCTACCACTAGACTGCTGTGGTCTGCAGCTTGGCTTTCCTCCCAGGGCATGAATTTGTGGGGCTCCTCAGCCCTCAAAGCATATTTGGGCTCCTCTTGTGTCCCTTCAGTAGCACTGGTCTGCTGAGGCACCTAAGCATGTGCCAGACTTTGGGACCATGAGGGAAGGCAGCCAGGTGTGATGATGTCCAGAGATTCCGGAGGAGGTGGATGGGTGTATCCCTCTGCACATCCCTGTCCGTGGCTGTGTAGGACATCATTGTTCAGCTCACATCTGAAGCATCCATGCAAATATTTCCATAGCTTAACAAATCATTCATGCTGGAGGGGAATTCAGGACATGTCTAGTTGGGACTTGCTCAAAGCAGGGCCAGCCCTGAGGTCAGACCAGGTTGCTCAGGGCTTTGTCCAGTCGGGTGTTGGAAACCTTCAAGGGTGGAGAGTGCACAACCTCTTTAGGTTTCCCCTTCTGCAGACTAATCTAAAGCAGAGAAAACTTTCCAGTTAGACACTAGCTGAAGAGTTGAAGGTGAAGCAGAAAGTCTAGTGTGGGTCAGCCTTGTAAGGAGCGATCCCAGGAGAATCACAGTAGACCCTGTGTCTTTGAAGTACCTAAAGCCAACCAGGGGCTGTTCTCTGGCCCTGAGGTCAGGAAGCACCACTCAGCTCATGTCCACATGCCAAAACTTTCCTTGGGAACAGCCCCCAGCATGACCTGGCCTCCAAACTGGGCCCCAACATTCTCCTGGACAACTCTAGTGGCATGGGGCAACACCAGACCAGAGACCTGGCTAGTAACTTAAATGGGAAGACCAGTGCTCACACCAGTGTCCTGGCCCAGTTCAACTTACTGGTGTCAATGTAGTGATCTCTATTGGAAACCCTAAGGCTGGTATGAATGGAGGGTGAAGGGGAAGGGCTGGATGTGAGAGCTGCGGAAAGAAGGATGGGAGAAGAGGTGTCAGGAGGATGGTGCTGGAGGCACCTCCAGTAGTAGGTCATCAGAGTCCAGGCACACTGACACGCAGCTTCTCAGGACAACCAGGCTGGGAAGCAAAGGACAGCCTAAAACAGGGGACAGCCTAAAGCCAAGGGCAGGCTACGCCCAGACTAGACTGAAGATTACAGGCTGGAGGCTCTGGGAGGTGATGGTGGGAAGATGAAGAACAGGACTGGGGCCATAAGCCACCCAGATAAGGACACAAAAGGCTGAGTAAGTCCTGATGACTCGCCAAGGTAGGACAGGATGGAGAGAAAAAAGGTCACAGACACTGTCATCTACTAAAAGGTATAAAGAGCTCACCCAAAACCAGCACTTGAAGCCACGAGATATGATGAGGACTTGGTAGCTGGTGCCCCATGTCCCGTCTGTCCCTACAAGGTATCTCGGCCAAAATACCTGGATGAATGTTTCTTGGTGATTGTGAACATGCGGGAATGAGACAGTGAGCAGTGAAATTGGTTTGGGACCCTCCTGTACAGTCTTGCACCGAGTTTTGCTGCAGTGTTGCAACACCGATTGCTACACAGCCATACAGGCCAGTCAGGCCCTATATGTGCCTTATATGTTCATAAGGGTTATCGGTCAGCCCTGCAGGGAGCTGGGTGTCTCATTAAGTCACGCGGGAGCTGGGTGACTCACAGCAGCATCTGCAACACTAAGTAAACAGCTGGATATTTCTGATTCTCAAATACATAGTGTGTTATTAGCCTGAGTTCCTCAAGGTGATTGTACAGATGTGGTCACACTGTTGATTTATCAGTCATCCCTTCATTAGTTGTTTTTTTTTTTTTTTTTTTTTATCTGATGGTCACTGCCAGACTGCTCTGACAGGTCAGAAGTCTGAAAGACTTCATGTTCCCAAAGACTTGTCTTGGGATGTGGGTGTGCAGGGGCAAGACACAAAGCCCACCGCAGTTTCCACCAAGAAAGACGTGGTGGTAGGACCTTAACTCTGATTAGACATGAGAGAATCCACACAGGTGCTCTCCCCCTCAGACGGATGCTGGCATTTCTGCTCCTCATCGATTGCCTTGTTACTGCAGGAGCCTTACAACGTGGAGAGGATCCTCTGGCTGCTCTCGGGCTCTGACAGCCGCCTGATAAAAACGCTGATGGAGCGATTCAGTGCATCAAAAAGCCTTACACTGCCAGAGGATTTGCACAGAAAGGTCTGTGTGTGTGTGTGTGTAAGCAGATTTACCACTATCCATTGTTTTCAACTCATTTTCAGAATAAAAAAAGATCATAGAGGGGAGTTTCCAACCAAAAATCTAAGCGTGAATCCAGAGCAGGGGTTTTATACCGATGCATGTGCATGGAGATTAAAAAACCCTTTTAAATTATGTTTTTTAAAAGAAGCCATTTTCTTCTTTGCAAAACTATTTTAAAAATGCCTACAATTATTTACGTAGGATATGAAACCACCTGTCCTTGGTCGCTCCAGATCCGGCATTGGCCGTGCACCGAGGCATCATGCAGTGGGTGCTGGCACAAATTGAGTGTGGCATTTGGGAGTGGGTCTGCTGGGTTTGGTGCTGCAATTCAGCCTCAGTGTTGCAGCAGATGGAAGCATGAACACAAAGCAGAGAGAGATACAAGACAAACCCAAACATTTGAATTGCGAGGCTCTTTGGGCCAGATGCAGAGTCCTGCCTCTTCCCATTCAACACATGCTGTCCCTCACTGCATCCTTTGCCTGGTGCCTACTCCTGCTTGAGCAGTAGCAGAATAATTACAAACAATTTGCATTATTAAAAGAAAGGAAGAATATTGCACTGAGGAGGGTTTTACAGGCTCTCAGAAATTCCCTTGGAGAATGCAAATAGCAGGGCAGAGCTGGAGCTGAGTCTTGGCTCCTCTCCATCACGCTCCCAGCACCTGGGGATGGAAACCCCTCACTTGCACCCCAGCCCTGCGACCGTTTCCAGCAGTGCCTCCTCCCCTGGCTGCAGCAGCAACTCCTTTTCCTTCGGTCCCCGGGGAACCCCAGCCTCCAGCCTCCCTATTTTGACCTGCTTTGCTGAGTTCCTGTGGCACAAGCCCCCCTGGGAATGCGTAGGGTGGTGATGCCCTGTGCAAACCTCCCCGTTTCCCCTGGGCCACAGCTCTCCGAGACCCTGCGCTCCTGCTCAGCCTCTGACAAGGACATCGTGCGAGCCATGCAGCGCTGCTGGGAGGAAAACCGCTACCTGTTGTGCCCCCACTCCGCCGTAGCTGCTCACTACCACTACTCACAGCCAGCTGGGTAAGGACAGCCGTGGTCAGGAGCATCAGGGACCAAAGCATCACTTCCCCCTTGCTCCTGCAGCATCTCCAGCTCAGGGCTCACTTACATCAAAAATTTTCTTGCTTTTCTTTCCTTTTCAGCACGCCCCGGTGTTGCTTAGCTCCAGCCTCCGCAGCCAAATTTCAGGATGCCCTGCTCCGAGCTGGCCTGGTTCCCCAGCTCCCCCCTGAAATCTCTGCCTTAACAGCGATGGAGACCAGATCCACGCCCCTGGAGCGGGGGCAGGACTGGGCACAGGCACTCCGGGGACGGATCGAAGCCATGGCACAGCGGTGGGAGGCACGGGGGCGTTTCTTAGCCCCCTCAGGACAGCAGGGAATCACCGGGCAGGGAGTCACACAGACCTGAGCTTCCAGGGCACAGCTGGCCCATGCCTCCCAGGGCTCATTTTCCATTTCCAGGAGAGCCCTGTATTATGCTGGGAGAGGAGCCTACACTCTCCATGCAATGAATTATCAGCGAGAGCACACTTTGCCATTGAATTAGACTATTTCATAATATTTTCAGTAAAGAGCTCTGCAATTGTATCCCCCTTTTCCTAGTAATTCATAAAAACTGATGAAATTCTGAGTGAACCCACCTGTTTCATCATTACTAGTTATTACAGAAAGCTCCCTTAGCACTACCCACAGTCGCCAGCTTCCTGAGCGTTATCCAGTGATCCTGGCCCCGTGCCGGGATGTTCAGCCCACCAATGCCAGTACAACCTGAGATGTTCGATGGGAAATGCATGCAGGGCTGGGTGGATCCACTTTACCCATCCCTGTAATTTAAGCAATGCCAGGGATCATTTCCAGGCATCCAAATGTGCTCAACGATAGTGTTAAATGTTTCCCCTGGACACGTTTGTCTTAAGGAGCTACTTTCTAGTGCTGTATCTTGCAGATTTTGGTCCTAGTCCTGCTGCAGACTCTTCCTGGGCAACTTCCACGAAAACAAATAGGAAATGGGAAATTCCCCTTATATTCTGCCTGAAACTTCGAGTCTTTCAGTACCACGTTCCCATCATATACATATAAATATATAAATACCTTGTGTGGGAGCTGCCTCCACAAGTCATGCATCTGGCAGGAATCTCTTGTGCCTGAAAAGGGGGTGGGGGGTGGGGGTGGGGGGAAATTGGGAATAATTACACCAGGGGGGGAAAATCCCCCTTTGCCATAAAAAAAAAATTCCCCCTTTGACATCAAAGGAAGTCCTGTAATGGGAGGATTAATTGGAAGGTTTAGTGGCATTTAGCCGGGTAAAAGTAAATTCTGTGAAGTATATCAGGCTGGGATGTTGCAGAATGTGCGGGAAGAGCGGGAAGCCTTGTCTGGGCTGCAAGCCACCTTGCTGGCACCTGGGCAGCCTTTTCCTCAGCTCCCCCCGGCACAACCAGCCCCACACCGCCTCTTTCCATCCCACCGAAACCCTGCTGGAGAGGAGGGACCTGCACCTTCCCCATGCCAACTAATGGGGATGAGGGAAACAGCTTAGTTGAAAATGATGCAGAAAAACATAACGCGTGGGTGCTGGATGTTTTAAATGCTAATGGCTCTACTAGTTGCATGGATAGAGCAGCTGGGAGGAAAATGGTGGTGGGGTCCAGGAAAGGTCTGATTCTTCACAAGGCCATCACTCATCCCTCTTTAAGAGCCAGGAAAATACCTCTTATTTAAGCAGCAATGCAGCCTAGTCCTCAGGAATACCTTCGCCCCAAAGGATGGCTTTGCACTGGGAGGTGGTGCAGCAAGTCACTGGTGGTGCCGATGAAACCCCCCCCCGATCCCATCTGACCCCCGCGGTCGACTGCCCCTATCATTGATGCACATGTTATACTCGTTGGACTCCACTGTCTTTAATACCTCCCTCCCCAGATCTTGTGGTTCTTGGCCAGGGATGGCTGCCCAGTTGTAATTTAGCTCTTAATCATAGCTTAAAACACCCTGTGAGGGGGGAGAGGCCTGAAATTGCACTCAGCTCTGCATCCAAGCAAGAGGTTGCAAATCCAGCTTGCTGTCCAGGACCGGAGCAGGAAGGAGGGGTGGGAGGGTGAGGGGCCAATCCCAGACCCCTGGCTGGGGACCACCGGGAAGAATGGGGTGAGGGATGCTGGGCTTGCAGTCAGCCAAAGCATTTGTTTGTTTTGCAAGGAGAAAGTGTGGCAAATACACCCCACGCTCCCATCCCAGCACTCCAAAGCAGTATGATGGATAAAGGGTCCAGCCTCACTGCAGACGATGCCCACATGGGGTGAAAAGGGGTTTATTTCTTAACCATCCCTTGGATACTCCTATGGGGTGAACGTACTGCTTCTCCCCCAGTCTAAACCAGGTGGTTTTTGGGCAGGACACTAAGAAAATTCTCTCTGCAATTCCTGGCAGAAGCACAGCAGGAAAAGCCTGTTTCATGCCTGGAGCTGAGGCAGAAGGAGCACAGACAGGCTCGGCTTGCAGGGTGGCCACGCTCCCGCAGAGGGCAATGAGTGGCTGCACATGGCAGCCTGGGTGCCAGGGATGCGAGGATGAACGTGGCCCTGTGGGCATGCCATGTCCCACCGCCTGCTTGGGGACCATGACATCCCTGGCTGCTCCCACACCAGGAACTCCCACTTTGTCCCCAAAATGCATGCTCAGGGCTCTGCTTGCTCCTCCTCAGGTCTCCAGCTGAGAGGGAAGGTCAGCTTTGTTTGATGGAAAACAGAGGGAGCAAAGTCATGCAGAAAGGTGGTACCGCCTCACCTGACACTTTGATGGGTGGCTGTGAGCTCTGGCAGCTTGACGTGCTCCTGAGGTTAATGATATATTAGTTCTGCACCTTCCAGAGTTGATCACAAATCCAGGACAGACTTGTGAAATAATTTGTCTCATACATCAACTACTCACACTTTTCTCCAGCAAAATTTCCAGTTTCAGATCCCTCACCCTGAGCAGATCTGACCCACATGATCCAGGACACAGTGATGCCCACAAGCCGGCGGCTATCCTCCGTGGGGACCCCATGTTCTCCCAGAGGTCAGGACACCCTTCACGCTAAGGGACATGGCTGGGACATGTTCCTAATGCCTATGTACCTCAAGGAGAAAGTAGTGTGTTGGGGTTGAAATGCAATGTGTTGGGTTGGAAATGCGATGATAGAGGAATAGGGTCCCCCATGGCTTAGCTGGAGGTTTCTACCCAATAGCTCACACATACCAAAGCATCTTGTTGTGCTGTAGCCATGTGTTGGCACGTCCAACAAGGGATTGGGGCGCCTGCCCCAGTGTGGGCTGGGATCTGGCTACACGTGGGGTCTATCCTTTAACTCCCAGATAGCAGTCACCGCCTGGCATTGCACCCCATGGAGACCTGAGCAGCAGAACCATGCTGTGGTTCATTGCTCCCACCATTAACAGTGCCATTAAGAGTGCTATTAATTAAAGGAGGACATGGGATGACTGGCTGTCTGCTGTGCTGGCTGAGCTAAAATTCAGGGGGATATAAACATCCCCAATGGGCTGCGGTAGAGGATTCTATTTCCCATGAGCTGAGCAGTCCGGTCTTCCTCTGTGCTTTGCCACCATGTCCATCCTCATCTTTCAACTCGCAGCCACCCACCCCACCCCTCCCACCAAAGGAACTGATTTGGGGGCATTGACTCTGCTGACCGGAGCATCATGTCCTTCTGCTCCAAGGTTGCCTTTATGGGCTGGGAGGTGGAGTCCACAACATGGTGAATTATAAGCCAATGCTTTAAAACAGTGTTCTGAAGGTTTGGGAGTTGAATTATTATTTATAATGCCCTGAGGGTGCTGTGTAATTTATGGACAGGTATGAAGACAAGTAGGCGCTCAGACATGGGGATGAGCCCAGCGTAAATGCCGAGATAGAAAGATAGATAGATGGATAGGTGAAGATAAGCCTCCTGGCCGGGAAAGCTGGAGATTGAAAAGTCTGCTCTTATAGATCTCTGCTGTCCTAGGGTAATACCTACTATCCCAGCACTCTCACTCCATAAAAAATCATCTCAAATCTGGTGTAAATAATTTGTTTACTCTTTTTTAAAATTAATTTATCCCAAGTGCAAGGGGAAAAAAAAAAAAAGAGTTGCTTTGTTGTTGCAATTTGCTGCTAGGCATTCCTATGTGTGCTAATGATAAGTATTAATTAAATAGCTTGCTGTTGTCTTTTAAATGCAGTTCTTTCAGGCTGTAATTAAACACAGACACCCAGCCCTTTCTGTCTGCATAGAAAGAGGCAGGCAGGCCTCCGGAGCTCTGCACTTCTTTCCTTGTAGCAGGAGAGAAGTGGAAAATGAGGCAAAACCAGTTTCCATTGAAAACTCACCACCCTGTGCATGTCCTTCGCGGGGAAAGCAACCAGCTCAAGGAAATTAAAGGAATGCGACTTCCAAGATCCCAGCCCTGCAATCAAAGTAAGTTTATATGCCCTTAAGATCTTGCAGCTTCATACATTTTAAAGTCAGAGGAGATCACTTTGTTTGATCTCCGGTGCAACACAGGCTGTTGAACATCACTCTGCTGCGTTCATTGAGCCTGGCAACTTCTTGGCTTATGAACATCTTGATCTGAAGATCTGGAGATAGGAGTCCACCTTTCTCACTTGCTTCTTGATTTCCCCAGTTTTTTCACCCTCGCTGAGAAAAAACAAGCAGTGCTGTAAATTCCCATCCCCGTGCTGCTCCTGTGGTCAATACTAATCTCCCAGCGCGGGGGTGTGCTTCCCAGGGAAACCTGAGCTCCCACCACCCCGCTGCCCTCTTGCCCCTCTGGCTTCAAATAGAAACTTAGCGCTAAAGCCCTCTAGAAAGGCAAATTAAAAAAGTCAGGTGCTCACATGATGGAAAGCAACCCCCAAATAATATTTGCCATATGCCCACAATGCTGAACGACACCTCCACCCAACATGACTCCTGCCCTCAAAGGCTTTGCTTATCTAAAATGCTACCCTTAATCAATAAATATATGAAGAGACACTGGCTGTCTGCTGTACCACTTATAAGTGGTGGGGGAAGCTGCAGCTTACTTGGAGGATGCGCTGGTCAGAGCTGGGCCATGAGAGACATGATTCTGTCCCACAACCATGGCAGGGAGCGTGGGAGGGAGGAGAGGAGGCATAGGGGAAACGGAGCCAGCTCCTGCCGGTTCCCCCAAATCCACATGTCCACCTGTAGCTGGACCCTGTTCTCACCAGACAGTCACAATGAAGAGCTTCACCATGGTGAAGACAGTGGGGAGCGTGTTCAACAGCCACACATACGTATTTTTTTTTTGAATGGAAACATTTAAGGATGCATTTGCGTGATTTATAACCTGAGATGTGTAGAGTACGTACAATAAATACACAGAGAACACAGACTTACTGCCTGCCTGCAAGGGGGTCCTTGGTTTGGGGCAGCGCAGCCCTGTGGGCACCCCGACTGATGCTCCTCTGCCTTGATGGATCCCTACACTTTTCAGAAAAAAGCCACAGCCCTTTTGGAGTCCTATCAGCCCAAGGATGGATTTGCCATGGGCTTTTCTGTCCCCCCAGCCCCATGGCTGTGTCTGTCCTGTGGTTTTGATGCAGCTGGATGGGCATCCATGGGGAATGGGGAACATGGGAGGGGGTGCCGGACCCTCTGCAGGCTCCTTCCCCGGTGAGGGGGGTGCAGGGCTGGGAGCATCCTTGGGGCTATGGATGTCAGCAGTAGCAGAAGTGGTTCAGAAGAGGTTTTTCACTTAATTGCATTTTAGAAATGAGAAAGGGAGGGAAATGAGAAGGGAAAAGAGAAAGAAAAAAAAAGAAAGTAAAGCTAGCTTGCATTTAAAAATGAAATATTTAATGGAAAAGGAATTAGAGTCTGTTTGGACTGTAACAAAAGACTGTTCCACCAAGAATGAACTGAATTTGAGCAGAAACGTTAAAAAAAAAAAATTGAGCTAAAAAAAAGGATATTTTGAAGCCAAAATGACTCACTTTTAGTCCAAATGGTTAAAATTGTGTTTGATGTTTGGGAAAAGAAGCAAATTCAGGAATTTTAGAAATTTCAGAAAACTTTAAAACACCATATCACAAAAAAGGTGATCTGGGGAAGAGGAAAAGCATTGCTCTGCTGGAGCAAGAGGGCCGGAAACGAGAGAAGCCTGTGGCCGCCCTGAGTGGCTCTGTCCTTGCCCTGATGCCCCTGAGATCACCCTGAGCACTTTAAGATCACGAGATACTGAAAACAAAGAGTTTGTGTTCTCTTTTTTGCTCTTTAGTTCCCTGCCTTTTGGGGCTCCCAAAGCTGTTCAGCATTTTTAGGGCAGGTTAGCAACCACTTCTTAAAGAAAGCAGAGTGGAAAATCACATATAACGTCGCTCCAGGAGGGTGATGCTTTCAGAAAAACAGCAAAAATAAGGATTTCTGGGGGAAAAAAAATTATTAAGAAGTGATGAGCACAGGAGGACAGTGATATTTCATGCACTTCTTTGTTATTCATCTCCTTGCTCTTGCTTTGGGATTCCTTGAGCAGAGATCATTGTGGATGCTTGCACAGCCTTTTACAGATGAATATGAAATAGCAGTGGGATGCTGCAATGAAGGATGGGGAAGGCAGAAGGTGCTGTGTATGATGAGCGCAGCATTATTTTGGTATCTGACATATGGAACGGAGCAGGACTCGCTGTGCTAGATCCTGGACAGAGATGGTAAAAGAAAGATAACATTTTTGCCACTGAAGTTTACAATCACAGCTTTAAGAGTAGCTTTTTGGGGATGGGGTCTTTCCTGTTGCTGACTTTCTGCACGACCCTGGGGAGCACCAAGGTGTGGTGAAGACTGGGGACACCCTCCCACAGCACACCTGGCCCTTGGCACCAGCGTGGGTGCTGTCATGTGGGAGACTCCTGGGGTCCCACACTAGTTGGGGACCAGGCTGCTGCCACCTCCTCGCCCTGAGCTTGGTCCTCTGCCGTTCCGCTTGGTTCCTACCTGCCCAGCAAAGCACCAGCATCCAGCCCCTGGGAGCTCCTTGCTTCCGCTCCTCTGGGATGCTTGTGGGGATTAGCCAAGCTATGCTCCCTAAACCCATCACATGCGTTTCAATAGTTTTAATTGTTGCCTTTAAGATAATTACAGGCTGGAGAGAGCGGACAGGAAGAGCCCTGTGGATTTGCACCGGGGCTTGGGCGTACCGCTGTGTACGGTACGGGAGATTTGCCACTTAGCAGTGTTTTTCCTGCTTGGGAGAGCGATTTACACGCCACAGCGCCACAACAGGGAAGGACTGCATGTCCCCACTCCCATGGCTGGAACAACTGGAGCAAGGGGTCACCCTGGCATCCCACTCCGCCTGCCCTGGGGGAGAGCATCCCCCAGCACAGCGCTCAGCAGATGCTGGTTCTTACTCATTTAAGCCACAGGTTTCTCCTCCTTCCCAAGTTCAGAAGAGAACGCACACCTGAAGTGAGCTGGATGCTGAACATCAGACCCACAGCAGGGCAGGGAGCACCCAGGGCTTCCCTTGCTCAGAGATGAGGCATCAACTTCACCTAGCTCCAGTACCCTCCTTGGCTCTTAGTGAGGTGGACGATACTTGGGGTTTTTTAGCATATTATGGTTTTTCTTGGTCCCTCGCTGCCTATCCATCCTCTATCACCAGAGAAAACATTTTCATGATTTTAAAGGGAGATATCTCAGTCCCTCCTGTAGCCTGGAGTAATTCAATATTGAGTGAGAGGAGCGTGGTGACTGCTTTTCCCCTGTTTGCACTTTTCAAGCAATTATTTTGTTGGAGCTCCCCGCTGGGGTGCAGGGCAGGCCGGCAGCTCTCACAGATAACACGGCTCCCCAGGTGCTGCCTTGCCCCAGAAGAGCTGGGGCAGCACCGAGGACCCCTGGCAGGGCACAGACCTGCCCCAGGGTGAACTGTGCACACAAGGTGTCTCTTCTAAAAATGCTGCCCCTAATGAATCAGTCCCCTAAAGAAGTGCATCTTGAGTACCCCACATTAGAGCTCCAAGTTAATCCATACAGACTCGCATGCCCAGGGGCACCCGTGTGTTTTGCTAGCCAGGCTGTGGCGTTGCCATGGTTTAAGGTGCTGCTGCTGCTGAGTGGTTCGTTCACATCCCTCTGATGGATGGGACCAGCCCGGTGCATGATGCTAAGCCTGGAGAGCTGTGCTGTCACCCATCTGACTTTGAGCTGAAGAGGATGAGGAGTGCTCCCTGCCTTGTCCTGGCACCTTTCCCAGCAGGAGATGGGAAACTCCCCACCTCTCAAAGATTTCCTGCCCAAATGAGAAAAAACAACCCAGACCCCATTTTTTCTGGAACTCTCCAGCCCCGTGTGTCATGAAACCCAGCAAGGGGTTCTTGCCCTTGCATTTGTAGTGGCCTCTTTATCACTGATGCATTTTAAAATGAAGGCAAGATTTCATCTAAATACAAGAAATTGCTCTAGTCCAGCCTGCTGATTGCAGGACATATCATGGCTGGTGCAGTTTGGAGGATCACGCTGGTCACTCGCAGACATCGAAACTAGCGGTTAACGAAGGGATAATGTGGAGCCCGACACAGTGAGGATGCGATTTGTTTTAGTATTGAATGCATAGAAATCCATTTAATAGCGCATCCCCTAAATTGCTGCCCCTTTTCCACCCTAACTGCTAACCTGGAAATAATCCCAGCAGGAAAAAAGGGGGAATAGCTCAAACATTAAAATGTGGTGAATGTGGGCTGGGTCCCTGTGCAGGTGGAGGGGCTGGGAGTGGGTTTCATCGCTGCCGCCAAGGCGAGTCTGGGGACACTCTCTGCCCTCCTAGTGGGATTCAGACCTACATCTGCAGGTGGTGGGTCAGATGTCAACCCCACCCCAAATCCAGAGCTGAGCATCCTGAGGGGTTCGGCAAGGATGGGATATTCCCCTCCATGAGCTGCACCAGCTGTCCTTCCCATCCCAGCCCCCTTCTCCCTCTCCCCTGCCTCTTTCCTCCCCCTGTGATATGGTGCATTGGCAGAGAAATAAAATAATCAGCTATTGCTTTATTACTTTCCACCCGTACTTCCCTCACGGGCATCTGTATTTCTGCAAATGTTTTTAATATTTGCTAATAAAAGCAGCTCCAGTAATGACATGCTCGCTCCCCAAGACAAAATTGCCGGGACCGGCGTTATCTAACAAACTCGTTTTGGCACAAGCGCGTCTGCATACGAGCCATTTCTGCCCATTCACAGGATTATCAGCCATCTCTGCAGCCAGCCCCAGCCCTCCTCTCTCATTCCTAGTTAATTGGTGTGAAATTGGAGCAAGTTCTCAGGTGATAATGTGTTTGCATTTACTGCTTCACTGAACCACCCTAGCCACTCAATCCCAGCTTCATTAAAGCCTCAATCTCAGCTTTTGCTCCTGGCTGTGAGCTTCAAACCCTATTTCCTGCGTGGCAGACATACAGCCTAACACATGTCAGGCAGACAGCTTGAGCGGAGCTGCTGGGAACAAGCGAGGCTACTGCGTGGGCGCCGCTCCGGGAAAATCACGTTCGCAGCGGGAGAGGGATGCTCGGAGTCCCCACGATGGCTTCACGCTGCGTTGGTTGGCTCCCCGCGCTTGAAAAAGGCATATTTTGTGCCCTTTAATTATCTTTGATTAATGAATTAATTTTTTTTTTTCCTGCAGCACTTTGAAGATAAAAAGCCTTCGTCTGAATTCTGTGATTAGTATTTAAAGACTCCAGTGAAATATTTGTAGGCAGAAAAACCTAACCGAGGAATGCCTGTGTTCAAACATTCAATAGGGCCTATTCACAGGATCGGATTCCAGGGTTATTATTAGCAATAAGGTTATCTTTGGCACAATCTTTTTATGCACAACATGCTACTGGATTCCACCCTCCCGTTTCGCTCGGGCCCTGGGGCAGAAGGTATACAAATTAGAGCTGGTTCCAGCCTTGCAAGTGTTTTTCGTGCAAGTGGAGCTGAAGTCTGGTGAGGTTTGCCGCAGTTATATTTAGGACCATCCTCAAAGTTTTTTGGTGCAAGATGCATGCCTCGGGATGCTCCCGTGTTGGGGGAGAAGTGTGGTGTTGCCCCTAGGGTAGCTGCAGCTCTGCCAGCATGCACTGCCGTGGACCCACCGTGCATTGGGGACATCTGTGACACCCCATGGGGTGACCCTTTAAACTGTGGATGGGAAGGGATGGGTCGGGCTGGTCCTCTGCCTGCAGGTTGTGAAGGCGGCTCTGAGCATCTCCCCAGCGTGTGAGATTTCACAGGTCTGGACACAGGTCTGTGCTTGGACAGGTCTGGACACAGTCAGGGAGAGCAAAGCCCTGCCAGCCACACTGCTGGGCAAATCTCTCTTTTGTGGAGTTGAAAGCAGCTCTCTGATGGGGTGGACGTGCCCAGGGGGTCCCACCTGCCCCCAGCATCAGCCAGGAGGGCTGAGACACGAGTGGGGCTGGCTGGGCTGCAGGCTTGGGGGAATGGGTTGATGTGGGCACCAAAGCAGAGAGCAGCTGCCTCCTGCCTCTTAATTTGGTTGTATTTCTAGCTCTCGTAGAGCTGAAGGTAGGAGTTGGGGTTTGTTGTTGTTGGGTTTTTTGGTGGTTTGTTGGTTGTTTTTTTTTAATAGATGGTGGGTGTGATTTTTTCAGATGCGCTCCCCTTTGGCACGTCTATGCCGGCGACGTCAGTGAGAGCCCCAGGATGCCTCCGCCGGAGCCCAGGAACACCTTCCTTTGAAACTCGCCCCGTGCGTCTCCCCAAATCCAACCGCTGAGCATCACAGGTGGGAGGAGGCGAGGCCACATTCGGCGGCGGTCCTTCACCCCAAACGGCTCAGCCTCTGCACGGGGTCCCCTGCTCACCCCCAAACCAGCTCCAAAAATCCATTGGGGCTCATCCGTGCCCAGGGTCCCCAGCCTGGATCCAGGCAGAGCAAAAATACACAGAGGCACATTAAAGGATGGCCGGTGTGGCTTTGAAACGGCGCAGCAATCCCCTGTAGCCTAGTTTTTAGAGAAGGTATTTTGTAGCTGGTTTTTCTCTTTGTGACTAAACACGGTTATTAGGCCCCAAGTGCATCATTAAACCTGTTATTAAAAGTAAACATGTTGAGGAGAATATACTGGTGTGCAGCAAGCTCATCCAGGGCACTGGACCCTCTGGAAAAGTCATTAACATTTGTATTTAAAGTGAACATAGTTAGGAACATATTGGACTAATTCAGGGCCTTAGAGCTATTAAAATGACTACCATTAAAAATAAATATGTTAGGCAGAATATGTTGCATAATTAGAATTATTACAGTGTTTACTCTGATTGTTTTCCATGCTGGCCTCTCATTTAAGAGGTTATTTGTATGTATATATAATATATATGTGTTTTATATATATATACATACACGGTAATGTTTCTAACTATATATATTTGGTTATCTGTTGTGTTAAAATGACTCTGCAGGATAAATTTGACTTCCTCATTGCAGGGTGAGACAGAACGCTGGCAGGATGAAGACTTGGATAAAACCATGGGGAAAAATAATAAATAAACCCTGGCTATATGTAAGTGTTGTGGCCACAGTCCAGTGTCTGTTGAGTTCAGTGGGAACCTTTCCTTGACTTTGCTGCGCTGGGTCAGACCTCAGGAATGTGCCTCCTGCTTTGATGGTTTTGCTATTGGTAGGTCAGCTCGGAAAATCAGAAAATCAGCAGCTTCGCTTTCCACGGGCTGTTCCCAGGCTGAGCTCCACCTGGCTTCAGCGACTCGCTGCAGCTCATGTCGTCTATTTTGACTCAGTCTCCTGCAACTCACGTGTCCTTGGGGAGCTGGTGGGGTGGGATCATCTCCCTGTCACAGGGCTTTCCCCGCCTGGAGTCCTGTGCCTCCCTGTGTGGGAAAGGATGCTCCCAGGGAAGAGTTTCTCCCAGCAGTTTTGGACTTGAGCAGTAAGATTTACCTTGCCAGCGTCTGAGACTGGTGGTATCTCCTGCCATGGTCCCTGCACAACATATATACAATCTATATATAGTGCATGTATATATATATCTCATAGAGTCATAGAACAGTGTGGGTTGGAAGGGACCTTTAAAGGTCATCTAGTCCAACCCCCCTGCATAGAATCACGGAATCACAGAATGGTTTGGGCTGGAAAGGACCCTAAAGATCATCTAGTTCCAACCCCCTGGCATGGGCAGGGACACTTCCCACTAGACCAGGTTGCTCCAAGCCCCATCCAGCCTGGCCTTGAACACTGCCAGGGATGGGGCATCCACATCTCCAGGCAACCTGGTCCAGCATCTTACCACCCTCACAGTGAAGAATTTCTTCCTAATATCTAATCTAAACCTACCCTTTCAGTTTAAAGCCGTTCCCCCTTGTCCTGTCACTACAGGCCCTTGTAACAAGCCCCACTCCAGCTTTCTTGTAGGCCCCCTTTAGCATCTTCAACTGGATCAGGTTGCTCAGAGCCCTGTCCAACCTGAACTTGAATGTTTCCAGGAATGGGACATCTATAACCTGTCTGGACAAGCTGTTCCAGCATTTTGCCACTCTCACCATGAAATATTTCTTCCTTATATCTAGTCTGAAACTCGTGTAGGGACCATCACGCTGAATATAGTTACCTCCCAGGGACTTGTATGGGAGCTGAGGCTTTCGTGTGGCTGAGAAGGACCACTAAAAAAATCTCAGCTCTTACCATAGCAGCCAAGGGTAGCTCCTCCAGGAGCCCTGGTAACTCCAGCACTCCACAGGATCAGAGGAGGTAGGACCACAGATCAGGGAGGAAAAAGCTATATTAAGGAATTGTAAGGGATGGGGCATGATCCTTGAAGTGCAGCCTGTTGGAGGGGTTTAGCTTTGTTCATTAATTACAGTGAAGAGGATTAAAGGTTAATTAAACCTTGTTGGATGGCAGTGACCAGCACCTTCCCTTCCAGCTCTTCTCCCTGGGGTACTCATGGTCTGCATCCCAGTACTGAGACTGTCTCAACCACAGGGCCACCCTGGATGTCTGTGGGGGCCTCAAGCTGCATGCATGCCCCAGCCCTGTGTGTGGGTCACTCATGGGGTTGCCCCACCAGCATGGACCTGGGTGGGTGTTTTTCCAGCTGACATGATCCCAAGTGCCCATCAGTGTAAGGGAGAGAAGCATCCACCCCTCGCTTTCTAGGAACAGAGTTGTCGATGTCAGTAGATGGCACTATTTCTTCTATGATAAATGCAGGTGGTTCCCACCGCTGCTCTGAACCATGAGCTGGACCTGTCAGGAGAAGCACCAGGCTGAGGGCAAGCTGCTTCCCAGGAGCCTCATCAGCCCTGGGGAACCAGCGGTGGGCTCCATGGGGGGCTGTGGCAGGCTAATGCTGGGAGCTGGGCAGAGAGTCTCTAGGATCCCTGAGGAGACCTGTCCTCCTGGAGGTTGCCTTCCCATCAGGTTCGGTACCCAACAGCAAATAAATGATCATCAGCCCAAACCTCAGGCAGCGCTGCCAAACCACGGCGCTGCTTGTTTTCTATCAGCTCTTTTTTTTTTTTTTTTTTTAGGGTTGAAATTCAGTGTTGCTGCTTCTCCAGGTGGAAAGGGAGGAGAAGACAGCTTCTGCACCCCTCTCTGCTCCCCTGAGCCGGCACCTAACTCCAGATGACACCACTGTGATCGTTGTCCCTGGATGGTCTCAGTTGGAGAGATGCCTACAGCCAGGGGTCTCATTCAGACAAGTCCCAAGGTGGGGCTCACCACCTTTATAGGCCATATAAGCTTCTAATATCAGCAGAAAAACCCCTTTCCCAGACCTTGGGGGACCACAGGACCCTGGAGCTGCTGCTGCATCCTGCCCTGTCCTTGCTATCACCAGCACCAGGGCTTCTCCCATGGGTGCTGGCAGGCACCGATGGGCTCCTGGCCGTACCCGTGCTGCAACGGTGGGCGCCAGTGGCCAGCCATGGGGTCATTCTCCACCTCGCTGAAGTAAACTGCATCTCCAAGAGGTGCTACTGAGCGTAACTGAATATTTAAATAATAAAACGAAACCCTGCTGGTGGGAGTACAGCTGCTATTACACTTATTATTTAATTGTGGCGGTGTTTCAGAGCCCTAGGCATGCACCTGGACCCCTCGTGCTAGGTGCTGTACAAACAGGACGGAGGAGAAGACTTTGGCGTTTAAAGGTACTGAGTCATTCCTTCGCCCTCTCATCTGAAACCTCAGCTTTGTCTAAAACCTTTAGGATTTTGTTTAATGGGTGCAGCTAATGGTGAGGTAATCAGGGAGCCTTTCGACACAAAACCGAGCGATCAGTGGGTTGGATGCCTTTTGATCTCGCTGCGGAGCAAAGGCGTTGCAAGGAGAAACCGCGTGGTGGGGTACCGGGAGATGCTCTGTGAGTGGGTGGCTGAGACCAGCCCAGGGCCGTGTCTCCCACATCTTGCCCCTTGTGTCAGGATATGGCCAGGGACCATCACCCTCATGCCATGTCCTGGTGCACACTGGGGCCTCATGGGCATGTCCCCGACACTGCTTAGATGCCACACAAGAGGAGAGGAGGGCTGCTAGTGACGACTGTCCCTCTCTGTCTCCTGCAGAAAGGGGATGTCTGTGCAAGGCTTGCTGCTGGCAGGACACCAATTTCAACGTATCTTCCCTGAAGGCACCCAAACCAAGCAGTGGGTGCAAGGTGTGCTCTTCCCAGGCTCCTGGATGTCCTGCTTCTGTCTGGCCAGCTCTATAGCTTTGTATCCCAGAGGAAAACCACGGAAAGAGGAAAAAGCCCCAGGCAGTTTCCTGCAGCAGAACGGTGGCCCATAGATGCCCTGGGGAGGGGTGGATGGTCTCTGTTGGGTGGTTAGCTGGGGAGCCTGGGTTGTCCCTCCTGTGGCTGTGTGCATGGTGCACAACCAAGCCAGAGCAGAAGTCCTCTTGGCTTCTCCTCTCCCAAGAGTGACTTCATCTGAAATCTTTGCTGTGTGGCAACATCTGGTTGGGGCGTGAGCCGGGGTGATAGTTCTGCAATGACAGAGGCCCCAAGGTAAATCTGTGAAGTTATACTTGTAGGTACATTCTTTTGCACTGATCTTTTGCCTGGCAAGCTGGTACAAGCTACACCTGCAGGACTCCTTTCCCTTCCTGCTGGTGTGAGCTAGGTCTACCTCAGGAGATCAGTGCTGGCACAAGGGGGGTGATGGGGGGACACCAGGTTGTTGCTGCTCCTCTCCCATCATCTAGCACAGGTGGCATGTTGTACGGGCTACAGGGGTCATGTGTGCAGCTCCCCAAGATCCCAACCTTGTAGAAATAAACTTTTTCAATGCCACTGGGATGAAGCCCTCCCAGGTTACTGTTCAGCTGGGTGAGCAACTGCATGGTCACAAGGAAGAGGACAAGGGATATATGGATAGGGCATGGGACAGATGGACTTGGGTTGAGCACACAACCTCCTTCTCAAGGCTCACGTTAAGGTCCTTTGAAAGGACCTTAAAGGAGTGTGTTTAGAAGTGCTACGGTAGAAATGATAGCATTGAGGGGCTCCTTTTCAGTGGCAGCCAGCTCATGGGACAGGGAAAAAGGGACTGATGGAGGTAGATCTGCTCCTGCTGGTGTCAGATTAGGAGGCCCCAGTCTGTTTAGGAGCTGTAATATTAAGAATAACCTCTCTACAGTTATCACATCTGATTGACAACTGAGCATAGATGATAAAATGGATAAAAGGTAATTTTATCATAAGGAAATTGAATGAACAGGGTAATGAAGGGGGTAATACAAGTGGTGATTGCAACTAAAGCGATAGCTGAGCACAAGAGCATCCTGTTCAGCACTGGAAGGGAAGGTTTGCTGCTCTGCTCTCTGCTTTGCATTAAGCATCATGTATCTGCAACGCAGAGATGTCAGGCTGGGAGACTGAGCTGCTCACAAAGGTGCTGCCCCTGCAAATGTCGTGCAGTCCTGAAAAATGACGTCTCCCTTGGTTTGGCACCAGCATGGTGGTTTGGTGCAATGGCAGGTTAGCTAGGTCAAGCTAAAGCCACGAGCTGATCCGTGTCAGTGCATGGCAGTGCTGAGAGCCATGGGACATGCCACTCACCCCAGAGGTTGGCTTTAGGTGGAGTGAGGAACTGGGACTAAATACGCACTCTTTCCTGGGAGCTGGCATCCACTGCTGAGGTCCTCTCTGCCCTGAGCAGTCATCAGCACAGATCCCATCCAAGCAGGGACATCCCTGTGGGGCAGAGCAATTTTTTCACCCTCAAGCCCATTTTGCTGATCCTTCTCCTTGTACGAGCCATGGAGGCCCCCACCTATGCTGGTTTCTCCTCCCTTAAAGCAAATCCTTCCCTCACCCAGCTTCAGTCACCAGCGGTGGGAACTATATGACTAAATGCAGACAGGTAGAAGGCCTGGAGTTCTCGCTATGCTCCCTTGATTGTTGGTGGAGATCTAATCTGTACAGCCAGGGGACTTTAGGGTGCAGTTCACCTTGTCCTAAAGCAGTTGCAAGCAAGGCTGGGTGAATTGCACCTCCAGAGAGCCTTTGCTGACTACAAAGGGAGCTGAGGTACCCACTCAGCCCCAGAAGTCAATGCTGCAGAGACTGGTGAGTGATGTGAATGGCACCCCGGTCCCACTTGGCTGCCTGGGCTTCCTCAGTAAAGAGTAGAGAAAAATACCCATGTCCATAGGGCAACTCAGTCCACCAGCCCTAGACATGTCTCAGAAGATGGAGCAGGATGGTTCTCTGGGGCATCCTGTCTCTCGCTGTGGACTGTAGATATGCCACATGTAGCTTCTAGGAGGTAAGTTAGGAGATGAGCATCCTCTCTTCCTTTAGTTTAAGCTTGCTGCCTCCCACCAGGCTGCTGGAGAGCTCATGAGTGTGGGCCTACCACTATGGCTGTGAGAGGATGACTGCAGGGCAGAGCAGCCCAGAGCTGTGTGCTGGATTCCCCGCTGAAGGGCATTCCTGTGCCTCACCAGCGCACCTGGTGTGTCCCAAACAGGACTATGTCTCTGGCCTGAAAGGCTGTGGGCCATGGGAGAGCCCACCTGCAGAGATGAAGCTTGTGGCTTGGAGAATAGTGTGAATATGGGTGGAAGCCCTAACTTGTTGGAAGGGGACCTTATCAGGGTCCAACATCTCCATCAACTAAACCTTGGGGACTAGCACATGCTTGTAGAAGGCATCTCATACCTGGTTCTCCTTCATGTTTCTTCTCCCTGGATCCAGCCAGGTGACACCTGGGGACTTCCCAGGAGCTACCATCACCCTCTGCTTCCATGCCTGTGTGGCCATGGTGCTGGTGTCCAGGCCTGGGACCTGCCAGAACACTGAACTCATCCTTGGCTTTCACTGACATCCGTGGGCTTTGGGCCAGCCCTCAATAACAGGACAAAAAGAGAGAGACCTGCAGACTGTCCCAGCAAGGGAAAAGGGCAAGCGGCACAACACAACTGGAGCCGGGTGGTGGGATGCTTCTCCCAACATCCCACCATCTCTCCTGTTCTCAGCATCTCCTGCCGGGCACTGAGGGCAAGGTGTCATGCAAGTGTCCCAGCACCGATGCACCGCTCTCCCTCCCTTTATCTGCAGATCGCGCTATGCTAACGAGGCACACGTACAATGTTTGTGTGTGCATGTGAGAGACAGAGTGCTGACTCCCGGCCAAGTGAGAAAAATCATTAGTTACAGGCTCTGCAGGACTGAACTTGACAAGGAACTTGGGGCTTTGCCCCAACAGCACTATGCGCTGGTGCATTATTCAGTTTGTGGCTATGTTGATTTGCAGATCTAATCGCTCCAACAACACATACAGAAAATTAATTTGGACACGGGCCTGGTTTCTAGAGAAAGTTGGACCTAAAGGCGGGAGGTTGGTCGTGTGGCTGAGGCAAAGGCCCAAGCTGGGGAATATCTCATTCCCAGCTCTCGAGCCTCACATAGGAGATGGAATGGGGATGGAGCAGCAAGGAGCCACGAAGGTTAGTGGCACCGGAGCATGTGATAAACGGGACTTCATCTTCATTGTGTCCTCCTAAACCAAAGCCCTAATTGCTCAGACCTGGCTGTGTTCATGACTCGGGCTGGTAGGACATGAGTTGGGCAGAAGGGACAAGGAAAAACAGAAGACTTTGTGAAGCTGTTGGAAGCTGCACGTATAGATGGTAACTTGGACTATAGGGACTCTCCCCAAGCAAGGGATGGCCCCCAAGGGGTATTGATTCAACAGCTGTCTAAAAATACATCTGGTTAGAAAAGCATTGCTGTTGGGAGTCAAACCAGATGCACTATTCCTGGACCGCTGGATCCTTCATCCCCTTTCCTCCTCCTCGCCTCACTGATGGGTCCTGCCCCCCATCAGAAATCAGTGTCTCCTCTCAGTGGAGAAATGAGCCATCCCCAGCACCAGAGGTTCCTCCGTGGAGAAGAAGCCGTGGGTTTGGGGTGCTCCCAGTTGCAGGGGGATGCTTCCTGCCCTCCTGCCCAGCCTGTGTGAGCTGATGCCGTGAGAGCCGGTAGCCACCCAGCACCCTGACTGTCTTGAATTACCTGATGAGCACTCTCCCTCCTTTTGATCGTGGACCCCTTAACGTTGCCTTCAGACAGCGCTGTCTCAGCCCTGGATGTGCTGAATGGCTCCCTTTTAAAACGGGATTTAAGAGGGCATTAGGGACTAATTAGGTCTAATCAACTGTCCTAAAAAACCAGCAGTGGCTGTTCTAGACCTGGTGCCTCCAGTTGACGTCAAAGGCCGGAGGGGATGGGGTGAAGCTGGAGGAAGCGTTATCAGCAGCAAGAAAGATTTAGACCCTGCAAAATCCACCCCTTGGCAGGGGCTTTGTGCCCCTAATCCCTCTGCGCCTGGCAGGCAGGGAGGTGGCGTGGTCCTCTCCCACTGGTGACAGGCGGGCTGGAGAAGTCCTGGTGGGAGCCCACTATCACCATCACTGTCTCCTGGGGCCTACCTTCTCTGCCATCCCACATTGTGAGTGGCTGGTGGTGGATTTGGGGGATCTGGGGCCACCCCAAGATGTGGGACACCAGGACGGGGCTCCTAAAGGAGAAGACGAGGAATAGGGGGAGCAAGAGCAGTAGCAGAAGGAGGAGGTGGAAGGGGACCGAGGGACACACTCAGAGCTGGGGGAAGAAGGGAGGCAGCTATTTGCCTCCCCTGGAGGCTTCCTCAGATGCAGGCAGGGATGAGTCAGGGCTGCTCATGCACGAAGCTGCTCGTTTGCAATGTGAAGTGTGCTGGATGCAGGACCCTGAGCCAGGTAGAGTTTACTTGCCCAGGGTGCAGCAATAGCAGCTGATTCACACAGCTGACCCAAAACGTAACAGTTTCTCACCAATTTCGGCATGTCAGAGAGACCTTTATTGTAAGGATCTATATTGCCTAAATTATATGGCACGATCTGAGGACACAGGTGCTGTGCAAACCCGATGGTACCTGCCTCCCATTCGGAGCACCACCAGTTATCTCTCTTACTAGTGCTGCGATGACTCGGATGGTTTTGCCGCTGCTGGGAAGTCAGGGGTCAGGCTCAGCACCACGGGAGCCGTTTTCTGCCCTCTGCCAAAGCCGATGGTCTGGGATGAGAAAGATGGAGTTTGCTGACAGCAATTCTCCCCGCGGTTCAGTTTACACAGCAGTATCGAACAGCGGTTTAGTTGGAGGGGGGGGATGTTACGGATATCAAATCCTTTTAATGGAAAGTCAGATCTCGGCAGACGGCATTTTGGAGAGCACATGGAAAACAACGACTATTTACAAGGTTATGGACGCATATGCCCTTGAATGATACAAACCGTCTTAAGGGGAATTTTTGCGGCTGATTAAGCGTAACCACAAAGCTTCAAGAAAACATGTGTTTATTTTAAGTAAGTAATGTTGATTACTAATGAGAATACTTAGTAGATATGATCAAAGGTAGCTGAAGTGCCGTCATGATATCAAAGACTGGGATGGAACGCTTAATTTAGATGTTGAAAAGCCAATCTAAGGTGAGTGTCTTGAAAGTAAATATCATTAACAGTATCTAGATTAGACCAAGGTATAAAAAGAGTTGGAGGTAACAGCTTTCAAATCTCCCGTATAAACAGGCAGGTGATGCTGTGGCTGGGGGAGGCGAGTCAGACACGGAGCCTGGGGTAGGGGATGGAGCGTGCATCTGGCGCACGCAGCCCCTGGCCGGGCTCCCGGCTCTGCCCGCCGGCATCTCGAGGGAGCCAGCTCTGGGGAGCCAGGGTGGCTCCTTTCTGCTCCAGCTTACCCCAGGGGAAGGGGTGGAAATGAGTCCCCCTGCCTCGAGCATCGCCAGCTTGAGCTCTAGTGCAGGGCTCTGGCTGGGGAGGGAGGGCTTTGCTGGGACTCTGGGATGGGCAAGGGGTGTCCCCCTCTGCCAGCTCACCCCAGGATGGCAACCACTGTTGGGAGCTCAGGAAGGCAGATGGATGGATGGGGCTGACAGCGCGGCTCAGTGCTTAGCATCCAGGTGTCTTTTCCTCCTGCTTCTGAAGCCTGTTTTCCTCTCCCATCCCTGTCTTGCCCTGTTAGCCAGGAGGTGCTTGGGGAAAGGGCTCCACGTTGTCCCCAGTGTCATCAACCCCACTACTGGCTGTAACGTCCCTGACGTGAGACACTGATGGGATTTGGGGTAGGCAGGAGCTTATACCCTCTCCTCTCACCAGCTGTGCAATGCAGGAGCGGATATGTTATTCATGTACCCTGTATTCATCCCAAGCAGCTGGGCTAGAAAAAGAGCCATGTTAATTGGAAAAAAACAGAGACATGGCTGAACCATGGTCCATGCTGTCTTCTGCTAAAAACCTGTGCCAGGTCCCTGGTCTGGCCACCTCCCTGGTATCTTCAGGAGACCTCTGTCCCCACCGCTGTCTCCCCAGAACCATTGCAATCAATCCCCTCTCCATCCCTGCTCCCACCGCCAAGGAAGATGGAGCTCGTCCCTGCCCAGAATTAGCAGGGACACTCTCAGCCCAAATGCCCCGCTGATGGCTGGCAACCCCCCTTTCACTCCCACGCTCCCCAAGAGCTACCTCAGGACTACGCTCCACTCTGCACGTTTCCCTGGACCAAGCCCCTTTGATTGAGCGCTGTGAGGCTGTAAGCGGGTGCCAGACTTCTGCCCTGCCTTGTGTAGGTTGGGAGAGCTTCGCCTTCCCATTCAGGGCCTGGGGAGCACAGAGAGAGCCTGGCCATGCTGCCTGCATCTCTGGGCACTGGGTCTACTCGGCATTCTGGCTGGCCAGCTGCAGGTCCATCAGGCTCTTGGTGTGAGAGTCATTACCCCTTCCCTGGCTCCTCCAGCGGTCCTGTGCAGCACTGGGAAGGCCAGAGCTAGGGAGAGGTGTTTCCCAGGGATATGTCTCAGGAGGGTTAAAGGAGGGCTGCTTTAGAGGCAGGAATGCCTGGTGATGAGGACAGATACCATTCGAGGAGCTGGGAGGGCTGCATGCTGATGCTTTGCTGTATCATTGAAAAAGAGTTAAAAAAGGTGATTTCCAGAACATCAAACTTGAAGCCTTCGTGCACTACTTTCAAACACAGACTCAAACCCCAGCTGTGCAGAGGTGCCGAGGGTAAAGGGCACTGAAATCTTTTTAAAGCCCTGGTGTCCCTGTGCCCTGGCAGGATACCCTGCACAGCCTGCGTGTGGCTCGGGCACTGCTGGACACAGCGGCTCCAACATCTCAGCCGGTGCTGGAGCATCTCAACTCTGCTGAGCGCTGATGGTGCCATGCTGAGGTCTTACCAGAAGTCTCTTTGCTCCCAAGTGTTTTGCAGGCTCTTGAGTTGTAACAACAATAACAACAGAAAGGTACAAAAGGTGGTGATTTAAGTAGCCTGAGAACAAATCACTTCCCTGTTTGCTCGAGTGTCACCTGTTCAGTATCTGTTCCGTGATATGGATGTGCTGTTTTCTCTTGAGCAATGAAAATCTGCATTTCTAATACCTTAGAAAAAAAATAATGAAATCTAACATGAACAAAGTGATTTCTGGCCCTCTTTGCATATTACAAAGGAGCAAGATGGGCACAGACCCAATTCCTTTGTTCTTTTCAGATCTCTGCTACTGCGAGCAATATTTGTAAAGAGATTTGAGGCTGCAGATGAAAAGTGCTACCTACGGACCGAGTGTTACTACTGCTTTAAACTCACACCCTTCGAGCCAGCTGGGTGTCCCTGTTTAAAGGGAGGCGTGTGGCCAAACAGGTAGGACAGACTCCGGCTGCCAGGATGCCCTGGGTCCTTGGCTTGTCCTGGCCGCTGACTGCTCAGTGGCCGTGGAGCACATCCCGTGTGTCGTCTGGCACGGACCCTCACCACTGGTAGCACTGGGGTGGCAGCGAGGAATGTAAACCTGGGGTGAGGAGCTGCTGAAAAGCATCTTTTTAAGAGCTAGCTTATCAGCTGGGGCTGAATAAGCTACTTCAGCGTTGGTCCTGGTGGGTTTAACACCAGAAGGTCACTGCATGGTGTGCAAGTGGGGTTTGGTGGCATGGTGGATGGTGCTGAGCGGCACAAACTTAGGTGGATGTGCAGGGAGGCAGGATCTCTGCTGTCACACCATCGTTGTTTTGAAAAAGCTGGGCCAAGTTTATCGCATCTGTCCATGACCAAAGTGCAAGTGCATGGGGAGGAGGGATTTGATTTTATTTTTTGGATGATACATCTACACTGACAAAACTTTGCCGCACAAAAGGGACTGGGAGATGCCCCGCCACGTCTTTCCATCACACGGGTTTGCAACCCACGAGCAGGGAGCCGTCCTGGCGTCCCCAGCACCAACAAAGAGAAACCCATCCATGACATTACATTCTGCACAACAGCAGCTCGGATTAAGAAGGGTTTTCTTGTGCTGGAAACTCCATGAATAAGAATGTTAGGAATTGGCTTAAGCCACCAGTGACATAATTAGAAGGCTTTTGATATGCCAATTTGGCTGATCTCAGTTACTTCCCCCTGGTGCTGGGGAGTGTCAGCGGAGGGATTAGCCTCCAGTCACTTCCTGACACTCTGCTAAATCTTCTCCCTCTTTGTTCTTCATCCAAGACAGGGGAAAAAAGGAAAAACAGGGAAGCAGCTCAGGAGATACTGAAGCGAAGCAGTGTGCGCCGAATCCCTGACCTGCCTTTAGTTTACACTACAGGCTCTCCTTAGGGGTGTAATGCAATTACAGCTATAACTGGGTGCTATACATTTTAATCCCATTAGAAACAGCCCTTTAACAGCTCCTGACTGACTATAATATGTAATCTCATTAGAGACACTACTTTTATACCTTGTACAAGAACATCCAAGCAGAAATCAAAGGCTGGGATAAGGCTAACATGGTTTTCTTCTTTTAAAACACCATCTGCTTTCTTGCTTGTGTTTGGGGTGCTGGTGCACAAGGTGGGCACAAAGGGTTCGGTGGGGCCAGGCTGGATGGAGTTGTGGGGCCACCCCTGGTTTCCCTCCCATGCCTCCTCCAGCACCCATCCTGCCCTGCCGGGGCTGGGGTACCGCTGCGTTTAGAGAAGATGCCCAGCCCTTGTGCCTGCCCTGGGTTTCCTGGCCTGGCACGCGTGGGGAGGTGAAGTTGTCCTCGCCAGCCTTGGGGCTGGCTCCATGCAAACTCAGGACAAATATTGACCGAGGCTGGGCCAATGCTGCAAGGATTTCTCCTGCTGGAGCGTGTTTCGCTGCACTGCCTCCCACGATAACACACGCTACGCTGACCAAAGCCCTTGTGTGCGGGTACAGCTGTGTCTACACCATGTCTGCTTGTGTTGCTCTGCCAAAGGGGGGAAGGAGAAAGGGAGGGGTGATTTTTTTTTTTAAAGTTGTTTTCCTCAAGGATCTATCAGCTCTCAACTTTCTCCTTCCACAGCAATCTTTGAAGCTTTGGGCCAACTTCAGGTAAATTTTCAGGGGGGAAGGCGGACTTGAGGATATTCAATTTCTACATCTTCCATGAAAATAGACTCCTGGACAGCTTCCAGATCTATTTGACCTTGGTAGGGATCAGCACCACATGGGAGAGAGACAGCGTACACGTCCCAACCATGGGCCAGGTTTGGTGGGGTTGTGCTGCCTATCCAAGAATCCAAACTCTCAGCCGAGCATCTGACCACAGCTGGATGGGGGCCCACATGTCGCTCTGGTCCTTTTCAGCTCAGATGATGTTGAAAAAACTGCTCAGCCTAAAAAGCTGGGAGGGATAATGCGAGGCTCGGACAGAGCAGCAAAGGTCAGGGAGGGAGGACAGGAGGACAGGACAGACCTGTTGTGTAGGGACTCAAGGGTGGTTCCCTCTCCACTGCCAAAAAACCGAGATACTGCAGCCAAGCACAGGCAGGACACAGCTCTGGTCTTTCACTGAAGAGAGAACAGCTGTCCCCAGCTTCTTCTGAACTGTGGTATGAGTCAACACGGACCAGGATGGCAACCAGTTGGGCACAAATCTATTAAAAAGAGGGGGGAAAGGGTGCTGTTGAGCTGAGCCACACATCATTTTGGTGTTTGAGGGTCACCATGCTTGTCTTTCTGATGGGACTTAGGAGATATTGATCTTTGGGATCTTTAAAGACTGCAAAGACACTTATTTTTGCAAGGGGTGGGGGGGAGGGATGTTAATCCCAGCAGATTCAAAGGGGTGATAAAGCACTTTGTTTCTTGCTCTACAGTAATTGCAACTTCTGACAACTCTGATAAACTGAAATGAGGTTCTCAAAAGCATCCACCCAAGGCTTTGTGGGGCTGCAGTCAGGGTTGTATTTAAATGCCCCTAATGAGTACCTACAGCAAATGGGAAAGACATGCAAATCAAATGTCTAATTGAATGGGCCTTTGAAGGAATATCCCAAGCCGCTGGGTAATTGATGGGTTATCTTTCCACCAGCTTGCCTTGATTGCATCTTCTTCCGCATCAGTCTTTCCTAGGAGTCTGGTTTAACAGGAAAACTGGTGTACCAGGACTAAATGCAGGTCTTCTTCACAGACTGAATGAGGACATTTGCTGCCCAACAGTACGACCCTTTTGCAAGGCAGTCATTATTAAAATCTCTCTAGACAGGTGTTTCTTCCAGGCATGGAAGTGCCTTATCGTATTGCACCTGAACATCGCACTCAATAAACTGCCTTATGACCTGCTTTGCAAAGTGAAGTCATGACAGATGAAATAGCTTTCCTATTAAGTTTCTAGGGTCCACTTTCCCAGTAGGTGTAAATTGCTGTGACTGCCTTCATTTGAATGTAGAGAAGCTGATTTACACCATACGGAAATGTGACCCATCTGACCCATTGACTGTTGTTGTCTCGTGAAGGTTTGTCTGTGTTGCATATATGAATTTTGCTTTGCTTAAGAGCCTCGTGTCTTGCTTGTGCAAGAGACAGTTTTTAGCAGCCACCGTTATGGACAAGGAAGCTTGTGGCTCAGTAATGAGCAGGAAAAAGATTCCCCAGTTGGAGCATGGAGTTATTCTGAACCTGCTTGGACTCAGAATTGAGGCATAAATTCCTAAATTTGGGGATGTTTCTATTATAGACTTGTCCGGGCCATATGAGCTTTCTGACTCTGAGGGGGGCCAAATGTTTTCAACCACACATGGTACCCAAGGCCATTTGAGAGGTGCTGGGGTGTCTGAGACATTCTCAAGGGTTGGCTTATGTGTCCGCAGGAGACTGGTGATCTTCTGGAGCAGCAGCTGGGGGCTGGGGGGGGATACCTGAGTGCATCTCAACATCTCTCTTAAGGCAACAGACTTTTAGTCAAAAAGTCTGCTTCTGAGCTGAGGTTAAAATGACTTTCCTGTAGTCCCTCACGATGAGAGGAGGGGCAGATTTTAGCCATAGCTTCAACTTTCACTATGTGTGTTTCTACCACTTTCAGAGCAGAGTCTCAGGGATGCTGACCAGGTTTATCTTCAACCCTTACAGGGAAAGCAGCCCCCAGTTCAGTTCCCCACGCCCCACCACCACCCTCAAGTTCCCCATACAAAACCAGCACCAGGATTCCGGCTGCAGCTTGTTGCATTTGAAGGCTATGAACACATTTGCCAGCATGCTGGCTCAGCCCTGGCTTTAATTTGCAACCCTCATTCTGCCGCTCAGACTCAGACCCAGACTCAGACTCTCCTGCCTTCAGCTGCCTTCTTCATTTATCACAGTAAATCATCCAGTTCCCGGCTACATTCTTGCCCATTACTTACTGTTCCTTTCTAATCCACACCTAAGTACCATGCTTTGCTCTTCATCTTTAATTTTCCAGGCCAAACCAAAATATTAATACCGATAACCTCGCATATTTCCCAGACCCAGACTGTGCATTAGCAGCTCTGCCTTTCTGCCTTCCTCCTCCCAGCGCTTTCTTAAAGACTTTGCTCCTGGGTAGCCCTGGGATGGGGCAGCATGTGCTGGGTGAGGCTGGTTTGCAAAGTCGCAGCAGGGGCAGAAGGCAGAGCATGGCCCTGCTCCTGCTGGCGTCTGGATGCTGCAACTGTCTTGCCCACACCGCATCCGGGCGGTGCAACACAGGGGCTTGGCTGGAGCTGATGTCCTCACAGCTGTCCCCATGTAGGATCTTGGTCCTGGTTCTTGCCCGCTGGCCTTGCTTGCCAGTGCTGGACCGCTCTTGCTCTCGTCAGTTTGCTTGCCAGCGTTTGACACCTGGCTACACCGCAGCCTTTGTACCGCTGGCCCCTTTCCTGAGGAGCACGCTTCCCACGCAGCTTTGACTCTTCCACCAAAGCGTTCACCCAGACTGTCCGCACACAAGCCCTGAGAGCCAGGGTTAATGCATGGTGTGAACCTGGCCCTGTGCCTGCCTGGGCATATAGGTTACAGTCTGGGTTTCGCTTCAAAGCAGGCTTTGACCTGTCTACTGTGCTGCGAGGATGGAGTTAAAACCTGGAGAGAGAAACTCTGATTTGGGTAGCTTGCCAACGGTGGCCACAGTTCACTGGGACTGTATTTCTGACCTCTGCATCTATTCCCTCGCTTCCCAGACATCAGAAATTGCTTGCTGTTTGCTGCTTGCTAGCCCAAGACTCTTGTTGGAGATAGGTCTCAGCATGGACAGATGCATGTGGTAGACACCAAACTGCACAGGTCTCTCCCAGCATCTCTGCTCTCACAAGGGGACATCTCCAGCCTGGCAGCAGCAGGTCCCCCAGGTCAGAACCAAGGTGACCTTGTTACAGATGCCTTAAGATGGCCTTCATTTCACTGTGGTTTGATCTCTTTGTGACCCACATAGGCATCCAGGGAGAAGAAATGGAAATGCCATCCTTCAGCTATTAATGGAGCTGAAATCCTCCCTGGCTGGGATGGATGAAGTAGTGGCTGCAATATTACATGAGCTGCAGAGGCCTTGGAAGAGCCATTCCCTCTTCCAGGTTTGCCAGGGAATAAATGATCCTCAGACATGACAGCAGCATTGGTAGGAGGCCCGAGGATGCATTAACACCACCCTGTCCCAACTAGACTCGATGATGAAACTCAAAATCCCTTCTGCCATGAGCTGGGAACGTGCCAGCAGCCAACCCCAAGCTGGTTAGCCATCTCCTGCCATCTCCTTGCTGTATTGCTGTGGTCTCCCGCACTTCCATGTCCCAGTGCTGGCAAGCGCTGTTGTGTGACCATCACTTCCTAAAGCAGATGTTGCAGAGACACCGGCAATGTCCCCAGGGCTCCGTGTCTTTGTGATTGCACCCTGCCACGTGCCCTGTCCTGCATCGCCTGCGCCTCTCCGTAGGGAAAACCAAGTATTAGAGCAAGCATCAGTTTTTTTGCTTCTACACTGGCTTGCATGATACTCTCATACATGGTGTATCTGCTGCAGTAGCTATCATTGCTGCTTCCTATTGGGGAGCTTTATTTCTGCCATGATTTTCAGCCGTAGAAAAGTCAGACACACGTCTTAGGTGGAAAAAACTACCCTCTGGACATGCCTTTCTCTCTGCACTGGCTGTAGAGTGGATTTGGACTACTTTGCTACTTACTTGGCCAACACAAGGTCAGATGGATGTGTCAGCTTACCTTCTGTGCTCCTCAGTGCCACCCCACTTATGGTGTCCCTGTCGTTGTAGTTAGTTTTTCTGGACTGCTGTTTATGCCTTTTTACACACTGGTTATGCCTTACCTTCTTCCCCTATATTTTGAGATCAGCTGATATATCAACATGCTGTTGGGTTTTGTGCTGCAATCACCAGGGAGGATGTGAGATGATTTCAAACACTCAACCTTAGGGAGCCCCAGTAATGATCCCCCTTCCCTTCAGCTGATCTTTTCCTGCACAGATCCCTGCTTGCTTTCTCTCAGCTAGGTCTGCGCTCCCCTTCAGCTCATGGCAGCACCCACATCCTCCAGAGGAACTTGCCATGCCCTGTGTGCCACTGCAAAGTCTTACACCATTTTTCAAGTCTCCAAAACACTGTAAAAATGTGCTGTCCCTCCTGGTGTCTGGGAGATGTTCTGGCGCTCAGCATGCTGTTGATTCCAGGCCAGAGGGCTTAGCTGGACAGACCACTTTCCTCCTTTCTCCATTATAGGGAGCCTGGGCTGTTCTTCAATTGGAGGTGGTCTTCACTTGTGCCTTTCCCAACGTGACAACTTTTGCAGGTCAACCTGGTTTTCTGGACTTGAGCACCTCAGCCCACTTCCTCAGCTGTGGCCACTTTCTCCTCCAGGCTCGCTTTTCCCTGGTGGCCAAGGTGTGCTCTCTGTGGGAACTTGGAACAGAGAGTCACTGGATGTGTTGGGATGACTTGAACCAACTCCCCTTTACCTGTCCCTCACTTCAGCCCTTCTTTGTCCTTTTGTTTTTATTTAAATAGGTAAAAAAACTCCAAAACTGTTACTGGCTGCTACCTTTCCAGCACCTCTGTGTTGGTTTTTTTTTTGTTTTGTTTTGGGGTTTTTTTTTTTTGGCTGTTTTTTTCTTTTTGTTCCTCTAAGTTGTATGTTTCTTTGTTGACCTCTCTCCTTTTTCTTCCTCTCCTTTCTTCCTGTCTCCGTTGAGTATCCCATTTCTCCTAACGTACCCAACACCTGCCCATGGGTTCCTGCAGTAACTGGTGAAGCACAGCATCGAGCCTGCTTTTGTTTGAAGGTGAAATGAAGCACCGTTTCACCAATAAAACGTTCTGACTGTCAAGCAGTGTGTTATTCAGGGCTGATGAATAACTTAGAGGAGATCAAAAGATATTAAGCTAAAAGAATTATTATACAGGAGCCTACGGGACCACACAGATCTCCTGTTCCAGCTAAAAAAGTCCCAAATTAACCCCCCACACCTCTCCCCCTGAAAAAAAAAAAGCGTGTGTGGTCTTGAACAGCCGAAGAAGCAAGCCATTATTTGTAAGTCTGCTATATAAAGCATAATTATTATCCTTTTTATCATCCAAGTTATGGGGCAGGCTTTTCCATCTTTACTCACGCCAAGTAGCACCTCGTGTCAGAAATAGCCTCGCTGGTTTGAAGGGGATGAGTCATCCCGCAATCAGGTAGGAGGAGAACAAAGATAGACATGACTTCCCGGACTGGATCACCCCACCGCTCTCTCTCCGATGCACGATCTCGCTCCACGGCACCTATCAAAGAGCAACCGCCGGGAGCGTTGGTGCAGGCGTGCCTTCCCAATGGCCTGCAGGCTGGAGACGGCCCACCAGAGCAATGCATCTGGTCCGCAGCTCCCTCCTTCTCGTTCGCCTTCCCGACAGCTCCTCAGATGTGGGCAGGAGCACGCTGTGGGCTGTATGAACTGTTCTGGCAGCCGGCGGTCCCACTCCCACTCGCCTCTTTTCCCATAGCCCCACAACCATCATGTGACCATCACAGACTGGGAGGACTCCAGTTGGGTTACTTGACAAAGAGGCTCTTCTCCAGTCAATGGGGGGCTCCAATGCCATCCCACCATGGCCGACAGGGCAGGCAGAACTGCCTTGGACAAAGGCAAAAACAAACAGAGATGCCATGGCTGGAGGAGTGTATATAATGAAAAAAATCCTTCCTGACCATCACCAGTGGCCAGGAAGTGCCCAGGACCAAGAGCCTGTTTTTGTCAGGAGCCCAATTTTGCTCCAGCTGAGAACTTGCACACACCCTCTGGAACCAGAATTTAGGTGTTCACCACTTTTTTGCCATTTTTTTAATGAACAAAGGAGTTCTGAGGGGCAAAAGGGCTGGTTGTTTCCTCTCGTTCACCCTTGCTGTTAAAATTTGAAACCCGCATCTGGCATTCAAAGTGTTGAGAACAACTCAGAGCCAATGGATTGGGCTGATGAACCGCCCTGGGTTTCAGGGGAATTAGCTGTTTGCCCAGATGCTCTGGGGTAGCTCTTTAATATCCCAGTGGGAATAACACTACTAAAAAAGGAAAACCCATTAGTACACGTCTGCTCTTGCAGAAGCTCCTCTGCTCCTGTGAGGGTGAGACCTTACAGAAGGCTCCTGAGCTGTTACAGGTATTGCCTCGCATGGCTCTCACAATGAGCAATTTTAGGGCAATTTTATTCCCAGCTACCCCAAAACGTCTCCCCAGCCCTCACAGTTGCTACCATTGACGATTAGAAGTTGCTCTAATTTAATCAACCGGTCTGTTCACTGTGGTGAGTGCTGTGCTTTGAAGATGCATTAGAGCACACGTAGGGAAACACTGAGTAATGCAGGAAGATAAGCAGCTGTGTTTGAAGCTGAGGATCCAAGGAGCCATGGAGGAGCGCAGAAGGCATATGAAAAAGGTGGCATCATCCCAGTTCCACACAGCAGTCCTGAGGGCTCAGATCTTTGCCCTTGGGTAGGTTGGTTGCTTCATGCTCAGCATCCAGCCCTGCCTCCCAACGTTACATGCAGTGGCTTTTGTCCCTCTCTCCAGCCCTCCTCTCTTTTGATGCTCCTCTGCTCCATGGCGGAGACCAAAGGCGGTGGTCACCATTTTGTCTCATGGCCAGGTTAGGTGGAGGAATGGGTGAGAACAAACAGATCTGGTTGCCTTTCTCATGTAGTCCCTGCCTCTCCTTGCTTGCTTCCTTGGGTTCATTTCTTAGCTAATAACTTTACTGATGCAAAGCCAACAACAGAGCAAGGGCACCCTGGGCTGGTTCCATGTGGAGGAGAAGAACCAAACACCAAACTCTTGGATCCTGCAGGTGGAAGCTCAGACACTCATCAGAGACACTGAGACCCTATAGGGATACCCATCAGTGCAGGAAACCAGACAGACTACCCAGAAGTCACACCTTAACCAAATGACTAGGGTATGGGGACAACAACGGGAAGAGCTCTACAGGAGCCCCTAGAAGAGGGGTCACCAGCATGTGATCTTTAGAAATTATGTGATCTTTGGGCTCCCTCCACGGTCACTAGTAGCCATGGGTAGCTACTGCCACTGGGAACTAGGCTGGTGAGGAAGACAGAGCTTAATTTTGAGCACATCCTGCAGCTCAGACCCTATTTTAGGGCAAGAGGAATCGCAAAGCTTGGGAATCCTGGATCAGAGGAGGGGCAGGGCTCTCAGTTTCTTTCCATAAGCCCATTTTACCAGCTGTGAACCTGCACCAGACCACCCTAAAAAGCCAATTATGAAGATACTTAAGGCAATAAAGGGTCTAGAGAACAAGTCCGATGAGGAGTGGCTGAGGGAGCTGGGGTTGTTTAGTCTGGAGAAGAGGAGACTCGAGGGGGATCTTATTGCTCTCTACAACTGCCTGACAAGAGGCTGTAGCGAGGTGAGGGTCGGTCTCTTCTCCCAGATAACGAGCAACAGGAGCAGAGGAAATGACCTCGAGTTACACCAGGGGAGGTTTAAATTGGACATCAGGAACAATTTCTTCACTGAAAGGGTGGTCAAGCATTGGAACAGGGTGCCCAGGGATGTGGTGGAATCACCATCCCTGGAGGTGTTAAAAAAATGCATAGATGTTGTGCTTGCCGACTTGGTTTAGTGATGGACTTGACAGTCCTGGTTAAACAGTTGGACTTGATGATCTCAAAGGTCTTTTCTAACCTAAATGATTCTATGATTCTGAGATCAGCTTCATATGGAGCTACTCAGGTACCAGTTTGTCTTGCAGCATGTCCCAGTATGGCTCACATAGGACCAAAGCAGGCATCCAGGACATCTCTGGGAAGCTCCCCAATTGAATAATCACCTCAAAACTCATGAAAGGCAAATCACCTCCTCTAATACCCGGGTGCTTTTTCCATGTGAGCAGGTGCAGATGTTTTCTGGCTTGTGCCTGCCACCGGGCGTAGGTTCTGCAGAGCTGTTATCTCTCTCATCAGATGATACAAGTTCGCAGGCTCATCTCCTTCCAAGAATGCAACTGACTTAAAAAGAGTTCAAAAGAAGATTAGGTTTCAAGGTAACTGGAAGCTATTCAGTCAAAGCCAAGCAGCATAAAGCGAGGGGAATCCTCCTTCTACCTCCATGGCTGTGCGAGGCAAGTGGGAACATGAGAAGGGAGCTGAGAAAGTGTGTGCCTTCTTCACAGACACAAACAGGACTGCAAATTGGAGACAACCACTACAAATTTAGCTAAAGATGCTTTAGAAATTGCAGCTTGCCAATGTTTTGCTTATCAAGCTACAGTGTTTGCTGGCAATTATCTCAGCAAAGCTAGCACAAACAAAAACACAGGGAATCTCGTCGCTAGTGCTCCCTTGTTAAGGGGAAGGCAGCGCTGAGGATGGCATGGGGGGACACAGAGGCCTCAGCAATGTGAGCAGTTGGGTGCTCGGTTGGTGAAAAGCCCCCAGCCCGCAGCTGTGGGGTCCCTGGTGCTGTGCTGATGGCAGGTGGGAGCCGCGGGCTGGGGACCCCCTCCACTGGTAGCTCTCTCTGCCCATGCCTATGCCTCTCATCCATCCAGAAGCAGCAGGAGCAGCCACCTCCACTCTCCCAGCTGTACTGCTATCAGCCTGCCCTGTGTCCCCTCTTCCCATAGCAGGAACACATGACCTCAACCCACCTCATCCTCTGGTCAGTTTTGGTTGCCCAGCTGAGGTGCTGTGAACCATGATAGAAATGGTTTGGAGCAACACTAGACAAGGCAGAAATTAACACCGAAAGGTGGGGATGGCCATGGCTGGAACCTGGTTTGAAGGACAGGCACTGGCATGGGCAGGCTGCAAGGAGACCTGGGTGGTATCCTCTTGGCTTGGCTGTATACCCTCAGGCTGTGGTGAGACCAGCTTCTTACACCTGGAGACACAACGGCTCCTGACTCCTGGTGAAAGCCCATCCATGGACCTGGGCATTATCTCTCCCATACTTCTGTCATGTAACGTTTGTTTTACAACAGGATCCTGTTGCACTGGTTGGGATGGTAGTGTCATTATATCAAGAGACAGTATGACCCAAGCCCTGTCTGAAGGAGTTTTGGTTATGGCTTTATTACAGAGCAGTACGTGATGTGCATCTAGGTGCTCCTGCGGTTACGGGGAAATTCCTCAGATCATGGGATAATTCAGGTGGAAAGGGACCTCTGGAGGTCGCCTCGTTCAACCTCAGCTCTCCAAAGCTTGGAAGCAAGCCCTGGGGCAGCCTGACCCAAAGCCTTTCTACCTGAAGACATGCAAAGGGTGGCTTTGACATGCACCATGAGAGAGCATTGGTCCTTCACCAGCCTCCCAGGCTTGGCCACCATGACGGCACCTGCCGCTGACTCCACCACTGCAGAAGTACCCACCACTGTGGGCTAAGGACACACAGCACATACCTGTTTGGGCAAGCCAGGCCCTTTTATAACATGACTGCCAGAGAAGTGTCCACACCCTGGGTTATTTTAAAGCTCTCTCGCCCACCACCACCCAGCTTCACCAGGCCCTGCCCCAACCACAAAGCACCTGGCGGAGGAAAGTTTAATCCCACAGGGCTGGACAGGAGGACAAAGGGCATTTGGTGGCTGAAAGCCAAGTGGTGCTGCAAAGCTGCTGGTCCAACTGGTGCCACCCAACCCACTGGGTGCTGCCGGACCCCACAGAGCTGCTCTGCACCTTGCTCTGGGCAGGCAGCTCCGATGGCTGCTGGGCATCCCTGATCATATGAAAGACTCATGCTGCTTTCATGGTCAAGTATGCCCTGCTTCCCTCCTCCAGTGCCTGACGCCAGGGTGCTGGGTGGCTGAGCCAAAGCGACTGGTAGGTCTGAAAACCCTGAGAAGTGTTACAGAGTTGTCCTGTGGCTGAAAGCATCACATATGGGAGATACTCAAGGCACCTCTGATGAGCGGCTGCTCAGACACAGCCTGTGGTGCTCCTGTCCTTGCTTTCTCACCTGCTGGGTGCTCAGGGGACCAGCTAGGCACCCATTTGCCCTCTCCAGGGATTGACGTTGCTCTGCCCTGCTCCACATTCCCCATGACTAAGACATGGCCTTTTTCTTCCCTCCCTTTCTCCTCTCCCCACCTAATCTGGGGAAAAATTTTTCTCCTTCCCTACCGCAGCTCGCTCAGGGCTGTTTTTTGGAGTCCTGCAAGCAGGAACCCCCAGCAGCCTGGGTAAAAGCTGTACCTGTGCGAGGGAGCTTCAGCCTGGTACCTGCAGCAGCAACTCTCATACTCACTAAACCTGTCATCCCAGTCCAGATTTTCTTTTAATAATCAGACAGCAGTAAATGATTCACTTATTGCTCATCTTAAGTTTGCTTTTCCCCTCCTGGAAACCAGTGCTTTGGGAGGGACAGGCAGTGCCAGCCAGCCCCGAATTGCCCCCGTTTCCCAGCGCTCAGCAGTGCTGACCGTGCCGGCAGAGCAGCTGGACATGCCTGGGCACAGGATGGCCGGAGCAAATCCACCATCACCTTTGCATGCCTCCTCTGAAAACCTGCTCCTTAAAATGAGGTCCTGCGGTTTCACCGTTTCCAACCTCCTTGGCACATTTTTGCTCAGTTTATTTCAGAGGACCCCTTCCACCACCACCGCAAAACCGAAAAAAAAAGAGGATTTTGCTGCTGTTGCGCTCAGACACAGCATCTCTAGAGCTGCCTTTCTTCCCCAGAGGAGTAGAGCATGAGGAAAAGGATTGCACCCGCTACTTGTGTCTGTTTATTTACAGTGTAAACAGCTTCTGTGCTGGAGCTTTGAAGAAGCGCTGCGCATTTGTACGCCGAGATCCCTCCACAGTCTGTGCGGTTTTCCCACGTGATCTGAACTCTTCGGAGAGGGAGGTTTGCTCTTTTGCCTCCATCCCCGAGAGGATGGGGCAGCCCAGAGCAGTGCAGAGCTCCAATGAGGGGTAAAGCCTTCAGCAAGGGAGGTTTGGGCTGAATTACCCTGTTTAGGGTAACCCGATGCAACTTTGCTAACGAGTGATAATATGGTAAATCCCCATTAAGCTGTTGGCCACGAGCCTTAAAGTGACTCTCGGGAAGCCGTGGTTCCCATCAAACGCAGCTGAACTACAGCAGCAGAAACAGCTACCTGCCTGGACCGAGTGCTGGTTTTGGATAAAATAGACAAAAATAGATAGATAAATAGATAAGAAGATAAATGGATAGATAATAGACAAGAATAGTTAAATAGCTCCCAGAATTGTCTCCCAAAATAGTTGTGCAACAGTTATTTAAGATGCTATAGGGCATGCTACCTATCTGCAGGGAATTAACCCCACTGCAAAATCAATCTTTGTTAAAATCTCTTTGCTAAACTCAAGAAAGCCTTTCAACAAAGTGAAACCACGACAACTTCTTACCATGCTCACAACCTCTTGGGTTTGACAGAAGCAATGATGGATGTCAGAAATCTTATCTTAGCAAAACAGCTCTTAACAATACCCTAACCCCTGAATGTGATTGTTATCCACTGAGCTGCCTGACTTACCTATTTACTATAAGCTATGAGTATGACCGTGTGCCCTATAATAAACTTAGGCTACTTCATTCTGCTGGTTACATATTAGATTTACATCGCTTCAAAATTGGGAACGGGACTTAGGTCATCCAGCAATTACCAAAATTTGGTCTTGTGTCTTGAAATATTTGGCATCAACACAATGGTGCTCCAAGGAGACTTGGTGCTCAAATGGTTTTTACCTTGCTAGGTGCTCAGCACATCAGTGGCACTGCTTAATTTTTCCCTTTAAAATGGTCGAGGGGTCATGGTCCAGGGCCCTAAACTTCTTCATACAAGCTCAAACATCTCCTCCCTATCCACCTTCTCAAGAGCTGAATTGCTTTTTCTGCTGTGCTAAAGGGTTTAATATAGACAGTGGCTGTTTACCAGCTGATGAAGAAGAAAAATGGGTACATTCCCAAATCCCAGGTCCCTTGGTGGGCTTGCATGAATTTCCTTCTCTCCCTCATGACTCCACTGTCACTTGCGAGGCTTTTGCTGTGTCTGGGACAGCTGCAGCCTCCCTGAACAGCTAAGCCCCACTAGCCCAGGACCCCATCCCAACCAAAACCACCCCCGCCAGGGCGTGAGCCATGGAGGGATGGGAGCACTGGTGAGAGTCACTGAGTGTTTTGCATCAGAGGGGCGCGTGTCTGGGGAAAGCCATCCCTCTCCTGTAGCCCTGGCTGCCCCAAGGCCTCATTGTTGCCTGCCAGCCTCTCAGTTACGCCCTGGTTCAAGCCTTTTATGTTGTCCTATGGAACATTCCCGCTGATGGGCCTCCAAGGATCTCTCATGAGCCCCATGCATGACCTCAGCTCGGGGTGTCTCTCCTCTCCTTGGTGTCTGTGCCTGGGTTTGGTGGCAGTTCCAAGAGACCTGCCTGGAGGGACACAACGATCCAGGTAGCACTGGTGGAGGCTTGTACCTCACAGGTTGCCATTAAGCTGATGCATGGCGTTGGCATGAGGACATGGGGCATCAAGCACCCATGGGTTTCCCTTAGGGCTTAGTGCTGCTTTGCAACACCGCATGAGGTGTGAATATTACAGAAATAGTCACGCTGAGGTACCCCAGCATCGCTTATGCTCCCTTCCAGGGAAAAAGACCTGCTAGTTTCTGTGTTCACAGGGGAAACCCTGCAGGAGAAGGAGACCAAAGCAGAGGCATGTCTGCACGGCAGCCTTGCGGATCCCCAACCCTTGATGCCAAGCCCTGGGTTGAACCCTGACTGCCCCGGCAAAGCAGACCCCTCCCGACCTTGAGCTCTACCATGGGGTGAGTGGGGCTCCGTGCAGCTGCAGCACCCCCGCTGCCCCCGTCGGCTCCACCGCAGCCGTGCCCCTGGGATGGTGCAGGGGATGTAGGATGTAAGGCTTTTGGGATCAAGGTCAACGGCTGCTGTGTGTGGGTGAGGCTGCCTCAGCCTGGAGATCGAGCGGTTAATTTGTTTGTTTCCTTTCTGTATAGGATATTGTTACCAAAAAAAGAAAAGGGGGAGTGGGAAGAAAGAAAAAAAAGGCTGAGGCCAGATGATGAAAAGCCCTCTCTCCTGCAGCTATGAAATCTCACCCGGAAGGCGGCGAGGGGAAGTGTCTTCCAGCGGGGTACAAAGTCAGCAGCAGAGCTTTGAACTCGGGGGAACTCCACAGCGGCGCAGAGCCCTGCCAGCGAGCCCCAGCTGTGCATACCTCAGCCGCAGCTGAAGGCGCCAGGGGCCGCATCCTGCACCCCTGCACCGCCCCGGGATGAGCCCAGCATCAGGCTTCAGAGCTGCTGCTGGAAAGGGGTTTTCGCTGGACAAGCAAGAGAAGGACACACTCCCTAAGTCAAATACTGACCCAGCTTGAAGTCTTGTCTTGTTTTGGGATGGGTTACCCTGAGATGATGCCGATGGGAAGCCTGGCTCTGGAGTGTGGTGCGTGGCCAAGACCTTCCCCTGGCCCGGAGGGGGCTCTGCTGTCCCCCCGCCTGTCCCCCGGCAGCTCACAGGTCCCCCCTCCGTGCCTCCATCTTTCCCATTGGACTCTGAGTGCACCCGTTCCCTTTGCCACAGGTGCTCTAAATACACCAAACACGGGAAGGTTTGACTCCAACATGGTAACCAGAAAGCCAGGGTTTGGAAGGGATCCCAAGTTTCTTGGGGGAATTTGGGCAATTATCCCACCGTGCCTTTTTTAAAATTTTAATTTCACTCAAATGATTTCAGAGGTACCTTTTCCCCATCTCATTTCCAAGTGAAAATGCTCAGTTACTGAACTGAGGAAGGAGTTCAGAAATGGATGTAGGTGCCTCAAAATGACAGTACACTTCGGGATGAGCAATGGGCTCTGGGTGGAGCTGGAAGCCGGTTGGAGGTGCTGCTGCTGGACTTTGCTTTTGGCTGAAGTGTCCCTCACCCTGGCGTCAGGCCTGCCTGGATCTCTGGGGAAAGCACATGAATCTGTGGCCCCGTGTTTTGGGGTGGATCACAACCAGGCCAAGCGGTGGGAAAGCAACACTGTAAGCATCCAGAAGAGGTGCTAAGCAGTACAGCATCATGCTTGGAGCCTCCTCTCCAAATGACTCCCAATATCCCCAGCAGCAGCCTTTGCTGCAAGGGCCAGCCAGCTGCAACACTTCTGCCTTATCTGCAGCTAATCCCATAAACAGCCATTTGACGGAGATTTTTGTGGTATTTGCCCATGAAACAACTCCCAGATTTGCTGTTTTCTCAATGACTTACAGCCTCCGGATCACATCGCTGCTCCCAGGGATCTGGTGACAGGCACACCTCCACCCCTGGGAAAACACTGCCCAGCCCAGAACGGATGAGACACTGCAAAATAAATCTCCATGTCGCAGGTATTTCTTGTGGCTGTAATCCCTGAATAAACATCCTGCCACTCGAACCTGTTGTGTGCTGCATGATAATCACCAACCCCAGCAAAGATACTGTGACAAGCTGCCGCCGGTCCAGGGATGGGGCAGGAGGGTGGAGGTGAGGAGCATGGCTTTTTGGCTCAAGCTGCCACTGGTCCAGGGATGGGGCAGGAGGGTAGAGGTGATGAGCATGGTTTTTTGGCTCAAGCTGCCACTGGTCCAGGGATGGGGCAGGAGGGTGGAGGCGGTGAGCATGGTTTTTTGGCTGTTTTGGGGCTGATGGTTTGGCTGGGGTTTGGTGTGTCCTGGTGCCGGGGAGTGCTGCCACTGGGTCAGGGAGGCTGAGGAAGTGGTGCCATGATTTCTGGGGTACCCACAGTTAAACCCATCCTGCAAAATTTTATTCTTTAAGTTGAGGAATGAAGTCTGGAGAGTCTGTGAAGGATGGGCAAAGAAAATTCCCCATCCTTGCACCACCCAGGTGGTGCAAACTGTTGTGCCTTGATTGCTTGTCCCAAGGCTGGCTGGTACAAACCTTAACCCCATGCACAGCCACTGGAAAGCATCTGCCTTACAGCATCGGTGCGGAGACACCCTTGGACCACTCTTGAGCCATCCAGAGATGGAGGGGATGTCCCAGGAGCACACACTCCACCAGAGTGGGAGCACTGGTGAAGGGCTTCCAGCTTCTCCCTTGGTAGTGAAACAATGCCATCACTTGAGCCTGTGGTGTTCAATTAGCTTTTACTTCAAGGAAAACGGGGTGGTGGTGGATGGAAGGAGGTGGGGGGGAGCAAAGCAAAAGACCAAGAGAAAATCCCCTTTTCTCGGGGCAGAGAGGGACGTTGCTTGGGTGCTGTGGACCGAAACACCTGCTGCCCGGAGGGAAAGCGAGTTCCCAGGAAATGCAAGAAAGGCACTTTCCAATGTGGAATATGTTGAAAAGCAAAGAGGAGGAGAAGGGAAGGGGGGTGGAATGGCTGCGGAGATGCATGAATATTAAAACGATTATAGCGCTTAATAAAGTGCTGCACAGGGGAGGAACAATAACAGGTATTGTTGGCAAGCCTGACGCTCAGCTTCCCCTTGATTTAATGGGGCGATAACCATCGCAGTATCTCTTTCATGATCCCTGGCTCTGTATCTCTCGCAGCCCCGCAGAGCCACACACATTCCAGGCGAGACTTTGATGTCTCTCACAAGGCGCAGACCTGCCAGCCCTGGGCTGGCTGCGCCGCGCAGCGGCTCCCCCGGCGAAGGGCCGTGGGTGGGGGACGTGGGGAGTTGCAGAGGGCAGGGGGTGGTGGGGGAAGCAGCCAGCAGCAGTTCCCCTGAACCCATGGGTTTGCTGCCTCTGTCCCCTAAGGTTGCCCAAAATACCCTCTTTAGGGTCACCTCCAAGACCTGAAACCCCAAGAGATTTGGTTGCTGGACTACCGTGATCCTATGAGTGTCCAGTGAAAGATGCCCAAGGGGGTCAGCCAGCAGGTAAAAGGGCACTTTCCACTCCTCCATCTCCCTAGACAGGCCAGGATTTGGGATGGACAAAGATCCAGTCAAATAATAATAAAAAAAGAACGATTTAGGGATTTTTTTAGAAGGTTGAGCAGCACAGCCCAGCGATGCATTTTGGGGGATGGCAAAGCAAACCCCTCCGACTACCCCTTCAGGGGGACACAGATGTGCCTTGTGTGAGACAGGAGTTCAGCCATGCCAAAGGGATGAGCTGGTGACCGGAGCACAGAAGGACACAGCTGTGTGCTGGTGGCACCCTTGGTTTGGGCTGACTTAGTGGCTGGGACCAAAAAGGCAACAAACTTTCCCCAAGAGGTGAGGAGAGCAGGAATAGGAAGGGATGGTGGGATTTTCTCCCTGGAGAAAAGGATGCCCCAAAAAATGCTTAGTGGGGATGGATGGTGCAATCGCACCTATGAACACAGCATCTCCCATGCATTTCTCCCTGTGCCTCTAGGTCTGAGAGCTCTCTGGTTTTGGGGCAAGGTTGCCTTATTTTGGGTAAGATTTTGGGTGACCTTGCGCATGCTGGAGATGGTGGAGTGGAGCCAGTGCTGCTCAGCCATAGCCACCCAAATGGTCCTTTGGTGCAACTCCAGAGGGGGAAACTGCTTCTGTAACCCACCTGTCAACTCCAGAGAGTCCCATGCCATCTGTGGGTCATACACCATGTTAGCTGTGCTTTCTCACCCACTTTCCCTCCCTCCCTCCCTCCCTCTCTCTGGCTCTCTGACCATCTGTATGAGACAAACTATATCAGGGCTCCCAAACAGAAGTGCTTGCTTTGCTGTTTTCAAATCAAACTTCTGCTGGTAGCTTAGACCTCACACTTAATTTGCTTTAATTGTTGTTGGGTTATTTTTTAAATTTAATTATTGGTTTCAGAATGCAACAGAGAAAAAAAAAAAATTCCAGCCTTTTTTTTTTTTTTCACGTGTGCGTGTTTTCTTTCTCGTGGGAGGCAGACTCAGTGGGTTCACCCCTCCATGGGTCCAGCTGGAGAAGAGGGGTTCTGAGAGCCAGGAGGGAGCCCGGACAAAGCCACCCCGCACCTCCATCCTCCCTGGCATGGCATCCCAGGGCTGTGGCACAGCCAGATTCGGGAGAAGAGGCCGTGATGTCTTTGATGCCTGCTCTTCCCCTGCGAGACCGTGCCGATAGGTGTGTGTGTGTCTTGCGCGTTGGCTCTGCCTTTGAGATTTGCCCCTGGTCATTTCTGCTGGGAGGGAGCTGAGGTTGGTGCTCTGATGTGGGTGGCCTGGAGTTTGTTACCCGAGGACAGCCAGCTTACCTCTGAACTCCTGCCTTCCCAACGGTTGTTTCTCTGCCTGTGCCTGCTTGCATTTTTGCCGTGTGTCTTGCTGGTACGCCTTGACCAAGCTAAGGCAAGCTGTTACCTTGGGAAGGGGCTCAGGTCGAGATGCCAGAGTGGTGGTGGGAGCATCTCCCACGCCAAGGCTTCCACCCTTCAGGCACATGTAAAGGTTTAGTTCTGGGTGAATGCAGCAGCCATAGGGATTTGGAGTTGAAAAGGAAGGACCTAAAGGCAGAAAACTTCCACCGTGTCAAGGAGGGGGAACGGGAGGCAGTCAAAAACCCTGAGAGAAAAGGCAGCCTGACGCCAGCGCAGGGTTTTGCCCTGAGGTCCAGCAGCTCCCCCAGCCCCGCTCACTGGGGGGGCTAATGGGGACCATCCCTGGGTACCCCATAAACACCCGCCATTCCCTTTGTAATTTTTCACAGCCGTGCAACACAGCAAAAACAGGGAAGAGTTACAAGAACAAGAGAGGTTTTTGGGGTGAGGCTCAAACTGTGCTTATGCTGAGCAGCCTCCGAGTCCAGGAGGGGAGGGAGGGCAAAATTCCTCCCTGACCCCGCAGGCAACCAGCTTATGCCTTGAAGCAGAAGATTTGATTGCCTTTTATCATTAGCTCTGCTTGTGTTAGTACAAAGAGTTATAAAAATGATCCTGTTGTGTGTCCCCCCCACACCCCCTCCAAGGGCACAAAGGCAGATGAGCGGCAGAGTGCAGCCCTCCCGACAGCCCAGGCTGCAGCGGTGACCTGCAGCGAGGGGAGGATGGGGACCGGGGAGGGGGTGTGTGGGGGTGGAAACACAGTGAGACAGAAAAAGATTGACCCAATATCACCCAAGCTGGAGAGACGTCGTTATTCCATTTAAACCCGCTGAACAGTGCCACAGCAGGGAATCTGTCTGTCTTGGTTAAAGGTCTCGCTGCCAGCCCAGCCTTGGAAGTGCCAACACTAATCTGCAAATTGTTGCAAATCCTAAAGAGCCGCGGAGCTGGGAACCTTCCTTCAGCCCAGACCCCTATGGACCAGGATGCCCTTCCCCATTAACGTCCCACTCCCCGCTGCCGCCGGGCAGGCTCGGTCAGGCACTGCTCGCTCCAGACAGGCTGTAGTAAAACTCCCGGGCATTAAAATACCGTCTCATGCTGGCAGCCCCGTTGCAGTGGGAATGGGATGTTTGCCACCGACGGAGGTTAGATTCAGCCCGGGGAAACTCTTGCATGCTCTGGACTAAATTTGTGCACGTCTTTCTGATTAGTGTCTTCCGGCAGGTCCCCAAATAGACGATGATTCCCTTGTCCTCTTCTGACCCCACAGATGACATTCAGAGCTCGTAGCTTTTGCTGAAATGCCTGGTTTTTGGGCTGGAAATCTCTGGTGCAACCTCTGGTGTTGGCCAGGAAGAGGGTTGTCACATGTGCTCTTAGACTAACAAACAGCACTGTTCTTCTAAGACCATGGGTAGCAATAATTCAGGGTCAGTGAAAAGGGCATATCTAATAAGAGGACCTGGTCTAGAGGGAAAAAAAAAGAAAAAAAGGGAAAAAAAGCAGCTAAAAAAACTTGGCTAGCATGATGGAAGGAGACGGATGTAGAAACCTGGCTGCAGAGCTGGCGACAAGCAGCATCGGGGAAAACAAAGTGTTTCATGGAGAGGGATCAGGGATTGGGAAAGCCTGGGCTTAGCCGTGTAAATCGCTGCACATCCAAGATTCCAGGCTGGTAGGAGGCTGCAGCATGCCAGCACCCGGCCTGGCCCCTTGCTGCACAGCCTAAGGACACCAGACAACTTGCTGGGAGGGTCCCCACTGAGTCTTTATATGTTGCTGATTTTTGTTCAAGGCAAAAAATTAACCCAAGGATGAGATCTGAGTTCAAATATAAGACCGAGGCTGACAGAGGTGGTAAACAGCTATTCTTAGTAACCATATTTATTATTAAAAATATCAGTTGGAAGGAGAAATGCGAACATCAAATTTAAAGGAGCATGAATTCCTTTTGGCAGGAGCTTTAGAAGCAGCCAGGGTTTTAGTCAGGTTTTTTGAGGTATGTAGTAAGATGCCAAAAAAAGCACAAACATTCTTCAGAACATTAAAAAAACAAAACCGAACAAAACCTCCAGTCAATCACGAAAGGGGGAAAAACAACGTTACTAAAAAAAAATATGCACAAAGAAAAAAAGAAGACTCCTAGAGCATTATCCTCAAGTCATGTAAAAATCAAAAAACCACTATGCAAAAAATAACCTGTCTGCGCAGAGACTTACTTATGCATATGACTGTAGCGTGTGCCTTTGCTTGTAGTAAACATGCCCTTTGCCTTCCGCTGATGACATGACACTGGCATGTCACAGCTGATTTATAAACACAATTGGATTTTCAATCTTCAGGTCTAAATTCATTGCAGCAGACCCCAGCAGGCAATGTATCACTGTTTATCTATAAATACGAGTTACTGTGCTTTCCTGGATAGAGGCAGGTACAGTAGGATGTTGTTTATTTTTACTTGCTTGCAATAAGAGGAAACGGTGTTTGGTATCAGTTGTCATCATGAGCTAAGTGGCTGCAGGGCTCTTTCGAGGGCTGTGAACTGCATAATCAAAAATGCAAGCAATGCTCTGCAGTGCATCCTTCAGCTATCACTGGGGACTCACCTCGCAGCTCAGAGAGGCTGAGGAAGAGGAGCAGTGAGAAAGGCTTAGAAAATACAGACCAAGACTGAGGCACAGGTTGCAGGTATCCCCAAGCCATGGGCAAGCTGGATTCAGTGGGAGCCACTGGGCACATGTACTGAGGTTCCCAAACAGCAATGGTTCATATGGGGTGGGTTGGGTGAGGGTCTTGGACTCAGCTCCTGGAGGTCCCCTCCAGGGTGGACACTATATAGGTGAACATAGGGGTTCCAGGTTAATTTGGTACCTCCAGCCTCCAGCTCAGGATCACAACACCCACAGCCACAGGACATTGCAAGTGGAGCACTGCAGAAACATGCCAAATTGCTCATCCTCAAGTATTCTCTCTGAGAGGAAGGTCTGGGTTTCAGAAAGCTTTCATGGACCAGAAGCAGAGGCCTAGGCATGTAAGTTGAGGGTGGAGTGGTAAACCTGCCTCTAGGCTTTCAGCCTCCCTGTTGCAAGCCAAGATCTAAAAAGCCCTGGGACCCCCCTCTTCCACCCCACAAAGTTACTCCCCTTGGAAGCTACCAGGCCTCCAGCTCCAGGCTCGAGCTCGAGATCCAGACATCCCAGGATGGGCTTTTAGGATCCTGCCTAACCTGACAGGGGTTTGAGGAACCTTGGACATCTGGGTCCAGCAGCTCTCCCTGGGCTTGCGGCATCTCCTGGGCTCCCCCAGGAGTGAACCAGCTCACCTCGCAGCCTGCAAGCCCTGAAACCTCCAAACCACATGGAAAGCTGGGAGCTGCTCAAGAAAATAGTCATCCTTGCTAGAGCTCCTGCAGCTAAAGGGGTTTGGGCATCAAGTTCATGTAGTAGCCACCAGGGAGATCCTTGGTCTGCAGAGGTGTCCATCAGAGCGGAGAGGACCTGAGCTTTTGCTGTAGGCAATACACTGGTTACTTGACAGGAACAGAAAGGGTAAAAATGGAAAAGGATTTAAAGGTGCTTGAAAGAGACTGAGCACAAGGAGAAACAAAGCTGAGAAACAAGTTTTTTGATGGTCCCTGAGCTATTTAAAAGGAGCTTAAGGGGATCTGGTCAAAAAAATGACAACGGATTAGAAATAAATTTGAAAAACAGCAGCTATGTGCAGCTCTGTGTGGCTGAGCATCATTGATGAGCAGTATCCAGGATGGTTTGGTTTTGGCAGAGGAAGAAGAGGAGGGAAACAGGAAAGAGACAGGGGAAGAGGTGTTCCTGAGTTTGGTTATCAGGTTGCTCATGGAGGGGCTGATTCTGCTTCCAGGACATGGGTAGGTACATGGCCAGTGGGTCCAGAATCAGAACAGAACCTTGTGCCTGCACGTGTCCCTGGCGGGAGTCACGGTATCCCAAGGGCTCATCTCCCTGGTAGACCTGTCCCTCCTCAACTCTGCAATGCAACAGACAGCATCAGTTATGCATGGAACCTGCGATCTGCCTGCGATGCGTGTCCATCCTTACTTTTGCAAAGTTTTTTTGCAAAAATATTTTTGCAGTTCTCGCTGCCTGCAGCATCGCATCAAGCGGTGAGTGATAATGGACACAGACTACATGCTCCAGCCACTGAAATAGCAGCACGCGAGGGGACTCATCTAGGCTTTCCTCTTCTGCCTGTGAGGAAGAGTCTTCCCGCACTCCATGACACACCACCAGCCCACGGGGGGAGGACACCAAACCACTGTTTAGATAAGGAAAGCCCTTATCAAGCAGAAAGGAATTTTTAACGAGAGCTCCTGCTGGTGGCTCCATGTTAACAAGATTTTCCCATAAGCAGTGATGGTTTATATCTAAATGTTTTCTAATATGGTAATATTCCCAGAAAACATATTTGGAAACAGCCATAGGTTCTCAAAGTCTTGCCAGATGGAAAATAACAGCAATAACTGCCTCGATCTAAGAAAAACTTCAAAGCCTTGGTGTCGTCTTGTCTGTCTCACACAAAATTGGGAATGTGCCTGCAGAGGAGTGTGAAAACACAGCATGGGTCAGTACACCACACAGCTTAGACCCTTCCCGAGGAATTTTGTGTCTAGCACAGCATGGCTTGGCAGAGAGATGGTGGGACTGTTCCTCGCTCTTCCCCTGTTTTATTAAGTGATGCTGGACACATGGCTGGTGTCCCGTGTCTTGAGCTGATCTGTCTAGACCATCCAACGGATACAGGTTTCAAAGTCCAGCCCTGAGTGAAGTGTCTCCTGGGATGGACTCAGTACCAACAGACTTTCCTGGATGATTTCCACATGGATTTAGGTCTCCTTAGACAAAATCCATAAGTAGGTCACTGTAACAAAGTGCCTCCACTCACTGTGTGCTGATGCCATTAGACTTACTCCTTCTGGCACTAGAAAAGCAAACCTTTGTTTTTTCAAGGTTTGGTGACTGTAGGGAAACTCTCCAGGAGCTGCAGTGAGGTGGTGGGAGAGCTTAGGATGCCCCAAGACCCTCACCTCAGCACCTAGGAGTGATCCTGGTCATACTGGGGGCTTGCTCATGGGCTGAGTGGTGGAGGCCAGGAGAGCCAGGGAGCTTCTGCAGGCTTGCAACTGAGCGAGACGATATCCAAGAGTGGAGCAGGTCAGCCCACATACTGAATGCAGGCAGAGAAAAACTCAGCAGGCAAGCTGCACACAAACAGTGTGCGCAGCAAACAAACAAACAAGTCGAGCAAAGGCCGTGTAAGCAAGCCAGAAATCACCGCTCGGTGCAAAGGGTGCTTGGCCCAATGGTTTGAAGACGTGAGAGAAGCGCATCTGCCCTGTCTATGGGGTAAAGCAATTGCGGCTGGACTGAAACGGGGTGTAGACGGACTCACGGACAACCGCGTGCGGACACTTCTAGACGGGCGTGCGAGGCAGCTTGGGCGGACAAACATGTTCGTGCAAGATACGGGCATACTGAGCAGCGCACCCTTGGCACGAGCCTCCCTCCTAGCCTGCTGTACCTGGCCACGCTCCCTGGCAAGGGGGCAAATAATCTGGCCACTGGGTTGAAGAGTGAAAAAAGCATGACGCTACCGCAGAGCAGCTGAGCTCCGAGTCAAAGCCCCGCCTGCCACCCGTTTCGTCTTGGGGCCAGGCTGCGCGCAGCAGCCTTAATTGCATCAGAGAAGGAAGCCCTCCGTTATCATTAGCCAGATCCCAAGGTGTCCACCCAGTGGTACTGGCGGGTTTGACTCAGCTGGGCTAAACCTCGTGGAGCTCCCTGGCGTTGCTGCGCCCTTCGTACTACTTAGACCTGGAGGTTTCGGGGTGAGGGGCACGCAGCGATGGGTGGGACGTGCCTCTTGATCACGTTGCGAGGGTGGGAAGCCTGAAAGAGGAGGGCTCTGAGATCACAAAAGCCTTTTCAACATGGGGAGAGGGGAATTTTCAAAAAACACCCCGAGCAGAGGGAACGTGTGCTGTTTGGGTGTAGGACTGGATCTCCAGCACGTTCACCTCTGGCTTTTGTTTTGGGCCCATCTCTTCTCCCCAGGGCCTTGGGGCAAGCAGGAGTGCCATAACAGGGAGCCGTGAAGAGAGCAGAGCCAGCCAGCGGCAAGGATTTTGTTAGCGTTTGGAGGAGAAAAAAGGGAATTTCCACATATGGAAAAATGTTCCTTTAAACTGTGATTATGTAAAAATACAAAGCCACAGCTGATAATATCTCTCACTCTGGGGAATGATGGAGAGTGTTTGTTTCTTTAATTGCGTTTAATACTCATGAAAGTTACCAGCTTGCCACCACTGCAAGCGAAGCTCGTTTGTTGGATTGCAGCATGCACAACACCAGCTTCCTTTCCATGCTCCTTCAGCAACGCGTTTTGCCCTCGTTATTAAAAGGCAGCTCCTAATTTGCTCTGCACGTTTGATTGCTGGTGCTTTGCCTGCAAATTGCCTGTAGAGGTGCGAACTAAAATTAGGTGTGTGATGAGTTTCTAAATGAGGACCTTTGACTAGTCAAAGGTGGGCTGACTCCTGTTAGGTGAGAGCAGAGCCATGACCCAGGCTCCAGCGCCTGCCCCAGGCGAGCATCCCGTGACTTAGATGGCTGCAGACTTTCTTGTTACCCTTCTGAATGGTTGTCTTCTTCTTGAATCTCACCCATTTTTGGGTCTCAAATTTAACAATTAAACCATTTAACAATGTGACCAGGGTCTGGGTGGAAAAGTATTTCCCCCATTGGTTTTGGGCTTGCCACCTTGGGATTTTGCTTCGATTCCCATTCAGAAACTCCCTATCCTCCTTCCCTGGGTGTGCTTTTATCCCATCCTCTCCTGTACGCCTCCTTGCTAAGGTAAGAGGTTTGGGCTAACGTAGGGATGCAGAGAAAATTCATAGTGTGGGCAGGAGCCTGTGAGAGCTGACCAGGGCTACACTCCTGTTGCTGCTTTAATTCATCAGCATTCGAGCATGTAAAACCAGGACAGTCGCCGAAGCTGCAGTGCATGAATCACCCTTTGAAAGAAACGTGTCTCTGCATGCTCCGACAAGCCCTTCTTTTCAAAGTGCCATTGACAAACCTGGCTTGCTAAGAGCGTGGATTTAAAATGCTCTCACTGCAAAGGTAAATTACATACTGATCCCTGCCTTGAGTTTGGTGCTGTGCCAAATAGGTGCCGAAACCTCCCAGTGAGTCATATAAATCACAGACCAAAACCCCGAGGGAGTTGGATTAATACCGGATCAATGTGAACGTGCCACAAAGTTATTTGATCACTACAGTGCTGGTATTGACTGTTATACACCTGTTATATCATTACGGATTACATCTGTTGTAAACATGCTGTTTGATGTTGCAGGCTGTGCTAACCACATGCACCATAATCATGGCTTGTAGCTGCTGTGGTGGCCTCAACATGCCCGAATGATGCTAATTTTCTTGTTGTGTGGGGTGGCCCAACAAAAGAGGTTTGTTCAGGGTGAGCCTGTGCAGAGGGAGCATGAGTGCGGCACACGGGGGGAGACGGGAGAAGGGATGGGACAGCAGCCTGCATTGCAATGGAGATGACGGGGGAGAAGGTAGGAATAAAAATACTACCAGGCTACGACAGACATTGGCTGAAGGAGGGGGTTTCCCAGTTCTCGCTGAAGTTTATGACCAGGGTAAGGTCTGAAAAGATGAAAATATCAGATGAGGACGGGCAAATGGCCAGACAGGCATGAGGCAGGGTGTAGCTGCAAGAGGGGCTGTTGGTGATGGGAAGGAGTGAAGTGAGGTTGTTCAGCTGGGGTTTCACGCCATGGTGGGGAGGTGAAGCAGACTCACTGATGGTCCGCTGCCACCACCAGCAGTAACAGCCTTGACGATCCCTCTTTCAGTAGCTGGGCCTGCAATTTGAGACCTTAATGCAACGATTTTGAGTTCACGCCAGGAGTTCCCAAGACAGTATCAAACCTTTCCTTGCTGGATGTATTTCTGTGATCTCTGTTTTGGCAACCTAACACTTTCTTAAGCCTGAGAGACGAGTTACCTCATGCCAGCAACTTTTCTAATCCTTATTTTTCCCATCTCGGATGCCAGGTTTCTCCCCCTTACACCTCTGTTTCCTGCCCCAGAGAGGAGCCAGGCTTTCTCCAGAAACTATCTCCACAATGTCCTGCATTGGACGTACTGATGGCAGGGATAGGAACCAACTTCTCCACCTGGTGCTGCTCTTCCAGCTGAACATACTACACAGAGGGAGGACATGACCTAAACCTCTGCATTTATACTAGCCATGTCATGATTTCAGCATAATGAACAAGCTATTCATGCTTCCAGATGGTGGAGCAGAGTAGGACACCCTGCCACCTCCTATATCTGGGTGAGGGCACAGGCCAAGGATGTGTGATTATTCTGTTCCCCCATGAGGACATGCCCTCCTTGGTCTCCTAGGAACACAGTGCCATTGCAGTAATAAGGCTCAACCAGAGGAAACGGGTATGAAATATTTAGAAATAGAAGTGGCAGCTCAAAAAAACCCCACAACAAACTAACCACTAGAAAAGATCCCTGTGAAATGTTCTTTCCCTCTACATTTGCCATGGGCTGAAGGTCCAGCCAATACCTATTATTTCTTAAATACAACCCTTTCTCTCCCTTTCCATCTTACCTGTTTTTTTTTTCTTTTTTTCCTAGAAACATCCCAGGGCTAACCCAATACCAGCTGGAAAAAATCATAAAAACTTGGGGAAGACGACAAATGCAGGAGGTATTCCCCAGATATTTTAAAACTTTTGGGTTGTAATTTTTAACCAGTCCCAAAACATTATTTACCTGAAACTGAAGAAGAAAGATGATGCTAAGACTTTTGAGTTCGGAGGGATGAAAAGTCAGTACCATTTTTCAGCCCCCTCCTGGAGTCACCTACTGAAGGATCGTGTTGGCTGCCTGACATATGTGGCCACTCCAAAGCTGGGCTGGGAACAGGGTGTCTGGGACTTTTTGCCCAGCTCTGCTCCATGCTGACCCTACCCCAGGCTAGTGCTGACAGAAGTAGCCTCTGGGTCACACTCTCCTCCTCTGTGACCAGAGGTCAGTGCAACAATGCAACTTATTGGAGGCTAGAAAGAGAGAGGATAAAAGTGGTATTTTGGAAGAAGCAGGTGAAGAGAGAAAAGGACACCTGAATGCGGTCTGACCCGGGGAAAGGTCCTGGGCTGGCAGCAGCCTGGGGCTGGGGACAAGCCCTGCCTATAATGTTTGAAACACAATGTTTGGGTGGGGGAGGAATGATGGATGAAGAGGATGAAAGTCCTTCTCTTACACCAACCCCTACAGATGGCTCAGTGGTGGACAAGAAGGGCTCTGAGCCCACCAGCTATAAGGAAGAGCACCTCATCTCTTCGCAGGTGAGCATGAGCCAGGGTCGGGGATAGCTCTGAGAGCTGTGGTGTGCAGACCTGGGTGGGAGCATGTGGGACTGTGTCTCACTGGTGTTCCTGCCACCCATCCACTCACCGCCTCCTGCAATCTTTTCCAATGCATCAAGAGTGCGTGCATGAGTCCAGATTGTCTTTTCTGAACTTTACCTGGGAATTCCCAGTAAAAAAATGCCCTACAACTGTTGTGATCCCCTGGACGCACCATCAGAGCCCTTCAACCTGTGACAAGGTTTTCCACTGAACTTTGTTCCTCCAAAACAACGGACAGCTCAAGCTGGCAGGTTTTGGCTTTTACTCAGCATCGACTCAATGGGTACGACACCCAAAGGCTGCACTTTGAACTAGCCTTGCTGTCGTTGGGAGGAAAGCAGGGAGCAGTGTATCCTGAACTTTGGTTTGGAAAACAAGATTTTCAATGAGTATTACCCTGGCAAGCCTGGTGGCACCCCTGCTCCTACTCTTGTCCCGAGCTGCTCACACAAGGCAGATACCTGGGGCACGTCCACCTTAATCCTGTGCATTACTAAGGCAGTTTGGAGGCTATCAGCGTAGGCAGCCAAGGCAGAGCATTGCACAGAGAGCTGTGGTAGCAGAACCATCCCCACTTTGGTTGTCACTTGCATCTCTCCTGGATCAGGGTCTGGGCTTGTTCCCTTCCTTCCTGGGTCACCAGCCAAGCACTGCACTGGGGGAGTTAAGTCATGGCCAGAGATTATCAAAGCGATGATCATGACAGTCAGTCTGCTCTGACCCAGCTGTGTCAGTGCCGACATCCAGCCTTTGTCACCCAGCAGTGTGTTACCCAAGGGCAAACTGACCCACTGGGCAACTTCTGGGGTCTTTTCTTCTTGTCCAAGTAGTGCAGAAATACTCTGAGATACCTTCCCAGGGCACCCTGGGCTCTTCCTCATGCCAGGTCCTGACATACGGGCACAAGCCTTGCAAGCCAGGCTGCTCTGTGGGTAGTGATGTTAACTTACCCCCTCCCAGAGCAGATGTGCAGTGTAACTGCTTCATGCCAGGAAGGGCATAGATGGGGGTCTCACTTTCTGAGAATGCTGACTCACACTTTGGGGCAGCAGCATCCTTCTTCCATGGACCTTACCGCAGATCTTCCCATCCACCCTGGCATTCCAGCAGCCTTTCTTTGTCCATCACTTTATTTCCACCCTTCGGGTACCTAGGCCCTCCATGTGCTGCAAATATGACCATGGCCCAAAAACCTGCATTCCTATTTCCCCTGTCCTCCCTCTCCTCTGCGTTTCGCCCCCCTCCCCCCACCTGGAATGAATGAGATGCTCGCTGTGGCTGCAATATATCATCCTTACTATTTGTTATGAGGTTTTAATGAGTGCGGAAGATTAGGATGTTTGCAACAGCGTAACAATAAAATACATATCTCGCTCATTCCTTGCCAAAAAGTACTTACAAATAATAAAAGTGAGGCTAGCTGAATGCATAAATCTCCTTTCACAAGCCCCCACCCACTGTGCAATAATTAGTACAAAGTGCAGTGCTAATAGATCATCTTACTTGTGTGGGAAACTTGACATTATGCTTTGTTTATATTATCCCTTTGGCAAGAATCTGCATGGCAAATCCTGGCAGCCAGCAAACAAGAGGCTCTCAAGGAAGGTTTCCAGACTGTCGTGCAGAAAAGCAAGCCACAAGATTGCGTGCTGGTCAGGATGCCGAAACCAGCTGGGGAGCTGAAGCGTTAGATCCAGCTTTTATGGAGTTGAGCTACCAAGTTTCCAGCTGACTAGGAGCAACATCCTGCAACTGATTTGCAAAGGGCTGTTCCCACCCCAGCCACAACAAATCAGTGTGAACCTTGGCTTCAGGATGGTGCCCTTTGCTTAATTATATATTCAGGGCCCAATTTACCGCCTGGGCCTCCTAATGGGAACAGACGGGGTCGCCCAGACTTGAGAGAGGCACCGAATACAGCCCCTGCAGTCTCTGGCTGTGTAAGTAGAGGGTTTTCACTCAGTGCCCAAATAGCTGCAGCTCCCAAGACCCTTCCTCTCCACCCAGCCCTACGGAGACCTTGGCTGATGTGGGAATCACCTCTGCTGGGATGTCTGGCTCTGTCCCATGGTCCAGGGTTGCTGCTGTACGGCTTGCCCGGGGCTGGAGAGGTCTCAGCATGCTGCTGGTAGACACAAGGGCTGTCTTCAGCTCTCTGATGACCAAAATGAGCAGTGGGTTGATGTGCCAGGTGGAAAATCAGTCCTCACACCCTATGCCTGCTGCTTTTCGCCCCACAGCCCCTCTCCCTCTGGTTAGGCTCCAGTCCCTTCTTTTTGCTTGTTCCTCCATCTCAGGGAGCAGTGGAAAAACCAGAGCCCAGTGCCTGGACGCAGAGATGCATTCCTGCCCGGTGAATCACCAACTATTAGTACCACAGGTCCAGGTACATTCACAGGAGGGCACATTCTAGGGAGGAAGAAAAGGATTTCTTGCCAGTTGGGAGAGTGGGGAGGGAAAGCTTTCCTTCCTTTCCTTGAGGAACTTGGGACCCACCTGGCTATTTTGGGAGTTCAGTGAGGGAGTGCCACCAGACTGGGCCTTGTCCTAAGGACATAACCCAACAGTGACAGCTTGCAAAGGCCTTACAGCACACCACTCCGCACCTTCCTCTGCTGAGGGTCTCCCTAGACTTGTGCCAGTGCTCCCCAGGAGACTTTTTCCTATATGCTGTGGGTCTGGGCAATAACAGAAAGCCAAGAATGCCAAGTTGCATGCTTTCATGTGGGATATTTCTGTGCTGTGTCATGGAACATCTGCACAACATGCTCCACCAGGCCCCTGTGTGCTGCCACATGTGGTCCTGGAGCATCTACCCCTGACTCCAGCAGGTGCTGGGGTGTGCTGAGCATGGTGTCCTCAGTACCTTCCCTCTCCTTTCTTCTGAAGGGCATTTGGAAGGACTATCCTGTGAGGTGAGCTGATCAGCTAGACAAGCCCCAGCAGCCTTCGCAGCAGCAGGTGTGGCTTGGACTCCACCTTTGATGAGGAGCTATCTGAGAGCTTATGGAACAGGATCAAAGGGAGGGCAGGAACAGGTGGCATTTAAAGACTGAGCGGATGAGGTCCTCCATAGACAGATAGGAGCAGCCTCATGTTCACAAGCCCTGGTTCTCGTGGGGGACTTCAACTACCTCAATATCTGTTGGAGGGGCAACACAGCAGGGCATAAGCATTCCAGGAGGTGCCTGGAATGCCCTGACAATAATGTCCTTCTCCAAGTGATAGAGGAGTCAATGAGGAGGAGGTGCCATGCCGGACTTTGTTCTCACCAGCGAGGAGGGGGTGGTGGGGAATGTGAAGCTCAAGGGCAGCCTTGGCTGCAGTGACCGTGAAATGGTGGAGTTCAAGATCCTTAGGGCAGCAAGGAGGGCACCCCGCAAGCTCTCTACCCTGGACTTCAGGAGAGCAGACTTTGACATCTTCAGGGATCTGCTTGGTAGAGTGCCATGGGATAAAGCTCTGGAGGGAAGAAGAAAGCTGCTTAGTATTCAAGGATCACCTCCTCCAAGCTCAGGAGCGATGCGTCCCAACAAAGAGAATGTCAGGCAAAAATGCCAGGAGGCCTGTGTGGATAAACAAGGAGCTCCTGGAAAAACTCAGCACAGAAAGGAAGCCTGCAGAGGGTGGAAGCAAGGACAGGTAGCCTGGGGAGAATAAAAAGAAATTGTCTGAGCAGAGAGGGATCAAATTAGAAAAGATAAAACCCTGATAGAATTAAATCTGGCCAGGGATGTCAAGGACAACAAGAAAAGCTTCTATAGGTATGTCAGTGATAAAAGGAGGACTA
>JAVJGI010000001.1:44255483-44266066 GCA_035590275.1 Ibycter americanus | reverse complement strand
AGAATTAAATCTGGCCAGGGATGTCAAGGACAACAAGAAAAGCTTCTATAGGTATGTCAGTGATAAAAGGAGGACTAGGGAAAATATGGGCCCTCACCAGAAGGAAATGGGAGACCTGGTTACCCAGGACATGGAGAAGTCTGAAGTACTCAGCAAATTTTTTGCCTCAGTCTTCACATCCAGCCCCTTCACAAGGGCTTCAACCACACTGCCCAAGTCACAGAAGGCAAAGGCAGGGACTGGGAGAATGAAGAACCACCCGCTGTAGGAGAAGATCAGGTCTGAGACCATGTAAGGAACCTGAAGGTGCACGAGTCCATGGGACCTGATGAGATGCATCCATGGATCCTGAGGGAACTGGCAGATAAAGTTCCTAAGCCACTACGCACACTATTTAAAAAGTTGTGGCAGTCTGGTAAAGTTCCCACTGACTGGAAAAGGGGAAACATAACCCCTATTTTTAAAAGGGGAGAAACGGAAGACCAAGGGAACTGTAGGTCAGTCAGTCTCAACTCTGTGGCCAGCAAGATCATGGACCAAATCCTCCTGGAAACTGTGCTAAGGCACATGGGAAAGAGAGAGGTGATTGGTGACAGCCAATATGGCTTCACTAAAGGCAAATTGCACCTGACAAATTTGGTGGCCTTCTACGATGGGGTTACAGTGTTGGTGGATAAGGGAAGAGCAACTGATGTCATCTACCTGGACTTGTGCAAAGCATTTGACACTGTCCCTCACGATACCTTTGTCTCTAAACTGGAGAGACATGGATTTGACAGATGGACCACTTCATGGCTAAGGAACTGGCTGGTCACACTCAAAGAGTTGCAGTCAGTGGCTCAATGTTCAAGTGGAGACCAGTGACATGCAGTGTTCCTCAGGGGTTGGTACTGGGACTGGCGCTGTGTCATGTCTTTGTCGGTGACATGGTCAGAGGGATTAAGTGCAACCCCAGCAAGTTTGCCGATGACACCAAGCTGCGTGGTGCAGTTGACATGCTGGAGAGAAGGGATGACATCCAGAGGGACCTGGGCAGGCTTGAGAGGTGGGCCCATGCAAACATCATGAAGTTCAACAAGGCCAAGTGCAAGGTCCTGCATGTGGGTCGGGGCAATCCCAAGCACAGACACAGGCTGGGCAGAGAAAGGATTGAGAGCAGCCCTGAGGAGAAGGGTTTGGGGGTGGTGGTGGATGAGAAGCTCAACATGACCCAACAATGTGCATTCGCAGCCTAGAAAGCCAACCGTACCCTGGGCTGCATCACAAGAAGCATGGCCAGCAGGTCAAGGGAGGTGATTCTGCTCCTCTGCTCTGCTCTGCTCTGGTGAGACCCCCTGCTGCAGCACTGCGTCCAGCTCTGGGGCACCCACATAAGAAGGACATGGACCTGTTGGAGCGAGTCCGGAGGAGGGCTGTGAAGATGATCAGAGGGCTGCAGCACCTCCCCTATGAAGACAGTCTGAGATAGTTGGTGGTGTTCAGCCTGGAGAAAAGAAGGCTCTGGGAACACCTTGTAGCAGCCTTCCAGTAGCTAAAGGGGCCTACAAGAAAGCTGGAGAGGGACTTTTTACAAGGGCATGTGGTGACAGGACAGGGGATAACGGCTTTAAATTGAAAGGGGGTAGATTTAGATTAGATATTAGGAAGAAACTCTTCACTATGAGGGTGGTGGGATACTAGAACAGATCAGGCTGGATGGGGCTTTGAGCAACCTGGTCTAGTGGAAGGTGTCCCTGCCCACAGCAGGGGGCTTGGAAATAGATGATCTTTAGGGTCCTTTTCAACCCAAACCATTCTGTGATTCTAAGATTCAAACAGGATTTAGCTGTGCACGTCCACATTAACTCCTGCTCCAGCAAAGTCTTGTCATGCACTTGATTCCTCACTTCCCTGCTGGATCCCTCCTCATTCCCTTCCACCCACTGCTCTTGCTCAAGGCTGGCCTTCCGAATGCACCGAGGCTGTCCTGCTTTGTGGCTGGGGACCAGAGACTAGGTGTCTTATCCAGACGGAGAAGTGACTCACCACCCTAGGAGATACATGGTGGAGTTGCCCAGTGCAGGCTGCCACCTGGCCTTCTCCAGCTCTGTGGTGAAATCGCCCTGAAAGGGAGAAGGTTTTTACCCACGGGCCCAGTGGACATGTTCATTTGCAAATTTGCACCGTGCTTGGTTTTTGTTTTTTTTTTTTTAATTTGGGCGTGCATTCTCCCATGGGTTCATAGGAGTATACTCTACTGCTGGAAGAAATCTGGAACCAATTCCCTGAATTTGCATGGTATTTTTAGAGCTTTAAAATAAGAGTTGCCAACGGTGGCCCGACAGGGGCATGACAAAGAGCTGGCTTTGTAAGGCGTTGATCAACTGGGAAGAGTATCACAAACACGTGCTCTTCCGCACCAGACCCAGCCTGCTAGAACCACTTCAGATATATTTATTTGCTTTATGCCGGCGAGCTCAGGGAATCCCAGTAACGTGCGAGTAATCCTGAACAAAGTGTGAAGCGCACAGGCAGCATCGCGGTGCTGACAGGGCTGGTTCAGGCAAGAGGAACTGGGCAGAGCCCTGACATTTCGGTGACTGGCGAGGTTATTTGAGGGGAAAGCGTTGGGACCCCAGCGTCCAGCAGCCAGTGCCGGCAGCAGCCTCTCCCGCTACCCGTGTTGACTCTGCTGGCTCAGGACAATGGCAAATGGGCTGAAACATTGACAGTTTCCCCACAGACTCTTCCCAGAGTTACTAAAATTAACCTTTTTATTCCCCTCACTGGAGAAATATAAAGCTTTTACTTCCCTTAACCTCTCTTTCCCACCCAGTGGGCAAAGAGTTTGTCAGATCTACAGTTAAAATAATATATTAAGGATTTCCAATGGTGCAAGTCAAACTTCACATTTCCTAATGATTCCAGATGCCTTTTTTGTCCTCAAACATTTCGAGTTAAACCTCTATGAAACTGACCTTTTGGCTTGTCAGTCTCTGTAAGGACCCCAGAGATGAAACACTTCTTTCAGTCTGTCACTACTGTCCGCAGACCGCCCCCCCCCTTATCCCCCCTCCTCTATTTTATCAGCAAGAACCCATAATTGAGCCCCTTGACAATAGCAGGACTGTGCATTTCTTTGTCAACAACAATGGGCCGTCCAAGTTCATTACTGGAGATTGTTTAAAAATTGATTCATGGGCCAGTAGTAGTAGCTTATTATACAGCATAAGTGACAGTGTGATCTGGATGGAGGCCGAGTCATTCTTGACCAGTCATGTCCAATTAGAAAGAACATTGCACACATTCCTGTTGGAGCCACATTAATGAATTAGTCCTACCACAAACTGAGAGAAGCTTGCAGGACCCTAATACCTTTTGTTCCTAAGGATAATTCAGTAATTTATAAAGAGAACAGTGTGGAGCACATTAGCAAAAGAATAATAATCGCAGGATTCAGACAGTCCTTACACTTGTCCTTCCTTTCAGGTTTCTGGTGAGCTCCGTTCCCTTCGCGCTCCGTATTTCCCCCTATAGCACAGCGCTCCGACAGCCGCCTCCGCTGCTCCCAGGGCTGTGCTTGCAGCGCTGGCAGCCACCAGGGCTCTGTGGGCCTGTGTGTACCTGAACTTGGGCCAACATCTGGCATCCAGGCTCTGCTTCTCGGCGTAACAGAGCAGCCCGGGCATGCGGTACATCACCGTCATGCAAAAGTCACATCCAAGTGCATTAGTGCACCGCGGTGCTCCCTCCTTGCTCTGCGGATAGGCGCCGGTGTAACTCCACTGCGACGGCAGAGTTACGTCTGGCCGACACCTTGTGAAAAAGAAGAGAGGACCATTCCGGGCACAATTTTCAAGCTTAGAAGTCTAGAATCGGTGTTTAAGGTTTTAAATCTCAAAGGTGATCTTTAGGCATGCCAAAATCAATTTAACTTGCAGGGAGCAGCTCCCTGGGACCGGGAGGCTTCGGTGGGTTTGGGACATCAGACACCCAATGCTGAGGACAGTTTGTGTGTGTAAAGTCCTTGCAAAGGCTGTGTGAGGGGGAAAGATGGGAAGAGGTGAATGTGCGCAGCTTGCCAGGTGCTGACAAAGTCCATGAGTGGAAGGTAGGAATGCTGTCATCTGCTTTCTGAAGGAGGCTGTGGAATTCCTTGTGTAGGTACAAGCAAATGCAATTCATGGATTGAATTATTTCAGCAGAAAACACTTGTACTTTGCCATGGGAACTACAGAAAGAGCAAAACTGAAATGGTATAAACTCCCAACGGAGAGGTTAGCAATCTTCTCTGTTACAAAATTCACTGCCAAGAGGAATCCCCTCCCCAGGGATGTTCAAAAGTTAACTGCACAAAACAGTTTAGTGCTACCTACTCAGCGGATGTGATCACAAGCAGTTACTGCCACCACTGTTTTCTAATACATAACAATTTTTGACGTGGGGCAGATTCTGCCTATTGCTTAGTAAATGTCCTTCATTAAGGACCACAGACACCCATTCTTGGCTGGCCCTCATGTCCTTAAGTAGCATTAGCAGTAATATAAGCAGTAGCAGTATAGTAATGTCATCTTCCTAATGACATAATAACACTTGGACTTCTAAAATCCATCCGAGCAGATGAAAAATAAGCAATTCAGAGACAATACCAAACTATGATATTTTAGTAAGAATTGCTATTTGTCATCAAGCCATCCTTGTGGTTATAATGTTCATATACTGTCACTCAACGGCCTGCGAAATTTTAATGTTTACAGCTTCAAAAGACCTGCAAATTTTTGTAGCTAGTAATCATTGATCTCCATTCTCCCTGTCTATGGAAGGTTTTAAAAATATGCAGTTCACCACATATGCTACATCATACCTGTCTTGGTCGTGCAGTTTTAACTTTCTGTAAGCAGAAATGTAGTGAATGTAGATATGTAAATGATTGCTAAACTCTCCAGTATCTCAAAACCCAGAAGAAACAGCATATGATTTGTCTGTAATCTTAACACAGTCACAATTAAAAATGTATGTAGTTAAAGTTCAGTGATGAGTCATGCTACTAAAACGTGTTTACGTATCAATTCTGGATGGAGTCTGCATCACTCTGAGGATGGCTAAATGAACATATTTTTTTTGAATGATAACAAATATTTGCTGGAAAACAGAGATTCCACTCTGCATTCAGCACTACACCATTACCACCAGTAAAAAAAACATCAAAAAATGAGAGAGTATACAAATACATACATTGATAGTAAAGGACCAAGTACACATGTTGAAGGCTTACTGAAATGCAGGATTATATTCTTGTTCACCATTTTGATAAGGCAAGGACTTAATGGAGGGATTGAGCTCCCCTTCAGATTCAGGAACTTTTGAGTTTACATTGGGATTTTATAAATTATGTCCTTTATATCCTGGTCTTGCAAACTGGTGCACAGGTGATCCTAATGCTCTTATTTTGTTTCTCCTATGATTGAAATCGTCAACCCAGGGGCATGAATTCTACCATCCCCTATTTAAAAATTATAGGAAAAAATGAAGAGATATTAGAAATACAGTTCTCTAACCAATGCCTCAGTATTTGGCATCATCATTGGACCTGGAAGGGACTTTAAAAAGTCTGTCTCCACACCTCAAGGCTGATCCACATGTTGGGTACACTTTCTGAAGCTGTCCATTGATGCAGGCATCCCAGCCTGCTCAGCAAAATTCCCCCACTGCCTCCTGACCTTACTGCTGGAAAGGTTTCCTGATGGCTAAAAGGAATTCGGAGGCCATGACTGCTTGTGCTGCTCTGTGGACACAGAGAACAGACCATTCCCTTCTCCACAGCAGCCTTTTACATAGGTGAAGGCCATGAGCCTATTCCTACTCTGTGTTCTCCTCCTTAGGCTAAGCAATCCCAGTTTGTCCAGCCTTTCTGTGTACGTTATGATTGATACAGACATTTTTTTTTGTTAACAACTTCTAGAATCTCTCCAGTGACCCACATCATCTTTGGATGGTTACGCTGAGAAACTGAAATCCTATTCCAGCAAACCCCACCGGTGTTGAGGGGACTTAAGGACTGCTTCAAGGGGTTGGTGTTTACACATCCCAGGATGGTGTTTGCTGCTTTCACAATGCGCTGACTTCAGTTCTTCAACCAGCCTAATCCCCAAGTCCTGCCATGAAGACTACTATCCAACAGGCATCATATATCTGTGCGATTGAAGGAACAACATTTTCTTTTCTCCAGCCTGAATCTTTGACTTGGCAAGCTCATGCTGCATCTCTTTCTTCCAATGTACTGGTGGTCCCTCTCACTTGATCCTCAAATGGCGGGTCTCCATGGCTATTGCTTCACCCATCATCCTCTGTGTTGAAGGGAGAGCAGAGACTTCCGAAAACCTGGGTGTGAACTGAAAGTCACTCTTATGGTGAGTTAACACCAGTCTTCTGTTCCTTGTACAGACTCCGTCTCTTCTGCAACCTGCTGTCCTTCAATCCAGGAGGCCAACTGCTTTGCCTGCAGAATGGCCTGCAGTACTGAATCCTTCATAGTGTGTCTCTGCTGCTTGACTGAGCTGCCTAACCTCACCCCCAAGGTTATCCAAACCTACTGATTTTTTAAGGAAGTGCTGACTTTGCCCAAAGATCTTTCAACCTCCAAATTCAGCGCTGAGTTCTGAAAGGCATCTGCTCATTCCTCTGTGCCTGAACTCAGAATTGTGATTAGAGCTTCCTCCAGCAGATGAAGACGACAGGAAAGACACAGAGGTGAGTTTTTCCAGATTCCACCTCTTAGAGTTGAGATTTACTATTCTGTTATTTGTAAAAGCTGCAAAAAGCAGCGGGGAACCTGAAGTGGGTCAGTAGGAGAGGGAAGTAAGTACTTATTGAACAGAGCGTGGTCTCTGCAAGTCATTAGACAGTGACCATAATGGCCCTTCAGCCACAGTTGTTACCTGCATCTGGATTTTGCTTTGCTCTCCCTGTTGATCTTCATTGTACCCTGCATGTACATTTTGTACTGAATCATTAACAAAATTGTGAGAAACGGGACAGGCAGAGTAATTCTTTCCACATATGACAAGTTGCATGTGAAATAGTATCTGTAGTGTTGACTAAAATCACAGGCAGTCAGCTGACTGTCTCAGAGAAGTTTTGGGGAAGGGAAGGTGTTTGTTTCTCCAGGTGAGCTATCAACTGTCTCTTGTGTGTATTGAACATACATGAGATCTTGTGTCGTACAGAAAAACCCCCTCCTCTTCTATGCATAGAGGCTTTCACACTTTAAACACCGGGTCATCGCCATGGTTGACCCCTTGTCCCTGCCTTGTGCCAAGCACTGAACAAATCTTCCTACTTTTAGCAATCCAACGTATTTTAACAATTGACAAATGAAACAGAGGTATATTTCTGGGCTGGTCAGAAGCTGTGTCTCACAGCAGAAGCACCCGTTGTAGGCAGTCACCTCCCAATAACAAAACGCTGACTTTGGGTCTTTGGACCATGTCTTAGGGAACATGGAATTTTGATCATCCCATTGCAGAGGAACACACCTGCCAGGCTGCGTGGGCTGAGGTGGAGGGAGGAAAGGCGCACAGCAGTGGCCAGGCGGGCTGACCACATTCTGAGCCCTCCCCACAACGACTCTGCAACCAAAGACCATCCTGACAGAGATCTTCGGGGATAAGCACAGAAGACAATCAACAGGAATAAGAAAGTATCAATATCTTAATTTGCTAGATGAGGAGCTGGCTCACAGGCATGTAGGTATCTATTCCAAAGCCACGACTTAACTATTTTCTGCTTACTAGCCCAGTGCTCTGACCACGAAACTGCTGTGGGTGTGAAAGTTCCCATAATGGTGAAGCAGCAGAGAAACAGAGTCAAACTCTCACTTGTCTTATAAAAAGAAGTGGCTGCAAGCTGGGAAGGTAGCTGGGGAAGGAGAGCTACTTTTGCAGTAAAAAATGTCAAACCATCTGGTCACTTACAGTGACACACACATTTTTTATCACACACCACCCATCCTTCATATGCCCATTCCTCTTCACACCTGCTTCAGTAACAGCTGTCGTTTTACAAGATCACCCCCATAAAAAGGCTAAGGGATACCATGACAAGGCTGACGCTCAGTCATAATGCAGAAATCCATACTGATGGCACGACAAATCTCTTGAACATCTGAATGTGTAACCAGATGCCAGAAATCCCATCCATCATGGATGAAACAATTCTGTAGTTCATCTAAAAAAAATATTTCATGTTGCAGGCTTTTCAGGTGTGACATGATCACAACCACTTGGATAATTTTATAGGGCCAGGGATGAAAAATGACCATGGGCTTCCTCATGTAAGTGAACGATAGGGCATGCTGGACCTGTATGAAAAAGATCACCAAACTGCTGCAGAATGTTGGCTGTGTGCTCATGTTCACCAGGTGTGTTTCAGAGTCTTTTCTCTATATTTTCATGTTCTGTGCACTACATGATCATTTGAAAGGTGCTGAACATGAACAGGAAAATATACTAAGGGTATCTAGTCCATTTTGTGCACACTTTAAAAGTACAGAAAACCATGCAAAAGCAATTACCTTGTAATACATGGCCCCCACCTTGCTGTCTGATCAAGAACCTGCTTGAAGGGACCCTGCTCCATCAACACACCACAGGGCCTTTGCAGGGAATGGGCTACATCCCATTCTGGGATGGACAGCCAAATGAAAGTATGCTTGTGTCCTGGTTTTGGCTGAGATAGAGTTAATTTTCTTAGTGGCTGGTGCAGTGCTGTGTTTTGGATGTGGTGTGAGAATAATGCTGAGAACATACTGATGCTTTTAGTTGTTCCTAAGTAGTGTTTATGCTAAGTGAAGGACTTTTCAGTTTCTCAGGCCCTGCCAGCAAGAAGGCTGGGGGGTGCATAAGGAATTGGGAAGGGTCACAGCCAGGACAGCTGACCTGAACTAGCCAAAGAGGTGTTCCATGCCATAGAATGTCATGCTGAGTGTATAAAGCAGAGGGGAAGAAGAAGGGAGGACATTAGGAACGATGGTGTTTGTCTCCCCGAGTCCCTGCTATGTGTGATGGAGCCCTGCTGGGGATGGCTGAGCCTGCCTGCTCGTGGGGAGTGATGAATGAATTCCTTGGTTTTGCTTTGCTTGCGGGCGTGGGTTTTGCCTTACCTATTAAACTGTCTTCATTTGTCAACCCACGAGTTTTCTCACTTTCACTCTTCCAATTCTCCCCCCCATCCCACTGTGAGGGGAATGAGTGAGCGGCTGTGTGGGGCTCAGTTGCCTGCTGGAGTTAACCCACGACAGTCCTTTTTGGTGCCCAACACGGGCCTCAAAGGGTTCAAGATAATGACAGATTTGTTTGGAATATGCTAGATTGATTTTATAGCTGTTATTCCTGTTTAGCTATTAATTGGCAGGCTCCTGTGCTTGCTATGTGGCTTGCTTGCCTTACTGTATATTAGAGTCTAGTGCTTGTTAGTGTCTCCTTTTTGCCTTCATTGCTTGCTGTACTGCTGCACTGCTTATCATCTCACTGTGCTGTGCCCGGGAACACTTTGATAACAGCAGTGGTGATGCACCTGGGCTGACAGGTGGCCAGGGCATCGCTGTTGTGTCCGTGCTTCTGTACTGGACAAGCTGCAACTCCAGCATGAACTTGAGTCGAAGGGACTGTGACCTGTGGATGAGTCCATATGGGAGCAGGACACCCCGAAGCATCCGTGGCCATGAATAAGTCCAGGCCAGAGCGGGTATATCTTGAAGCATCTGTGGCTGTGGTTATGTCCGTGCCACAGCACGTATGCCTCTGAAGGGATCGTGGCCCAAGAGCAAGTCCACACTGGAGAAGGTACACCTCACAGCATCTGTGGCTGTGCAGGAGGTCATGCTGGAGTACCTCAGAGTGTGCGGTCATGGATAAGGCCACAACAGAGCAGGTACACCCCTGGAGGGACTGCAGCCAGGGGTAAGGTAAATCTGCAGCAGATTTACTTTTGAAGGGACTGTGGCTGTGGGTATGGCCACGCTGGAGCAGGTCTATGGTCATGGCCCATGGATAAGGCCATGCTGGAACAGGTGTGCCTTGAAGCGGCTGTGGTGGTGGGTAAGTTGATGCCACAGCAGGTACGCCCCTGGAGAGACTGTAGTTCATAGATACGGCTCCATGTGGAGCAGGTACAACCCTAAGGGACTGCAGTCTGTGGGTAAGTCCAAGCCAGGGCAGGGGCAAGGGGAGGAGTTCATTGCAATGTTAAACCCTACTGGCTGGTCCGAAGGGGCCAGGGGTGTAGACTGTTATGGATATACCTTTAAAGTGTTGTATGCCATGACTTGAGTTGCATGTTACGGGGGTTACTATAGCAGGAACCACCTGAACCATTGGAGGACAAGCCTTGCAAGAAGCAGTGCAAGTGCAGCAGTGACCTGACCTGAGCTGGCTTTGGTGCCCAGTAACCCCGTACAACACCCAACCTCTCCTCTCCTGAGTGACCACCAAAACAGATCATGTTCATGGATTAAATTAACTCAATGGACATTTGTCGTGGTTTCAGCTGGGATGAAGTTAATTTTCTTCTTAGTAGTTGGTGCTGTGCTGTGTTTTGGCTGTGAT
>JAVJGI010000001.1:44225321-44255383 GCA_035590275.1 Ibycter americanus | reverse complement strand
CCATCTTTCTGGGTGAGGGGAATGAGCGAGTGGCTGCGTGGTGCTTGGTTGCCGGCCGGGGTTAAACCAGCACAACATTTTATGGACATTTTATTGCCATTTTTACAGGGGTGGCCCATAGACTAAGGGAATGGTATCTGTGTATTATATCAAAGGATGGGAAGGATGGTGGTGGTTAATGAGGTTGTATTGGAAAGTGTGGCATGACAGAAATGGTATGGAATAAGGGGTGGACATTGTCCTGGTTTTGGCTGAGAGAGCTGATTTTCTTAGTGGCTGGTGTAGTTCTGTGTTTTGGATTTGGTGTGAGAATAAAATTGATTACATACTGATGCTTTTAGTTGTTCCTAAGTAGTGTTTATACTAAGTGAAGGACTTTTCAGCTTCTCAGGCCTTGCCAGTGAGAGGGCTGGGCAGGGAGCACAAGAAACTGAGAGGAGACACAGCCAGGACAGCTGACCTGAACCAGCCAAAGGGATGTTCCATAACATAGAATGTCATGCTGAGTATATAAAGCAGAGGGGAAGAAGAAGATAGGGGAGGACATTCGGAATGATGCTGTTTGTCTTCCCAAGTCCCTGCTATGTGTGACAGTCCCAGCCCAGCTGTCCTAGGGATGGCTGAACCTGCCTGCCCATGGGAAGTGGTGAATGAATTCCTTGTTTTGCTTTGCTTGCGCACACAGGTTTTACTTTACCTACTGAATTGTCTTTATCCCAAACCACGAGTTTTCTCACTTTTCCCCTTGCAGTTCTCTCCCTCATCCCACTGTGGGGGGAGTGAGCGAGTGGCTGTGTGTGCTGCTTAGTTGCCAGCTGGGGTTAAACCACAACAGCTTGGAAAAGGAAAAGAAAAAAACTGAAGCGATCTGGAAACTGTAGGGAATTTTGAATACCCTAATTTCTGCATGAACAGATTTCCATATTTAATCTACAGAAGCTTTCCCCTCCACCAACTGCCAAACATACATGGAGAAGGCAGATATCCATGTGAGAAGAAACTCATATGACTACACCTATTTTGAAACACCTTAGGGTTCCAGCATCTGCAATGGTAGAGAATTTACCCATTGCCACAGACAAGGAACCCGGCTCAGCCATGTGTGCACCAGCTGTCACGACTGTGCACAACCCATACTGGAGGTACCCGTGCATGGAAGACATGCTGACTCTTCTATGCGACAGCCAGCAGTCCTTCCTAACTGTGAGTACATTATTTGCAAACTTCCCCTTATATATCCTATCAAGGAAAAGTTTTAGAGTGGGAATTACAGCACAACTGCCTGGGCAGGACGGGAGGCGATACAGAGCTGGAGGCAGCAGTCTCTATCCAGACAGGTGAATCCAGGAGAGATGTTCCCAGCCTTGGAGCGGAGTGGAATCTCAGGCAAGATCAGGAGCAATGTGATTTAATATACCTTGCTGCCAAAGCCTCCTTTCCCTTTCTGCCCTGAGAAGTCTCTCCTTACCTTCTGCCTTGGGTACTGTGAGTACTTACACACTATGAACGCTGAGTTTCCTCTGAGCTGATTGAGGCTTTGCCAAATCGGGTTTTGTTCCCTTTTGGCTAGTTTTCTGTTAGCTTTACAGCAAAGGTGTCACATCTTTTCTTTAGCTGGGCGTGTTACATTTGATTGCATTAAGGTATATCTGATGGCACTAACATACAGTAAGATTCAAAGTCATGCAACGTGTTCCAGCACAGACAGCATTATGAATTTACACATAGCGTTGTTTAGATCTCGTATCGAATATCCTCTGGCATCAGATCTGAAATGAATCATATACGGCAACCAGAGAAACACTCTATCTGTCTGAATAACAAAAAATAAAGAAAGAAGGAGCTTTGCTGTATCTCTAGCTCTAATCTGGACAAATGGCAAGGATCCCAGCGATCAGCAGACAGGCAGCCCCATCACAAATCCTGTGCTGCTCCCACAGGACCCTCTGTCCCCTCACACCTTCCTTCCCTCTCTCCTGCCTGGACCCTCTTTCTGCCTTGAAGGGCTTTCCAGCCATCCTGGCACTGGAGCTCCTCTCCACCTTCTTGCAGCTGAACAATAGTCTTGTCCATCACCTTCCCCTGGTTTGGATGGTGACATCTCTGGGGCATGTCCAAAGCTCCCTGGCTGTCCTCCAGCAAGGCTGTAGGCAGGTCTCTCACGTTAAGGCACTGTCAGGATTTGCTGAGCGGAGGTCTAGAGGCACAAGAGGCAATGGGTTTCCAGCCCTTTGGAGCTATGAGCAATGCAGGGCACTGCAAGAGCAAGGAGAAGTAATCACTCAGCAGGAGTCCTTCAAGAAGATGGCCAGATTGGGTCAAGGTCTGGAAGCAGCTTGAGGACACAAAAAGCCACCTGTCCCTTTCACAAAGACCCACCACCACAGCATCTTCTTGAGTAGGAGAGCTTGCTCCCTTGCCCTCAGCACCACAGGGATCCTCAGCTACTCTCCATGGCTCGAGGTGGTTATAACAACTTACGCCAGCTATAGGTCTGTCTTGAGACTTATACCTGTGGTTCTCAGGGCAAGTGGAGTTTTCCAATGAGCAGTTCTGCTTACACAGCTGACTCCCAATTGGTTTCCCAGTCCATGCCCTAAAATCCACTTCTTTCACTGAATTTCCATTTTCCATCTACCAGTGCACTCTATAAGGTGTTCTGTGCCATGGTACCTGGAACCAGGCAGCTCTACCACACCACCTAATGCTGGAAAACTTTAAAATCCCTCATCCTGTCTCCTCACACCAATGAAACGAGGTCATCGGACATAAGGGACTGGACTTGTGTGGAACTTCACAGCTCTTCCACCTCTCGTCTGATGTCGTCCAAACCCACACCAGACTGGTCAGAGCTGAAGGGAAGGATATCCTTGTGAACTCTTCTTCTGCTCTGTGATGGTCTTCTTACATTACCTTGAGCATGTCACAAATAGGCATTTAGGCAGTTATATGCCAATAGAAATTGATTTTAAGGGGAATTGGGTCCTTGAATAGAATTGAGGCACTGACATATTTTCAAAGGTGTTAATATCTGACTCTCTGGCTCTCAGTGGATGGCGAGGAAAAAACCAAACCTGTGAAGGTCTTGAACACCCTGGCTAGAAGTCCCTATGAGCGCATGAAGGTGCATTTCCATGGTGCTGCCTGAGTACAGGCACATGTGAGCAGGATTTACCTTCCACACCTTCAGCCATCCAAAGGTCGAGGCTCTGCTGTGGACTAGTTTCTTTGGTGTCCTCTGAGGGTGAAGGAGAAGAGCAGATCCTGAGGCAGGTGTGAGGTCTTGCCAGGGTGGACAGGATGCCTCTGCCTCTCTCTTAATCAATGGGGCTCCAGGGAGGGCACTGCTTAGGCACAGACAATAATTTTGGTGATACCAAACCCCTCTGTGTGTCTAAAAGTGGGTGAAATTATACCCTCCCCCATTAAAACTTTTCCAGCTTTGGAAGGAGACCAGGGTTTTACTTCACTGAGCTGCTGTGTGCCTGTATGTACATTTTACATAATGCCATTAGCCCCCTGAACTCACTCCAGACCTTCCCAATGGGAGTCTCTGGTGTGGAAGGTGACGTATAAACGTAAAACATCATTGTTGGCCTGTCTGTAACGGTACAACGGAGCATTAAAATTTTGTGTTAAAGTTTCTGGACATGATTTTAGACAGCCTGTTAAAGGAGCTGGGTCATTGCTTTGATAGCTCTGACTGTGAATTGCTCGGATCTGCTCAAGCATGCAACCCCTTCGTGAGCCACTCTGTTTTTGACAGTGCCACAAACCACCAGTTTCACATCACAGCTTCTCCAGCTAGACCTCTCGCCGGCCGGCGTGCCCCATGTGGCTGCGTTTCCCATGGAGGAGACCCAGGTGCCTGACGTTTGCTGAGAGCATGCAGGTTCGTGTCTCTCTGATTTTCCTAGACAGGTCCCAGCTGTCCTTCTCGATATGGGGACCTTGTCCGTAATCGTCCTCAGATGGCTGCTGATTTCTCCATCCTACCAAACTGTGCAACTTCAGGACCAACTTAAGCCAACTGAGCATTTGAGTGTTTATGGGCATTCAGCTCTGGCTGAGCCGAGATCATTTCTCCCTCCACCATCGCAGAGGGCTGTGAGGGGGGAGGCCAAAAGCAGAGATGCATGCACAGCCAGAGCTTTCTGGCAGCTGCTTTTAGCGCACATTAACTCAGTGCTTTACCCCCTTGCTAACTCCAAGCACCTTGGACCTCTGTGGTCCCCAAAGAGGCTTCCCCTTGTCTTCAGGGTCTGTTTGGAGATGCGCTGTGCACCAAGGATCAGCAGCCATGTGGACCCGCTGAGGGAGGAATTACAGACATCGGTCAGGCTGTGCCAGCACCTCTGAGCCCGTCTGGGCATTGCTGAGGGCAGCACTGTGTCTCAGAGAGCTGGATAAACCAGAAAGTTTGGAGAACCCCAAGAGCAGGTAAAAGAAAGCCCTGTTAAATCATTGCTTTTCAAAGAACCTACCCTGGAGCTAGCTAACTGATCCTGTTAGATCTTTCCTAAGTCAGATAAGAAAAATAACCTGGCAGTAGTCATCAAAGGCAGAACGATGCATAAAAAGTCCATTGTGTGGAGACCCTGGAATCAAAGGTAGAGGGTTTGCAGACAGGACTGGTGGGACTCAGGAGCACCAGCCCCATGGAAATTTCCACTCCCTTACTGGTTGTAGGAAGCAGGTTTGCCCCACTGCCTTGGAGAGCTGCTCTTCCCATTGATAGCAATCACCTCCTGCCTTCCCTGTCTCACATGGTGACTCATTTCCAGGGGGCTGGAGATGAAGAAAGGAAAGGAATGGCAGTTAAGGGAATGATCAATCCTTTCTTATTATTTCAGCTTAGTGGGAAACAAGTGAAGGCTGTATAAAGGCAAAGACAAGGGCCTTGCCTTATCCTGATACCCCTTCCCCAAGCTCCTGCTCTTGAACCTGTTGGAGACAGATGACTGATCCGGGCAGAGGGGTGATCTGAGCCAGACTGGCTGCTCTTACGTTCTTCCTTTTCCTGATGATAAGAAAAATACTGAACAACTAGATGGTGCTTTAAAACACTATCCGGCCATCACACTACCGTTTGAGGTGGATAAAAGAAGTAAGTATCACTGTCTCCATTTACAGTCTGAGAAAATGAGACAAAAATGTTCTCTGGGATGCTTTATCCCTTGAACAGCTTGAAGCAGTGTGGCTTTCAGCTGTGGGCACGTGTCTAAGCACTGTCTAAGTCACAACTGGCTAAGGATGATTGGGGGTCTCTCATTGAAGGCCTATATATAAGACATGCAAAAAAAACGAGGACAGAGCAGCAGAAATTGGGAGCTGTGCAAACACAAGACGTTGCCATAGGATCCACCTCATGTGTTGCCAAAATGTCCATAAGCCAGAGATCTTGTCTTATGTTGCCATATGTCACACAGCATACATAAATCAGTTTGGTTTTGGCTGCCTGCTGTTCCTCTTGTTGTAATCTCTTGTGTATCTTTCCATGTATAATTAAGAGTCAAGCGCTTGGAAGAGAGGGAAAGTCATTTAATGACCTGCTGGCGTTTCCTTTGAACAGTGACTACATTTGCCACTTGAGATATTGGAGAAAGCTGTGGAAAAAAGGAGAAATACAAATAAAGTGGAGAAGCTACACCTCCAGGTTAAAATCCAAAGATAAGCAAGCAGTTACCTTTTGACTCAATTCCCTGCCTGTTTGGAACTCAACTCCAACAAGAAAATCCAAACCAAACATGCCGTGAAAAACCACCCTCAGTGAGGGTGACAACAGGGATGCCCCGGAGGAGCAGGTTACACATAATTGTTCATCCTCTCCTCCCCTCTGAAATGTTGGTGCTGTCTTGGCTGCCAAGCAATCATGACAACCACGCAACGCCATTCCTGCTTTTCAGTTGTGCTGGGACATCGTGGAGGGTCACTGGATGTTTTGGGCCAGGCTGTGAGGGGTCCCTGGTGTTCCTCAAGGGTGTGGAATGCACACGGGGATGAATAATGCAGGGTATGCATGTCAAACCCATAAAAAGAAATGCTATTAGTAGCTCCTATAGAGTTTAGCTGGGGTTGTATACACAGCAGAGTTCCTGTATCTTTGCTATTACAGGCTTTGAGTCCCCACCTCAGCTCCATTCCGAAAGGGAAAAAGCTTGAGGAAAGGCAGCTCACAGGGCTATTGTCCCAGATGTGGAAGGAGGTAAATGTGATGGGCAGTGCCTGAGGAGTTTTCCTGCTGCTGGCTTCGTTGGCTGGCATTTCAGTGGTTTTTCCAAGGAAAAGGAAGAGGAATAGCCAAATCAGTTGTGAATAGATAGTCAGGACTCATCTTACCTAATTGCATATGTCTGTATTGTACACGTCTACTTCTGAGCTGCCCACCCCACCTTTGTACCTCCATAATCAACCAAACAAAGTAGGGCATGTTTCATCAGTCAGATGCAGATGTTGAATTAAAGAGTGATGGAGTCAGGCTCTGAGAAATCCAGTTTCTCTCCCCTGATGAGAAAAGAAGCCTGGGGGCTGGCTCAGATGGAGGAGCGGGCTGGGCAGACACCTACCTCTGATCAGATGAGCCTCACCTGTTTGGCCCGTAAGCACGCTGCACCTCAGTAGGTACTCCAGCGGCAGAAATATTCTTCAGAAGAAAAATGAGCCTCCAGGTGTAGCAGAGGACTGCTCAAGATGTCTTCCTAGCAATGTTGCAATAGTGTCCGAGCCAGCCTACGCAGCGCCGGCACAATCTCGCTGTGCCTGGAGCTGGTGAAGTCCAACCTGCAGGAAAGACTGGAGGGAAAGGAGCTGCAGCCGCTGCTGGGGACCAGCAGGGCCATTGGCCGTAGCATCCGCTGCCAGCCAGAGGAGAGGTTTGCCTTTAAATAACAGATCCTGAAAACAGAAACCTTTCTTCAGACAGGGTTCATCTTTACATTTTTCCACAATTGTTTCTAAGACCCGTTTCAAGCTGGTTTGGTCCTACCTCACCATTTTCTCCCCTCAGAATTGTCATGAGTAATTATCACTTTAAAAAGCATTTTATATTTTTTTCCTAAGGAAAAAAAATCAAAATAAAAATCAAACATTTTGGTTTGAATTACTATTTAGAGCATTAAAACACAGAGATTTTGGAAAAATATATTGAAAATACCTCCACATGTTGACACTTCCAATTTGTGCACATTTTGCAGGGTGTTGTTTCCAGGAAAATGATGGTATTTTTGCTTTTAATTCCAGTTTTAGAAATAAATATTGAAATAAAAGAATTTCCTGCTTGCAGGTTTTCTGAAGAGGTGCATTCGTGACTGAATTGACTGCTGTGCAGAAAGCCATGGTCTGATTTTGTACTGACCCTCACAAATACGATTGAAAGATCCAGTGTATTTATATACAATTATAATTAAATACTGACAATTCTCCATCATTTATAACAGGGCTTTCATTGTGGCATCAAAAAAGCTCACAGCATTTGTTAAACTAAAGTGTTCTCACTCACTATTCCTTTTAAATATTTGGAGCTATTTTAAACTCCTGAAGGAAGGGTTTTAAATTATGAACAGAAAAAAGAATTATTTTTGAAAGAAAATTCTTCTGACGACTGCTGTTTTGTATTAATCAAGAATAGTTTCTTAGCTGAGTTTATGTTTACCAAACTCACTTTTTCTTGTTCCATGCTAATTATGAGGATTGTTAGATTATGCATTTGGAGGTTTTGTTTCATTGTTTGTTTCCAAACAAGGTTAAAGTAACTTTTAGAACATTTGATAATGGAAAATGACCTACTCACTGCCTTACCTGGAGTAGCTGATACCTCTTTGCAACATGCCTTACTTTCTTACTCATTTTCAATTGACACGGCCCGGAGATTAGCTTACAACCCAGCCAAAGACTATGACCCCATCAAAGCATTCAGCCAATGCTTTTTATAGCATTTAAAGACTCTAAAGCCTAGCCTCAAGATATTAAAATATGAGGGTTTTAGAGGTTTATTGTGATGTCTAATTACTTTTGTTCCGTACTCAGGGTGGAACTATATTAACATTATTTTAAATGAGCACACGTGCAAAAATCATTCTGGAAGTGTCTTAATATTTACAAGAGGAACATTTTTTTGCCGTCATAATATGCAGTGACTAAGGGAAAACTTCAGCCTTGGAAAGAGTCAGGTGGAGATTTTCCTTAATGTGGTTTTATGCTATGGGATCCTTAGCAGGACATTTCTAGATCTCTCCTCAGGAGTGTTAATTAGAACAAATGCAATTAGTCTATAACATCCTTATTAAGGCAGAATTCTTACATTAATCAGTAGAAGGTTTGCTGAAAGGGTTGTCCCAGGTTTTCCCATAAAACAATGCTGATTTGGCACAGAAGCCCAAAAGGATTTAGAGGACAGAGCCAGCAAAATCTGTTGAACAACAGGAAGCATGAACAGAAACTTAAAGTTTTGGCTTCACCTTTATCTTGTGGTGGATCTTACCCACCTTGTGCAATGCTTGACTTTAGTTGACTTCAAGGGAGTTTGTCATAGAGCTTGTCTGCTCATGGAGAGCTCAGCTGTATTAGCTAACAGTGTGCACTGAAAATTCCTACACAGGTGGGACTGTGACCTTCTAAGAACTCCAAAAAGAAGGATTTCCGGTGCAGATATCAGGGTTATGTGTGCAGAAGTGGAGTGTTCAGCTTTCCCCTGGCACAATTCCTGGGGTGCTGGAGGAAAATGCTGGGTGAATGCTCCTGACGTCGCCCTTTGAGCTTGCACTGTGAACTGGCCAGGGTTCACCACGGGCTGGCAAGGGAGGTCACACTTGCTGTAACTCCATTTCCCTTAGTGTTGCCACCCAAATCAGAGAAGGAAGAACAGATGCTATGACCGTAGGGAAGTATGGTGGCGCATTGCTCTGTCCTGTATTCCCTCACAGAGCAGCAGATGCAAGGTTGCCCTCAGCCTCATGCATCTGATGAGGACTCATGACGACACAGCTCTGCGTATCACAGCATCACCTGGGTTGGAAGGGACCACAGGACATCTCTGGTCCAACCTCCTGCTCCAACCAGGCTCAATACTGAATTCAGACCATCTTATCCAGTTGTAGTATAATCAACTGGGCTGCAAGAAAATGGGATAGGTGACCTGCAGTTAGGATTCAATTCGACCTTCTCTGAGAGCATATCTTTTCTTCTTCCTGCCTTCCCAGCAGCTACATTTTTTATTAAGGTGATGGCCTGGCTCCAGCAGTGTGCTCCACATGATAGGCACTTATCCTGAGGGTGCCCAGATCGCCCTGAACAGAACTTTTTGGGACTGGGGTCTGAACTTGCCCTGTTTTCCTGCCCTTCCAGCACAGATAACTCCTCTCTGCAACTTCCCTTGGAGATCAGCAAAGAGCAGGAAGAAATATATCAGTTTAATGTTTTCATCCAGCTTAGAAAAGCCAACACACACACAAAAGTTGGATGGAAAAGACAGGTTTTGTTCCTGGGGTACTGTTCTTGGGATCCACTTGAGGGAATGAGAAAAGCAACTTGGTGTGTGTGTTAATCTTACAGTGGAGAACCCCATTCCCCCAAAAGGGTTAATGCAACCTCTCTTTTCCCCCAATAGCTTCATGGCCCTAACAGCTTTCATTGTGAAATGGGTGCAGGTGTGGGCTATGCTTTGTTGATCACAATCCCTTTTGCAGAGGAAGCTTTGAATATGTTTGACATAATCAGCTCACAGCCTTTGCCCGCACTCTTTCATAAACAGGCCATTTTCACATCCTTTTCATGGGATCCGACAAGCGGAAAAATAATTAATGTTACCTCAGCCTAACAGTGACCCAGCTTTGATTCAAAAAGACGGCATGTTGCATAAACTAACCATTTAATTGAGTGATAGAAAAAGCCCACATGTATCAATTCTGCCTCCACGTATTATGATTACTGGGGCTTTGCGAGGATTGTGTTCCCTCGGTCATAAAGCAGAGCTTAAATTCAAACCCATAAAGTGGTTTCAGAAAGACTGATTGAGCATGAGCTGGGGATTATCCATGTTTATGGTGGCAAGACATGGGAGCAGGGGAATATGTGGGTACCCAGCCATCATGGCGCATGTTCAGGTTATGTCACATGTCCTTGTGTGAATTGACAGTGGCCAGACGTTATCCAACCACAGGACATTTTGGATGCCAATGGCACTACACTGCCACCTTGCCATGACCTCAGGGCCAAAGCTAACTGGTATATACCACATTTAGGACTATGCCTAATATGAATAGGAAAGAGTCACCCTTGAGGTAACCCACTGAAAAGAAATGTCCAAGATGAATCTTAGTTAAATTCAGATAGGGTCTTGAGGTAGCAGTGGCTCCTCTGATGGGTTTATGAAAGGCAGGTCCTGCTTGACGAACCTGATCTCCTTCTATGACAAGGTGACCCGCTTAGTGGATGAGGGAAAGACTGTGGATGGTGTCTACCTAGACTTTAGTAAAGCCTTTGACACTGTTTCCCACAGCATCTCCTGGAGAAACTGGCTGCTCATAGTTTGGACGGGTGTGCTCTGTGCTGGGTAAAAAGCTGGCCGGGTGGCCAGGCCAGGCAGTGTCAGGTTTACAGCTGGACTCGATGATCTGAAGGATCTTTTCCAACCTAAATTATTCAGTGAGTCTATGTTCCCTCCACTTGGGACCTCAGGTCCTCACCACCTTGACAAGAGAGGCTTCAGTCTCTCACAGAAAGGAACTTCAGGGCGTGCTGCCACTGTCTGACATCCCCTCCCTCTTTTCGCCTCTGGAAGGCTTTGGGCAGGAGCTGCATCCAACATACGGTTCTGCACCTGCTGAACTGTCAGAAACACGGCACCCATGTCAGTCTTGGTGGATATTCAGCAAGGCTAAAGGAAGCTTTTGAAGTGCCTGGGTCTCAAGGCAAGGACTCATGCAGTACTGGCCGTGTTTCTGGGAAGCAGGATCCACAGTGGAGTGCTCCAGCATGGTGTACAGGGGGCTCTCCTGAACTGGAGAAACCTCAGGGGAGAGGAGAGACGTGGGCCCCAGCGTGGCCTTTCCAGCTCCATCACTTACGCTTGCAAGGGGCAAGTTGGTAGCCAGAGACGGGAGCCACAGGATCTTTTCCACTTGCACCAGGAATGCGATTTACATTTGGCTGGATCATCAGGGTTTGCAGGGCTCAATCCGGGCCCGGCAGAAGGAATCCAAGAGGAGCAGAGGGGCGAGGAGTTCAGTCTTTGACCAAGGGCTTGTAGCTTTCCTTTTCAAGACTCGGAGTCAGACCACCTGGCGCAGAAAACCTGGCATCGCTCTACACGGGTAAGGGACATCCACCGATAGCCCCCGCCGTCACTTCAGTTGTGGTTTTGGGGGTGTCTGCCTGCTTTGTCAAGAAGCCCCTGGGGACTCACTCCTGCCATGCCCAGGACCCGCTGAGCCGGGCGGTGGGGCTGGAGGCTGGAACTCGTGGGTGGATGATGCTGTTGCGGTGGCGGTGACATCACTAAGGATGTGTCAAAACGGAAGCAGTATCCAAGGGCATCACCCAGCAGCCCCCCTGCAGTTTGACTCCGGCAATCGGTGAGCACAACATGCCAGGGAGATGCTGGGCTGGCTGGGGCATGGGGTAGATGGTCAGGGGGTCTCTAACCCAGAGCGAGAGGTGAGACCCTCAGGGCAGGGCACGGTACCGCCCTCGGTGGTCCTGATGGTGGCAGGTGCCCAGAGCAGCTTTGGGGACATGCCGGGTGACAGTGGCTCCATGGGATGCTGTTGTATGACAGGGATGGGGTCTCAGGAGACTCTGCTCGGGTGTCCCTTGTCCCTTCATAGGGCACAGCCCAGCCAGAGGCTGGCCATCAAGGTGGCTTGGGCAGGGTGGGCCCCATGCTGTCTCCAGCCAGGACCTGTGGCCCCTTCAGGCCTGTCGACACCTGTGCCCAAATGCTTTCCCAGGACTGCCCGCAGCTCCTGTTCATGCAGTGCTCACAAGCCCTGCCCTTTCTCCCCGCCACCTCCCTCACCCCTTCCTCCGGTCCCCAGCTCCAGGTGGCTCCTGCCCCACTCCCCCTGCCCCATGCTCTCTCCCACCCAGCCCTGCTCAGCTCCCTTTTCTCCCACGTCTTCCAGGCCATGTCTGCGGTAGTTGCTCTCATCTTGGCCTTGCTGGGCAACCCTTATGGATTGAATTATCATCAGCACATAGATGTGGCTACAGTCGAGAAGATACAGCAGCGTGAGGAGTACCTGCATCAGAAGATGACTCAGCTCCTGGAGGAGGTGGAACAGAGCAGGAATACAGAGGAAGACACACTCCTTTCTGCATTACAGTGGTGGCCTCTTTGGACTGTTGTCCTAGGAAACCTGGCCCTGTTCTGTGTTGTCAGATGGTTGACCAGGGAAGTGAAGCTTAGCTATGAAAGCTACTGTCAGGAGGATGACGAGGAGGAGGAGGAAGACCTCAGTGGCACATACAATGGTGGTGAGCCTTTGGTTGCGTCCACCCCATCACCAGTGCAACACCTGCCCAACAAGTGCAAGGTGCTGAAGGACCTGGTGATTGACCTCCTTCGTGTCTGCCAAGAGTTTTGCAAGAGGACTTCAATGCTGCAGATGCACCCAGCCATTGAGGAGGACAGCATCTATGCAACCTGTGTTGCCCATGAGAACAACATTGTCTACCGCCTGCTCGTGTTCCTGCAGCCATCCCCTGGGCACTTTTTCAGTGTGGAGCTGGACACTACTGGGAAGCTGCTAGCAGAGTGCTCCAGCATCCGTGTGGGGCTGGAGTGCATATGCTTGAGGAAGCAGCTGCTGGGGGGCACATGCTTTCTCCACCAGCCTGGCAACAAGCTGCCGATGGATCAGAGATCCAAACTCCTGCGCAACCTCTGCACATACTCCTACTTAGATGTGGAGAAAGTCACAGTCTGGTTCCAACTGTTGGTGGAATCGGCCTGGCTGCTTTTGCCCCAGTCACAACAGTGCCAGCTAACTGTGCTGCCCTCCTCCCAAACCTGCAGGTTCCAGCTGACAGGCATCTCCGACGTCAGCATCTGCACTGAGATGATTTTTGCAGTGCAGCAAGGCAGATCTACCTAAGCCTTGAGTATGCAGAGCCCAGCTCTGTCAGCAGGACGACATGACTGAAGAGCTGTGCTGCTGTCAGGGTGCTGCTTTTCAGACTCACGGCGAGGCACACCCATCAGGACAATTTCTAACTCAGAGGTCGTCAGCTCTGCACCCACATCCTGAGGGTCAAAGGCTTTTTCATCCATGCCTGTGACCCCAAGGAGCTACTTTCATCTCATGTTGCTGGGGCCCAGGGGATGATTTTGGATACTGGCACGAGAATCTGCTCATCCCAGAGGCTGCCTGGAGAGTCTGTGCTGCAGGTCCAAGCAAACTAGGCACAGAGATGACACCACCCAAGAGGAATTCAGCATAACCAGGGCTTGGGGAATCTCTGCTGGTCCAGCTGAAGATACTGTTGCAGCTGAGGCTCCTGTTACCACCTGTAACAGGATGGGACCACCCATCCTGTTGGAAAATTAATCTGGGACTTTCACAGAATGCTAAAATGACAATAAATTACCTTGTTTTAACTCTGTCTACGAGTGTCTGTGCAACACTTTGTTGGGGCGTGTGGGCAGGTAGCAGGTTGTTACCTGCTCAGATGCAGAAGAAGCAGGGCAGCATTTTGAGGCCAGTAAGTAGCACCGAAACAGAATGCTTCCCTTGATCCCTTTTTCCTTTCTTTTCCAGTTTTCTGCTCTGCTTCCGTTTTAAGGGGAAGATGCCTCTGTGTGTGTATGCTGGATGGGAGGGAACAAGGGCAAGGGAGACAGACCTTTCTCAGGAATGACCACTGACAGGACAAGAACTAATGGGCATAAATGTAAAACCATGACATTTTGTCTGAACACAAGCAAGCACATCCTGACTCTGAGGGTGCTCAGACTTGGTCAATGGTGTTAAATGTAGCTGGTGGCTGGTCACAAGTGGTGTTCGCCAGAGCTCGGTATTGGGGCCGGTCGTGTTTAATATCTTTATCAGAGATCTTGATGAGGGGATCAAGTGCACCTCCAGTAAGTTGGCAGATGACACCAAGATGGGAGGGTAGTGTTGATCTGCCTGAGGGCAGGAAGGCTCTGCAGGGGGATCCAGACAGGCTGGATCAGTGGGCTGAGGCCAGTGGTGTGAGGTTCAACCAGCCTCAATGCCGGGTCCTGCACTTGGGTCACAACAACCCCATGCAACACTACAGGCTGTGGAAGAGTGGCTGGGAAGCTGACTGGAGGGAAAGGACTTGGGGGTTCTGGTCAACAGCCGGCTAAACATGACCAGGTGGCCAAGAAGGCCAACAGCATCCTGGCTTGTATCAGAAACAGTGTGGCCAGCAGAACCAGGGCAGTGACCATCCCCCTGCATTAGACACTGGTGAGGCTGCACCTTGAATACTGTGTTCAGTTTTGGGCCCCTCGCTACGAGAAAGACATTGAGGTGCTGGAGCATGTCCAGAGACGGGCAACAGGGCTGGTGAAGGGTCTGGAGCACAAGTCTGATGAGGCATGGCTGAGGCAACTGGGGGTGTTCAGTCCAGAGAAGAAAAAGACTAGGGGGGACCTGATTGTTCTCTACAACCACCTGAAAAGATGTTGTAGCCAGGTGGGTGTTGGTCTCTTCTAACTAGATAACTAGTGATAGGACAAGAGGAAACAGCCTCAAGCAACCAAGGGAGGTTATATATTAGGTTATATATTAGGAAACATATCTTCACCAAAAGGGTGGTCAAGCATTGGAACAAGCAAATCAGGGAAGTGATGGATTCACCATCCCGGGAGGTATTCAAAAGACACGTAGATATGATGCTTAGGGACGTGGTTTAGTGATGGACTTGGCAGTCCTGGGTTAACAGTTGGACTTGATGATGTTAAAGGTCTTTTTTTTCCAACCTAAACAATTCTATGATTCTAATGAACCGCCGCCTCTTGCACTTGCAGAAAGTCAGCCATTTTAGTAGAAAGCCAACAAAACCAGGAGCCTCTGTTACTAACACCCATGAGTGACCATGAGTGCAGTGTGGAGGTGTCATGCACCGGTGGAGCAGTGTCCCCCGAGGAGCAGTTCGACACAAGCTCATCACTGGCTCACTCAAAGACAGTGCAGGTAGAGCCACTCATATTCTCCTGGGCAAGGAGGCTCTGCAGACCATCATGCACCCCTTCCTCACCATATCATGCTAGAAGAACAAAGAAAACATCTTGAAATGGCTCTGGTTCCTCTTCTCAGGCCAACCATAGGCACAGAGCATATGTTCTTGTGTTGTTAAATGGAAGGTCTTTCATTAAAGCAGCAATGCAAATGGGTAAAACCAGGTAGGCTGGTATTTCACCAGCTCTTATAATGCAGGGGCAGAGGAGTGTTTTATCACAAATTCAAAGGGAACACGTTTGAACCCAAGGGAAGGAAAAGTCCACACAGACGCAGCTAGGCTGTCAGACCCTGCTCTATTAGATCTCACTCTTGTCCAGAGCTTAGAGGATTTTAATGGGGTATTGGCTATTTCTATTCTCACGAGAATACGCTAAATTAAAATAGGCTGGGGACAGGGAGGAAGATTGAAATAGTCCTTCTCATAAAGGAGCAGATAATAAACAGGAGCTGGACCTTAGCCTGATCTCAGCAAGGCAACAACTATGTTCCTAACCCATCTTACCTGGGGGAGGGTCTCAGGATGCTCAGGGTCCTTCCCCTGGCTATTTGGCATCTGTACAACCTTGCTGGGTTAGCAGCTACCTATGCTAGGCTGCGGTCCAAATTTCTGGGACTTGCAAGCACAGCATTGCTGGCCAAGCTTGAGTGAGCTCATCCTGGCACCACTTGTGCTTTGAAGGTGTGCTGAGACATTTCCCTTTCTGAGATCCACTTCAATGAGGGTATTCACCCTGCAGCACACAGTCAGCATGAAGCCTTGGGGTTGTCTGGAGAGCCTCCAGGAAAGGTCCAGGTGAGTGGCAAGGCACCCACCTCTTGCTGCAGCTGGCCAAAGATCATCCCTTCAGATGGGAAGACATCCAGGCTCCATGCCATGTTTCAGATGGAATGTGCCTTCCCCTTTGACATCCAGCATTGGGCAGGCAGGGCTAATATCCTATTTGAGCCAGCAAGAGGAAAAAAATGATGCCACCTTCACAACCATCTGTTGAATGCACCACCTTACATGGGTCCCCCCCAGCAATTTCAATGCAAGCCCTTCTTGCTTACACAATTTCCCCCTGTAATGTAGAAGGGGAAAAAATTGGCCTTTCCCATAGTCTGAAAAGCCCCAATTCAGCAGGCCAGAAAAGCACTTAACAAGATAAATAGATCGATGCTCGTGAAGCAGATCACTGGGGCTTTAGAAGACATACCGATTTGCTGGTGTAAGGACTCCTGTGCTCAGCGTGGGTGCAGGAGGTGCACGTTGCAGGTTGTTTATCATTGAGATGATGCCAAGTGCCTTCATGGTCAGATCAGTTAGGAGCAGGTACAGAAACCACTTTTCCTCAGAAACATTCAGTGTTCTCCCAGTGGTCCATTTTGTGTCTCTAGCAAATACTGTCTTTAAAATGATCATAAATACTGGAGACGGAGTAGCTGGGGAGCAATCACTGTATTTCTGATTGCATTTAGTTTCATACCCACTAACACAATCCTCTCTATGTCCTTCCTGGCCTTTGACTCTTCATATCTCTAAGTATTGGTCATGTTTCTGGCTTGTCTGCCAAGCTATTCACACTGAATTACGCTCTCTGTCTCTCATTCACTCTTTCAGCGTTTTTGTTGGCCTGCTTTGAATTTTTTCACAGCTGTCCATATCTTTTCCATGTCCAAGTATCCCAGTCCAGCCTGCTGGGGAAGAAGGGCCTGAAGAAGCAGCAGTGATCTCTGGGTGTTCACCAGTGGTGGTGATGGTATCTATGGCCACAGGAGCCAAGATATGGCTCTTCCACTGGCCAGAGTGCAGCCCATGAAACACCATGCAGAAGACCTCCACTGTGCATCTCCTTAAGGAAAAGCTTGATGGCACTACAGGAACCAGACCTAGGACTGGTTCCTCCAGCTCCCACATCTGTGCTTAGATGGAGCTGGGTGACCTCTCCATGCCTTGGGGACAGACATGACCTTTCCTGCCTTCCCTGCTATGCATGCTGCCTCCAAAGTGAGCCTGCACAGGCAGCCGCTTTTACTTCTCTGCTCTTCAACTTACAGTCTGTCCTCAGCACGGGCATGCCATGTAGAGAGTATCCCAAGCTCTACTGCTTAATGTTCCCAGTTTGCCCTCCTCCGAGCTGCCCTCTTCCCTCAGCAGGTTGGACTGGGATACTTGGACATGGTAAAGTTACGGACAGCTGTGAAAAAATTCAGAGAAGGCCAACAACTTCTGACCCAACTGCAGGAGAGTTGTGTTTTCCCTGGAGATGCCTGCAATGGGGCAGCTGGTCTGAGTGGGCTGGGGTGCCCCTGCGAGCTCACGAAGCTGAGAACTGAGAGTATTAAAATGACTGGGTGTTTCCCAGGGCACAGAGGTGGGCAGGAGAAAACAGGCCTGAAGTGCTGCTTCCATGTAGTGGCATTCAAAAGGCTGTGGGAGGAAACTATTCAGTGTTTGTAACGCAAAAGCTCTATGGTGACACAAAGGAAAGGCTTGTTTAAATCCCAGTAAGTGCATCAGAGGCAATCCTGCAGCCAAGCTGTCAGCCAAGGAGTGCGTGCTCCTGACGCCTGATTCATCTGTGTTAGTCCCTAACACATGCACCTTCTCCAGGTACCTCTCTATTTTATATCATCAGTCACTGCATAATTCCCATTCATTTGGATTTGGGAAGTCAAAAGGCTGCAGGCTAGGATGCCCTTAAGTCCCTAATTCTGCCCTCATAGGAATAAAGTAGGGACAACGTGGGCAGCTCTGAGATATTCCTCGGAGGGAGACACAGGCAAAATCCTGGCCCTGGTGAGGTTTTATCCTCAGCTGGAACTAGAATATGTTTTGAGGCATGAACTGCACGAACTGTCTAAAAGCAGTGCCATCATGTTCACCTTTGTTTTGGAGGAGGCTACAGATTTTATACCCTGTGGGGATGGCAGCTTGCTCCAGGACCGATCCTGCCAGCCCTACTTACAACGGGTATTACCTTACTCTGCCTGTTCATTCCCGCAGAGCACTGATAGAGTAGGATGCTCTTCAAGATGAAGGTGTGCGTGGGGGGATCAGCCCTCAGTAGAAGAGTTTTAATGTGAAATAAGATCAAACATCACTGCCACACCTCTACCTCCAGCAGTTTCAGCCTACACAAGAAAGGGGAACGTGCAGAGGAGCAGAGTGCTAGTACTGGTGTAACTTCTGGAAGGGTTTAGGGAGGAAAGAGAAGAGGAGGGAATGGCATGAGAAAAGGAAGAGAAAGGAAAGGAAAGGGAAAGGAAAGGGAAAGGGAAGGGAATGAAAGGAAAGGAGAAAGAAGAAGAGAACAAGAAGAAGAAAAAAGATGAAGAAAAAATGAAAATAAAAAAAAGAAAAAGAAAAAAGAAAAAAGAAAAAGGAAAAAAGAAGAAAAGGAAGAAAAAGAAGAAAAGGGAAAGAACGTCTAGAGCTGAAAAGTAGATTTGGCTCTCTACTAACACCCATGGACCTAATTGGATTTACTGCCTGAGTGCAAAAAAACTTGAAAAGATTATGGAAAGAGAAAAGAATTTGAGATTAACACATACAGTACATTTCAATACAGGTGGTGGAACAATTAGAAATGTAGTTAAGCTTTGGAAAAATCTTTATAAACCTGGAAAGGATTTAAGTCTGAATGTGATTTGGTGGGCCCAACCCTGATTTTTCTAGACCAGCCAAGTGCTGGAAACACAATGTGAAAGGATGGTTAGGGGGTTCTTGTTCCCCTCTGTTGAAATCCTTGAGGAGACGAGAGGGAAACACAGAGGGCGCTGCCCACAGTGGCCCCTGGAAAGGATGAAGGGAGATTTTTCCTTTACCTCCTGGGAATGGTGGTGATGGACTCCAAGCAGCAATGCTGGTGGAAAGCCTGCATGGGTCAGAACGTAAACCTGCCTGTGTCCTGCCAGTGCAACACAACTGGAGCGACTCACTGGCTGGGGGAGCCCACGCAAGCTGTTTCTCTTCACTGCTTGAGCGGCATTTAACAATCAGAGCTATTGAATTCTATTTCTCGGTGTCAGTCAGTCAACCCGGGCCCAGTGTGGCTCCCTGTGCTGCTTGCAGAGCAAATGAAGTTGTCCGTACTGTGAATAGCAGGATGCATCCAGGGGAATTTACATCAGAAGAGGGACTTGGCCTCACTCCTTCAACAATCTGAGAAACACAGTGGTTTCTCTAGGTATTAGAGCAAAAGAAAAAAGACCTCTTCCAAGGGCAGTGAAACGAATGAATAGTTCCTGATGAGTTTGTCTTATCTTGCTTAACCCCTCTCTCACTCCACATCTCCCACCTTGCAGCAGCATGGTCTGAAGGTCAGGGCTGATGAATTATAACTGTTTCCCTGGGGGAGACACTAATTTGGGTCTCTTCCCTCCACGACTTTCACAATATTTGCAGTACAGTGGGGAAGGAATTGATTCGACTACAGCAGATCTGCCCCTCTCCATTTGCAGTAGAGATCTAGGGACCGATTTATCCATTCCTGAAGGAGACCTAAGGAAAAAAAAAGAAGAAAAAAAAAAGAAAAAAAAAAAAAAAAAAAAGCAGGTGCATCACTCCAATTTCTCTACTTTAGCCCAAAAGGGAGACAAGGGTGATTAGCTCAGATGTAGGCATCTGTGCTGGAAACACCTGAAGGTGGTGAAACCGATCCCACTCTTAGAAAGAGTTGATAAGTTTTGGTGAGGATCTGACAGCCAGACATGTAGGTGGGCAGAGAGGGCAAGACGCAGCTTGCAGCTAAGACACTGAATCGTACGTGTCTGCAGGTGGGCGTCTATAAGTGAGCAAGGTGTCCAAGTCCTGTAAGATGCAGGGGAAATACGGTCTGTACAGTCAGAGAAGTCTAGGGAGTGAGTCACGCAGTGAAATGTCTGACGCGAGGTGAGCTGCAGCAATTCCTCTACTGCAAATTGACATGATTTCCTAGACTTATTGAACCAACACCTCCGAATAGCTGAGGATCTAGTCATGGTGGCTTGGCCAAGCAAAGGCCACTTCTGAGGTCAGTTCAGAAGTCATCCCTCCTCCTGGTTCCAGCACCCTCCCCACAAAGGCACTGAGCATTGCTTTCTCCTGGTGGAAACAGGTTGCCAGGGGCAAGGGGGGAAAGCGGCATTCCTGCATCCAAAGCGTTTCATCAAACCAGAGGTCAGGAGCTCATCTGTCCACAAAAAATGGGGGAAAAAACTTCCCCCACCCCCAGGAACAGGGAGAGCAGATGCTCTCAGTGCATTGCAGCAGCTACGTGGAGGTGCACCAGTGCAAGCAGCATGTGTTACACGGGGAGCAAGGCTGCTGCTTGGAGAGAGCTCAAACTGGGTGGAATCAGATCCGTATCACTCCTGGATGCAAACACCATTGCACTGGGGGTAGAGAAGGGACCTGAACTCCTGTAATTAGATTATCAGATCTTGAGAGCAGGATTCAGCTTATAACACATTTTAATCCTTTCTTTTAAGATCGTGGCATGCAAACTAAACATTGCTACTATAAAACCATTTGTAATGCATGGAAATAGATCACAAGTTTCAGGTCAATGTGGCTCCCAACTGCTGGCATTATTTCTGGCAGGTTAAGCACGTTTCCAGTTGTCCTGTGGTTAAGAACAGGTCTTACACACCATGAAAATCCCTTGGGAGACAACCAGTCCCTGGCTGTGCGGGTGACTTGTGGAGCTTGGAGGGAGCGAGTTTAAATGCTACTGGATTCCCTAGGCAGGACCAGCACTTCCCTAGCAGCGCTCATGCTCCTGTGTGAAGCAGCTGTAGGTAAGATCTAGGCAAGGAATGTTGTGATGCATTGTGCTTTCCTCTAAGAGCACCAAGGAAGGGTGAGTTTGGAGCCATGCCAGAATGTGTCAGGCTGACTCAGCAGGGACAGTTATGTGATGGAGGCATTGGGAAGTATGGATTTGACACCTAACTTTGCTATAGTACTGTGTGACCTTTAGCAAATCACTTTCCCATGATGTTCCTTGACCCCTTGCAGTAAAACGGGGCCAGTAACACTTCCTCAGTCATACTTGTCTCTTTGGATTGTCACCTTTCCAGGGTAGGGAATGAGGTTTCACACTGTGACAAGCAGCTGCTGTCTGGAAAGAAACAGCATTCAGAGTTATGATAAATGACCTTAACATTCATGACATGCTCGTTGCTCGAGTCTTCCCACTACTCACATATTCCCTGACAGGGACAGTGAAAATAAATACAGTCTGTTGTTCAGTTATAATAAACACATTCCCTGATTCTTTGAAGGGTCTCCTTGGTTTCTTGTCAGGTCTGCTTCCCTGCCGTGCTGCCAAGGATAAGCTGCAAATGTTGGAGAGGAAGAAGGCATTAATTTTTTCTCCACCAAAGTATGACAGCTCTTATTGTCTTTTGACAACATATATCTCCATTTAGGCACAGGCTGCCTTAGCTACCGAACCCAGCTGCTCTTCATTAGCTGGTATGGGTTTACATGCAGCCAGTTCCCGTGAGCTGAGAGCTCTGTCTGAAGAGACTATGGTTTGTTTTCACTTGGTAACTTGTGGGAAAGCCACAAACTCACATTGTCTTCCCTAGGATGTAAATCCGTTCCCCTGAACTTGAAGATGAGCTCTGTTCTAATGAAGGGCCCTGATGAAGCTTCACCAGTGCAAGACCAGGGCGTCTTGCCATAGCTCTGTCATAAGTGTTGCTCTCCTGTTGCCCAGCAGAGGTTGTCCAGCTTGCTGCCACTGAGACATCCGATGATTTTGATGCTACTGATCAAATAATGATTTGTGCTCACAATTTCAAAACTGCTGCCCCAGGTGCTGGGGACAGCTTAGGATGCGGTGGAGCTGCAATTCTCAGTGCACCACAAATCTTACCTCCTGCCTTCTATAGCAAGGCTGCCCTTCGCAAACAGCTTTTTCTACAAGAAAAGCAGAGCAGCCTGGACATGTACGAAACAATATTCCCCTGCAAAACCACAAGCTTTACACTTCATGAGCAATTTTTGCAGGAAAGAGAGAATACATATGACATATTGATCATGCTGCACTGCTGGAAAGTGCCTACACTGATTAGGGCATATGTGAACAAGAATACAGTGAGTAAAAAAGCTCATCAAACCTTTCTGCGCCATCTCAAAGAAGTTCTCTGGCTCTCCACAGAACCGAATGAACCAAAGCAAGGCTGAGATGCTGCTGTGTGGGAGAAAGAAAAACTATGCAGGAGTTTTCTTCTCATGTACCTCTCCTATAACTAAGCAGGCTGACCTATGGAATAGGTCTGGGTCTTGCCTCGAAACCTCCTTGGACTTCTCCATCTCTGGTGGCCATGGTACTAATCTGTAACCAGATGTAAGACCACACATGACAGATGCCCCATATCTGCAGATATCCATGCATTCCTGCCCTGAAGGAGGTCTAAAAGCTTGGCCTAAATTTGCTCTCCAGGTTTCCTCTGCATTGCATGGAGAGAAGCAGGCACCTGCAGAGAGCAACTCATCTGCCCTAACTTAGCCAGCTTTTATTTAGGGTGAGAACTGCTGCAGCAAGCTGAGTGTCTTCAGTGCTCGTGAAAATCAATAGAATGGGCCAGAGCTCTGCATCAGCCTGTGCTAAGATGGAAACTTGAAATGATGCTTTTAACTACACTACTATAAATACAGGAACATAAAATGGCTCTGTTGCATCAGCCTGTCGAGCTCACCATCCTGCCTCACAGTGCCAAAAGGTGGTTGCCTAGGGAAGGCTGTCCCATACAGTGGTACTTTCCCAAAATATATTCCTATGTGCCAACACTTTGCAGTTCAGGAACTTTCTACCTAAAGATGGGGGTCTTTGCATTTCCCAACCCCTGCTGCGTTTCCTTTCTGTGAATGTGTCCTTCCATCCTCCTAAAGTAAGGAGATCCCCAGGGTATCTCCACCACCAGTAAGACACCTCCACCTCCTCTGGTCTGCTTTTGAACCTATTGCCTGGCAGCTTCACTAGATGTCCGTTGTCTAGACTGGAACACTTACATGGGTGTAAATATCATTTCCCCACACATGCAATATAATTTGGCCTCATGTGAGCATCATTTGCTTGGCTGAAGGAAGTCCAAGCTTGGTTCTGCTACGTGTTAGCTTTGACTCCTTCCACTTTCTTGGAGTTGAGGCACCAACCCTGCATGTTTCAGGATCACTGCTTGTGGTGGCCCCGAAGAGGTAGGGCAAGGTGTGGGTTCTGCTACCCTCCGAACTGGCCTGGGAGGGAAATGGCAGAGCTCAGCTCCGCTATTTACTTTAATTAGATATAAAATCAGCGCCACTTGAAGGGTCCAAGGGCAGATTAACCATCGGTCCTGACCTGATTTGTCACTGTTTATTGCAAACGTGGACTGGCCACACGGCGAGACCTTTGCTTTGTCAATAAATCCCAGACACAACGGACTGCAGGAAAGGGAAAATGATCCGAGGAGCCCGGGTGGACCGGGGAGACAGCTCCCACTCTCCTACGGCAGCCAATTGCCTGGATCAGGTCCACGATGTTTAATTCACAAATGTGCAATCTTTAGGTCCTTTCACGTGTCCCCAGGCAGTCTCGTAGACACCACCTGAGGTATATGAGAGGCTGGCTGATTATGGGTCTGCTCCAAAGCCTTCTGAAGTCAGTGGGAGTCTTTCCCCTGACTTCACTATGTTTGGGGCAGGCCCTGGATGAATATCCCTCAGGTGAGACAGTTTAATCATCCATTCAGCAGTACACAAAGCAGATCACATACACTTTTAGCCTGCATTGTATGGTGTTATGAAACGAGAAGATTATTTGATATGATTCAGAGATAGCTCAGGTATAAGGTAAAAAAAAACACACACCTTTGATGTTTTACATTACACTTCAGTTATTCCTTGAGGGGCAAATTCTCGTCACCTTACCCAGGTGAATATTGCACTCGGTAATTTGGTCAAAAACATTCCATCAACTTTCTTTTTAATAGAAAATGTTCGGGGGGTGGGGGGGTGGGGGTGGAGTTCAGCTTGATGAAGATTTCTGCAAAAGAGAAGGAAAAAGAAAAGGTAAATCCATGTTTTTCTTCTTTTGACAATCAGAGAAAAAAAATAATTGGAAATAAAAACCTGCTTTGGAGGGATTTTCTAACAGGACAATAAAACTAGTCTTTTTTTTTTGCCAAAACCTAAGGAGAAACAACAACTTCCCAACAATCGCAGTCTCCATCTGGCAGAGCTCTATCTAGCTGAGGCATCAGCCATCCATGTACCATAAGCTAGGCCCGATCCTCATCTTAGGTCAAGCTACAAGATGAGGTTTTGTCCCTCTTATTGTGTGTGCTATCAAAACGAGACTGACAGGACCACCTTCCATGAACGAGCAGGGCAGAACCGAGGTACATCACATTGAAAGTCAGGTGAGACCTGCAGGGCTTGTGGGGTCTTATCTCAAGAAGTCTGATGAAGGTTTTCTATCACTAGAAATACAGAGAGGGCAAGGGCTGGATATCTGCAGTTTCCTTGAATGCTACTACATTTTTTAATTGTTCCTAAAGATTTCAGGGACAAATCACCCTCAACCGGCGTAATAAAAGGCAACAAAACCTTCTGTAGGGGCACAATGTACTGTGGCCAACTTTCATGGACTTTGTGAGTGACAGGGCAAATCAAAAGCTGCCTCCTTCAGAGGAGATGCAAACCACAGTCCATGGCCAGTGGCAGTAATTGAAGCCCTATTTCCAAAAGAGTTGGCGGGCGATGAAACCCAGTGCGGATGGCTGTGTTCTGCCTCTTGAATCCCCTCCCACCGCCCCGCAATATACTCAGTGTTGCTGGGGGTGGGGGGTTTAACTTTACTGGCACAAGATTTTCCTTTGTTGATGGGAGCTGGGTCTCCTTTAGGGGACTGGGCTGATCCAGCTGTACTGGCAAAGCCTTTGTACTGTGGAGTAGCTCAAGTGCAGACCTGCAGTGGGTGCCTGCCTGAACCTTTGTTGGCATGTCGATAAGGCCAGCGTTGAGCAAAATTAAACGACCCCATCCTGGAGAAGTGCCACACGTAGGAGCCAGCAAGCATCTGTGTTACCGATCCAACGTGTCTCTTGAAATACCTTTGGACTGTACTTCTTTTCAAGCAGGGACTGCCTTTTTTAGTAGTTGTGTGTGCTGGAAGAGCCACAGTCCCTGACTGGGAGTGTCGGAGGGTACGGGCAGCGTTGGGCAGAGGTACCAGGCAGTTGTGCGTGCCGTCATCAGCACGACCGTGGTTTCACATTGAGTACCGCTGCACTGCGTCAGCCTTGCCCGGTTGAGGTGGCATCTTTCTAGAAAGAGTGGAGAAAAGATGAGACTTGCTGCGACGCTTAGCTTTAGTGTCCAGCAGCTGGGGTCTGCGGGCTCCCAACCACCCTCCATGAGAACACTGCTCCCTCAAAGACAGAAGACGTTGCTTTACAGGGGGATTCCTATGGCTGCCAGAGCAGAGAGGATGGAGCCCTGAAGCTGGAGCCTCTCTCCAAGGGAAGGACATTTCTCGGCTGACTTCCCGGGGAGCAGGCTGTGCCCTGGGCTGCTGGGCTACTGTCTGACCCAGGCTTGGAGGAGGCTCATTGTCATGGAGGATTGTCCATCCCAGGCATGGCCTTGGCATTTAGAGGGGAGCAGGGGGGCTCTCAGGGTGGGACCAGCAGGCTAATTGCCTTTGTCTTACCTCTCCTTGAATAGAGGAATCACAGTAAATCCCCAAAGCCCATGACAATAGCCCTGCTGCTTTTAAGTGCCTTTCATTAAACTCAATCCTCTTGCCCTCCCTCTCCCAAGATTTGCTAAAAGAAGAGTCTCTTTTAATAACAAAAGGAAACCTAAAAGGCTGCCATTAGCTCATTCGCTTGGCTCCTCTCTGCAGACTGGGTGTCTATTTGCTGAAACCTACTCTCAGGTGTCCCTTCGGCAGGTTGCTTTGTCTGGAGCCCACCAGCCTTTGGGGTGGTGTGTCCGCAGCAGGGACCACGGCCCCGCTCCCAGTGAAGGGCTCACTTTCCCCAGAGGGAGCAGGATCTGGTGCTAATGGCAGGAAAGGTGCACTGGGGACAGTTAGACATGCCAAAACCTCCCCCGAGCCCACCACCATCGCTCAGGAGCGGGGCTGGAGCACTGTGGTGGGTGAATGCCTTCCCTGGCTATGCTCTGGTAGGTTCTGGCTATGCCACCACCCAGCTGATGTGGCTTGAGGTTTGCTGAGCCATGGGATATTTGCTGAGGACATACTGCCAGAGGCAGAGCACACAGCAACACAAATCTGCCAGTGACTTGGGATCCTCAGGAGCAAACATGGGTACTGTCTGCAGTAACACACAGCAGACGGACGTGGCAGAGGATAAATCCTGAAACAAATCCGGGTGAGAGAACATGAACTGGACACACACGAGCGTCCCACATTGGCCCACTGCTTGCTAAGGTCTGACAACAGGCTGGTGGAGCAGAGAAGGGGTGCAATGGCCACTTAGACACCTGAGTAAGCAGTTCCTGGGTTACTTAAGGACTGGCTCTAAATCTTTTGAAGGTGTTGGGAATCCCTCCGCCCCTTTTAGATCAAACTCAGCAGTCCGAAATCCAAATAAAGCTATTCCACACCTGGTGCAGGACAAGACTGCCCACCTTGCCTTTTTGCTAGTGGCAGTCTGCCTTTTCCCTCTCATTATCACTACCACTGCCTCACCTGAGTCACAATTAAAAATCAAGACATGGAGGAATTACCCCTAAAGCCAAAAAGATGCTATCTGTGCTGGGAAGGGGTGAGGGAGAGGGGGATGAGGCAGGAGTTGCCACCCGCCCACTGGTCTCTGCTATTGCACAAATGGCAGTCGGCCAGGGCTGGGGCAAGTACTTGGTCCCACTCCCAAGCTCATGGAAGTCATCTGATGTTTCGTCACGGCTTCATTATATTTTGGATCAGGCCAGTGGTTTGTCTTGCATCACTACCCTGTATGTTATGCAGGTAGCCAGTGAAGAAGCACTGCCAACAATTTTGTTTTCTGAATAGCCTGCAGGGATGGCCTTACATCATGGCAGATGCATATATGTTAAATAGCTGCAATTTCATGCTTAACTTCATTATTGATGCTACATTACTCATGAAGACATATATATTTACACCCTACCCGCACATAGTGCCCAACAAACAGCTTATGCAAACGGCAAGAATTGGGAGTTGATCGTTTGGCATAATGGCTGCTCTAGGATGGATTCTCCTTTCCCAGCAGCACGAATCAGGGAGGATTCTCAGGAGCGCCTGTTTACAGCGGACGCTCTGCCTGGCCCGCTAGCTGACAGGTCCAGCTTCTCAACTAGCCTGCCATTTTAAGCAGGTGCAATCCCATTAGAAAAACGGATTTGCAAAATGGATCGAGCCAACTGCCAAGCTCAGACTTCATACCTCCTGCTAGCTGGCACCACGCTGGAACCAGCCCTGCTTCTTTTACTTTTGGAAGCTTTTTTTCCCTTCCCCCCACTAAAGCAGGCTGAAAAAGGAAAGTTGTAATTCAGGCCGTTGACAAAAACAAACAAAAAAGCCCAGAGTGCCCACTCTGCACAGTGAGACCATGAGAGGCTGCAGATCAGCTCAGATGAGTCTCCTTTGGGCCCAGAGCGGTTTTTTTCTGTCCTACTGCACAGATGAAATTGTTCATAAATCTTTGTACCTTTTATCCCAAACCACGTGAAAGCAAAACCTGTCTCCCACAGAGTTTTAAAATACCTCAAACATACTGAGGAACAACCAAGCAAAAATCTAACAATTGTTAACATTTTATTCCCAACAGCTGTTCAGCCTGAAAAGTTTCATTAATACACTAACAAACAAAACCAAAACCAACAAAAAATTCAAAACAAATAAAACAACAAAAAAGAAGAGGAAACAAAGTAAAATAAACTTTAACAAAGTTTAAAACACATTATAAATAAGTACAGCTCCAGAGCATAATTTACAAATATAAAACCACATAGAAACATATGTACAGGAGAGTTACATTACGTACAAATATGTATAAAAATACCCCAGTGTTTATTCTCGTGCTAAAGCTGCATGGCTAGAGTTATCTTTGGTACTAAGCTCAGGGAAAAAGATTGTTTTACAAGACACGGCCCTGGCTGTACAATATGCCATACACAGGAAGACGAGAGCAAACCTCCGTGGGTTTCGAGGAGGTTTTGGGTGGGTGTTTACCCAGAGCATCTCCCCCCATGCATTACATATTGCAGGATCAGGGCAGAAAGCAAGGGCTTACAGAGGCAATTGCTGGCAGAACAGTTTTTTAATACATTGTACAAGGCACTTCATAAGAAATCTCTTCATTTTTTTTTTCCTGTTCTCTTCTAAGACTCACTGGATGTCTACACTCGGCTCTTGCTGATACCGCTTTGTGGTTATAGTTTTTAAACTTCTTACTCTACATTCAGGATTAGAAACCTCTGGAAACATTGATTCAGTTCGCTTTCGTCTGCAGAACTTAGATGGAAAGCCACCTAAACCACCTAACATTTTCCAGGATGGGGAAAAGACTTTGCATCTGCCTTCTGCTGGTGCTTAAGGGGTTGTTCTTATTTTGAAAGGTGAGAAGATCTGTCTTCCTGGAAAAACTCCTGGGAAGCGTCCCCATTGAAATGCTGTTCGCAAAAGCATATGGTCCTCCGTGCTGCCAGATACACCTGCAACTCCCATTCCCTTTGCAGTGGTCACCAGCCAACTGCCCCAGCATCCTACACCTCCGTTCCATCCCGGGTGTAAATGAGGCTGTTAACCGTGAAGTTGTAGTAGTGGTTGTACTGGGCTCCCTGGCTGCTGCTGCTGGGATGGAAGGAGCTGTAGTAAGCAGGGGAAGGTCCCGCAACCCGCTGCAGCTGGTCTGGTGAAGGCACCTCCTGAGAAGAGCTGCTGGAAGGGGTGAAAGTGCCACTGCTCAGCTGTCCAGCAGAGAAGTTCCTGTGATGCAGGTCACTGCTGAGACCCCCTGTCAGCCGGCTGCCTCCGCTGCTCAGGGAGCTCATGCCGCTGAAGAAGGTGCTGAGGCAGCTAGGGGTAGATGAAATGATACTGGAGGGAGAGGAGCTTTTTGGATGGTCCCTGGCAGAAGGCGAGGGGTCCAGCTCTGGGGGTGGGCTGTTTCCACAGGGTTTGCCTGTGGCTGGGATGGGTCGCTCTTCCTCGGCCTTCAGGCCTCCCAGAGAGGAGGCCGCAGATGCGGTCGCGGGGGCGTTGGGCTCAGAGCGCCGTTTGCGTTTGCGACGGAAGTTCCCATTGTCAAACATCTTCTCACAGTTGGGATCTAAGGTCCAGTAGTTTCCCTTCCCTGGTGGAAAACAGGAGAAACAAGAAAGAAAGTCAACTTCTGTGACAGCCAGCCCCACTGCAGACAGATGAGCGATATCTACATCTTTGTCGACCGGCACAGAACCCACATCTCCCCTACACTTGTTCCTCCTCTATCTGTTGTCCAGTACAAGGATACAAAACCTGGCTCCACGACATTGTCACCTCCAGCCCTCCGATGCTCAAGTGAAGGCCACCCAGAGGAGCAGAACCTCCCCAACACAGAGTGTAAACCTCCCTGGAGGATCTGCACCTCTACCTCAGACCTGGCCGAAGGAAACGCGAAGCAGGGCAGCAATCTCGGCAGCGGGTGCCAAGGCGGTGCCTCTGCCATGGCTTTTCTTAGAGGGGCTGAGGGAAAGGCGGGCTGGTGCACCCAGGTATGCTGAGGGGCCAGCAGCACTGAGCTGCGGGGGCTGCAGACAGGCTGCCCCACACCCAAGGCGTAGTGTGAGGGGGCTGTGGTGGCACTAGCTGTCCCCTGCCCCTGCCCGCGCCTGACGGGAGCAGTGGCCCCACACTGCTCCCCACAGCG
>JAVJGI010000001.1:44170967-44223609 GCA_035590275.1 Ibycter americanus | reverse complement strand
CGTCCCTGGAGTGTGTGTGTGTGGGGGGCTCTCCGCGCTGCCCCGGCGCCCCCCGCCCCGGGCGCCCCCTCCCCGGGGCTCTCCGCCCTGCCGCGGCGCTCAGGGATCCGATCCCCCTTTCCCACGATCGTCCCCTGATCCCTTAAACCGGCCCCGAAATTGAGGGCTGGGGGAGATTAGCATCGCTGCGGTTGCCCCGACGGGAACGCTAAGGCTGAAATTCGCTTGAACGTATTTATGTGTAATTTTGCCGCCCGTCTCACAACGGCCGGGGCTGCGATCGCAGTTAATTAGCTTCGGATAAGGGAATTGCCCGAAATTAAACAACCAACCAACATCGGCGTGTTCGCTCCTAACTGCGGGAGGGAAGGGCTGGCAGTCGCGGGGCGCGATTTAATGAATAAAAGTTGATTTTCGCCTTGGTGCTTCGGGGGAGCTTGAGGGCAGGCGCATCCTTCTGCCGAGCAAAAGCTCTCGGTGTTCGTCACGATCGCGACACCCCGGAGCTTCCACGGGGACCCGCTCCGGCAATTCCCTCTCCTCCGGGGCAATTCCCTCTCCTCCGGGGCAGAGCACATGGTCAGACCCACAGGTGTAACAAGGGAAATACGGTCAATGGTGCGGGAGAATTTGGAGAGTCTTTGTCAGTCGCTTAGGAGACGTAAATCCCTGGGTCTTAAACGGAATTGTGGTTCAGTTTTCTGCTGGTAAAAATGCCTAAAAATCCCCTTTCCAGGTACAGGCGCGAAGCGCTCTCCCCGGGGTTGCAAGCGCCGGGCGTCTTGGTTTGACGTGAGGATTTGGGGAAGAGAGGAGCCTTTGGGAACAGTCTTGCTGTTTTATGTCTTCGATAAAATAATGCACATATAAATCAGTGAAGCTGAATCGGGACAGCTTTCCCAGACTACCTCCAATCCCAGGTTTTCATCCCTCTTGTGATCTAAGCAGAGATGTAATAACTGGAGGACTGTCACCATTGTATTTCGTTTTAAAACAAGTGGACAGACAATTTGGAGTCAAAATCACTTAGAAGTGAGTGTGATAAAGAATTAAGATTTTGGGTTTCCTTCTTTCTTCGTAAGGGGAGGTGTTTGGGTTTTTCTTTTTGGGGGTTTTGGGGGGATTGGTGGTGGGTTTTTTTTCCTGTTGTATTTTGTTTCTGTCACTATTGCTGCTGCTGATTTTATTTTGCGTCTTTTGGGGCAAGAGCTTACTGTGTGTATTTGGATAGCCAGAACAACAGGACAAAAAAATTGTGTTTTGCAAGGTGACTTTTCCCTTCTTATCTTCCTTGCCTCTATAACAGCTGTGCATCTCTCTGGAGAAGGGTGGCACTGGAAGATGCTGATTTGAAGTCTGACTGGACAACAGGCATCTAAAACAAGCAGTTTGAGGGGAAACCACAGCTGGAAAGGACATTGAAAGGGCAAGAAGCAGGTAGATTTTTAAAAAGCAGCTTCCCTCTCTGTTTGAAGAGCTAAGCCGAAAATGTTATTCTCTAAAATTACAACAAATCTGTGTTTATCCGTTTGCTCAAAACCCCCACATTCGTTGCAGGAGGGAGAGGAGCAGTCAGTGGTATTGCCTTATCACTCGAAATTGCAATTTTTGCTGGCGGGGTTTGCTGTATTTGGGCAAAGGCAGAGCCATCTAGAGGAACAGCCCAGCTACGGCGAGGCAGGGAAGGCAGTTTCCCTCAGAGGCATGGTATGCTGCCTTCGAGTTTTCTTTAGCTGATTTCTCTGCTTCCAACAAAGGAAAAGGGTGAGAAAATAATGCTGAATTAGCTCTAATAAAAATGCGTGTCCTCAGAAAACTCCAGTTTGCTTTACCAAATAGTAAGGAACGTGAAACAAAAATAGCTTTACAGAGGTTATTACATAGCTGGGATGGCACGAATATGCAAACCAACACCTAATTTAAAGAGTGGAGAGAATAAAGCTTTGATGGTGTGACGGCTGTAAAAATGTTTCATTTTCTTAATGCATTTATCCTGCAAGTAGCACGCAGTGTTGCCTCGAAACATCATCAGCTCTCAGTACAAACCTGTTGCTGCTCCCTTCTGCCAAGGCACGAGGAAAGCAACATGAATAGATCCAGCACTCTGCCTCGCCGCTTTCTAAACGCTGATTTTTTCCAGAGAGCTCCGGGAGACATTTGCCTTTCAGAAACTCACCGAGAAGCTGGCAAGTGAGGTACCAAAACGCAAAACTGAAATCGGTTTCAAGGTAAGAGTCTGAGGCTACTGTCCATCACTGCGAGCAGATTTGGGGTTGGGCTTGGGCAAAGCTGTGAAATTACTCTGGTATTACCGAGTCGCTGGGACATTCCTTAGCATTGGCATTGCGAGCATGGCAGTGAGGTGTGCTGGTAGAGCAGCCCATGGCACCTGGGAGTCGGGGCTGAACCATATCCCCGTTCAGCTGCAATTACGTGCAAACCTCTCCAGCCAGCTGCCGTGGAAAGTGTTTCAAGGCTTCCCAAGGAAAAGCGCTGCAGGAGAGCAAGGTTCTCCTCATCCTTGCCTTGTGCTAGCCGCATCATTTGCTTTGGTGTTGCGCTTGTCCTTGTCGTGCATGTGGCAGGCGCTTTTCCCCCTCCTAGGAAGACACTGTCTTTGCCTCTAAGGCCCTGCTCCTCTGAACATGTAGGTACAGGCTTAACTTTCCTGTTGCGAATCTCAGGTGTGCACGGCTGAACACAGAAGCCTGAAAATGCTTCAGACCTGAGCGCCCAGCCTCGCAGTGGGAACCAATACCTGCACCCACCTGGGTCTCTCTCCGTTTCCTGAGGATGCTGAGGTCTAGGCACAGGGAATGTGCTGGAGGATTGGGATGTAATAGCCCATATTGGCTCATACTGACTTTACCAGTAGGAGAGACCAGGATCTCTTCAATGGCTCCGAATTGCTGCAGTGAAGCAGGAACCACAGGTTTGGTTTGTTTTGACTGCATTTGCAATGTAAGTCTCACTTTTTCCCCAGGGCTGGCAAGAGGCAAGGCAGTAACTCTATGGCCCACATACAATCTGAACATGCAAAATTCTTTTATATCTTTCTCCAGAGTAATCAATGAAATGGGGAATGAGTTCTTCATCTGTAGGGACAATATGGGAGAATTATCTTTTTGCTTGCAGTGGTCCAGTACCGTGGCTCCACTCTCAAGAATATCAAGGAATTGACTAAGAACACCTCAAATTAAATTTAAACTCTAGTACCACTCCCTTATTTACAGCTAAGTCTATTCCTTCTTAGACTGGGCACTTTACATCTATTAATATGCTCTAAGAAAGGCTCTCTTTTCACTCAACCTCTGATTTGTCCTGCAAATGGGTAACAGAGAATACCTGATGCTGTGCAACAGATGTTTCAGTGCCATGAATTTGGGAAGGGTGTTCTGTGTACGTATATACAGGTTGAAGTAATTTTTATCCCTTAGCTAAGGAGAATAATGTATATTCCTCCCTACCTGTATCTAGTCATCTATTGGACTGAAGTTCTGGCAATCAAATTTTGCCAACTTACCTTAAGATAAGATCAGAGGTTTTCAAACCTTTCTTGAGTTTTCAGACCCTACAACATTTCCTGGGGAGGTGTCCTCATTCCACGATTTTCAGGCTACCGGCAACAGGCTTGGTTTGGTTTTGTTTCTAGTTCATGGTCTCTGTAAAAACACTGCAAGGCTGCAGACTGAGGGTTAGCATTTTGGAATAGCAAATATTTTCCCAGTGTGTTTATATGGTGCTGAGCATGATGGAGCCTCTGGACTCTGCCACAAAGCAAGGAATAAATCACAGTTTATCGCAAGCTGTAGTTACTTCAGCACTTTAGGCTGTCATGAGCGAACACCATCACTGAAAGAAGCAGTTCTGCTCTGTGTCCACTCCTGGCTGCTTTTTCTGGCTGCTGTGCTTGCACAAGTGTTTCTGTGGCTGTGGACTAGGGCACTGATCCAGGTTGAGAGGAACACCTCTTCTCAATCCTATTTTTTTTCCTTTTTTTCCTTCTTTTTACCCCCTCAGGTTAGTTTTAGCCTGGGCCTGCCTAGCCCCTTCCTGAACGAGAGCTTGTTAGCAACTGATTAGCTGAAGTTTTGATAAAAGCTTCATTGTTTGTAACCTCTGTAAAATACCCGGCGCTGTGCTCCTAATAGAAGTGGGATTAAATAGACACCTTGGGAGTAAGGCAGTTGCAAGTGAGAATTTTAGAGTTTTTGGGGGACAAAGGGATGTGGCCAGGCTTCAGGAACTCTGATTATCAGAAGTGATTTTACCAAAACTGGGAAAGAAGCCTGACTTTTGGTTTTGGGGGGGAATGAGGAGCCTGATGGGAGACAAGGAAATCAATTGTTTGCAGGTGGGTTAAGCACGCACTCTGGGTGTTTAGAGACACGTTTGCAGAAGCTCTCAGTGCCCTGCATTCCTCCTGCCTTTCCTCGGGCTTAAAATTCATAAGAAGTCTTTAAAAATCCCCACTCTGAACCCACAGATTTAATCCGTCCTCATTTTATTTTTGCGGTGATAAAAAAGCCCACCTGACAATGAGGTGTGACTAACTTGGTACTATCGGATAGTGTCTTCTCTGGGAGGAGGGTTAAGCAGGGGGCTTCATCCCTCCTGCTTAAAGCCACAAGCTGACCTTGACTGAAATAAAGCAACATCTTTGTGGTTTTTACATGTTTTTGATGTGTAATGGAATATTTGAAATGGAGCTTTGTGCTCTGGCCTGGTTGCCCTGTAGTGATCACTCCTATAGAGTAAGGTAAAGGCCAATGTCTTTTGGTCTTAATGCATCTGAATAGGCCACCTCTGCCCCGGAATGAGTAATGGAAGTAGAAAAGCACAAAGATAAGTTTATGGTCAGCTAAGGTAAAAATAATCTAAACTATGAGTAGATAAAGTCAGTAGCTGCCATCACCACCGCCACAAGGAAACAGAGGAGTATTAAATTAATACTTCTTTTCTATGTTTGTCTGGGGGACAAAATCAGATAGTGTATTAGTAGCAGGTTCTGATGAAAGAGCATTTTTTGCTCCATTAATAACTAGGAATTATGTTAAATAACAACCACATAAATTAAATACAATCAGCCAGTCCTGGTAATTCACAGCCAAGAGTTTCAGAACTCTTGAAACCAGGAACATATCTTGTGGGCCATTAATGCTGACTTTTCATTTTGGGACACTAGAAAGATTTTAAAAGACTAAGAAAGCTGTTACTGGCTGATGATTTAAAAAGATTGGGCAAATGATTTGGGTAATGTTAAGACTGGCAGCCTATCAATGTTAAAGGCAAGAAAGAGTGGACACATCACTTGATTAATGAATTCTTAAAGGAAGCCAATGAAAGTAATGCAAATGAGTGTGCTTATATGGAAAATAGGCCTTGTCAAATCAATTTGCTGTTGTTCTTCAGTAAGAATTAGCAACTCTTGATATAACTGATTTCTGAAGGTATTTGGTTAATACTGTCTTGGAGATGAATTTTTTAAAAGTGGTGTAAAATCAAAATGGTGCAAATTAAGTGGATCTAACTGGTTAAACAGAGATCTCAGTATGTCACTGTGAAAAATTAATTCTTGAGTCTCTTTGCAGGGAAATCCTGTAGAAACTGGTTCATTATTCTGGTTCTGTCATTGATTTGGGGCAGGGCGGGGGGAGGCGGGGAAGTAGAGAATCATTCTCTACCGAATGTATTGGAGTCTAAAACTGGGGCTATGAAGTGTCAAATAATGAAGAAAACAGTTCACTGACACAGAGATACCTCAGTCTCTGCATGGGAACTGGGAGCAAATGGGCAGGGTGTGTTTTGATATGGAGAAGCAAAAGGATACATTCAGGAAAAAAATCTGAGATTGTTGAATTGATGAAGTCCTCAGAAATTTATGGTTTTTAAAAAAGTTGTTTGTGTTCTTGTGAATAATCAGCTGTTCCTTGTTGTGATCTTGGGGTGAATGAGGTATAGGAATAAGGAATTACAATAATTTTGTATTAGTACTGTATCAAATTACGATAGCACCTATAAAATCATGAGTCGCAGGGTAGAGTAACAGGGATGAAGTTGTTTCCTATGCAGTCAAATACAAGAGCTACGGGACACCAAATAAAACTGGTAGGAACCATGTTCCTGAGAAGATACCACTGAACACAACTTGCAGCTATGCCTTGAAGCTTCTCAGGGAACTCTCTTTGATTACTTATGGGAAGGAAATATTATGGGTCACTTGTTTGCAGTCTGTAAATATCTATGCAAGAGCAGAAGCAGGAGGATAAAGAACAAAGTCAGAACAGGAATCGGTGGCCAAAATTGAAGCAGGACAGGTAGAAGAGGCTCAATTCAGCTGCTCACACAGGGATAGCTGGGGCTAGTTGAGGTGCTTTGCAGTCTCCAGTGGTTTCCTGCTGGTAATGTTTCAAATATGTCAGGCGCTGCAGACACCTCAGATATCCTAGGGAACCTCAGACAGCTCTAAACACCCTGGTGTACACCTGAATTAAGTACAAAGTATCGATTTTTACTATTCTGCATAATTATTGGAACAACTTAACAGGACTTACTGTGGATTCTCCACCAGCTTTAAAATCAAGATGGGACATTTTTTTCTAATACATACTTGAAAAAAGACAGCTACTAAGAGAAACCTTAGCCTGGATCCTTCTGCATGCATGTGGGCTATCCACAGTGATCTCCCATGTTCCCATTTTCCCACCAGCAGTCCTACCTTGAACATTGCACATTCCATACTCAAAGTTTTCCTCAGCTGGTTTGCTGTATTTGCACTATGCTTAATTTTACCCAGTACAGACAAGTTCAGTGATATTTCTGTTCAGGTTTTATTGCCCAGTCAGGCAGCTGATTTTGGTAGTCCAGATACTGCTGTGATACCTAAGTAAGAATTGCTCTCTGTTGGAAGTATGACTCTTATGAGAAGGGCTGAGGACCTTGTTATCACCTAAGCCAAAAATCCACTCACAAGAAGTGCTCAAAAGATGCAGAGCAACATGTGCTGAGACCCACAGGGCCGTGTCTGCCATGAAGGCTACTGTCAAGAAATGTTTTGAGGTCTGTTCAGTCTTCTTGGCCATGTAGATGCTATCTGATATCTGTAACTCAGTCAGTGTATGACAGGGGGAAGTGTTCCAGCAAAAAGAAGGATTGGTGCTAATGGAAGCTTTGGCCAGCAGAAACAGGAATCTGAGATCACTTTGGGTAAAATCTCACTGCTAATGAGTAAGTTAGGGATGTACCAGTGTGATACTGTATGCCTTTTGAAAATCAGGTGGACAGACAAGGTAGTGATGCCATATGGGAAAACCTTGTTTTCAGGCAGTGATGAGAAACACAAGAGAGGCATCACCAGGAATCACAGTAGTAAGAAGAAAAACCTGGTCATCTTGAGATTTGTCACTTTTCAGAAATCAGACCTTCCATTTAGGGCTGTGGAACGGGTTCTGTAGTGCTTCTAGATGTATGGGCTCCTATGACAGATACCAAGGAAGAATTTCCTTCATTTCTTTGAAGAATTTCAGGCAATTTTGCTACCAGTCAAGGCATGCCTAAGCTCTGCCTTGGGAGCGAACCATTTATGTACCCAGTGACTGATGTTCATGACTGACTGACACATGCTAAAGATTGGCAAAGGCAATACTAACCAGGAGCAAATATGGCAAGTGCCTGCAGGCTTTCATGGGGCTCTGCAAACTCTACATATGCAGAAAGAGGTGCAAGTGCAAACTAAACAGGCAACAGAGCTGAAAAGCTCTGATTGGCATTTAGGAAGACCAAAATTAGCAAGTCGGGGAAGAGCAAGCACTGGGTATCCCCTGGAGCAGTGGTCTTGTGCTGTTATAACCTCATCATCTGTCTCAACATTATTTATTTTACATAGCTTGGTGGCAAAGAAAGCAGGCAACTGCTGAGCTTGGGTGTTGGAAGACATTCTCTACCTGGCCAGTGCTAAGCAGAATGCAAAGGTGAAAAGACGTACCCTGAGCAGGCGTATCCAGAGCTGGGCAAAAGTCAGATAGCAAAGGCAGTAAAGGAGAATTGGTTTAAAAAGCAAGGCAGCATTAAAATGTTCTTGCAAAAGTCCAGAAAGAACTAGTGTATCCTCCACAACACTGACGCTGAAGAGAGCTCCCTGCTTTTAGAGAAGAACAGGCTGAAGAGATGGGTGAAATATTGCCAGAGTTTTTACAGACCACCGATCAAGAGATGAAGAGATTCTCAGGGTCTGGGAGATTATAATGCTTCAGGAGCAGCATGACAAGAGGAATCTTGCTAGCAAAGGCTGCAAAGAAGGGTCAGGAGACCGAAGAAATCTGAGGGACTCAGAATGGATCCATGGGGCTGTAGGAAGGGTTATTGACCCAGACAGGCAGTTGCATGTTATCAGGGAAGAAAAGATCCCCTGAACAAAGACAAGTGGATCCTAGTAAGTGAATTCCCACAATGGTGACCTTCCAATTCTGTGCGTTTCCTGATACCTAAGCAAATTCCTCAGTGTGTTCCTTGCTGGAGGATTCAGAAGGTAGATTCAGTTTCCACAAAGCAAGAGGGACAGTATAACAAAACCAGTGCAAGAGACTGGTCACTGACAAGTTCAGATATATCAAGAAGAAATTCAGTTGCACAATTTCAAAAAGTCATTTGACCCGGTGTGTTGCAATAGGTGTGTGGAGTGTCCTAGGGCTATATGATATGTGTAAGAAGCTGCTGAAAAACATTATGAAGAGGTGAGGTCAGCAGTCCTGGTCAAGAGCAAGCTGAACAACTGGTTCAACACAATGACTGGTAGCAGACAGGGTGACTTGATAATTTGCAGTAGCTTCTGGAGCTGCCTGTAGAAAGTGAAGGATGGACTTACAGTCACCAAAGACTTGGGGCAAAGTCAGGCAAGGAGATCAAAAGCCTGAGGATGATCACATCTTCAGTGGTGGTGCCAGTTCATCAGATGTGCCAAGTCAGGTTGCTGTGTCCAATGAAGAATGATGCAGATCAAACTGCATGTCTGGCATGAGCCAGACAAAGACCAGGAGGAAAGGGAGAAAGGATGAGAACTATACAGGCAGGTAGCAGCCGGGTGGACAAGATGGGCAGCCCCATTTATCTGAGAAATTTCACCACACAGAACAGCAACAGATTCCTCTACAGAGATCTGAAGGAGGATGTAGCTGGTGCATGTGGGTGTAGGTCATGTGAAACAGTCATGAAAAGACATGGACAAATAATGGAGGCAAAAACCAGGCTACTTAGTAGGTCCTTGTCCTTGCTCTGTGTGCAAATAAATGGATGGTCAGAAAGGCAAAAGAAAAGAAGACAGCTGGTCTTTGCAATGAAATGTTACAGATTGTGAGACCATGTCAGAAATGGGACAGTCAGCAGTAGGATGTACAAAAGGGACAGTCATCTGTGTGAGGGAACTCTGGCTGCTGGCTGGCTGGATAATCACTTTCAAGGTACCGTGTTCTTTGTTCTGGTAAAGGGAAAAGGATTAAGATCCTGATGGTAGGAGAAATGAGATTATTGGGTTTCATTTTGATTTTTTTTGTTGTTTTACAATTTTCTCAACAGAGGTGTAGACCCCTAAGTACTGAATTTGCACCTGCCTCTCCAAGCTGCTACTTCTTAACCTTCCTTCATAGACCCTTTGGGTCTGCAGTCTATGGATTGAAGGGGTGGATGTCATAAGACAATGAATCTGCATTTGCTGAACACTATGGAGCACTTGAGAATGACTTGTAACTGTCCTTTATGGTCATTGGTCTGTGGGACAAAAAAATAATGGGCAAGCCTCTCTGAAAATGGAGATGGCAAAGGCAAGAGAACGGAGAGGGAGAAGGGGCAAAAAGAAGACTGATGCATACAGCAGTTTCAAGTTCATCCTTGAGGAATGAAGCCACTTTGAGTTTCCAAACACTGGACCTATGACACCAGATCACTGTAATGGACCAGGCAGACAGAGCCCTGCCAGACAGCCACCAGCACCAAGAGTGCAGAAGAAGAGGCAAAATCCAAATCAAGTTTCCACACTCTCCTCTTGAAGGTTAATCTGGCTCTTTACAAGTCAGGAGGTTTCTGCAGAGTGGTGAATTCACATTGCATAGTCCCAAAGTTTTGGATAGGATTCCTAAAACATAAAATAAAATGAAATGTGCAGGATGGAGAGAACCAGATGATTTAGTCTGGGTTGTAGGAAGGGTGAGTGAGATGGAGGTGATTGAGCAGCATCAAAGGGTGACAATCAATTTGAATTTTCCCAGAAGTGATGTTGATGCCTGTGTTGCTTCTCATTGTGCTTTTTCTTTAATTAAATACCAAATGTTCCATTAGTAGTTGGAATAACACGCTGTTCTTGGGGAAAAGAAAACCCAAGTAATCCCTTTATCTGCTAAAATAGATGATTTCTAGTAGATTAAACAATGGCCTTTCAGCTAGCAGAGCATAGTTCAGGCCATAATTGAAGTCATCTCCTTGGCCTCTCCTCGGTTCCTCGCAGCCAGTAGTCCGTAGAGCCCCATCATCAGAGATAACCTCGGTGACTCTTGTCTGCAGTGAGTGTTTCTCCAGATGAGGAGATTAGTCAGAGATAAAGCATATTACCTGAAAATAATAAGTGATTATGGTCCCGGACTGTCTCTCCACATTCATTTCACGCTGGTTAACCCTTGCAAAACTGGCTGCTGGTAGGGTTTAGGTCTTCAAAGAGGAGGGAGGGTGAAGGAAGGTTTTCCATGTCTGAGTGGAAAAGGAGAAATTTTGCCTTTTGTTTTCTGTTTCTTGCCCTGGGTGGGGATTTCTGGGCTTGGCAGGAGGCACCCGGCTCCTTGCATTGCTGCAGCCCGTGGTCCATGAAGGAGCCAGAGGTGTGCCTGGCAGTGTCCTTGCAGGATGCCATCAGCCTCTGCCTCCCTGTGCTGGTCAGCATGAAGCTGTGAGGTCTTAAAACTCCCTTGCAAATCATCTGACATTTACTTGATAGCAACACAGAAAAATACTGGATGCACAGTACGTACACGCTAGCTGTATTTCCATTGCTGTGTTAAACAGGACCAGGTTGTGAGCCCAGCCAGTGACCTGCAGTAGTCCACGCTGTTAAATTATTAGCATGGACCAGGCATGTTTTGGGGTTAAAAGCACTCTCCCACGCCCAGGCATGGCTCAGAGGCTTTAAACTTCTCAGTGGGGAATTTCCATGGGACCAGTCTGCTATGGGGAGTGCTGACTGGGCTGTGTGATATGAGCTCAAGGCAAAGAACAGTCCCTGGTATTTTTTCCATCATGGATGTAGCTACTTTGACTTGACAACACAAAACCATTTATACCTTTCATTTTCATCATCAACAGGAGATCCAGAGAAATACAAAAATTTAGCAAGGTTTTTATAGTAAATTGCCAACATGTCTAGGAGAAAAATGTTAACATATTGTGGTTTTCTAGAAAGTCAGGTTGGTCACCTAGGTAGGATGGAGAGAAGAAGTGTAAAAGAAAACTCAGGTTGAAGAAATGCCTTGAAATCTGGTTATGGGGCATTGCTGTTGTTATTACTGCTGGGAATGAGGAAAGCAAGTGTCCTGATGGGAAGATCTTTCCCTTGTTCTCCCTGCAAATATAGGTTAAGTCCTGGCCCCGTTCAAGTCACCGGGAGCTTTGTTAATGACTTCATTAGTACCACTGCTGTTTCATTCATAAAAGGTGTCTTCCCAGCTCTCTGTGCCCTTACAGCATCTTCCGTCTGTTGTCAGGCTGGTCTCCACGAGTGAGGGACGAGCAGGTTCATCCTTCTTCCTCTAAATGCTTCATCAGCCGCTCCCTTGAAAACTGTAAATAAAGGCCGCTGGGGATAGCTTTTCTGCTTGACCCCTCACCTGAAATGAAAATAAAGCTGACTGAATTTCATCCTGATGCGGAGCTCCTTCCCGGGATGGCTCTTTCCCGTAGCTGTTGACAGTTACCTGCCAAGCCCCATGGTTACCTTTGATTTTGCCGTAATGACATCTCAGTACTTAGGATGGCTCTGGGACTGTAATCCTTTCTGCAGCCTTAACCAATTTATGGGGTAACCTGAGACCAGGCTCTCACTTCCCTGTGATTTGGCCTCTTGCTAGCACTCACTGAAGGCATCAACAAGCTAAATGCAAAGCACTTCTTTTATTGCATGCCCAGGGCTGGCAAATATCTCCATGCATGCATGCTGTAAACCTCTGCATTTAGAAGGTAGCTGCACGTGCTTGCCGTATTATAACTGCACAGTGTTTTATTTCCCCAAAGTGTGCTGCTAAAAAAAATGCTTTGTTAGTAAAAACCAGGCAGTGCTCCAAAGGGCTGTTAAGACCAGAAGCGAGGATTCAGCGAAGTGGGATTTGTGCACAGTTTTGCCACAGATTTTCAGTGTGATCCTTCATCTTTAAAATCCTTCAAGTCATAGTCCTTTGTCTGTCTCGTGTGTTTAGACTGTAAGCTCTTCAGGGCCAGGGCTTTTTTGTTTGCATAACAGCTTTTATAATAACTCTCCCCTGATCTTTAGAGGACCTACCTGTACATGTATAATACCGTTATAAAAGAGCAGTTGCAGCTTCATAGCAGTGAACAATGCTGGCATAAGAGGAGAAACATGGGTCCTGATCCCTGCTCCCTAACCTGTATTAATTGGCTTTTCTAAAGGAAATCTCAGGGCAGATGATTTACATGGCGGCGGAAGTAGGAGGGGGATCCCCGGGGAAAGCAAACACTTGAGACTTCAAGGTGGGATGACTTCGCTGGCACACTTCTCTAATGACCATCTGATCCAGGAGGTGCCCGCTTCCTAAGCACAGATCAAAGACAAAAGGTGACTTCTGAAATGACATGCAACCACCTCTCACATTGTTTAAATTCTCTCCTCCTGCTAGCGTTTGATCTCACTTTACTTTTCCTGTCACTAGAAGCAGGTGGTTGCTTTATTCTCCCCCACAAGTTTGTATCAGCTGAACAGCTAATGGCTGCAGTGGGAAAATCTACCAGTTGCATACCCAGTCCAAACCGTGGTGCAGTCAATGGGAAGACTCCTCTTCACTGTAGTCAGTTGTGGATGAGGTCTAGATGAGCTGATTTGGAGTGGTTGTTATCCTGCCAAACTTGGCTTTAAGAAGTAGATGTGATTGTATTGCAAGGTGAGACTCAAGGAAGGTCCAGCTGGCTGAAACCCATGAGCTCCTCCAGACATGGGCATATGGCTTGAGGATTTTCCATGATGTGCTATAGATGCACATTTCTCCTATATTTATTGCTAGCAAAGGCTCGTGCTTGTTATTCTGGGTTCTCAGCTCTATATGGTGGCTCCACTGGCTGCTGGTGAAAATGGCAGGCTCTTGGCCACCATGAGGTCTGTGATGAATGTGATTGCAAGTGACAGGCTTAAGTCAAACCAATGTCATATTGTAACCAGAGTTAATGTTAGATCAAGAGCCTCCCTGAGACCTGGGTCACTTGCGTGGGCTGCACTGAATTTCATCTGTTATTTCTATTTGTCCATAATGCAAGGTGCTATTCTGCTGTACTCCTGTAAGCCTATCTCTAATTTTAACGAACTCCTTCCAAGGAGAAAGAGAAGTACAATTTACCCAGCAGGCAAGCTCTTAACAAAGCCTCGGATATCTGATACACATAATGGTCCCAGAGGCATGTTTACTTTGGACTGAATGAGTGAGTGAAAACCATTTTGGAAGGACTTTTTCACCTCTAGCGACTTAACCTAACGAGGAGAAAAGTGATGTGGTTAAAGGGCTATTTAAACAACGGCATTAATGAGCAGATTTAAGTTCTCCAGGAATACCGATATGTATTTGCCTTACACAGGTGCATAAATATGCATTGATTTGTATCACAGGACACATTGTATGTGTATGTGATGAGATTTCAGCTGTCCTCTGCTGATGGGTGCTTTATTGGGGTGAACTGTGGGCAAAAGGCTGATTGTTTTAGCAGGCTACAGCAGAACTGCCCAAAGATTTGGGACACCACCACTGAGTTCACCAGCTGCCCTTGTCTTCTGCGGAGAGGAGTGGCTGTGCAACAAGGAGTTTGACTTTGAGGACTCAGTCCTGTAAGTGATTGAAGTGCCTGGAAGAGAGCTACAGGTGCCACAGATTTAGGCTGAAAGATGCTGCTTATTTCTGACCACAAAATGCCATAAATGCCCCCACCAATTTACCAAGAAAACTGGAGAGAAGCATGAAATAACTCCATAGTAAACCTTCCCATGCTAGACTGCTGCAGTGACAAAAGTTCATGTTTTTAGACCCAAATGGATGACTGACCTCATGCTGACAGAATAGGCTGTCAACACTTGTCCCTTGAAGAAGAGTCTCCCCTTTGCGCTTTGTCTCCTCGTGGTGATAACCTGAATGGAGATTCACAGATTACGCCCTGCCTCTTTCATGCGATGGGGGTCCTGCTTACTGATCACTTCCCTCTTTCAACATTCTCATGGGGGCAATGAATCTTCTTCCTGGCCCAAAGAGCACCTGTCAAGAGCTGGGTTGACAGGGAGGTATGTCCTCCTGGACCATGTTTTCTTGCATTGAATCATTAATAGCTGAGATGGTTCACCTGAACCCCGCTGGTACCCAGTGCAGTGCTTTGCACAAGAGCGATAGAGGCTTAGATAGCACTGTTGCCATTTCACGAGTGGAAAAAGACAGCAAATATGGGAAGTTAGGGCCAAACTGAGGTGAAATTCATCTCTGTGTCATGTCCTATATGCCACTGCAGTCTTACTCAGGCCATGAGATCGACTTTCCAGAGGTACATAGGTACCTCTAAGCACAGGGAAATGTCCAGCAGGGTGTCAGGAAGGAGCTGCACAGATCAGGTACACAAATAGCATTGTTTTACATTATAATTAAGGGCCTTGACTTTAATTTAAACGCTTCCCATCTGATTTTAAACGACCTGAACTCAGCTATCACGCATTTGGGCCCATTGGAAATTCTCCCAAGGTGCTACTAAAACACAGAATTTTCTGCCTTTGACAGTCTGGTCCCGGCTGGTTTGTTGTAATTTCCTTGTATTCATGCACATAGCATGATGTGGAGAGGTCAAAAGCACCACCGCCCTCTGAAAACCTCCCTGGATGTTTGGGGTGATCATTGCCTTGAGAAACAGGGGCGCTTCCATTCAGGTGTATGGTTTAGGCTCCTGGCCCTGGGAATCTCAGCAGTCACCTCCCTGGAGTATTGTGAAAATAAACCAATTATTTAAGAGCAATTTTCTCCTGCAGGTGTTTACAGCACAGTGTTGGTCTTCATTAACTTTTGTCTTAGAGGTGTGCAGACGGCTGCACAGATTGCAGCCATGCAGAGTACAGCGAGCCCTCGTCAATGAACTGCTCCTAGGGCAGGGAAGCTTTAGGAAAAACATATAGGCAGTATTTAGTTGGGGGAAGGTGGGGAGGAAAAGGCACAGGGAAAGCTGCCTGGTCTAAAAAAATGCTGACAAAGCACCCCCATGGCTGAGATTCACAAGTAACACTGAAGTGTCCAGTGCTGCTTTGTGTAGCCCAGCAGAGTTTGAATGATCACGCAGTGATCAGTGGTGTAGGGAAGGGGCAATGCCTGCTTACGTGAAGCCAACACGGTATTTCCATTTACTCCAGTTGGGTGTCTCCCTCCTGGTGCTTCTCGTGTGCAGCCCGTGCTGAGTGCTGTGTGCAGGAGTGCCAGGGGAGGGATCTGACACGCAGGATCATCCTTCTGCTGAGTTTCTGCATGTTGGGGGGTTCAAGGGAAGTCTGGGACCATTGCAGAGAATTGGTATCACAGGAGAGATAATGGCCCCGCAGCTGACTGGTGTCTGTGAAGGAAGTTAATAAAAGTCCGATTGTATAAAAATACTTAAAAAAAACAAAAGCATGTGGCTGGTTTGTATAAAAATACTTAGAAAAACCAAAAACATGTGGCTGGTTTACTTTTTCTCCGTATCTGAATTAGCAACGAGGAGACAGATAAGCTCTCTCGGAGGTAGAGAAAGATGAGAGCTGGGAGTTTGGTTCCTACCCACTTCTAATTGGGATGGTGTTGGCAATTATCAGCCCCATCATTTGGTATTTGGGAAGGAGAAATGGGAAGCTGAACAGCAATAGTGGGCTGCTTCTGCATGAACTATCCTGGCAAAGTGCCTTTTAATTTCATGTGAGCTGTGCCTGCAAGAAGATGGATCAGCCATCATCAAGAAAGGTTAGGATCTGGAGCCAGGTTTTGGAAATTGTCTCCTATCTCCGTAATGAATCATACACCTTAGGTGAAATTTGGATCCTACTGAATAAGCATTTTGGGTTTTGAGTTTAGCAGGGCCAGGATTTCACCCCTAACTTCAAATATATCCAAACACTTCTGTGCCTGCAGCTTGAAACTAGCTACCAATGTTACGCCCTACAATTGTACCTCATTTATATTAGTCTTAGGTCCTAATTCTGCTCCCCCTATAACTGATGGGGGTTCAAATGCTGACTTCAAGATGACGGGACTGTCCCTCCTTTACCATGCTGCTTTATAGAATTACGACATTTTAAAAGTCAATCTTCTTAATTTATATTATTCCTGATAATTCTAGAGTGCAGACTTGGTTTCATTTGCATCAGAAACAGGATCCATTTTCCCTGCCCTGGAAGGAAGACACTCTCAAGAGCTTACTGATATTTGTGTGTTTGACTTTAAGGCAGAAGTTTGTTCCTAATTAATTGAATAAGTGCTTTAATCCCTGGCCTGAGGGCTTCCCATAGAGCATTAGCTGTATTAAGAAGGAAATGGAGTGTAATCCCTTTAATATAAGCACAGGAGAACATGAGAGTTTCATATTTCTGGAAATAATTTCTTTCCTTGTTGCATCATTTATTCTAATATTGATTTGCATAAAATACAGTGGGGACAAAGGGCTTCTCTTTTTGCCTGACTCCAGCGCTGAGCTGTTAGCAGCACACGACCTTTGCCAGAGTGTTAGCATCCTTGGCCGCCAGTTATACACTGGTGCCTAACAGTGTGCAAAGAGAAATAACTCTAGAATTCCGATGGTGCCTGTGAACACAGGTCTGTGACCGACTCTGTTCTGTGAAGGATCCTGGAGCCGAGATGTCATCTTTCTGACTCATGCATTGTCACCAGCATTTACTACTATTTGCATTACTGTAGTGCCAGAGAATCTCGTTTCTGAACCGATAGCCAGGCTCATGTGTAGCTACAGAAACTGGACTCTTGGGTGACATTCAGCTTGCCAAACCCAGGATTTCTGAGAAAGCAGTTGATTTCATCCCCGAGTGTGTATCTACATTGGTCACATGAATTGGGCTAAATGAGCCAGGAAGCCACGAAGGATCAGCTCAGAGGGAGACGTCCTCTTTGTGGACATATAAATTAGGTGAGATTAGTCTTGGATGAGGTGCCTCCAAACCTGGTTAATGCTTGACATTTTTTAAAGAGTAAATACTGCTTTGTGGATCTGGTCTGGTGTTCCTGTCCATTCGTGGGACAGGAGACTAAATCTGAGCATCCCCTGCTGTGTTACGTTTCATGTCATCAGAGGAAGAGAACTGCAGCATCTGGATGGGACAGTTCAGCTGTACTCTACCACCCTCCAAGACCAAGTGGAGATCCCTGCCTGCCTTACTTCTGCAGTGTCTCCCACCCTTCCATGCAATGAAGTAAGGATGCTGTTTTCTTCTGTTCAATGTGCCCACAAAATAGGTCCTTTCCTCCCTAGTTTCCCCATCTTTTGCTCCCCTCTTTATCTTTAGCAGGACCTGGGGATGCTTCAAGAGCTCATGAAGGGCAGGCTTTGTCCCTCTCCTGGCCATGTGTCCCCAGCATTGCTGACTGCAGCTGAAGGAGTGGGTAGCATCTCCCCAGCTATGACTGTGGGGTGGCTTCTCCTCCAAGAAGCCCTCACCCCTACACCTTCAGGGGCCACCCCCCTCCCCAAGGCCTCCAGGTTTCTGGAGTGCAGGTGTCTCACAAAGGGATGGAATTTTTCCTTGTCTCTGGAAACACTGCAGCCACAGAGGTACTGGTGGGTCCCATCGCACACGTACCCTCTCCCAGGAGGGGACACCCATTTAACCCCTGGCTGGCTCTGGGGCTGCTGGTGGTGGCGTGACACCATTTCTTCCCTGCTGGGTCCCACCACGCTGTATCCCCTGAGATGTCTGGCTCCGTACGTGCTGGTTGCTGGGCTGGACGGGTATATTTTGCATTGCTGAAGCCGGATGAAGTCAATCATGCTCTAACTGCCAATCTGGGGTGCACAGGAGTCTGACAGCACTAGCTGAATCCCCTTCCTCCTGACAAGTACCCAACTCCAGGTCTCCAGCTCCCTTTGTCCCTTGGGACAATGTGGAGGAGAGGATCTGGTTTGCTGGTTGTTAACTGAGTGACTTTTCTGGTCCAGGTTCCTGGTTCACCATGGTGGACATGACGAGGAAAACAGTGCACTTGAAAGTGAAGTACGCACAGGATTCTCGTCCTCACCGGTGTTTGAGTAATGGGTTTGCAGGGGCTACCAGGCTGGGAAGATAATAGGAGCTGGTAACAACGAGGTTCTGGGTCCTGGCCGAAGGCAGACACTAGTCTGGAAAGCCCAGAGGGGGAAAAGAGTGAAATGTTAGAAAAAAGGAGTGAGAATGTAAAATGTATTCTTGCCCATAATGGGTGACATTGTTGGCAAGGCATGAGGAGCCCTCCCTAAGGTGCCGTGTGCTGGTGCAGTTATTGGTTCCCTTTCATCACACAGACGTGGGAGCGCAGACCCGTGCCTTGGCCAGCCCAGCCACCCCGGTGTGGTGGATGTGTTTGTGCAGCCGTGGAGATCCCAGTAACAGCTTCAATTATTGCACAAGAGCTCATCTCCCCCAGCCCTCTGCCATGCACTGACAAGTTAGCACATTTAATGCTTTAGCACAAAAGCAGCTCTCAGGTGAGTCTGAAGGCTCATCTCACCTGATTTTCCTGGCTCCAGCAGTGTCTGTGGTGGATGCAGAGGGAGAAGACACATATAGCGCTTTCTCCCTAAAATCCTCTCCCCACCTCCAGAAGTTTGCACTGCGATGATTTTCAGTGATAGGGCAGGTGTCACTGGCTTAATATCCCTTGGCAGAGTTTTCCTTCATAATTTCTCCAATCGCTTTGCAGAATGAGTATTGACATTAGCCGGCACTTAACTTTAAATGAGTGATAAGCACATGGGAAATAGAAGACCAAAGCACATGCTGATTTAGCCTGGGTGACACTGGACCTCAGCAGCTGATCAAAGTATTTTGGCAGCTTTATGTTAGTGCTCTGCTGGGGGGCGTCTGAGCAGTCGGAGGAGGCTTGAGGAAGGCAGGAGGAGGGTGTTTGTTGCAAGGGACAGCCTGGGACAAAAAGAGCCCCAGAGCCAAAAAAGCGTAGGGCCTTCCTGGCCACCCTGCTCAGAGCTCGACTGAGCAAGGGGTTGCCCCTGTTGGACTGGCCCCAGGTGGCCCAGGGGACAGAGGCTGTGCCCAGAAGAGCAGCTCATCCTCTTCTGAGCTACGAGGGACCATTTTGGGTTTGTATTACCATTTCTGAAAGCTCCCCCCAAGTCTTAGCAGCTCCTTGTGTTTGCCTTCTCTCATTTCAGCCACCTGTGCTACCGGGCACATACGGGAGTTTGTAGAAGAGAGAATACCAGTGGTGCAAGGAGTACAAGCCACCCAGTGAGGAGGACATGCAGGTACCATGGGCTTTTCCTTGCTTGGCTCTTTGGCCCCTGGTGTCAGCCTGCCTCTCACGGCTACAGGACAGCCGGGGACCGGGTCGGTGCCAAGGGGGCAGCAGGCATGGGTACTGTCTCCACCGGCAGGGTCTGTTCTGGTCCCCACCACCGTGACCCACCAGCAGGTCACATCATGCCCAAATGCCCTTGGCTTGTGTCCCCATCCCTTCTGCAGGAAATCCCCCTTGTGCCCTCTGGTAAAGCTGTTTGGGGCGGGCGATGCTAATTACACTCATTAAGTCAGGGTACTAACGACTGCTTGCTGAACCGGTGCCTAAACCTTGGACTCCTGTTGCTCCCCGTGGGGCTGATGGAGTGCGTCAGGGTTAGACCCATCCCAGTACCGCCTTGAGGAGGGGGATTACATTTGGGATGGAGATGGCTCCTTGCCCTGACACGGGCCTGAGAAGATTTCTGCTGGGAAGCTGAGGTTGTTTTTTTTCTAATCTCCTTGCAGTGTGAGCGACCCCCTGAGCTATTTAATCTGATTTGCCTCGCTCCGCCTGCCCTGGCTTAATTGCTTGTGGCAGCCCAGTGGGGACAGCTGCAGTTTGCACTGGGCCACTGCGGAGAAGTGGCGGGGGGCATGTTCGGTTGCTAAAGTGCTTTGGGCTCGTATGTTCACGAGAGTGGGGGGAAAAAAAATGTTCAGGCTGGGGAGGAAAACAGGGGGGACAACAACAGAGAAATCATTGTGTCAAGGTGCCCACTGGGGCAGAGGGGCTGTCTGCAGCCACCGCTGCCATGCTTGCCTGGGCAGCAGCCTGAGGAGCCCTCTCCTCTCCTCTCCCCTCCTCCTGCCCCAGGGGAGCACTCCCGCTGCCAGGAGCCTTCATTAACAGTCCTGCTTGGGGCTCCCGCTGTTCTCCGGGGCTGGTGAGTGCTTCCCGGGCAGCCCCAGCCTTAGGTAGCTGCTCCACTTCCAGGAGCTGAAATCCTAACTGGCAGGGCAGGGTTTAATCTCTATGCATCTCAATTTCTTTTACTTTTCTGTGTTTCCATTTATTTATTTATTTATTTATTTATTTGTTATTTTATTTTTGGAAAGCTCCATGCTTCCTGTGGAGGTCCTGATGTAGTTTGGGAGATAAGAAGGGAGGGAGCACCTGAGATATGGCTGCTTTCCTTGGGTTGCTGTCCCACTGGGTAGAATGATGATGAGGTACTCAGGAGGCCCAGGTTTCCCTCTTAGCCCTGCTAGGATTTGGGATTTTTTAAGAGGATAAAACCACTGTGGTGTTTTTATCTGTGAAGTTTCGGATGGTAGACTGCTCCCAAGGGGAAGGTGGGGAGCATCTTGGGTTAAGGCAGAAAGCACTGGCTGGTGAGCCATCACCACCATGGGCTCCTGGAGGCTTCTGTCCCTCTGGAGATGCCTCGTGAGGAGCTCTGGCCATCCTTGATGGGGGAAGCCCCCAGATCCAGGTAGTTCCTGTAGCTCTGCAACCTCCACCTGCCTTCCTGTCAGCATGGTGAAGGAGAAGCCACTATGGGGAAAGCCCTGAGGACCTTGGAGGTTGAGGGACAAACAGAAACCCATAGAGATCCAAAACAACGATGGACAAACTCCGTGAGGGTGGTTCTTGCTGGCCCCAGCAGCCTGGCAGAGCTCACAACAGGAGAGTCTCTTTCAGAGTTCCTAGAAAGGAGCAACTGGCTTGTGACGGAGCTGTAGTGTGCAGCTGAAGGGGCTGGAGCCAGCAGGCCCCCCCTGAGCAGCCATGCCAGCAGCCTCATTAGCCTTTCCCCAACATGAACCCTGGATCCATTCCCTCTCCCACCATCAAACTGCTGCTTCTGCCGGGGGTCCCTCCCTCCCTCCTACTGTCCACATGGGGCCCAGCAGAGTCCCAAGCCATAAGATGGGCAGAAAGAGGAAGCCCTGATGGCCTGTGTATCTTTAATGACAGTTACAGAGCTGCTTTGTGGCTGTTGTATCCCCAGGGGTGCAGACCCCACCAAAGCCCAGGCTTTGCTGCGGGCAGGTGGCTTGATGATGCTTTAGCAACTGTCCTTCCCACTCGCTGCCTCTCCATTCCATGGGACTTCTTTCTGCAGAAGCTGCAGGTTGCAGACTCCCAGCTAAAAGCCAAGGAATTTGCCGTACTCCAGGAGGAGCAGGCGATGACCTACAGCAACAGCATTGTCATGGAGAGGAGGGAAGTCATCCCAGCGTGGAGCATCAAAGCCAGCAGTTGTGCTAATGACGCAGGAGGGAGGAAGCCAGAAGGCAGCGCCTCTGGCCCCAGAGCCTTGCAGCAGAGAACGCACTTTACTTCATTCCTTCCTCTTGCAGAAAGCTACCTACCAAAGTACTACCCTGCCACTGAACTGGCAGCAACCCTGGCAGAGAAATTGGAGGGGCTGCAGGCTCTCACTGAACTGGAGAACAGGCTGTCTTCTTGCCAGCGTCTTCCAGCTGCTGCTCAGACTGCTGGAACAGCAGGTAACCCATAGCGCCGGCGCCGCCTGCTTGCAAACAGCTGACTGGCCGTATCCAGCTATCCAAGGGGCTGTCTGCCTGGACCTTTGCCAGCTGAGCCCCCCCTGCCTGTGGTCCATGCTGGCTGGACACGTGCGGATGGCAGCATCCTGATGAAGCATCGGTGCCAGGCTAAGCCTGGCAATGATTAGCAGCATGGGCACAGCACCCTGTCACCACGAATATGCAGCTCCTAGGCCAGCTCAAAGTGCAGATGTAGTGAGCTGGAGTCTTAGAAACTTCTGCAGAGCCATGCTCATGAAGAGCCCCTGCTAGCAAGGCATCAGCACTGCAACATCTCTAAGGGTTTTATTTTCACAGCTCCTTTGGGATAGAGGGAGATGCAGTTAACCCTGTGCTGCAGATTGTGAACAGGAGCAAGGGAGGCAAAAGTGCTCCGTGGCTGAGCACGTTGGGACTTGGGTGGTTCAAACCAGCAGCTTGTAGTGCCCTTCTGCTAGAGATACCTGTCTGGCAGCAAATGCAGCAAAGGAGCTGGCAGCCAGCCCTTAGCCATGCTATTTAATGGCTTGCTTGCATGCATTAAAATGCTGATGGAAGTCAGGAAAACAAAGTGGTCACCAAATATCACCTAGCCATACTCAACCTTTCCACAGCAGTGGAGATCTTCCTCTGAGCTCCTGCGTGAGAGGGAAGAGGGCAGCATTGCGCAGCAATGCTCCAGAATCGAACGGGAGGACATGAGCCGGGATTTTCTCTCTGTTCCCTGAGCTCACCTCTCCTAGCATGGGCTGTCTGTGTCTGGATCCTTTCACAGTCAGTGAGGAGAAAGACAGGGAGCCATCTCCTGTAGCTTAAATGCCACCTTGAAGATGAGGTGAAGTAAGCCCTGGCAGGTTTTCTTTCTCTGCTCGCCAGAAGGGGAGTCTGGATGAGGAGCTCAGATGGACCTGTGTCCATTTGGACAGTCCATTTAGACTCCACTTAACATCTGAAAGCTTTGAGCACCTCCTTGTCAAGCCCACCTGAAGCTGTCTTGGGCTAATGACAAAACTACTGTGAGCTTTTCCCTTCCTGCTCTGCCCCTGCATAGCCCAGCAGTGCAGCATTTCCCGCAAAGTCTTTCCCTTTCATACATGAACCTCCTGCAGAGGGTCTCAGCTCCTTTTTAGCACTCCAGGGCAATGTGGAGACAGCATGGCTCCTTCCACTTGCTTCGCATCATAAATCCTTCCTCTACTGGCTTCATGAACCAAATCGATGCACAATTGATGCACCTCAGCAAAGCTCTGCTGAAGTGAATCAGTCTCCCCTGATCTATGCCAGCTGAGGCTCCAGCTTGCCACTGTTTGCTTGTTTCCACCCAAGGGTAGAGTTTGGGTGAGTAATTGATGGTGCTTCCCAACTAATGCACCCTCTTCTCCCATCTCTCCCCAGGCTGGGCCACCTACCAGCAATTCATCCAGGAGACGTGCTGGGCGAGGCAGCATGATGCTCAGCAGAACAGGAGCATGATCCTGGGCTTACCTGTTTTGGTAGAAGGTACTGACCTTCTGATGGAGGTTGTGGCAGCTGCCTCATGAAGGTGACTTACAGCCTTCAGCCTGGCTTTCATTTTTTAAATTTAATTCAGAAAGAGACTGGGGAAGGTGAAGGGAAGCTGAATGACACAGGAAGGGTCCACAAAGGCCCTGTAACCATCTGCCCATCAGTGGGGAGAAGCAGGACAGAGAAAAATAATTATCTTCCAGAAGAGGCTGGAGCGTTGTAAATAATGTTTCTTTCATCCCAGTTTCCATATGGGCCACCCCATGCAGCACAGCCCTGTTCTATGTGGCCTCCCTGGAAATAATGTCACAGCACGGGAATTGCTGCTGTGACCGCTCGGGTTGCATGAACAGCTTGACATGGTCATGCACGTGTGAAATACCTGTAACCTCAGCCTCAGTGAGAACAACGAAAATACTTGACTAATGACTCATTACAGGAAGGTGTCATTTTTAAAATACACAGAAAATCCGAAAAGTCTTCAGTTGGCGGCTCTTCTTTGTGCGCCCTCCCTGCTTTGTTGTGAGAGGTGGCAGCACGTTTCTCCACAGGCAGATCTGCTCAATCAGAAGGACATACATGCAAGCTATTAAGATAGAGATGGGGCATCTCTGGAGAGCAGGATAGGATATGGCACCCCTTCAGACCAGCTCCTACGGGGATTTCTGGGGACGCTCGCACAGTAAATGTGACAGTCCTCAGTTGGGAGTTAAGTGGATCCTGGATCTCTTCCTTGGTTTAGTCTCTGATTAAATAAAGTGGAGACACATTGCTCTGGCATGATGACAGAGAAAATCTAGACGGTCGGGGAAAATATATACCAGCTGACAAGTCAATGTCCAGAAGGGAAGAGCACACGATACCATTTCCAGATCTGCCTTGTGTGACTTCCATCATACATAAAAGGCTATAGAAAATAAGGGCTGAAGAATCTTGTGTAAAAGACCTTATCTACACCAGGGGAGCGCTTCTTGCATGTTCCCTTGGCGAACCCTTCGATCATGGTAGCTCACACAGGAGCGCTGAAAGCATTAACAGCCGGTGGAGCTCAGGAGGAGGGGAAGCACTCAGACTGTGAGATACAAGATATAGAGACCAAAAAAAGTCTTTTATTTGGACTTTCTTACACTGGACTACTTTGACCCTGACTGGAGAAGTACCTACAGCACAGATTTCCAGCACTGGCCAGGCGTCCGTGGTGGATATTGCACAGTAAATAAGAGCCTTTCTCACATTTTCCCTGAAGACGAGCACTTAAACCAGTAAGGGAGAGGTGGGCTGGGGGGAGAGGGGAGCTGGTGAAAGTGGGAACAGGGTAAAAGTAAGGCAGGGAGGTTTTGGAGCTGGTTGGGATTGGAAGGTGTTTCTCAAGCATATTTCTCTGTGTCCATGTTATGCAACAAGCTCAAATGAATTCCCTCGGGGCCAAATCCTTTCTCGAAGCCTGCTCAGCCTTTTCTTGAAGTTTTACATGGGGTTGATGGGAGCAGGGAGACTTCTGGGACAGCCTCATCCCCAGGGAAAGAAGATGCTGAGTTCCCTGTGGGGCTGGGGGCAGGAGGCACATCTCCACATTTCCGTGTCTGGGCTTCCCCTGGGAAAGGGCTCTCAGATCAGACGGGGCAGGAGCTGTTTGCAATGTGACTCATCCGCACACTATGAACAAACAGGCATAAACTGCTCCTGAGCTCTCGTTTCTCACCGGAAAGGCAATTCCTCCCTGCTGCCTCATCCCCCCCACCTCCCCCTAACACACACATATATTTCAGCTCTGTGTTGAAGTCTCGATTTTGATCTGCAATCCTAGAGTGATGTGTGGGCTGGAGACCGAGCCTGTGTAATGGTTGATCTAGGTGGGAGATTGGTCCCAATGGCAGCCATGTGTGTTGCAGCATCTGTGCCACTCCTGATGGAGACAGGCTGTTCCCCTTCTCCCCCATGCCATCGGCATGTGCTTTCATTTGCTCTGCGCAGTTTCCCAGCTGGGTGGTCAACTGCTGTGGAAAGGGATGCAGGTCCCCTGTCCTGATGTGCATTAGAAGAGGGTAGAAGTCTTCTGCTAATCCCCTTCTCCATGTTCTCTGCAGGAACTGCTGGGTATCTGAGCACAAGGACAGCCACAACGTTGTCTTGCAGAGGCTGAACTGGTCATCTCAAATCCCTGCTGTGGGGCTGTCCTCTGGGAAAGGGATTGTGGTGGACACAACCCAGTGAGTGGTGCTACAGGTGGCCATGGTGAGTACCAGGATGATTACCTGTTTTGCACTGAGAGCTGGGAGTAATGGTGGGATTTCAGGGACAGAGGCAGTGGAAAAAACTATCAACAGTCATGAGACCTGGTACATACTATCATGAGACCTCAGACAAAATGGTCAGAGCTTTACTGCTGGAATATTCTTCTGAGTAGCAGCATTTGTCCCTGCTCATTGCAGGAGGGTTAGACTAGATGACCTTCAGAGGTCCCTTCCAACGCAAACCATTATATGACTCTCTGGGTTCCTAGAAAGTGATTTTCCAACCAGATCTTACTAGGAGGGTATTTTTCACCACGAGGGTGCTCAAACACTGTCTGGAGACCACAGAAGTGGGGGAATCTTGGGGAGATGTTCATGAGGTGACGAGACAAGGTCTGAGCAACCCCATCTAAGCTGGCCCTGCTGGGCCAGGACACCTACCTTATTCCATGATTTTCTGATTTATTTTAGGATGTGTTACCTATGCTGTTCTGTGATTACAGCTCCTCAGCCCTCCAAGCTGTCTATGTGTTATTGTCTATCAGAGACCTTGAAAGCCTGGAAACCTCCTCTCTTCCAAACCCACCACTGTGTCTATCAAATGTGAAATGTTTGGCAGAGACCTTTTTAAACACATATTATCATTAAAATCTCCCAATAACCTGAGCTTTTATCATTGTCAGAAAAAGGCGCTTTTTTTTGGGACAGTGCGGGCTACAGAGCTAAAATCACTCAGGCAGTTTCAATTTATGTACTTTAAAGAAAACTTGCCCATAAACTTTGCCTCGCAGCAAAAAGTAGTGCATGTTAAAACAGCATTGCTTGTGTTAATTTACTCTCTAAAGCCTATACACTTGCAGGGAGGGAAATACCCCTGTTATCCAGGGCAGCCGAGTATCAGCCTTGCAGAGCTCCTTCCCCTCCTTTGTACATAACACCTTTTTCCAGAGTTTGGCCACCAATTTCAACTAAAGCTGGGTAAGCCGGAATTGAGTTTGCTGTGTTTGTTCGGGAGGTTTTTGGGATTTCTGGAAGGAGCAAGGCTGCTCCCAGCCTGAAGATGGCAATGCAGAGCCACCAGTCTGAGACCTGGGCAGGGCTGATGTCCCTGGGCAGGGCTGATGTCCCCAGGCAGGGCTGATGTCCCCAGGCAGGGCTGTGCCCATCACAGCCTTTCTGCTCAGCCCAGTGGCTTTAGTGATCTGACTCTGGGTCTTCTGAATTGATGCCGAAATTAGCCCGGAGTAGATGGTGTAGAGAACTCTCCCCTAGTGCAAGAGATTCATAAGAAAAACAGCCAAAATATCAAAAGATAATAATAATTATGACAACAAATAACTTATTCTACAGTAATATCAAGCATACCTAGACCCGATGGTGACAGGGACTGTGTAGACACAGCAGCACGCTGGTCCCTGCCCCAAGGAGTTTGACATCAAAGGGAGTCACCTCTCCTGCTTCTGTACTCTGCAGGTGTTTCAACCCATCACCACTTACCCATGGCAAATTTAACCGTTAACTTGCTGCAGGACCTTAGGAAAGTCACGTGCATGGCTGTGTTTCCCTGCAAGAAGAGAAGCGCTGGGGGATTTAGCAAAATGACATCTGGCAAGGCCAAGCTCCAAGCAGGTGACACAAGGAGGTACAACGGTCCGGTGTTTCTGCAAAGCTGCCCCCTCTCCCGGTTCTGGCACGGGACGTTGCTGATCACAGCCCATGCAGTGTTTGGTTGGCATAGGGAATTTCCACTGTAGCTAAGTGTAGTGGACTAGTGGCTGCAGAATGTGGAGGGCAGAAATAATGAAAATGCCTTTAACAAAAATAGGGAAAAATACTTGCTTACCTGAGAGGCTCCTGAGGAGACAGAGAGTTTGATTTCTTTGGGGAATGAGACCATGAGAATAGAGATGTTCTTAATGGGACAAGTACTTTTGTACCATCTAAAATTAATCCCATGGCCTCACCAATATTTTCTCTTATGAAAAGACATCATTATCCTGCCTCCCCATGCTGGAGGCAGGCTCCTCAAGCTGATTTTGACATTACTGTGCTGCAACGGTTTGTTACACTGACAGGGGCTGTGTCTAGACGAATGCTTAGGGCACATATACAAGGTAATTTCAAGGCATCTTCACTAGGAAAAAAAACGTTGCTAAATGCTAATCAAAATGGGCAACCATGGCGGAAACAAATGCCTGATTCAGAATATCTGGTTGTGATACACCCCGTCAGGCACACTAATGAGGCTATTCAATCAGGCAGACAGATGCTGGGTTTGCTAACCTGGTCCTTAACCGTGTGCCAGGGAGAAGGAAGGAAGCTGCTGATATTGAAGATAAATGTCCTTCCTGGGTATTCTGGCAGCATGCTTGTTCAGGCACTTTCCAGCTTTGGAGACCAGACTTGGAGATAGGGCTTTCAAAACCTGCACTCGCATGTTGCAGCCTGCGTGCCCAGGAGCCAGCCTGTTGCATCCCCATCTCCTGCCATTTCTTTCCCAGAATTACATTTATTTTCTTTCAAACCTTTGTTTCTCCAGCCCTTATTGCCCCTTCCCAATATTGGTCTGTTATCTGACACACAGTGCTTGCTGTTAATGCTTTTTTTCGCCCCCCAACTCCCTGCTATGGAAATGGTGGTGGTCCTGATGCAGTTCAAGCACACAGAAAGGTGGGCAGCGGTCAGCACAGTGCCAAGTGTGGCTTCAGCAAGCTCTCACACCACCCCAGGGAATCACAGCTATGTTGTAATGGGGGACATTCAGGCTGCCTGCTAATATTTCCAGATGACAGAAGGGAACAGCCACAGAGTCAGCTTCCCTATTTCCCTGGTGCCTCCAATGATGCTGCCGTTTTTCCATGGATGGAGCCTTGTCATGTGAGTGACACAGGCTTAACATGGAAGAGTGCTGGGGTCAAAAAGAGGTGAGAAGCTCTAGATAATACTGGCATTACCTCAACACCATCCATTTTCAGTCCTTTTTCTGCACCACCTGGGCTCATGGCATATGGTAACACCCGCTGTGAGCTCAACAGGGTTCAAAAAGGGATGCAACATTTGTATGGACAGCAACAGGTTTTACACAAGCAAAAAGTCCAAGGGGAAAAAAACAACCCAGTGCAGAGAAATAAGCTGGGCATGAGTCAGACTGTGGCTGACTGTGGCTAGTGGAGGTTAGGAGATGTTTTCCAGGACCACGTTGCCTCTTTACTGCTATGGTTGACCCTAGGCATATTTCTTTAAAGCATTTGGTGCTGCCCTATGTCCAAAACAGAGGGACATCCCTGGATGAAGGCTGCTCTGATCCACCAGTTCTCTCTGGTGGGAAACTCACTGGAGCCATGAGAAAGACAATCCACTTCAAATCCGAGTGATAGTATCCACAGAGCAGTCAGAAACGTGTTTCCTTTTAGGACACTCAGTTGGTCCCATCACAAGGTGCACAACCCAGTGAATGCAAATTGTGCAGGTTTTCTCCCCAACACACAACCTCAGGGAAAACAGGTTTTGCGTAAGGCTGAAGCGATGCTTTTTGTGCGAGTGCCTTAGTGCCATCTCCCGGGAGGAAGGGGAAATTCTCATTTTGGAGGTGCAACGTGTGGTCTGAACATCCCTGGCTGTGCAGGTTTAGTCATTCAGCCACCGGGTGTACAAGTGTGACATCAGGATAGCACACTGCCTCATCCTGCTAAATTGCTAAATAAATGTCATCCTTAGGATGTGTAATGGAGATGTCTGTTCAGGGAAAAGGATGCTCTGGATTTCATCCCTCATCATCACCATGAATTTGCAAGGAGCATTTCCCACCTTTAATCTTGTCTATTATATTTCCTAGCATGGAAGAACAGACTGAATGCTGAACTTACTTTGTGCATCCTTTATGGGAGAATTCATTCTAAAATGATCAGAAGTTAATCCAATGATGACTATTTCTCTACTTTGAGACTTCTAGATCTCCCTGCAAATTATCTCATTGGACATTAGAAGTGTAAAACCTCCTTGTTTAATAGTTTAATAAATTACACAGTGTTGAAAGACAGGCTAGAATATGTCTGTGGCCATGCTGGTCCCCACTACAGAACACCCACTTCACCAAAGAGTGACTGAACCCTCAAACGTGTTTGATGCTGTCTGCAGCTTGCATGGGAACAGGCAGAATTCCCACTGCAACAGCTTCCATGGAAGAGCACGGTTAGAAAGAACTAGTGGTTTGTGACAGAACGGGCATAAATTTTCAGAGGTGTTTGTACAAATGTAATTAGAAGCTGAATTTAGGCCAACAGGGTCAAAACATTGGTGCTTGGGATCTCATTGGTATAGTGTGAAATTTGTGAAAGAAAAGCACCTGCAGTAACACCACTTGGACACCTACACTGCTCTGCAAACACTATTGCTCGCTGAATGCCACCATTTCTTGGGAGGCTGCAAGGACATCCAAGGCTGATCCTCAGCCCCATCACTGACCAATTGACTTTTCCTTCTGTTTCGAAGAAAATTCTTCCCATGGCCACCACCCAACTCGCAATGATGCAATAAATAATTCAGCATGTGCTTAACATTAAGCCTTATAAATAGTCCCACTACCCTGTTAGGCGATTAAGTTAGAGCAAAACAACTTGAACACACCTGTAGTCACACCGCTTCGGTGGGCTGAAAAGCAGAGTTCCCATGGATCACCATGGAGCAGTGCTTCCCTGAAGAGGACTCCACCAGTGCAGCATCTCTGATCTCTTCATCACAAAACAACTAACCATGTGCTTAAAGCGATTGTGTGTTTAAGAGTTTTGTTGGAACAGGTTCTTCACGTAATGTTTTATAATGTAGCAGTGATGGAGAGGGTGAGAAATGCCCTTCTTCAGAGGGGGCTGAAGTACCAAGAGTTGAAGATGCAAAACCACCGTCTGCTGCAGCCAGGTCTCCTCTGGTAAGTCCTGCCCATGGCTCAGCCACCAACCTGAGCAGAAATGATAAGCAAAGGGAAAGAATTTGTCAATTAACATATTTCACCAAGCTATGATTTTTGTCAAGGGATGATGATTAAACAAAGCTTTTTGAGTAGTATAGTTTTAATGAAACTTTCCTGGGCCAAGGACGAAGTCCAAAAGAGATGGAGAGAAAGAGAAGCGAGAAAGGCTTATTGTGAAGCAACCGATAGCTTGGCAGTTGAGAACAAAAGCAGCTGCCAGCCACTCCTCCCAATTTTTAGGAAAATCAAGTATTTTGCTTTCCAACCAGCCTTGATTGGCCTCATGCCTGTTTCCATGTTGTTTCTGTGTGGCAGCTCAGGTTCTGTTAGTGTTGGGGACCACGTCTGCTGGGCTGGAGTGTGGGACACTACCTTCATAGAAACTCATAAGCACTGAAGTGGTCTTCACTGCCTTTATTTGCTCGTGCTTAAATGAAGAGAGGTTCTTTGGTATGGTTAAAAACTGCATGAATCATCCAATAGGAAGTGAAAGAGAATGTATTACTGAGATGTAATGACTCCGTTTATGGTATACAGATCTCCCCGATGCTGCCACAAGATAAAAATGAATTTACAGTTATAAATGACTACATGATGATGACACGTCCTCTACATGCAACTGCTTGGCCTGTGCTCAGCTCAGAGCCAGGTACCAAATGCTTGCCTCAGTTCTCCCTCTTTTGGAAGAAAACAGGCATGCCTGCTCTTGGGCTTGGCACTTCTGCACACTGCGTGGTCAGCTGGCACATTTCTTGCTGGATTTGCCTCCATCAGATATAAGCCACACTGGTAAAGCTGTTGGAATTTTCCACTGATTTTTTATTTTTTTTTTAAATTGGAAAGAACTTATTGTGTAATACTAATGCTTTGATTTTGCCCATATTTTTCAGTTCTCCTTTGATGAGATAAAACCCAAATGTTTCAACCAAAGGCTGGGCTGACCCCAATGTTTTACTTTCCTCTTTAGCTGCTCAGTCACTGGACCTTGGGAAAGTTGTCCTGTGGGTGGCCTGAACCTTCCCTTTACCTTGCAGGTCATACCTGGTGCAGAGGACACATCTCAGGTACTCTGGGATCACATGGACTTTGTAAGACCTAAGCACTGTCACACTCCCAGTGAACGGTGGTGCTATCCAGCCAGGTCAGTCCTCCTAAGGAGGAGAAAATCTTACGTGGAACTAAGCCTATGTGAAACATTTCCTTTTTTTCTTTTAATATTGTCAAATGGAAATATGCTATAATATTTGCAAATTTAATTCTCATCCTTCCATGACCAGCTGGAGACATACAGCTGTATGTGTCAGCAGTAAAATGAGATGCCAAAGCAATAGGAAAAAGCAATAGATTTTATTTCTCTATAGGCTGCATATCTGGGGAAGATGTTCCCACAAATGATACATGGCTCCTGGCTGGGTTACTGATAATGAGACAATTAATTAAATAGGTCAGCAGGGCAAACAGTCACATCAGAAAGCTCCTGCTCTAATCAACATGTGAGACTCTTCCAGCCTGGCTATGCCAACTGCTGGTGCTTTCAATCTCGGTTCACAGTATGAAATGTTACTGTATTTACCCATGGAATGTGCATATAAAAGACATAAATACAAAAAGTGAAAACAAGCCCTTCAGTGTTTTATGTCAATCAAGTTGTCTTGAGTGTCATGTAGAAGAGCAGATACAGGCTGAGATTTGCTACTGTGTATAATTACCTACACCCTCTTCAATTCAGCTGTGACACATTCTAGCAAAAAAACCTCATTTACCTGGAGGGCCAGATCAGCCGCATTGTGCCACAGGTGATGGAGAATCTCCCAAAACCAGATTGCATTTCTCACTCTGGCACGATCACCCTTGTGCATTCTTGCTGAAGAACGTGGGCTCATGTACCCTGAAAGCTGCATCCAAAGGCTATTGAATTCCCTGGAAAGATATCTGTTTATTTCAAGAGGATCAGACTTTATAGCACTTGAATAAAAATTAGTGAGAGGAGCCCCTGCCATGGCTCTTTGCTTGCAGTCCCACGGCTGAGGGAGCTCACCTTCCCCATTGCCCTTCCTTGCCCTGGTGCCTGCAGTGGCCACAGCTCCCTGCTATAAAACCAGTAAAACCAATATTGCTGCTGCTAGTCCCAGCCTGCAGGTTTTAGGTTAACTTTGCCTGACGCTGGCTTTGCAAGGCACTGGTGCTGAGTTAGGCTTGTTTACATGATCATGCTGTACAGACTGGTGCTGGGTACCAGATGTTATGGGACATTAAAGATGGGTTAATAGCAGAAGCCTTAAAAATAGGGGCACTGGCTCAAAACAGAGCCCCTGAAGCTACAAACACCCCCTTGAGGGGTTTTTTGACCTAATCTGAACGCCCACCTTTCCCAGGGCAGAGTCAGCTGTCCCTAGAGTCACTCTCATCCTAACCATACCAGCATGCAGTGCTTGGTGAAACCCACCTGGATTTTTAAATGGCTTTGTGGCCAAAGTGGTTTTTTACTCTGAGTGAACACTGCATTGAGGGGGACCCTCCCTTCCCCCCAAATTTCACCTCTGGGAAGGAGAAGGAAAGTGCCCAAGTGTGAGCCTCAAACTCCCATGCCTGCACCTGCTGGGGAGGGAAGGACTGGGTGGGTTGGGGAGAGGATGGACTGGGGATGCTCCCGGGGACGAGGCTTGCACGACAGGACAGAAATCTCAGAGGCTGGAGATGAAACTCTCCCGCTGAGTCACCTCAGCTCTGCAATGCAGGTGCTTTCCCATCACTGTATTCCCAAATGTTTTGACCACTCTTCTGGGGATGACCAATATCTGAGTCATCCCCTCATAAAGCTGCTTCTGGATTCACGTTTTCCACGGTTACTGCACATCCTGTAATAGATGTTTTCCTATTCAAGCACCAGTTTTTCTTCCCCTTGGAGATGGCAAGAATCCACTCCTCCATCCCTCGATCACTCAAAACCTTGACCAATATGAATAATTAATAGTCTTATCTGGGGGATGGCATTGAAAACTAGGGGGTGGGGTGGGGTTGTTTGTTTCCACATTTAAACAAACCTTGGAGAATGGGTTTAAAAGGAGTCCTGAAGGCACATCTCTGCTGCTAAATGAGGGGGCCAGGGAAATCAGCTGAAGCGCTGGACCACTGTGGTCCACACAACTGTATTGGCTTAGTCCACAGCTCTCCGAGACAACCCTGCTATAGAGGATTAGCCTCGATTAGTGTGGATGGAAGCCAGTTATGGCTGCTCAGCCTTGTGGCCAGGGTTTGATCTTGACCGTTTCTTCTTTAGCACTGTGTGTATATACATCTGTGTGTATGTATCTCTATATATGTGTGTCTCGACCTAATTATAGGCACAGCACTGTATTTGCAGGAAATGTAGCACACGCACCCCTCGCTCCAGACGTCTGGCATCCAAAGTGTCCAAGTTACAGCCTCTCTTAATCAAGTTACAGCTCCTCTTATTCAGTCCCTTGTGCATCATACTGTACCTCCTGCACCCAGCTGCCATCTGCCATTTATCTATCATGAACCATTCATTAATACAAGTCTTTTATCCTCATGCTAAGCACCCCGGCAAGCTCCAGCAATTATCAGCTTTGTGAGTTCAAGTTTTAATGCCATACTTGGATGTTCCCTGGCTGCACACCGTCCTCCATACAGTACTACTTACTGAGGGCCCACTTTTGCTCATCTTGTGACGCTCTAAAGATATTTATTGAGATATGCAACAACAATCAACATTCATCTCTTCTAGCTTGCGTCAGGCGCTGTCATCGTATAGTTTTTCTGGCAGCAAAGATTGCAGAGAGCTGAAAATGGATGGTTACGTATCTGATGCAGCGTGAGAGGGAAGCGTATTTAACTGCCAGATCACAAATGGTAAGTGGTGATATCCATTAGTGCCAGAAGCATCGTGGTGGTCCCTGCGTGCCCTTCACCTCCAGGTTAGCACTAATTGCATTGCCAGGCTTGGCCATACAGCGCAACACACAGTGACAACTAAAATCGCTTTTCCTGTGAAGAAAGCTCAGAGATAGTAACCAGCTGAATATAAATCTCCACTGGCAACTAATAAAAAATCTGCATTTTTCCCTCCCATTCTGTGGCCAGAAATACAGCACGCATACTCTGCTGAAGCCTATTATGGGTTAGTGGGCTTTTTGCAATAATGAAGTAGGGTAGGCACTTGCTTCAGTCAGTCTATCTGTTGTGCCAAGGGCAAGATGAAACCTCAGCTTTTCATGTTGTGAATAAAATATTAAACTACTGGGGTTTTGTTTTGTTTTGTGAGGATGCTATGTGGCAATAAATAACAAGAGAATTGGTTTGGTCTGACACTGAGCTGGGAACTTCAGCACAGCTCAGACTAGATTATCTTCAGCCTTTTTCTGACCTTCAGCCTCAGACTTTTTTCTTTTTTTTTTACTGCAGAAGAACTTGCTCCCAAGTGTGGACCACTGATGACTACTAACACAGGTATGTGTCATTGGTATGGGATTTTGCATTCAAATGATCATACTGTAGCAGTGATACAGTTTTTTGGAACTGTAAACTGGAATTTGGGAAGACAGCAGCAGATCACTGGTTAGTCTCATGGAGCAGAGCCTGAAAACCAGTATGGCCATAGATCTTACTGGGGCCTTTGGCTTGTATCAGGAATCTCAAGAACATCTTCAGGACAGGCGAGAGCGCTGTAAGTAGGTTTAAATCCTTGATGCATCCCTGTTCAGACTCATGGCTTGTTTTCCTCTAGGTATTTAAAAGCTGCAATGAGCACCTTGGCCATTGCTTGCAAGGCTGCCCATAGGATGTGCTGTATAGGGCACCATAGTGTATGCCACAAACAGACTGGACATACCACAGAGGACACAGAGAAGTGGGTATTCCTCTGTGGGAGGACTCAGAAAGCTATAGGTCAGTCCTACTGTGAAGCTCTGTGTTGTTTCCATGAACAGATCTCTGAGTGCCTACAGGAGCCCTGCAGACTCCAGCAGATTCCTTCCTCAGATTTGTTCATCCCCAGCTGACATCCCAGCTGACCATGTTTGGCAGACACTATCTGATGCACTTGCTAAAGGATTCCTGCAGGCAAAAAGGAAAACAAAACTTCTGTCTTTTTTTTTTTTTTCCAACATTGAAAATGTGGTTTTTGAAATGTGAGTTGCTTCCCGAAGAGTCCCAGTGACCTCTGTGCCATAAAGGGATTTAAGTACACAAGTCCAAATGTATGGCTTTGAAAACTGCACCTAGGCAGTACTGGAAGCCCGTGTGCCCCTGTGCTTTTGGTAGGAAGGGTCTTTAGGGAGTTGATCATCTAATAAAGAAAGAGAATCCTGATAGTTCTTCAGGGATGGTCTAATCCATCTATAATTCACATTTGGGTTGTCATTTGGGACTGATGCTCAAACCTTTCAAGCAGGACTTCACCTTGTACACCTGCTGAGAAGGCAGAAACTGGGGAACCAGGCTGGGATGGGGGATGCTCTCCAAACCCTTCTGCTTTGGTGCGGTTCTTCTCCACACCAACTTCCCACCGCTTGTCATGGCTGGCAGGGACCTGTGGGTCCAGGCACTTGCAGAGCACTGGAAAATTGCCGAGTATGGTAACAAGGTGCTCTTCGGCAAGGGTGCCCAGAAACACTCAGAGCATTCATCTCACAGTGCTGTTATCCTCTTTCAGGCACTCTTCTGTCTGAGTTTGGTGCCTTCAAACCCACTGTGATGCAAAGGGAGACCTGGGCATGTGGGAAACGAAATCCAGAAACAGTTGGGAAGGGGAAGGTTCTGAACATGACCGTGGAGAGATGCTGAGCCCAACCCTTCTCTGGGAAATCAGGCAACTTCCCCCACTTTGAGAAGGAAAGAAGAAATGTCTCCTGCTGTTCATGGCCTTTTCCGTGAGGCTTAGCCAGGGCTGCTGGTGATGAGAGCAGCCAGATCTGGTGGTGAGAGCTGTGGTTGGAAGGAGATGACACTGGGACAGCTGTGGAAGAGCATCTGAAAAGCTTACTCGGTTCATCTGTTCACCAAAACTAGTTTCTACCTGCCATTGGATAAAAAAATTAAAACATTTGTTTCTCAGTTTAGAAACAAAAGGTCTTTGGGTTTCCCATTTCCCAGCGTTTTTGCCAACCAATAGACCCTATTTAAAGGGATAAAGAATGTTGAATAACAGGAAATTAAATCTTTATAAACGAGGCTTTTTTTTTTGCTTAAACACGGAACTGGGAGGGTAAAGTTAAAATCCAAGCACTAAGTCAAAACGAGCTATTTTTCACGTGTCAAAGTTTGAAATTAAAAATATAGATTGGCTCCAGCCACAGGTTTTCTATACCACATTTATCCTTGATAGGGATGAGGGTGAGTCGCGGGAGAAGGGTGCCACTGCAGAAGGAACAGCCAAGTGTGACATTGTTGCCAGTAACCTATAAATTATTCACAGAGAATTGCTGCTAGTTTAATCTTATATTCAAAGCCAACCAATACATTTTCTAGCCTGCACTGGTGGAAGCTCACAGGCTCGCCTGTGTGACCTGGCAGCACTTTTTGGGTGAGCATTGCCTCTGTTGCTAATTCCCTACCTCTGAAGAGCCAGTCCTGCCTCTGCAATGCATTCTCACATTGCTGCGGTAACATATTTTTGTTATTTTATGTTACACCACAAGCCAGTGAAGAAGTGCTCCTAGGTACCTCCACCTAAGGAGTTTAGAAAGGATATTTTTCTTCTTTGAAAAGATATGAGCGCCGAGTTTTCTTTTTATTGCTTTCACATAGATTCAGTCTTACAGAAAAGCAATTTCACCTAAGATTAATTTATCCTTATAAAATAATCCTGTCTTCACTTTAGAGATGGTTGGGTTTCACTGTACGTGAATTATTTTTCAACCAAACTAAAAAGATTTTTGCTTTTTAGTGTGGTCTTTCATTTTCTAACTAAATGCAATCAAGTTTATGAAGAGTCAGAAATAAGTTTCCCTTTCCCCGCTATCAAGCACAAAATACTGAGTTTCAGACTCATCCTCCTAACAGAAATGTTTTCTGTAACCTGCTGTCCCATTGGGATGGGATTTTGTGTGTTTTGGGTAAGCATAAAGTAATAAGTAGACTGAAGTCTTTTTTAAAATCAACATCATCAGCCACCTCTTCTGGACACCAAATGTCTAAATATCCTCTCAAGACATTGCACAGGGGAGACGGTAACACATTCTTTTATCATGCTTTTCTTTTTTGGTTCTTTTCAGGCATTTTTTGCCAGGCTTATTCTAGTTTTTGAGACCAATCTGGTTAAAACATGTATTATCATTCAAGTGACAGAGGATGCTGGCACAGATCAATTACTGAGCACGCTCTTGCTTTAACAGCCTAGCTGCAGAATTGCATATATTGGCTTTGCAATCCACAGAAGCACGATGCCCACAAAATGAAATGCTGCTTATTTTTCAAATGACAGCCTTTCTATCAGAGGAACCTGGGGAATATGGTCAATACATACATCAACACATTGGGAAAAAGAAATCAAGTTGCAGGGTTCTGCTCCGAGACCTGCAATTTTGTGAGTCACGCAATTCACAAGCAAAGGTTAAAAATGTTCTTGGGCTTTAATTTGTTGTAACGTAGGGGTTGCCACACTTTACTGGCTGCTGTGTCTCTTAATAAAAATATAGAGAAATTTCATATGCAAATTCTCCTTCTAATGCATGTTTAATTAGAAACTTAATTGACTTGAGCGAAGTATTTCTGAACTCTGGTAAAGAAAATGAACATTTAAAGTTCCCTTCAGGCCATCATACCAAGCACTAGCCAGAAAAACAGCATTTTGTTTTACCAAAGTTAAAGGCTTTACCATGACACGATGTAAGACCAAGACCCATCAAACATCCAAAGGGGCGGCGGGCAGGACAGCCGGGTCCGAACTGGACAGCGTGGGAGGACCCTGAACTGTTGCAGGTTTTTTGCTTTTACCAGAAACTCTGTTTTGCTTTCTGTTCCCCCAGAATTCTTTTTATGTTCTAATTTTTAGGGGAGAGGGTCTCTACGTTTATGATATTTTTGCTTCTTTTTAATGGAGTAGCATTTCCCAAGCAGTCACCTCACTGGGAAGAGCTTGAATTGCTCTAATTAGAGCAGCCCTTGAGGACATCTTGTGTTTTCATTAAAAAAGGAACATCATACGATACTCTCCATTACTGCTCTGTGCAATGTGAACTCTAAAAAAAAAACCAAAAACCAATTATCAGAAAAACCATCTTCATATCCCTTTTAATATTCTGCAATAAACAAGAAAAAACATCTGACAGCGTAAGATCTGATGACCCATCAAAGGGACCGGTTCCCCATGATGAAGCTTTGGGAAATGCCGAATTTGAGGCGTGTGTTTGGGGACTTAACTTGTAGCTAAATCTCTGCAGATGTACAAGAGCAAAACCTGCTCTATAGAGGCAGAACTGGGCAGCTCACGGCTTCAGGAGCACCAGGAACTCGGACGAACATCACCATGTGAGCTGCATTTTCAGCTAGGGAGACCTTCTAATGAGCTTGAGGAAGCTGAGATAAAGCAAACCCACAGGTCTTCTTCCAAACTAAGCTCTGCTTGTAGGGGTCTTGCTGAAGTTCGAGCACGCTGGTGTTCAGCCCAGCGAGAGGAGGGCAGGACCTCGGCGCACAGCTGGGGTTTGTGTGGGTTGGCTCTCCTGGCTGTGAAAGCAGAGAGCTGCACAGCCTGAGCGATGCGATGCAGAGTAAAGCTTTGCTTTTGGTAACATCAGCCGTTAGCCTCAAACATGACAGTGCCTCCCACCAACGTCCTGGCAAACCTGAAGGTCACTCTCTCCTTAATCTGCTTTTGTAGATGGGCCTGATTTGGGAAATGCCAGCTTTGTGGCTATGGATGGTGTCACCTTAGGTCTAAGGAGCAAATGACAACTTCGTCATCATAATCAGAAAAAGGTAGTTCTGCAAAGAAAAGAAAAGGTGTCAGAACATCTTCTAACCTGTGTTCTTGTTTATATCTGGTTCCTTTTCTATATTCAGATTTTTCTTACCTAACTTGATTAAAACTGATTCAGTAAAACTAAATAAATAGTCTGGATACCAATTCTTTGAATCTGATCTATATTTATCTAGCATAAATCATATTCATCTAGCATAAGTCAGTGTTAAACAAACCAACACTGGCTTGTATGAAGAAATATTGTCCCTGCCTTTTGCATTGTCCAGCTGGATTTAAAGGGAACATCTCTGTAACCACCTCTGGAGATAGAAGAGGGGTACCTCTCACCAGAAGAGGGGTACCTCTCACCAGCTGCTGAGCACCCCTCATCTGCCAGAGCCTGCTCTTCCCCCCGCTCCAACTGAGCTATCTGTGGAGCTTCCTAGGCATCTCAGTCAAAATTACCCAGGTCTTCTTAAATGTAGCTGACAGCTTTGTATCTAGCAGCTGATTTTGACTAAAATCAGTATTAGTGTGTGCACACAGGCAGTCCTCGGGCAAAGCAGCAAGAGATGTGGGGGCAGGGACATGGGGCGCTGATCCTGTGCAACCCAGCGTGGGCATCACTCCCTTAGTGCCTCTGTTGTGAATACGTGCAAAGCCTTTAGGCAAATACCTCCTCTGGGCAATAAAAGAGGCTTTATTTAGAGCCTGATCTAGCAGCTTCACTGGACGTTGGGGCAGATCCATTGACAAAGAGTTAAAGTGCAGCTTTGGCAGAATTAAAGTGTTTAAGTACAATAGACCCAGTATTAAAACAAGCAGCAAAAACGTAGAGGACCAGGCACCTGAGATGTCACAGACACCTGTCCCAGGGAATTTCTGCAAGGAGAACTTGCTTAGAGACCTAAAGTCCTCCTGAGTGTGCCTAGAGGAGCCCACATGATAGCTTTGGGTAAACACCTAGCTACTTATCTCAAGACTGATGCTGCCTGGGAATTCGTAAATAAGGCAAATCTGCGCTTAAAACCTTTCAAAATCACACACAGCACGGCTAGGATGCACAAAGAGGAGGGAACAGCTGACTTTTGGCTAATAATAGTAATAATTCAGTTCAACAAGGAGAAGTGCAAAGTCCTGTACCTGGGGAGGAGCAACTCCGTGCACCCATATATGCTGGGGGATATCCAGCTGGAAAGCAGCTTGGCAGAAGAGGGTCTGGGGGTCCTGGTGAACACCCAGTTGAACATGAGCCAGCAATGTGCCCTTGCAGCCAAGAAGACCAGAGGCTTCCCACGGGATGCAGACCACGGGATCTGAGTGCAGCACAGCCACAGAGCTAATACAGACACTAAAGCCTACAGACTGTTCCTCCAGCACTCTGCTCTCCAAAGGATGGGGATAGAATTCATGGAAGAAAGCAGAAAAGGAGGAATATTTCTCCTTTTATTATAGAAATACTAACTTCTGCTCTGTAATGTTGAATCCCGGTTTCCCATGAAAACAGTCCTTTGACTGAAAAACAGAACATAGCCACCCTACTCTTGCTAAGTACAGAGTTTCCTTAGTGCGCACACACACATATCCATAAATATATATCACAGCTTTGAATACTCCATCTTAGATATGTCAGTGACAGAAACTCAAACACCAAAATCATGTAAAATGGAAATGGGAGAGAAGTGGCTGTTCCCTCACCGAGATGACAAAGGCATTCAGCAGAGTTAAAGATTCCCAAACTCTATTGAGATCAGATTGCCAGACCCGAAGCCAACCATGAAAAACAGAATAATTAAAAAGTAGGTAAATCTGTGTTTTAGTATTCCAGATCAGGCAGTGGAAAGCAGATAGATTATTAGTATTTTAAAAGGAGGTCTTTGGGGGTCCTTAGGGTTCAGCCTGACACAGTTGTCAACAGAAATACATTTTTGGACTTTGTTCATAAATTATTGGCTAGATAAAGCAATTTGTGTTATAGATCCACACAGAGACAGCACGTGGTGCACTGCTTTCTGTGAATGCCTGGGAGAGAATTAGCAAGCTGGAAGTTCAGGGGGAAAGGGGAAAAACAAATACAAGAAAGCAAAGAGCTGATACTGAGATCTGCTGGGCGGGTACTTGTACACACTCCATGTGTGAGCAATGGGCAAGGCAATGTACACACTCACACACCACCCCCACCACCCCACCACCCCCCAGTTTCTGTTGTCCTCATCAATGATGGAAGTTTTTCACTCCTTTCCCCACTTTCTTTATATTTGTTCCTGGCAAGGACAGGGGTTTGATGAGATGGAGTTTTGTCCTGCTCCTAACGAGCTATGTATTCCAGCTCACAGGAGTTCATCTTCTTAGCAGACAAGATGGAATCAGCTGCTTTTATATCATAACCTCTCAAATGAAGTTTCCCTCTCTCCTGCTCCTTCTGAGACCCAGCAAATGCAATTGTGCAGTGGCAGATGGCACAGCTGGGCAGAGGTGCCAGGAGCTGCTGGTGCTTTGCACGCAAGCCCATAAAAACCCACCAACATGTGCGATGATACTTGCTGGCTCCCAAACAGTTTCATTTTTTATCTTCCTTCACTGACCTGGCATATATATTCAAGCCCTTCTCTTGCCATCCAGATTTTATGGCCAAGTAAGATAAGCACATCGTACCAAAAAAAAAAAAAAAAAAAAATCCTCAGAGTATAACATCTAATTTCCAACACATGCTCCTTTAATCTCCCCAGGGCTTGCTTACCTTTGGAGCAAAATACCGTTGCCAGAGTTTGATTTCCCATCACCGTGAAGCAGCATGTTTCTCATCCTGCTAGTTTAAACACATCCTCATTTCTACAAACACTTCCATATATATTCAGATCAGGTGCGTATTCTCAGCACAACCGTGGGCAATTATCCCACACTTGCTGGTGGAACAGCAACGCTTTAACTGCTCCGTTCAACTTTCCACCCATGGAGCTGCAAGGCACATTGCAGTGTTAGTTAAGCTTAAAAAGACAGGTGATGGTATGGTTTGTGTGTGTGAATGCTCTGTGGGTTTAGCATCACCAAGTTACTGAAGTTAGTAAAGTTTTTTTTTTTCTGTATTGGCAAAGAAATGAAGTTATACAGCTCTAAAGTATTTTCCAGCCATACTTGTGATTCTATTGCGATGTACTTCGGCGGAATTGTGTTCTTTAAAAAAAAGGGTATTTGCTGCAAAAAATTGTGTGTAGATCAGGCTTTGAAGTTTGTAAATATTTTGAGATCCTTGGGTGAAAACCCATATTAAAATATGAAATATCAGCCTTGCCAGACAACATTTTATTCTTCAGCTATGAATCACATCAGTAAACAAGTCTCTCCTGGATTTGAGATGAAATGCCTGGGAAAAAAGATTATTAGTTTGCTGTTGGCTCTGCTCTTTAGCGTAAGGTATGGTCTATGTTATTTTGTATTTACGTCCATTCCACTTGATCTGGATGGGCAGTGATAAGATTTGAAAGGAGATATTCAATTAAAGCTAAAAATAAACCACAGTTGTACTTGCCCAATGACAAAAACATCATGCAGCTGTTTGTAGAGCAGAGCACAATACCTCAGCGCAGCATAGGATGGTCTGAGATTTAAACAGTTTAAAGACTTTTTTTTTTTTTTTTAATTTATGCAATTTCTGTCTGCCAGAGTATTCCTTCCTGATTTGTAATTTTCTACATAAATCTCCTCCAAAGATCAGGCACCACCATCCTGACGTCACCCAGCGAGATCAAGCCTTTGCTCCGGGTAGGTCGGAAGGAGCCAGCAGAGTGGAAGCGCGGATGCTGCGCAGCTCGGCAGCCAGCCTGGGCTCCAGCCACGCGGGGGAACGCCGTGCGTGTGAATGGGACCGAGCGCTGGGCTCCAGGGGTGGGAAATTCAACAGCCAGGGCATGCGTGTTCAAATGGGGTTGTAAAATCAAAATGAGAATGGCTCCTGTTGGAACACAGAGGTCCTGGCACCAGGATCTGTGCCAGCAACTCAGTGCCGTGGCAGCTGAGGAAGGGTATTTAAGAAACATTGTGTTTCAGAAATACACTGCTCACTGCGCGTAGAGGAACTGTAGAGGGTTAATTAACATTGATAATATACAGCTGTGGGCTTGCTTCTGGGGCGGTGGGTTGGGTGATGTGGATAATGTACAGCTGTGGCTTGTTCCTGCTGAGTAGCTAAATGGCACTGAGGAGCCTGGAAGAGAAGGAGCTCTGGTGGAAGAGAGGCAGTAGATGAAGAGGAGCCCTGGATGTAGGAGAGATGAGGAGATGTCTGAGAAGAAGGGGGCCTGGATAAGGAGAGGCTGGCTGGAAGAGGAGCCAGGACAAGGAAGAACCCGGACAGTTGATGAACCATTTGTGTGAGACTGCTGGTGGTGCTGAGGCATGAGGGGGCTGGCATGGGATGGTAAAAGCCTTGTTGCAGCTTGGTAGGTTGGTAGTGCTGCAACAACCGCACTGTGAAGGGATGGATTTCTTCAAAGTTCTCCAGGGTTTCAGAAATAACTTTGAGGGTTTATTTCTTTAGTTATTTATTTTTACAAGCTTATCTATAGCAGATTCATTGTGTCTGATGCTCTGGGACTGAGACATACTGTTTTGGCCCCATCTTCCACTCAGCCCCGTGTGCTTCTCTGTGGCTCTGGTTGTCCCCCCATGTGCAGTCCCAGGGCAGAGGAGAAGCTGTGGTGTACGACCCTGCAGGACCTCAGTCTTCCAGTGAGGTCTGTGAGGAAGTAAAATGGATTTCCCATGCAGCAGTACCTGCAGCTGTGTGAGAAGGCACACCGCGGTGAGGATGTCCGGGGCTCTCACTGTGGTGTACCAGAAACGCTTCTCCCCACCACCTGGTCCAGAGCAGGGCTTTCAGGCATCCACCTCAGCCCTGCACAGGAGGTGGCCATGAAGATGTAATCCAGAGAGGGGTCCACTTTTTGTTTTACATCAGGAAGCACACATCATGGTTTCATAGCCTTTTATTTTCGATGCAAGGCTAAATTTGACTTCTTGGGTTAGAACCAGACAGCCTGATTCAGGCAGGGCAACCCCAGAGAAGCACTCTGCTTGTGTTTGTGATGCAAGTGTAGCTTGTGGTCCCATTCAGTACAGTTCCTGAGGTCTATCTGGGGAAAGAAGTTCAAGTTATGACAGCAGAGACTCAATAGGAGCAGGTTTGGGCTTTGGTTTCTGTGGCTGCTGTAGCAGCAGGGTGCATGAGAAGAAAGCCAGTCCCAGGGCATGGTGTGTCCAAGACATTGTTATTCTCAGGTGTTGCCCAGCGTGTGTGTCTTCCCCTTGGACAATGCTCTGTTTCTTCGTGTCTTCTGGGCTTTACAAACCATGGTTCCCTGTGATGGGGATTGCCATTGAAGGCACTAGGTTGTCTTTTAGTGGTTTCTCTTCTGCAATGTTTCCAGCGCACAATAATCCCAGATGCCCAGTGAAATCTTCCTCCCATTTTCTCCCAATTACTCAGCCTAATCCTTGCCAGACTGTAATCAAGGCAAGCAGCCTTGTGAGACGCTAATCTGTTTCGTGGTTGTAGTTGGCTTGCCAGCATTTATGACATTTGGAAAGACAGTGGTGAGTCATGCGAGACAAATGGTTAGTGCCGTCTATTTTTTTATGTATGTATATAATTAGATTTTGCAGCACAAGAGAAAACAGCCCCTGTCCAGCTTGTCAGGAAAACAGTAAAAAGAGAAAAGAAAATCTTCTTTGGCAACTTTTTTCAGCCTGATAAGTGGTTTTGATGATAAGTTTCTTAGATGGCTTTTTTTCCCCCCAAAGTTATAGAATTATTTCAGTGCTGTTGCTAGAAATACATGATAGAGCCAGGAAACAGAATTGTTGGAAGCAAGTAAAAGTATGGCAGCTGTTCAGATACTGTGTCCTGCTACAGGGTGTATATCCTGACACAGGACATGCTGCCTTTTGTCCTCCGGTGGCTTTGTCTGTGGGCATTTAGTGCTCTCCTCCCTCTGAGGACACTGTTTGGTGTATCGCAATGCCCACAGGTGATCTTTTTTCCCCAAGTTTTTGGATGAAAGCCTTTGCAACTCCCTTTGGTGGTCTCTGCAACAGAGCTCAAGTGTCGACTCAGTGGGATTTCTGACTAGATTTATATTTTTCTCCCTCACATCAGAAACAGTCTAATAGTTAACACGCAGAACTCAGGGGTTTTGTTTTAGACCATGACGTTGAGTCATTATGCCATTTTTGGCAAGAAACAGAGGCTTACAAAAATGTCCACTCATTTCTGATGACTCAGTTTGAGCATCTTCATACCTCTTGGGCTTGAATTTTCTGGTCTTTGGGAACTCAAAGCATACGCAAGACTTAGTTACACCACCCTGCTGCAAACCCAGCCGAGGTATCCCAATCTGGAAGCTTAGGAATGGAGGTGCCCATAATTAAAGAGCACTTTGGGGAATGTCAATCTTACTCACCGGGTTTTGGTTTATTCCTCATTAACATAAGGGTAAAAAAATACCAAGGCTCCTCCTTGACAATGGGCTTTTGTTTTCAAAACACAGCGCTCCTCAGGTGAAAGTGCAGTGGTGTAAACAAGGGAAGGGAGCGTGCCCATGGTGAAAACCTGACCATCTGATAACTAGGACGTGCCCTTTTACAGGCAAAAATGTTTTGCTTAGATGTACCATCAAATTTCTGCAGAAATCTCCCACACAAATACAAGGCATCTGCCCAGCAGCTACAAAAAGATAAACAAGCCACTTCAGAGATGTGAACAAGCAGCTTCATTAGAATATATAGCAGATGCATGCACACTTCACTGCAAGGTAACCAAAGTTCCCGGAAAGTCTCCTGATATGTAACATATGCTCATCCTACTGTAAAAATTACGATTGCTTTCGTGTAGACTCGGGGATCTTTCCTGCCAGCCTAGACACCTCTATGTGAATTACAGGATACCTCAAGCGTAACTATGGCTGTTGGATTATCAGTCAGTGTGAAAGGGTGATGATTTGGCAGCATCAGATCTGTTATCCCTCTATGGGATAAAATGCCCAAGGTCTCCTCCGGGTGTGATGAAGATCCAGCTGGAGCTGCTCACTGCTGTGGGGCACAAAGCCTGAGTGTGGCTGAAATGGAGCCACAATGAACGATTCAAACATGAATGAGCATTCAGGAATTGTCGCTGTTGCAAGTCATGGGCAGTGCTTTGCCATTTCTGTTTCTGAACATGCTTTTGCAGCTTACCCTCCTCAGACTCTTCTCTAGCTCAAGGGAGAATCCATAATAGAGGAGAATATGGACACACAACTCCAAATACTCATTAACTTGGTTGAGTACCTACAGCCCTGCAGTTGAGGGTTCATGAGCAGAGGTGTGGGGAGAGTAACCACACTTTGCTTGTTTGTACCAATGAGAAACTCATGTAGAATAACAGAAGGACTTTTAAACTCGTTAGCATGAACATACAGCTATGAAGGATATGCTGCCCTCTCAGAGCGTGACCCTCAGGAGATCCCCTGCAGAACAGCCCTCTTCTTTGCCCTGATCCCTGCTGCAGGTGTCCAGTCCTGCTCCTGGTCAGAGATTGTATCTGCATTCCCAACAGCAAGACGGACTGGGTTGGATCAGCACTTGGATGGGAGACTTCTACTGCATTTTAGAGTTTGGGTTTTGCAGTTTTTAAATTACAATTGCTCTTCTTCCTCCCCAGGTGGGATTGATCCAATGACCCAAAATTGCCCATAAGACCAAAACCATGGAGCACTGTCATAAAAACCTGCCGATGCTTACAAACACTTGCTGTCTTGAGCCAGTTTAAATTTTGAGGATTGTTTTACTTTTATTCTTTCTATAATTCCATAAATAAATATCGATCTTCCTGCCTTGAATTAACGGGTGCTGTGATAATAAGTGTCTGATAAGCCCTATCCCAGTCTCCAGTAATTCCCATGGATTTTGCAAGGAATGTTTTCGGGTTTTCTAATTTCCTTGAAACCAGGAGAATCCTGATTTGTCAACAGAATGACCCAGGCTGCAGTTCAGCTAAGGCATGCACAGAGACGTGGAGGTCTTTGCAGGGTTAGAAGTGTATCAACAGAAACATTACTGGAAGCTGAATGTGGAAGGTAGTGGGAGTGTCTGTACTATTTACTTCTGGAATACAAATTAGATACAATGGAAGCAAGAAAAATTAGGAGTGTATATCCCCTACACTGGAGAAAAGTGAGATCACTTTGGGGGTTAGAGGGGCAAGTGGAGGCAGCATAGAACAGTTGAGCTGAGTGCCTGCTGCCTGCCATAGGAGTAATGCCTCGGTGTTCTTCTTAGGAGTGAATATCTCAAGGTAGAAAGATTACAGATCCCACCCAAGAAAGAAAATATAAATAGATGGGGTCTGACGTGGGAAAATTGAAAGGGGAATTGTCAGATAGAATTCATCAAGTACAAGAAATGTCTCAGACACTAGAGCACATAAGATATTAAAAAAAGCACAATCAGGGAGCACAGCAGGTTCATGTGTCAAAGGAGCTTCATTGCTTGAGCTGATGACTAACACCATTTATACAGAAATCAAGCGCAGCATGCCAATGCAACCTGACAGCAAGCACATCTCAGAGACAGCTGCCTCTGATCCATAGTGCTGCTGAAAAAGCAGTGGTTAGCACACGCCTTTGATGGCTTCTCTTCAGAAACCCTGTCAATCAGCAGAGTTATTAAAGAGTTATTTAAGAGTAGGGACAACTGTTAGTACAGTTTCACACCTGGCTAAATCAACATGGATAGGAAAAGCAAGTGCTCATTTCTTCCTTCTATTTTTCATGCAGCTGCCCTAAGAAAAGTGCTGAACAGGGGGCAGTACCATCAGGACAGGCTCCCCCTCAAAAGACAAAGGAAGAGAAAAGGCAAAACCAAACCTGCCGCTCCTACGGGCCTATTTACCCAACACCATGTGATTTACAAGCCTTTTTTATTCATTATCCTCTGTGCATTGGGCGAATCTCCTTGTGTGATGGGGTTCTCATATGCTATGGCAGTATTCCCACTGTCGAAGCCTGGATGTCTAAAGACCACCAAGGAAAATATTTCCTTGTATCCTTCCACTTGGCAAAGTAACACATTCATCTGAGATCCTTCCCTCCTTCCCAGGGGTTTTAACAATGCTTTCCAAGTGGGTACCAAGCGTAAATGAAGCCTCAAAGCATACCCTGAGTATGAGCATTCCACACGCTGTACCTTTTTGTTTGGCAGTTTAAGGAGATTTGTTGCATTCTACCTTTGGTTATACCTAGTGACTGCATGAACACAGCCATACCAGTGTTCAGATTTTCTGCGATCAAGCTGCTTTTGATATGTGATAGGCTCTGGAATGTACATTTCTTGTTGCAAAGATCAGAAAGTCAATTAAATTCTATTTTCCCTCCCTCTTCCCTTTCCAGGTAGCTTTGCATATAATGTGAAAACAAACCCTCAGCAACCGATGAGACAACATCCTAGAAATTCCTGCTTGACAATATCCTAGAAATTCCAATCTATATTAAATTGTGCCATGTTTTTTCGACGGTTTGTGACATGCTGACAGGTGATATCGATCACAGATGATGTTAATACAAGTGATTGACACAGCATTTGCAGCGCTTTGCCCAAACTTCTTTCTCCTTCTTATTCTTCTTATATTCTTCTTTATCGATCTTCTTTGTCAGTTTTTTGGGATCTTGAAGATCTGCAGGCCTTTACTATGATTCTCTACTCTGCACATCTCTATTATTGGGGTGGGAATCCTGCCCAGGTTACATGAAGGTGAGGCAGGGGACAGGCGATGGGACGAGGCGGCGCGGTGCCCGGCACCACGGACAGCGCCCGCCACCCCCGGCGGGCCATGGGCCACCGGCGCTGGTGTAGGGACACAGGCGACGTCTTTTGGGTGGGGGGGTTGAACAGTTTTTGCACAATAAATTCAAGGGAAATAGAGGAAGAGAAAAAGGAGGGTTCAAAAAGGCCAAGTGCGAGGTCCTGCACCCAGGTTGGGGCAACCCCTGCAATGGATACGGGGTGGGGGATGAGGGGATTGAGGGCAGCCCTGCCAAGGAGGACTTGGAGGGGTGGTGGATGAAAAGCTGAACATGAGCCGGCAATCAAACTGTATCCTGGACTGCATCACAAGAAGGGTGGCCAGCAGGTCAAGGGAGGTGATTTCCCCCCTCAGCTCCTCTCTGGTGAGAGCCCACCTGCAGCACTGCGTCCAGCTCTGGGGCCCCCAACATAAGGAGGACATGGACCTGTTGGAGCGAGTCCAGAGGAGGGCTGTGAAGATGCTCAGAGGGCTGGAGCAGCTCTGCTATGAAGACAGGCTGAGAGAGCTGGGGCTGTTCAGCTTGGAGAGGAGGCTCTGGGGAGACCATACAGCCACCTTCCAGTACCCGAAGGCGGCTTATAAGAAAGCTGGAGAGGGACTTTTTAGTAGGGCCCGTTGTGATAGGACAAGGGGGAATGGCTTTAAACTAAAAGTGGGTAGATTCAGACTAGATAAAAGGAAGAAATTTTTCACAATAACAGTGGTGAAACACTGGCACTTGTTGTCCAGAGCGATGGGAGATGCCCCATCCCTGGAAGTGTTCAAGGCCAGGTTGGACGGGGCTCTGGGCAGCCTGATCTGGTTGAAGATGCCCCTGCCCGTGGCAGGGGGCTGGACTAGATGGCCTTTAAATGTCCCTTCCAGCCCAAACTATGCTGTGATTCTGTGATTTTATGAAAAAGCATGCTTTAGGAAGGTTCCATCAAAAAAAAAAGAAAAATTAGCCATTATTTAAAATAATAAGGCTTTTCTTGTTTCTGTAATTTTTATATATATTATATATGGGGGGAAATCTAAAAATAATATATAACTTAATATGATATGATATAACACAAATTATAGTATAATATATATAATATAATAGAACAAAATAGAATATAATAGAACAGAACATAATAGAATATATAATTTATATATTATATACATATATATAATTTCATTCTCTTTGTTGATGTTTGGTTGTCAGCACTGGAGAAATAACAGAATTTGGTACAAGCTCTTTAATAAAATTCTCAATCCAGAAATTATTTTTATTATAACTTCTTTCTCTTTGCTTATATTCCCTGGTCAGGTGCTCCCGTCTGGCTCAGTGGCACTAACGGTGTGAGGAAGGAGGTCAGAAAGGGGCTTCAGGAGCTCAGCTTGTAAGGAGGATTGGCAAAGAGTACATGAAAGCTTTACTTCAGGTTTTAAAAATGTTCTTTTTGGTGAGAAATTAAATATTTTGCTCAAATTTCAAGTTTTATGAAAGCCTTTTTAAAAAAATGATATGTTAATTAGAAAACTTCAAACACAATAATGTTAAAGAAGTCAGAAAACTGACTTTTTGAGAAACACGCAGAAGTTTGTTGACTAAAGTAATGAAATCCAGATTCACAAAATGCTCTGATCCACACATTACTTATTTGTCCACCTTTATAGAAAATATGTTATCCTTATTAAAGGAAAATACAGAGGTGTGATATAAATTCCTTCCTCCTTCCTTCCTTTCTTTCCTTTCTTTCTTTTCGTTCCTGGAGTGAAAAAGCATCATTTAAAGTAGATGTTAATATTTTTAAAGAGTATTCTGCGATTTCTGAAGCAATAACTATGACACAAAATGTTCCAAACATGTTCATCCATCACAGTTTGATTGTTAGTATCAAACACAAGTTTGAAACCTGGAAGGTCAACGGCCAACCAAGACCTGAGCTATTCCAGGGAGAGAAGAATAAATCTGGGTTTCTTTTTTTCCCCACCAACCCTGCCCCAGAGGTGTTCTCTCCAGACTCCCTGAGAAAATTCACGAAGGGCATTTTTGGTAATGGGTGAAGCCGCAGTCCAAACCCTTAGCAACTGTCTTTGGAAAATAAGTGGGAAAAGAGATGGACTTTGTGGCGACAGCAAGCAGGTGTGAAGAGCTGATGCCTTTGGGTGTGTTCTGGGGGGTTGGTTTAGAAGAGGAGCTATGGCCGAGGCTTACACACTCCCAGCTTCATGTGTGACACTCACCCAAACACTCAAAGAACCAGATTTTGATGCCTTTTGGTACCAAGCTAATTTCTTGCCAGACAGTTGAGCTGAGCCAGCTCCCCAGGGAGTCCGAGAAGTGCCAGTCACTCCTTCAAGCCCAGGCCTGCGGCTGGCGGGAGGACCTCTCCTCTCCAAGCAGCCAGTTTAGCCATTTCCCCCAGGGACACGCCTGAACAACCCAGTGCCCAGTCTCCAACCCGGCCAGCTCTGCTCCGAGACCCGACAGCCACCACCCCGGCACACGGCGCCCGGCTCAGCTCCCCGGCCAGGCGAGGAGGGGCTGCCCAGGGGACACCTCACCACCACCAAGGCTGGCAGGTTCCTCAGTGTCTGGGATTTTTTAGCGTTTTGGTTCAGTTTGTGAACAAAGCGCCTCTTTGCTTTCAGCCACAGGGAAGCCGGTCCCGTTGAAAGCGCCTCTTTTTTTTTTTTTTTTTTTATTTTTAATTTTTATCCAGTTGCGCGGTGGCCGTGCCCGCACAGCCGCTGCGCGTTCGGTGGGACCGCTTTGCGCGCAGGAACAAGCACCGTTTCCACCGGGGTGGAACGGAGCCCGGCGGGGAGCGGGGCGGAGCGCAGCGCACGTGCGGGGCGGAGGAGCGGAGCGCAGCGCAGCGCAGGAGGGGGGCGAAGGAGCGCAGGAGCGCAGCGCAGAGGGGGGCGGAGCGCGGGAGCGGAACGGAGCGGAGGAGCGCAGGAG
>JAVJGI010000001.1:44109126-44170867 GCA_035590275.1 Ibycter americanus | reverse complement strand
GCCAATCAGAAGGTGGATTCTGTTGAGCCAGCCAATGGGGTGCAAGGGGTGGGGCCGTGTGCGGGAGTGAAGCACGAAGGTGGCGCTGGGCAGCCAATGGGATGTGCCAGTGGCCCCGCCCTCGGCCTGCCATTGGCTGATGCCCGCCTGGACCCGGCCTGCCTCTACCCAATGGCGTCGCCTCACCGGGAGCCTGCAGCCAATCCCCTTGTGCCGCCGCTCTTCCACCGGCCAATTATATCGCTGGGTCCGCCGGCCAATGAGGGGCCGGGGCAGCCGGCCCAGATGGACCAATCATGGACGCTGGTGGAGGGAGGAAACCCACCCCCCGAGCCCCCTCGGCTCCGCCCCCGGGAGGGGCGTGGCCAGGCGGGGGGAGGGAGGTGACCCCGGCCCCGGGAGGTGGGGGGGACCCCACAGCCCCTCCCCGGACTGAGTCCCTCGGCCCCGGGCTGGTGCAGGGGGAGATGTGCTCTCCAGCATCGTTGGGGTTTTGCCCCCTGGGGGGTGGGATTTAGCAACCTGGGGCTGGGGGGTTGCACCCCAGGGGTTGGGAGGTTTTTCCCCCCGGGGATTGGGGTTTGGTACCCTGGCTCAGTCACTCCCCTGATAAACACCAATGGGCAGCCCCACATTTAACTTTGCCTTGAGTTTTACTGCGGGGAGCGTGCTTCAGCCTCTCCTCGAAGTGGTTGCAATAGATGTGCTTTTGCTGTGGAAGAGCATGGACTTCTGCTGGGGGAGGAGATCGCAAAGGGCAAACCACCGTGCTGGCTCATAGGTGCGGGTTCGACATCCTGCGTTGGGGCAGAAACCATCAGCCTCGCACAGCTGGGCTGGGAGCAGCTCCGTGGGGTGGGATCTGGGAGCAGCTCCGTGGGGCGGGATCTGGGAGCCCCATGAACTGGCGTGAATCCCTTGTACCCTGCTGCTGGGAAAAGCCCCACACACCAGGCTCAGCGGTGCTGCTTCGAGCTGCCTGGCTGCGTGCAACCATCACTTTTGAAGGTAAAGATCGTGTGTTTTGCTGGCTTTCCAGACTTGGAGCTGGTTAGCTGTTGGAGAGGTTGTAGGAGTTGTTCTGCACTGGTTTGAGGGTGGAAGGAAATAATTTGTGCCCTGAAAAATGCTGCCCTTCAAATGGGAAAGCTGGATAAAGGAAGAGAGAAGGAAAGTCAGTGCAAAGGCTCGCTTGCTGCATGGCCTCCTTGAATGCACGTTTTACAGGTGGAAGCATCCCCAGGGATGTTCCTCCTCCTTTATCACCGCACACCAGCCTCACAGAGCAATGCACTGTTCCCCAAATTACTGAGCTGCTGCAGTCTCGACTCGCAGCAGAGGAGAGAAAAATGTGGTTTGAGGTCCCAGGGCAGGTACAGTTGCATGCTGCCATATGCTGTTTCATACCTGGTTTAGCAGAGGAGCAGAGTCTGGCAGCAAATATATTTCCAGTTTTCATAATGCCTCTAAGATTTTAAAGTACAGTCAGCCTTTAGATTGCAGAGGCGTTTTTTTCCTCCCCTGCCATCAAAAGATGCCATCTAGTAGTGATGAAATTAACCTTTTACCTGGGATTTGTCTGCTGAAAAAATTAGGTCAAACTTTCTCTATGTTAAAGGAAAACTGCTGAAAGGATGGAGTTGCTTCACTCAGGCAGACTGACAGCAGAATCTAGCCCATCAGTTTCAAAGGGAAGCAAAACAGGCATGTCCAAATAAGAACAATGCAAACCCTAAGGCATCTGAGATCCCCAGGAAACCTGGGATGGTCCCCCATCACGGTACAACTGGGCATTTATCCCACTGATTTAAGAGGGCTCCTTACAGGCAAGGCAAGGCTGCAAGACTGATGTTAAAGTAAGACACTGCTATATCAGCAGCAGAACCATGAGCTGCTGCAGCTCATAGGAGAATTTAAAAGCTCCAATGTTTAAGTTGTGGAAGTGCATCCCTGGGAAAGATGGCACATCCTGCTTTGTCCCAGGGATTTCTACAGAGGTGTTAAGATTGTATCACCCCAACTTTCCTGTATTAATAATTCTCCAGATGGTTGAGGAGCAGCACTTCTTAGCAAGAGCTAAGCTGCTGGCTGCCCAGTCAGAGGCAAAAAGGATGAGAGGCATCAAGCCTGGGCGCGTGGCTGTGACAGAGATGTGGATGAGCTTCAAGGGAGCTCTCTGCCTGGGGACCCTTGAAAAGGAGCCAGGAGCAGCAGGACCCTGTTGTCTGTGTGAATTAGAGTTCAGGGTTCAAATCTGAAGTTTCAAGCATCCATCATTCCTCCCTTTTGTTGCTGGAGAAATGGATGTCAAACAAAGGGTCTCATTTCCAGCCCCTCAGCCTGTCTTTGTGTTGACCAAAAAATAATAGGACCAAGAGAGTGTTTCTCTAATGTTTTATGAGTGTGGGCACATTTATCTCCTGTATTTGTGCCTCACTGTGTTACGCTCCTACATGTATCCTGCATCAAGCAACCTGCTGTGAGCTTCTTACTTGAGAAGACCTTTTAACCCAGGCTGGTGGCTAAAGTGATACTTGAGCAGAGAGCTTGCAAAGATGAACTCTAACGGCTGTGTCCCAATTCTGCTTAGTTCGAGTGCAGCGTGTGTTCCCACATCAGTACCAGAGCAACGTTGTGCCAGTAATGATCTGCTTCAATTAGAGCTGTACTGACGGTGATATGTACTTAACCGTGTGAGCAGAGTCATTGTTTGCAGGAGAAGGAAGATGTGACTTCTAAACCTTCTTGTTTCAGTTTGACATCTATAAAAACCCAAATAACGAATCCAACTTTCTCATCTATGATTATTCAAGGCCACTGACCAAAATTTTGATTTTTGAAACCTTAAGATGTGATTTTTTAAAACCTTAAAATTTGACATTGATTTTTTTTAAACCAGTGATTGTTCATTAAACCATTGATTTTTTCATTAAACCTGATTTTTTCTGTTCATGCCTTGGGACCCTATCTCAATGCTGCACACTCTTGTGGGAGAACATAGGGCTGACTGGGTGGTGTTTGTCTGCTTAAACTGGTTAGGGGTCAACTTAAGGTAGAAATCCAAGGACTGTTTCCAGATCTTCCAGACCCGGAGGTGTGAGGACACCAGCATCTCCCAGCAGGTGTGGGAAGTGGCAGATGACCAGATGAGCTGGAAGATGGACGTGGTCCATGTAACGGACCTGGCAGTGGCAGCTTCTGCAACCTGGCAGGCTGGGCAGCCACACGTTTTCACAACGTGGTTTTGCCAGCCAGCAGTCACCGTGCCATCTGTGTGGACCATGTAAGGAGGAGAACGGGCTGAACAATTCTTCTTCCAGGAAGCGTGGCTGCACTGAAACCCACCTGTTCCACAGGAGCCCACCTGACTTGATGACTCCTCACTGGGCTTATGAGAAGGAATGGCACAGATTATCCCTTTCCCTGTCAATAACATGGAAGCTGAAAACAGGATCTTTTTATTTTATTTTTATGGGTTGTTGTCAGAGTGTGAAATGTCCAGAGAACATTTTCATTGACTGATGTACTTAGGACACCCTGTAGAGCTCCAGCAGTGCCTGCTCAGGGGCTGGCCGCGGAGCTCGGTGGCCAGCAAACCTGCTTGTTCTCAACGCAGGGGAGCAGGAGAGCTTCAGGTCTCAGTCAGCCAGTCCCAGCCCGGTGAGGAGGGGCAGAGGATGCCTTTCCTTCTTAATTTTTTCTAGGCAGCTTTAGTTATTTCTTGATTTTTTTAAAATTTTTATTTTTTAACTTGAAAGAAGGGAAACCACTAAATCCAGCAAGTAAATAGGAGTCAGGGGAGGGAGCTGAGAATTTTGAAGGATGAGTAGGTGCGGGTAATACGTGATTACATCCAAGGAAAAGGTCAGTGTTGCTTTTACAAAAGGCAGCCCAGCCTAACAATCTTATGGGAGTGCTTGGAAGAAGTCAGCAAGTAGGTGGATGAGAAGCACCTAGTTGGTGCAGTCTGCTTGGATTTCTGAAAGTTTTTTTGGTATGGTCTCTCATGGTGGGGGCTTTTAAGGAAGCTTAATAGTCCTGAGTTAAGAAGGAAGTTCGTTGTGTGAATAAATACTTGTCTAAAAGGTGAAATACAGGGTGGGAAGTGGATGGTGAGTTACCGTGTGGAAGAGAGGTCAGTGATGCTCTTTACAGGGGTAGGGGCTGGGATACGCGGGGTTCGATAAATCTCTAACTGGAAAAACTGTGGATCGTGAAATGGTGGTATTTGCAGGTGAAACAAGGTTTAATCAGAGCATAAAGGAAAAGGCCTGTGTCCTGGTTTCAGCTGGGATGGAGTTAACTTTCTTCTTAGTAGTTAGTACAGTGCTGCGTTTTGGCTATGGTGTGAGAACAATGTTGATAGGACACCGATGTTTTCAGTTGTTGCTGGGTAATGTTTATACTAAATCAAGGACTTTTCAGTTCTTTGGGTCCTACCAGGCAGAGGGCTGGGGGGTCACGGGAAATTGGGAGGGGACACAGCCAGGACAGATGACCCAAGGTAGCCAAAGAGGTATTCCATACCATAAGACGTCATGCTGAGTATATAAACATTGCAGAAAAGATTTTATGAGGCTCAGCGAGCATTAAAATGGAAGAAGTTGTTCAACTGTGAAGTGATGGAGTTTGAGGAAGATGGAGAGAACCTAATTTCCTCATTTCATCTGATCTTCCTACCTAAAGCAGCGGGCTCTGAGCTGTTACTGCGCAGGAATGAGATCCTAGGGTGGGACAGGCAGTTCTGTGGGAAGGTCAGCTCAGTGCCAAGTGCCAGTCGAAGCAGCAAACCACGGTGGGGGTTGTTATGAAAGAGAAGCAGGACACCACAGAGAACATCATTATGCCCTTAGATAAATCCATAGTGCATTTACCTCTTGCAAATTTCTTGCAGTTTTGGTCCATCTCAGAGACTTAGGAGGACAGGAGGGATGGCCAGCTGTCCTCAATTGCTCCTGTATGAGGAACGAGCAAGCTGGTGAAGGCTGTTCAGCCTGACCAGGACATGATGAGGGGGCTGGGGGATGTGACAGAGGTTAAAGAGCCCACCAGTGGCATTGAGAGAGCGGATGGGGATTGCTTGTGTGGTGTCTTTTCCAGCACAAGGACCAGAGGGCATCAAATGAAACTAGCTGGTGACAGGCTCAAAGCCAGCAAAAAGAGGGGTCTCTTTGCACGGTGCACGGCTGAGCTGTGGAAATCATTGCTATAGAAGGTCATGGATGCTAAAAGCTTACATGAGCCGAAGGGGAAGCAGGACAACGTCATGATTTAGAAGTCCCTGAAAAAATCTTCAGAGGTAATTCTGGATCATAGGCTGCTGGAAGGAAAAACAGACATCAGGGACATTTTGCTAAATGCTGCCATGTTCTTATAATCCTCCTAAGGCAAAGTTTGGCCGCTGTGAGGACTACACAGACATTTATCCTGGCCCATTCTCATGCCGCACTCGGTAGCGATGCCCTTGGAGATGTGGGATTGAAACGATGCTCTTGCAGATGTGGGATTGACCTGAGGGTACTGTGGAAGCATAGCCCAGTCACAGGAGAAGTGGCAGTATTCAAATATCACAATCTGATGTCTGGAAGTATTTCTATAATTTTTTTTTTCCCCCCAGGTTTTGTCTTGGTGTTCCCATCAACCACACCAGTGAATTTTGAACTGCTGGAATTTTTACAGCGCATCATTCCCGCCTTCCCAGGTACCTGCGACACCACTCAGTCAAAGGTTGGGAACTGAGCTGTGAACACAAGCACGTGAATTTCCTCAGCTGAAAAGTCCCCCGTCAGGGAGCTGGGAGCCTCCTCTCCCAGCTGGGCACAGAAGGGGACATGAGTCTGGGGTCACTGCTGCAGCTGAGGGACCTCAGTTACCGGCTCACTTGCATCAAGCTCCCTGCACGGTTGCTGGCCGCTCTGCATGGCCAGCCTGTAGGACAGAGTCACCCGGAATGGTAGGAAAAAGTTCTTCAGAGCCTAAAACAGCACCAGGAGAACCCAGGGCAGAGCTTGCACTGAACAGGGGGGTTACGAAAGCAGGCAGCCTGGGCAAGCAGCCTCCCCTGGTCTGTGAGTGGCAAAGGTGATAATGAAAATATGAAATCATGGAATTATAGAATGATTTGAGTTGAAGGGACCTTAAAGATCATCTAGTTCCAACCCCTGTATTTTGTGGACATGGCATGCTATTCAGTGGGATTTAGCAGAGCTGCTTTGTTTTGGATTTGAGTTGCTTGCTTGTCCTCTCTCCGTTCTCAGTACATTTCTTTCTTTCCGTGTTTTTTTTTGTTTTTTGTTTTTTTTTTTTTTTTGTATCATGCTTCACCTGGTGATGAATTTTTGTTCACAGGAGGCCTTTTAATTGCCATGAAGGACTTCAGCCAACGCTGCGCATTGAACTGCACCCTCAGGATTTCAGACACTTCTAATGGACTGTTAACCATGGGACAGTGATGGCACAGACACAGCAGGGTGTGTGGATTTTTCTTGAAGTAAATGAAGCATAAACATTATTTCTGTACTTCCATAGACCTAGAATTCATGTGCATTAAAGGCTTTATTTATTTAATTTTTCCCTTTTCCCGTCTTTCAGATTTTAACAGTGGGAAGATGCTGATGGACCAAAATGAAACTTGGCTCTCTAATTTCTCCTCTGCTGCCTCCTCCTTTGTGAAAGGCGGTGGCAACTCAGCAGGGATCGGCCTCCAGGAGGTGGTCATCGGGCTGATACTGACCCTCATTGACTTGATCACGCTCCTGGGAAACACAGTAGTCTTCATCTGTCCGGTGGTGGAAAAAAGGCTGCGCACCGTCACCTATATGTTTATCATGTCCTTAGCCATGGCGGACTTCCTTGTCGCTTGCCTGGTGATGCCCTTTAGGTAAGGAGCGCGGTAGGGTAAGAGCAGGCGGCGGTGTGTGGGTGCAGCGGCGTTTCTCCCGGCTCGGCAGCCGCTCCTGGAGCAGCGCTGCCGGGGAGCTCGCAGGAGCTCCCTGTGCTCAACTGTGCAAGGAGCTCAACTGTGGGTCGGTGGTTAGACGTGCTTCTGTGCCTCAGTTTCCCTACCCTTTACAATGGGTCCCCTTTTTGATGGAAAGAGACTTCCCAAGGGTATTTTTTCCTGTGGGCTGTGTAGGGGACCCTGCTCTGAGCTAGATACCCAGCTTTTCAGGTGGCTCCAGTGCCATGAGTCCCCTCTTCCAGGACTAGCGCTGCGTTGCACGTGGGCCAGCATGGTTGCTGGCTGATTTGGCGTGTTCTGAGTGTTTGGGGAATGTGAGATGAGGACTGCCACTGCTGTGTCAGCATTGGGTGCAATGACGGTGTTGATTCTGCTGGCGTTTCTAAGGTGGAGCGAATCACGGAGTATATGTTCCCCTCATTTTCCTTAGTCAAGAATGACGATTGGAATCAGTGGAGTTAAATTCTGTGCTTTCGATTTTACGCTGCTTTAATGTTAGCTTTTATTTTCTGCTAGTGGGAGGGAGAAGGAAAAAGGTTCCTTATTAGCGTACGAAAATGGATGATTTCATCATCCTACTGAACCTGAAAGGCTGTTGCAGAGATGTTATTCTTCACACGCCTGGTGAAACACAGAATTTTGATTGCTCCTTCTGGTTCAGCCAATATACCAGTGGAGTTCATGGGGACGGCTGGTGACCTTGCAATATAAATCTTGTGCCTGTAGAAGCAGACTAGAGGAACCGCAGTCTGCAGCGGGATAACAAATGGGATTCCCAGCACCTGGGGGAATTGCTTTGCCCCTGTTACCTGACCGCATTCCACATCGATAACTGGCAGCACTGACATGGGGACAAAAGCCATCTGCCATCTCTCTGTGTAAATGTAAGGATTTTATTTTAGTATAAGTAGGGTAATTCAGGCTCCCCCTATATTTAATGGAGGAAGAGGCACTTTAGAGGGCAGTTCTCCCTGCAGGAGGTTTATATTTACGGGAGCTTCACTACCTGGCTAAAACATAGTAAAACAAACCCAGAAACCAGTTTACCTGTAGGTTCTGGCCGTTTTACATTGGAAAACGGCCATAGGTTTGTGTAAAGTGGGGGGCTGCACCCTGTTTGGTGTTCCTGGAGCAGTATGGAGCAGCTGAGCTCTTTTCATGTTCTGTGCCTCGGTTCTCAGAGGGCTGCCCACACTTTTGAATTGGGCACCGAAAGATATTTTCCCAACAAGCAATTACAAACTGAGATACAAGTTTATAGTATCAGGTGAAAAAAGAAAAAAACAGTTAATGATGCCCTTTAAAAAATATTAGTGCTAATTTAAATTCTAAACTGGGTGAATTTTTAAGCTCAGATTCTGAAATCATCCGTCTTCACCTGTCTCCCTCCTCCACCTGGTGCTACAAATATCTGCCCTGGGGGCTTGGATTGCAGCTTGGTTGCCTGATGGTCTTACCTGCTGCTGTCCTACTGAAGTCAGTGGGAATGTGGTGACTTGACCCCTGTCCTGCCCAGAGGGGATGCAGAAACATCCGTGTGCTGCTGTCAACAGTAGCACCCGCTAATTTTTCCCAAGAGGAGAAGCTCTGATATTTTCCACTGCGTGGACGAGGTCACTGCAATAAAATGCAGCGCACCAGCACAGCCTCCTAGAAAAACAGTGTGTCAGCCACCAAAGATCAGCGAAAGCAACAACCTTTCTGCTACCTGGCATTTCCCTGGGCTGGGTTTTTTTTTCTTTCCATGTTCTTGTTAAGCCCAGAAAGGAGAGGTTTTTATCCCTGTCCAACCCACCCTGATGTCTCCAGGGCTTCCCTCTGGGAGTGCACAGCATCACCTGCTCTTGCACCCACTCCAGCCACTCCTCCAGGTGATCACCTTCTCCACTACCCCAGTCTCACCCAGGAACAGCAGCACCCCATTTACTCAAAGAAGACAAAAGCTGAACAATTCCTGCTTTGGACCATGGAGTTCCATCAGTTCCAGCTGATAATCTCTATCGCTGTTTCCTCTGATTTTGCCTGTTGTCTGCTTGATGTCTCCTCTGGCGTCTCTGTGCTCTGCATGTGCTTGGCAACATCAGTCCTTGGTTTCTTTTCTTCTAAATTGATTTTGGGCATTTCTAGTTACCGAGCATCCTTGTTACTTCTGCCCCCCACCTACTGAGGTGGTATTTGCCACCTGGGCGATGGGAGGGAGCGGTAGCCAAGAGAGAAGGCGATGGGTGTCTCGGCAGCTGTAATTTCTCCTGTAAGACTGATTGTACCCCCCATGACTGGAGTAAGACCTCTTCCTTGGCAAGGGGGAAAAGGGAGTTTGGCACTCCGTTTTGCTCAGTTAGGAACGCAAAGGGGAAGGAAATTGGACAATTCCTATTTCCAGGCTCCCAGGAGAGCATGGAATGAGAAGCAGCAGATGAAAATATGTTTCATTGGGAAATCTGTGTGTGGTTTATCATGCCCAACAAGAAAGCAGAAGAAGGGCACAAGAGGCATGGGGAGGAGACCCCAGCTGTGAAGAATGTGAGGGGAGGGGAAGGATCATAGAATCATAGAATGGTTTGGGTTGGAAGGGACCTTTAAAGGCCATCTAGTCCAAACCCTCTGCAATGAGCAGGGACACCTTCAGCCAGATCTGGTTGCTCAGAGCCCCGTTCAACCTGGCCTTGAGCGTTTCCAGAGATGAGGCATCTACCGCCGCTCTGGGAAACCTGGTCCAGTGTTTCACCACCCTCATTGTAAAAAATTTCTTCCTTTTATCTAGTCTGAATCTACCCTCTTTTAGTTTGAAGCCATTCTCCCTTGTCCTATCAAAGGACGGTGGAGAGCATTACAAGAGGGGAAGGATTTCCATGAAAACAAATGACTTCACTATGCAGTCAGAGAGAAAATAGCCCACTTAGGAGAGTGATGTCTTAAAAAAAAAAAAATTGTGAAGGGGAGCAAAGAGCAGAGCATGCCTTATGTCCCTCCTGAACGTCCTGGTGTTGCCTGGTGTGAAGCCTTGCTGGCTCTTGGTGGGCCACGTGGTGAGACACGGACCCTGCCAGCTCCATCGGGCGTTGTTCAGCCCCACTGATGGAGCAGCTATTTCACGTCTTTCCCACCATCTTGGCTTTGTATCTATGTTGTACTTTCGAATTGCAGTTTGCCTCTCAGCTGGCATGTTAGCACATGCCAAAAAGAAATTATCTTAGGAGCCAGTTTGGCTCAGGAAAATGCAATAGAAAGGAAAAACCAGGTTGTCACCTGCTGCCTTAATTCTGTAAGAGTAAGACTTCTGTTTTGTTCCTGGTTTGGCTTATTGGTACGAGCGGTTCAGCTGTGCTTACCTTATCTGGGTACTCCAGCCAGCCCAGTTGTTTTCAGGCTATTTTCAGCTACTCTTCTTTTGCAAGCAGGAGTGAAACACAGAGGTGACTTCGTTTCTGCTCATACTGTGCGTTTCTTTGGGCTTTTATTATTCCTTTTGAACCAGCATCATTTCCAAGCTGCAGAGACCTTCACATCAGAGAACAGGGAACAGGTATCCACTAGCCTGTGCTGTAAGAACAGCTGTAGGTCAGGCGCATCCTACCAGATGTGTGCTGGTGAGAGCTGGGATCTGTGGTCAGGGATGCTCATGACAGCAGCGTGGTCTGCTTCTGGAAGGCCATGGTCCTCACACCACAGGCTTTGCAGCATCTCTGGGGATAAGAAGGGCTTTTCTGGGGCGGCCGCAAGGCACTCAAGTCCATTACTCACGTGCTTCAACTCCTATGCCTCATTTCCCTACCTTAAAAAGAGCCATGAAACCTTTCCATATGTGTGCAGTGGGACCCTCCACGCTGCCTGTGTGGAGGCCACCACGGTGTAAGGGATAGGTTCTGCCACGTATTAATGATTACTTGAATTTTTGGGTAGCATCCCGCATCACAAAAAGCTGCCGAGGGCTGGGGCCCTTCAGCTGCGCTGTGCCCACCTACAGTGGTTGTTGTGCTCTAGAAAAACCTTCACAAGTCGTTTTAATGAGTGGTTGTTAATCAGATGCAGAGCAGGCGTTGGTTTCTAACTCCTCTGGCATCAAGCTGACTCTTCCTGCCCTTGCTGGAGGGCTGAGCCCACCTGAGAGTGCTGCAGCGCAGCAGCCCCCCTTCCACTGTGTTTGACCAGCAAGCTGTGCAGTTACAGGATAATTAAAGCTTTGCAGGACTAGGTAATTACTCAGCCTTTCACATCAAATTCACACACAATGGTTATTTCAGCAGCACCCCAGGAGTGGCAGAAAGCAGGGGAAAGAAAGGGGAAGTGAATGGCATCTAATTGAATGCTATAGAAACATGCATCAGCCTTCCTACGGCTGCCCTGTGTTCCTTCCTTTGCTGCTCACTTCTTATGGGCCCCTCCTGACTTTGTTAGAAATAATTTTGGCATAATGTCTGCTTTTTGCTGGTGTGTTTACCTGGCTGAGGCATTTGTGAGCTACATAATGTACAAGCCACACAGGCTTCCTCCTAGGACTTCCCCCCTCCCCGCCCTGCCAAGAGTTGAAATCCTCTTGTTTTGAAGCACAAGACTGGATGAAAAGTGAGTTTCTTGGAGGACGGAGCATCCTCCATACCCCAGGAATTGAGGCTCAATCATAAAAGTCTGTGCTGAATAGGGCGCTGGAAAAAGCCACACAGCTGTGCAGATGTGAATCTGGGGAGCTCTGTGGGGCCAAGCACCTCTCTCAAAGCACCCACTTAGAGTGCAGGCAAGAGCATAGGTTTGGTTTTCTTCAGCTGTGCCCCACCTGTGAGTTATTCTGCACTTGGAGGATGAATCCCTGCTGTCTGAGTTGCACGCCCATCTCTGGTTCCTCTGTGTTAAAATATGGCATCGTCCCAGTGGAGTCTGAGCACGAAATCAGCCCTTCTAGCTTTGACTGCTACCCCACGTTTTTTCTCTTACAGTATCATTTACGAGGTGACGGGGATGTGGTTGTTCGGGAAGCTGTTCTGCAAAGTCTGGATCTCTTTCGACGTCATGTTCTGCACTGCGTCCATTGTCACCTTGTGCTTCATCAGCCTGGACAGGTACTGCTCCGTGGTGACCCCGTACCACTATTCCAGAAGGATGTCCCGTGGCAGGTGAGTGGAGCTGCTCCTCATCACCTCGGGGCCCTCCAGATTTTTCCTTGGCCGTGGCCTGTATTGACGCAGGACCAGATGAGCTATAGACAGTGGCTATGCAAAAGCTGAGTGATGTGGCAAAAAGGTCTTCGCACCATTTAAAACTTTGCAGCAAATTTTGAATGCGGTGCAGGAGAAGAGGAGAATGCAGCTGAGCTGGCTTGACGGGGCTCCTGGGAACGCACTTTGTGAGCTAAGGATGGGTTGCAAAATGGGGTAGAAACCAGTGATGTGGGCTGAGTTGTGCTTACAACTGCTGCCCTTTGCAGGCATTTCACGGGAATTTCCCCAAGGACTAGGGGAAACGACGCCCAGGAGAATGCATGTAGCAGTAGGCTTTCCCCCCTCTTAAACTCACAGTGTTTTCTGTAGTGATATTCGTGGGGGAAATTCAGAGAAAACAGGCTGAGTTTCTAAGCCCCTGTCAAGGTTTTGTGGGGAAAGTTGCCTGAGGGTGGGCAGAGAGGACGCTGCCTGCAGGGTGCTTTACAAGGTGGGTTCAGGCTCTTTTGGGGATGTTTTCCCCACTGATCTGCAGAGCACAGGCAGTCGCCGAGAGGAGGAGGGGGCTGCGCAGCACGCCGTGCCATGGGGCAAGTGCTGCAGTGGTGCTGAGGGTCTCGTGTCCATCAGCTCCACCCCTATTGCTCCTCAGAGGATAAGATCATGACCAGATCTTAAAGCTGAAACCAAACGGAAAAATCTACATGCTGTTGTTTTAAATATTAACAAAAATCCCCTGGAAAACCTTTCCTCTTTTTTCAGCCAGCTCTGAGCATCCCTTACGCTGGCCCCAGTTCTATCTGACCCCACGGACCCAATTACCCCGTCATTACAGACACTCATGCATGGACTCGTCGTACCCCAGCTTTTTCCCTTCTCCAGGCCCTGCGGGACTGCTGAGCAGCGATATCCCACACAGGTTACCATGGGGATTGAATCGTACTGGATGTTCTCAACTCAAAATTACTCAGACCCTCTCTCCCCTCCCCGTCTCTTTCCTTTTGCAGATGCATCGTGATGACCTGCATGGTCTGGGTGTATTCCTCCCTCATTTCCTTCCTTCCCGTCATGCAAGGCTGGAACGAGATCCCCGGGGTGGACTTTGATGCAGGAAGAGAATGCATCTTTGTCACCAACTGGATTTTTGCCATCGTGGCTTCCGCTCTGGCATTTTTTGTTCCCTTCATGGTCATGTGCAGCATGTATTTCTTCATCTACCGAGCTTCACGGCTCAAGGCCACTCGTATCGTGTCTCAGACCCTGGAGATTCACTACCACCCTAACAGCAAGCGGCAGAACCACCTGCAGCTGGAGAACAAGGCCACGCGGACCATTAGCATCATCATTTCAGTCTTTGTGCTGTGCTGGCTGCCGTACTTTGTCCTGAACGTTTGGCTGGCTGCCAGAGGCACCGACTCCACCAGCACCGTCTTGGTTGACACCTTCAAGATCATCACTTGGTTAGGTTATTGCAACTCCACCATCAACCCAATGCTCTATGCTTTCCTGAACCGGGACTTTCAACGGGCCCTGAAGAAGCTGCTCATTTGCAGGCACAGGTCTCAGGTGGACATTGGAGAAGATATGGTTTCCATAGCCACATTCTCCAAGACTGCTCCAGACCTAGAATACAGCATTACGGTGCCAGTGCCCAACGGTGCCCTGAAGGGCAAACCCAAGTAACAGGGATTCAGAATCGGTTGCTGGAGGTGGTGGTACAGAAAGTGCCAGAGCACATCCTAATGGAAAAATAACGGGTAGGAAAACGGGGGAAGGAGGGGCTGGAATATTACAGCCAGGGGCATACAACAAAGATGCATTTCCTCATCTTCTACTGTTCTACAAACAAGGAACTTTGATATTTTAGAGGCAATTTGTTATAACTAATGGAGCTAATTCCTTCCTGGGTAATTATTTTTTTAATGAGCATTTTCTAAGAAAAATTCAACCTTCATGCTGGGGAAAAAAATATCAGTGTGATAATGTGAACTTTGTGCACATCCTGGTGATCTACAACGTAAGGTGGAACAGTATTTCTTTCTCATCCAGCCACTGTAGTGCTCATCTTGCAGCTACGTTACAAATTTGACCGGTTTTAATAACTCCATGTGTGTCAGCGTATGGGAGTCAGGAGGGATGTGGTCGAAGAGCAGAGGTCGCTGCTTTGCAAAGGCACCACTCTGCAGCCTGGGCTGTTGCTCAGGGTTCAACTCACTTGCTTCTGAAATATTGAGAGGTTCAGAACTTTCAGTGGCTTTCTGTGAATTATCAGTGAGTTTTCTAATTAATTCTAGAAGGGAATATCCCATTGTGGCAGACGCCAGGAGATGAGCACGACTTGCTGTAACACCGAGAGCACTGAGTGCCCAGGGGGTTCAAAGGGGGCTACAGGTGACCGACACCAGCCAAAGAGGGGCTTATCACTTACCTGTGTGTTGCACACCGTGATGTCTACGCCTTGATGCTGTTAAGTGTAGCTACAGGCTACAGAGTACTGCTGGACCACACAGCCATTAAAAAAAAAAAAAAAAAAAAAAAGATGATAAAAGGGAATGATTACTTTTAGCACTCCTAAGTGCTTGCCTGGACTTCAAACACCAGTGGCTCCCTGCAGGAGGGCCATGGAGTACCTCACCGAAGGAGGAATGAAAAGGCATTACTGCTCCCAAACGACCCTGCAGCATCGTAGCAGTGAGTAAAAGCAGGAGCGGAGCCCCCAGGACCACAGCTTTTCTGTAGCAGGGTCACGAAAGGGCCGGTGACCGCTGAGACAACAGCCATCGCTTCCCCCAGCACCCTTCTGGTGGGGTCTCACGCTGGTTTACATGGGACAGTCACTGCGATCGGAGCCTGCTCTTAGACCCATCTTCTACGGACTCGAAACACTTCAAAGATGGTTCCTAAAACAGCTTTTTCCGAGTGCTCAATCATATACTTGGGACTGGGCAAGGCTTCTGCAGCCTGGAAGCAGAGCAAATGCAGCAGAAAGATATCCAGGCTAACATTTGATGCTAAAACTACCAGACTGAGGCACTCAAGAGGGGTAAAGAATGTCACTTGCTTAATAAATTAAAAAAGGAGGGAGAGTTAGTAGAAGTCTTGAGTCCTTCTGCTCTTCTACTTCCAAGACGGCAGAGAACTGTCCTGGGAGGTGTAGCAAAAAGCAAGTAGCTACTGCCTGGAGCAGCTCAGCTACAGAAGACACTGGTACAAGGGTCAGAAGTTCTCTCTCAAGAGCCTGGTAGAAGAAACAGCCCTGACGTGGGGTTGCAGTTACTCCTGTCAAGTCCATGGAGTGGGTTAGGTCATCCAGCTCCTGTGACACCACCACCACCATGGAAGCGGTAAGGAGAATAACTGCACAATCCTGCTCTTATTTAGGAGGAAGCACCTAGGTCCAGTGGGCACAAAGGTGGATGGGGCAGGATTCTTGCTCCTGCCACCCAGTTCATTTTGATAAAACAGGATAAGGAACAGTGTTTCAGCCCCGAGAGCTATGGCGGGGAGAGAGCTGAGGGACAGGCAACAGTTAACAGGGAAATCCAGGGGAAGAGGACTCACTTAACTGTCCTATGTTTAAACTCTGTAAACTCACTAAGTTCCCTTTCTGACCAGCTACTCCCTGTGGCATTCTGCCTTCAACCAGACAAGCCAGTATCTAGCAGAGTTATCCAAAAGCACAAGGAAGACAATCTTTGTAATCCACTTTTGCCTTATCATAAAGCTGCAGAGGCTCAGCTGGTTTAATTGCTAGTTGTAGTGTCACACCATGGTACAGTGATCCCCAGAAGGATTTGAATCAAACATACTTTTAAGAAACAAATTTCAGAGATTGCAATTTTAACAAATTTAAGCCTGTAAAACAGGAAAACATTATACAAAACCAGTTCTAATAGCGTAAGAATTATCCCTTCTTCCCTCTTGGTTAAGAGTTGAGAGATTGCCTCCATAACCCGTGCAGTTTAGGGAGCTCACCTCCCTTCTTTCTTCAGATGGTATCTCACTTCCAAGCAGCCTACTCATCTTCGCCTCATCACCTGCACTGGGGCAAGTACGAGAGAGAAAAGCAAAGCAAGCCACCGAAATTCAGTGCCCGTCCTCCTGTTCCAGCTGCACAAGGCTGTCACCTGCAGCATGCATGGATACAGGCTTTGAACAGAAACAACTACTTTTTTTTTTTTTTTTTATAAATAAAAAAAGTTTATTAAATCATTTAGACTTGAAAGAAGTCACAATAATTAATGCACTCCACAATTATAGCAAGTGCATTCTGTACACCACCAACCCAAATGGATTGATTCTGTATTTTATAAATAAAAATTAACATATTTACAATAAGAAATAAAAGCATGGCATTAGGCAGTTAAATTAGCAGATTACACAAATGCCTACCAGTTGGTTTTTTTTAAAAAGTACAAATCTACAAGATTACATATGACAAGTATGACTTCATTAGGTTTAGATTTTCAGAATCACAACATTTTTGTACATAAGTTTTACTATGGCTCTTCCAACCACTGCCTATAAAACCCCCTTTTTTAATGGCAAAAAGCTCCTTTTCCTTCTCTACAGGTTTATCTGTATAAAATGCATTCCCTAAGATCTACTATAGTGCAGAAATATGAAATGATTTTGTCTAATGACTGGCTATGGAGAGTGACAGTATGTACAACTGTGGTACTTTTTTGCTTTAAAAATAGTGCAGATTCCCAGTTTACCCACCAGGGTCAAAAATGGAGTCAGAGTTCATTTCAAAATCATCTCCATTTCACCAAAGAGCAAGTGATCCAGATAGATACTCACTAGGCTTAGAGACTGTAATTTGCTCTATAAAAATACAGTATTTTAATTTTATTTACATGTTACAGATCTCTCACCCACCCAGCAAGCTGACATTTACAAGCTTCAAAAAAACCCAACAAACCCAAAAAACCGATAATGGAGCACAACATTGGTAAGCACAGTAGCTGGACCCATCCACCCAGGAGAGTTAAGGTAAGAAAACTGGAATGTGAAAAGCGTGGTTACTGGTTTTCGTTGGCTGTCAAAGTAAACGAAAATCTGTCCAACACGTCTTGTACATTAAACATGGCAAAAAAAGTCTAAGTAAACGATTTCCAAGATAAACATTCTGCATCATAGGATCCTTCTGCTGAACAATCCCTGTAAAACCTGCCGAGTGGAAGAAGTGATCCTGAGGATAGTTATTTGCTTGGTTGTCTGGAATGCTTGTTTCCTGATAAACTCATTGTCCGTGACCTCTGCCTAAGCACTGGTTTTGGTGGGAGTTCCAAGTCTTCAAATACAGGATTTTCTATGATTGCTGCAGCCTCTGGTCTTTCAGTGGGACTTGGAGAAAGCATGTCCTTCACCATGGTGTACTAAAAGAAAACATGACATGTTACATGAACCAATTCATAAATTCTTTCTTATTTAATGTTCTGACTTCCATTGTGGCTCTATGAACAAGTGGAAAAAGTCCCCAGTTGCTTTCTGAGTAATTTGGGTATTAGCGCTTTGGCACAGTAGCTAGAAGTGCATTAAATATTTGAAAAACTATCACTGTGCATATGTTAAACTGTCTTTACTGTCAAAGACTACAATCAATTTGGCAAATCAAATCTGACCCAGGATTCAACAGAGTTACAAAATCTTTACATTATTTGCAATCAAAAAAATCTTAAAACATATGAAAAATAATTTATGATTAATTTTTAGCTTCATATTTAAGCCACGCAGTAACTTTTCATGGTGAATCAGAGGATTTCCTTCAAATACACAGGTAGGTTGAATATTTGTCTCAGATTTAATCAGAATTAGTGTCCTGCTCCAGCTGAGCACAGCACACCACATTTCCCCACAGCCTACAGTTGTAAAGCAAGAAAGGCCATTCTCATTTAGCTGCTGGTCTGAAGCTACCACGAACATCTGACAGCATCTCAGGTTTTTATTGAAGAGGTTTTGTGCATCACCTCCTCTTGATCTGCAACCGTATCACTTTAAAGATCCGACTAACAAGAACACAGCACTATCTGCTCATATTGGTTTCTCACTTGAGAGATCCAGTTCCTGGCTTGAGATCCCACACAGCCAGGGTACTTCCTACAGTCTCCCCTTCACCTGTCTAGAACTCTGCACTTTCTCCCTGTGAATGTGGATTTGTTACAAGAAATCATGTCAGGATGCATGTGAAATGGATGACTGCAAGTGACAAAGAGAAGCCAGGTAATAATGTATACTTATTGTAGGTAAAATGTGTGACAAAGCTATCACGATTCACATTATTGTAATGTTATAGCTTTGAAACGTAGGAAAGTACAGGGATAGAGAAATGCATCTTAATAACACTGCAGCTTTATTTTTTTCCTCCATTTTTACTTGCAAAAGCAATTGGAAAGCAAAGAAAAAAGCTACAATTATTAAAGAAAAATCTGTAATTAATAACATCAGGTAAGACTTACCTCTTGTGCATATTTCTGAGTGAACAATGGTGGAAAATTCAAATTTCTAACATCACTTAAGGTCTGCAAAGATATTAAGAAAAACATGTAACTTTTCCAAAATACCATTTTTCAGTAGTATTACTCTATTATTCTTCAAAAAAATATGCAAGATATCCAAACAAATCAGCTTGATGAAAAAAACCCCCTTATTTTAAAGTCTTGCTTCAGTGGTTAAAAAATATCACAAAATACCTAGATAGGCAAACTGCTGCTTCCCTAGGTATACAGCCTGCAGTAGGTATCATGTTACAGGAATTCTGATCTCTGCAGTTTTAAATCAATCACATACACAAACTTGTACCTCCTCACTTGGGCTCAACAAAGTCAACAAATCTGTGCACGACTCATAATTCCCAAGATCATCTACACCAGTATTAAGACAAATTAAATGACTGGCTCTGTCTTAAACAACGTAAGCACTAGTTTTTGTTTAATCTTATTGGACTAACAAGGAGATTTATCAGCAGTTTTGAAAGCAGTTCATGTTGCATATTTCTGTATCCTTACAAGGCAGCTGGTCTCTTTCAGTGTTTCTTCCATAACAAGCACGCTGACTCCATCTAGTGACAGTATTCTTCCCACGTTCAGCCACACACAGAATCACAGAATCAATCGTTTAGGTTGGAAAAGACCTTTAAGATCATTGAGTCCAACATTTGCAAGCAGACTACCTTATGCAGTCACGTTCTGTAACTGCCAGCAACCCATGACCCACCTTAGCACGGTTTTAGCACAAAAGGGCAAGATTTAGCACTTAATTTCTTTTAGGAAGGATCTCCTTTTACAGAAGTTTAGAATTCTTGTATTTTGTGCTGAAAGTTAAAACAAAATTCAATTCACTGTTACTCCACTGAAAGTCTAAACTGACCAGTTAAGAGTGATGGGCAATAGTCAAACTCCTTTTCGAGAGAACTGAGTTTTATAACAATAAAAATGTTTCAGAAAATTGTTCTCTGCCAATTCAGTCTGCATTTAGTGATCTGTTTTCAAACATCTGATTTGAAAATAAATCGCACTGCCACAGACTAACCGCTAACAGCTTGAGACAGAGGCAGGTCTAATGCTCCAGCTCTGGGGACTTTTCCAGCCCTTTGTCACAGATTCCTAGAATTTTCTGGGCTACCTAGTCAAGCACAGCATGTTTTGCTTCATGAAGCAGTGCTAATGCTTGGCTGATGCCAACAAAAACTTCAGCGTGACAACTTGGAAACAGCTACTGAAGTAGCTGAACTCCAGAACTGGACAATAAAGGGGTGGGGTTTCTTTTGTATTTTATCAAAAAAAGTGGAATGACAGTGAGAATCATGGGAAGCCAGGGCACTCTTTTTACCCTCATGAAGTAAAACATCAGTCTCAGACACAATGGAGGATTCACTCTGATTACTTGCTTTGCTTCCTGTACTCAGGACAGAAACTGGAAGGGCAGAGTTTATAGTCACTGCGTAGGGTATCTTGAGAATCCAGGATAGCTCTTTTTCGGGTATTTGTCTCAGTAAAACTGATTTTATTTAGGGAAATTGAAATCGGTTTCAGTGCAAGGGGTTCAAATTATGCACTGTCATTCCTCCTCTAGACAATGCTCTTTCATACAATAAAAAGTCAGGGCGTTTTAGGCAAGAGAGTGCAACACCAGCACAGGTGAAGCATTCGGTCAGGCTGCATTGACGGTGTAGTTCAAGTTGCTTCTTATATCTCTGCTAAAAACAATCCATCTTCAAATGATAATTTAACCCCACCGAGCACATATAAATGATAAATACAAGTTATAATGACTCCTTCTTTCCTACATAGGTCACTGGTCACCATATACAAGAGGAAAAACCTTTCTGGCTGTAACCCCTGTTCTCTATGAATTTGTTCTTGAGCAAGATGGATCTTGCATACATTTTAACAGCAGCAAGAGTTGTAACGTATCATCAAACCTCCCAAATGTGCATTTGATGCAATGAAGGCCAACAGTTACTGGGAGGATTGTGCTTGAAGCTGAGTGAGACTCACAGCTAAGACTTACTACCATGAAAACTGCTGTTCCTTTTCCTAAGTGCTTTGGGTTAAAAAGCACTGCAGATGGAAACAAAGGAAGAAATGATAAAAATGCACAGCATGGTTCCAATTCTTGAATGAAAAACAAGCTGGTAGGCTTAAAGTCACAAGCTATATTTGTTGCTTGAGTTCTTGGATATCCTAGTTCAATAGTTTCTCTTACTTGGCTTGACAACAGAGGAGCTTTGTAAAGAAATTAAGGCCTTAATTCAACTGCACACATTAGGAAGACTGCAATTTATTTTCAGTGATTCAGGGGGTCTGTACAAGGCTGATAAAGAAGTTGCGCTCCTAATTGCAAGGCTTTTTCAAAACTGAAAGGAGCCTCTTGCAAGTGTTTCACCAAGCAAACAGCTATTTTAAACAAATGATCAAACCGAGGATAATTCAGTACCATACATACCCTGACCCTCTCCATCTGTGTGCTGAAAGGGTAAAGCAGCTCAAAGAGAATCAGTCCCAAAGAAAAGATATCCACTTTGTGCGAATAGGTGTTCCCACAGATCTGAAAATTCAAAATTAGGGTTAGATCAATGAAGCTACTCACTGTACGTAATTATGTGCAACGTAAACCACACCCTTTCAAGTCAACATATGGAAGTGATTAGCCCTGTGCAGAGCTGAAAACTACAGGACAGGCACACTGGCAAACTTCACCAAATGAGCATGCACAAACAAGGTCCTGATCATCCTCTCTGCAGACCCAACTGCAAAGCAAAACGTTTCAATTCACTTAAACCTCATGCACAACAGTGTGTCCTTGCTCAGTTAACTTTAATGTTACACAGTTATCCTTCTACTACATTAAAAGCAAGATAAATTAATATATCCAAGTATGAATACTTAAGACACTTTTTTTGCTATAATAAATATTAAAATGCTGATTCTGGAATTCAGTTTAGCTCAAAACTCTACTTTGATGAGAAAACATTTAAGTGACTTGATTGCAACAATTTACTAGAAAAAGTGCCTGATTTTTGAACTCCCAGGAATTCAGGTGTCTTCCAGGCACTGCCAGATACATCTTTAGAGCAGAGAGCACAAACCTGTTCTGGGCTCATGTAGAGTTTGGTCCCTACTTGTCCTGTGTGCCTGGCATAAGCTGGCATTGGGGTAAGTACCGATTCCTCCTCCTCATCTTGGTCCATAGCAGTTACCAGTCCAAAATCCCCAACCTTTACTATGTCATCCATTGTGAAAAATATATTGGAAGGCTAAGAAAACAAACGGGTGAAAAGAAAAAAGTTATTTAAGTAATAAACAAGTCTGTGTTCAGTAGATATAACACTTTGTTGTAATTCAGTTAAGCCATGCTGTCGAGGCTAAAAAAGCTCATTAAACATCAGATTAGCAGAATCAGCTAAGAACCTTTGCTATTCAGGAAAAAGGAATTACTCCTGCATTAAACAGTCTCCCTTCTGGAAACTCAGACTACTCACTTCTTGTCATCCAGTAGAGGTTTACTAGCACTGCATAGGTCTGCTGAGTAACACACACAAAAGTCAACAGCGGTTGAGAACAGCACAGTAAGTTATCCAGCTGTCAGTCACATGGCAAATTCACACCAGATACTGGAGTTCTGACTCCTAGTCTTTTTTATTCTGTTCTCTGAGTGCTAAACTCATTTGCTGTATTAACCAGCATATAGTGTGTCATCTTAATGGTAAATTATAGGTACATTGGAGGTCTGGGAACAAGGTCTGCTTCTCAGTTGGTATTGTGCAGTTTAACTATGGGAACAGCTGTTTGCACAACAGAATTAAAAGTTGGTTTTTGAGAGAAGCTTAAGAACTTTGCAATTCACAAGAGCAGCAACAGTGATGATCCGGCTTAACTCTCCTTCAGCTTGTTTGCCACGTGCCACCATCCTTGGTTTAACCTACTGATAAAAGAGACTGGAACTGAGATGCCCCCTTGCTAATGTTACCTATTGCAGCTGGTTTTTCAAGAGACTTGCATTCTGGCTGATAGAATAGCACACACTAAACGAATGATTATTTCTTTGAAACATGACTGCTCTACCTCAGTTAAGTACAGACAGACACACAGTTTTGGGGGAAGAACAAACTGATCCTGCAAGGGGGAAGAAGCAGCAGGATTATGTACAGGGAAAGGGCCAAGGCACGGTAAAGAGGCAGGTGGTGCTGGGCAAGCTCCTCTCACAGCTCCTGGACCTTCCGAGGCTGGGAGACCATGGGCCATGCTTTGTTGACATAAACCCTGGAACAGGAGGCAGACAGATAGAGGGCAATATTTTTCCACAAGATTAAAGGACTACAAAGCTGGCCTATTTCAAAGTCCGTCTGATTTCCTCAGTTAAAAACAAACCCACTCTGTGCAAGAGAGAAACAGGACAGAAAAAAGGCTTCTTGTGTTTTTTTTAAAGCAACGGACAGCTCTGAGATGAGCACCACAGAAATAGTTAGATATAACTTTTTTTTAACTTGTTAGTTCCACAGTGCCCACATCCTGCCTCTCAAACTGCCTTCTGAGACAGGTCTTATCTCCCGCTGTATTTTCCTGTAATGAATGTCATGCCCTTCGGAGTCACAGCTCATTTAGTGCACAAAAGCTACTAACCTGTAAACCCATAGTGTCTCCAGGCTCTCTCTGAAGCATTTATATGGCACCCACCCTCTAACTGCATGCCCACCTTGTCAAAAATCTTTTTAACAGAATTTTGATGCTCAAGGCACAAACATCTCCATTACGGATTTGTATTCCGTTGCCTTGATCTCCATTCCCCTCCTCTACCAACAAACACACAACAAGTCAACAAGATCTGTCTTGCTTCGTGGAGCAAATCTCTTCTTAACAGTTTTATTTCTCATACTTCTCTGGCTGAAAACAGACTGTCTCTGAATAGGCTGGCATATAGTTTCTACAAATTAAGAACGGACTCTCTGGTATTGTAAAGTAAAAATAAAATAAAGCAAAAATAAGCCATCAAGACTGCACTCGGAAAGAGGAGTCTAAGGCAGATGCACACAATTTTGATGTAAATTAGAAGAATACAACCACCCTCTAGTTTAGTTATCTTGCCACCTGCACAAAGAAATTTCCCTCCAGATTCTTCAATCAGAATAAGGATTCCCATTTTTTCATAGCTACGAATAAGCTACTCACACATCTGGAAGACTACTGTTTAATTCAATTATTGCTGCAAAATGTATCTAAGACTGTTCTTGCAGTTCTATGAAACTCGTAATTTCTTTTGAGCTGTCAAATATGAACAACAGCTTATCCTGGGAATAACAGTAAATTCATTTGACAGACACACTTCTGTTTCTATACTTCATTTTATCCAAAACAATTTGAACTGCGACCTATTCGCTTGCATACCTAAATTCCTGCCATCTTGCCATTATGGTATCTCTGATTAGCAGGAGCCTAATTAGTGCATCTCAGTGTGCACTGTTAATTTAAAAGGTCTTCTTGAATTTTTTAATATGCATGCATACAAATTTATTTTCACATAGATCAACCAGGTTATTTTGGTGCCAACGGGAGCAAGAACTGGCCTCTGCTACCAGCTAGCTCTGCCTCTAGCAAAGACGAAACAGCTTTGCAGGTTATTCACTTATTAGTGCTGGCACAAACCTAGGGTTGCATGACCAGTCTCTTGGACAAATTACAAAATTAGGTGAGATCTGTTCCAAGGAGCTTCTGAAAACTATAGAAAAAAATTAAATATACTGGCTGTTGTTTTGACCAAATTAACACATGACAGACGAATAAACTTCCAGGATCCAAGAATAACACCTATGCGTGCATGGGAAGTTTTCTGAAGGAGGAAATTGTTTGTTCAGGGAGAATGTTTCCAAGTTGTTTATACCAAGTAAGCAAAATAAAATCTCTTGTTCAAATTGCTGCCAGCACTGAACTTTTAAGATGTTCCAGCAAAAGGCTACACACCTGCTGATTAAGACTAATACAGTTTTAAGTGAAGCTCTACATAATCTTTACTGAACAGTGATCTCAGTGAAGCCTGCAGAGAGTTACAACTCATAGTATTGTTAAGAAAGATTATTAATTAACACGTTCAGCAACATATTAGTATAGGGATTTAATTACTTTTCTGGTCAGTTTCTCAAGCACTAAAGATTTTTCAGATAACTGGTTCAAGGCAATTGCTCAATGCTGATGGAGAAAGAAAATACTTGGATGGGTGTGTGAGTTTTTCTAACTTTGACATATCCTTTCAGTGTTACTGAATTTGAATACCTTTTACTGCCACATCTGAGATGGCATTTTTATCTTTTGTTTCTACTGATATCAAATTATTTCCATCTGAGAAGCTACAACAACAGTCATAATCATTTAAGTATTTACCCCACTGAGGTAGGTACTAATGCCTTCTCAAATAAGCAAAGAGAAACAGGAACTGCCTCTCCACCATTTGGCAAAATCAATCGATTTCTCAGAGTGTTTAACAATAAGACTAACTTCAGCTGGGGTCTTCAATTACATTCTGTTATTTGGTAACTAACACATACTGACTCTTCCAGCGCTAAAATTTCCAGCAAGATTAGGCACCACCATAGGATCAGAAGTGAAATGAAAGAACAGGTACACAAAATTACTCCTGACTTCAGTTACATTAAACACTAGAGGTAAAAAACCACCTTTCCCACTCTTAACCACCTGGATATTATCAGATGTTAAAAAGATCATGAATCCTTCAGAAAGCTGCATTGTGATAATCAGCATTGACTCAGAATTCAACTCCAGGTCAGTTCACATTTCAATCCTAGAGCAGTAATACTTAATTTTTACTTTCCCTAACCAGGAGTAACACTGCTGCTCTTAGGCAGTATTGCTATAGAAAGAAGAAGGAAAATACCAGAATTAGAATCATAGAATCTTTTAGGTTGGAAAACCAACTGTAAGCTTAACATTGCCACATTATCTGCTTCACTTGAAACCGTAGAACAAGAACCAAAATAGCTTGCTTTGCCACACAGCTCAGCAACGAACAACCCTGTATAAAGAACCTGAATTAAAAATGCCATAAAACAAATGCAACTGATCCATGCCAGGTACAAGAAGTCTTGCTGTAAGAAAGACTTTAATTGCAATAATGAATGATTAATGTTTATTTCCTGGAGCACTGCACCTTCAGATTATTGTAAAGATGTTAACCCAGCTTTTGTAACACCCATGCTGAGGTCACTGGTAAGAGTCAACTATTTTAGCAGGATTTGTCTCCAGTGCCATATTACTCCCACATACAAAAAAATTTTACCTGTATCCACACACTCATCATCTGCCAGTTTAAAGCAGAACTTGATGCTGAGTTAAACAGCTTGGCATTCTGTATTAGGAACAGTCAAATTTGGAACTGCTGATGCTCAAGCTTGTAATGCAGTGGAGGGACAGCTGCCCTGTGATGCCATTTGAGTCAGTCCATGTTTTTCAGGAATTTTACAGCACCAGAGACTTTTGTATGATACTTTAGGCACAGATAATTCAAGTCGTGATAGCTCCGAAGATAACCTCACAGTACTAAACTAGAAAACGTTTGCCTGCAGAACACAACCAGTGTGAGAACCAGTTACAACCAGAATCTGCAAAGTTCAGGCATTCAGTGATGATCATGACCATAAATAAATAAGAAAAACCCCAACACATTTCCTACATTTCCTACAGTAGCCTAGGAATACAAACCTTGAGATCCCTGTGCATTAATCCTTTGCTATGCAGAAAGTCAACTGCTTCAGCTATCTGCAGAAATATCTGCAGACACTCTGTCCTTTCCCTCTCCTCTATCATGCATCTTCTGCTCATCCAGTCCTTAAGGTTCTCTTTCCGGCAAAGCTGCATCTGGATGTAAAGATACACCTTTGGAGAGGTGGGTTTGACTTTTTCTGCAATATTTTTAGAAAGGTCCAGGCTTAAACTTGTTGGCCTTGGTGGAGAAACGGAGAGGGGACTTCCTGAAGCAGATTTCTTGTTATCAGATTCCTTTGTACTTTTTGCCTTATCCTCAGAAAGACTCTCATCATGTGAAATACCAACTTTATCTTCCTTACTAGAAGCATTTCCACAGCCAGAATCCTCAAACACAATAGAAGAGGAGGTTCCTTCCCTCAGGTGCACAACAGGAACAGCTGAAGAACAAATTTCCAAGGAATGACTCAGTTCATTATTGTTGATAGTACTGTCTTCTACATCACAGCCTGTAAGGACGCTGTCCTGAAGGTTTAACAGCGGATCTTCTGACTGGTGTAGGTCCCTGTTGTCCGTGTTAGAAAATTCCAGAGGAGAAAACTGGCTTCCAGATGAATCCAACTGACCACAGGGTATTCCCACAGACTTTACCCTCTCCGACGAAGTGGCAATAACTTCAATGTGCTCCTTTGTAGAAAATGGCTCTGTTCTGATCTTGAATGATGGGACATCCATCGGACTGGGAGAACTGAGTGGCCAATCAGTGCTAGAAGAATAAAATCGAGAGATCAGTACTACAGAACTTCATTCCACTAGAAATGCACTTTCGGAAGGCCAGGTTTTAATAGCTGCTACCTCTGAGAACCATGTCATACCATAATGGTAAATGACTACCCAAGTGTGGGAATCACTAATAATCAGGATTTAGTGTCGATTTTTCTTAGCGAGGATCATGTTTTCTTATTGAGACAAGACTGTTGATAAAGGAAAATTTAGCAAGCTCTACTGTCTGGATTCCCAATGTGCAATGTGGCTTATCTTCTGCTTGAAAAAATTCAGTCCTTTAGAACATGCATTGCAATAACTATTTAAAGTGCCTTGGAAGAATTACAGCTGTGAAATGTTAATTTGATGCCTGAAATATAAAGGACACTATATTCTAAAAATCGTTAGGCACGTTACGATGTTACTACTAGACCGCTAAGTAGTCTTGTATTAGGCCTCATTCTTTAAATGCTAACATACACACACTTTTTCCTTTCTCTTAACATTCTCTAACTCCTTCATCTAATTTTCCATTTTTAACTTACTTCTACCAAGCTTTATAAATCATCACTCTGATTATTCCTCACATATTTCTACTGAAATAAATTCATTGAAGCATTGGAGTACTGAATCAGATCAATCTAAACCAAGACAACAAAGAGGAGGAAAGCAGTGGAAAGAAACAAAGAGGACAGAGATGCCGAAGTTTAAAATTGAATCACAGTAGCAGTGCTCCAACCTTCCAGCCACCCAAAGATTCAATTACAGAAGTTAATTAAGAACTACAAGATGCTTTCTAAGCTGAAAGAAGAACCTTAACACAACAGAGGACCCAAAAATCGAGAGATGCTATGCACAAGCATGATACATTTGTACCTTGTTCAATTGAAAAGTTGACAGGCTAAGTTAATAACCATCTCTTTCCTACATAGTCTCTCCATCTTCCTGGATCATCTGCCAGTTCTCCAGTTCTGTTGATGTACAATCTCAAATTCAATTGTTAAAAAAAACCACGAGTTACCTTTCATCTTTTAACCACTGTTCATCCATCTTTTCCTGCCATCTCTCAGGTGGAGCTTCCAGCCATGCGTTGAAATACCGAACAATACCTGGATGTTCAAGTTTAGCTAATGCCTTGACTTCCCGCATCACCTTTTCACGAGCCAGTTCCCTATGATTTGGGGTGAGGAGAACAACAGAGATGTGGTCACATAAAGCAACAGCACAGTACAGAAATTTCTGCAAAGGAATTTAATCAAAGCTAGCCCAGTATAAATCAGGCCAGTAGTATTGCTCTTCACACCAAAAGACAGATAATGTCTTAAAAGTCCCCAGAGTAACTCCTTTAGGTTAGAGGTATAGAGGAGCAGTATGTGCTCGTAACAGCCAAATGTTTAGTCATCCCTTTTTCAATAATTACAGGCAGCAAAACTGAGAAGAAAAGGTTTATCTTGCTCTCAACTGTTCAGAATGATAGAAAAAAAGACCACTAAACAGCAATATTCTACAGGGATGTAGAAGACACTGACACAAAAGATGACAGATGGTAATAGCTTAGTATTTCTTTTTTAATTGGCATAACATAAGGAGACTGCATAAAGACTATTTCCATTCCCTGGACAGAAAAGCAGGTAGCCTGCTATCTTTTATCTTATTGAAGTAAATAATCTCTCTTCATAAGACTGTAATTGGATCAAAGTCAGATGGTTTTATTTAATGGGTTTGAATACGCTTGGAAAAGAAGAATTTAGGCTACCTTAAATTTCTGACCAACACCTTTAATCTTAAATAGTCACACTTATTTAACACATTAAAAAAAATAGTAATTCTAGATTTCATAGCTTTACCCCCTCCCTCTACTGGCCTGCCTTTTGCTGTTCTAACTTGAGATTTCCAGAAGCAGTGTCTCCCATCTCCCACTAAAAGGAACTGCTGCAAGCTCTGTGTAGGGTAATTCAGCAGCATGGCTTGACCACCTATGACTGAAAGAAAAGGTAGGGGTTGTGGGACCAGAAAATGAAACAAACGGACAAATGGAGTCAGAAAAGCTGGTGAGGGAGAGAGAAAAGAAAGAGAAGGTGGAGTAGGAAAGGTAAGGAGAGGAAGGAGAGAAGCAAATTAACAGTGCTACAAGTAACTGGTCCTGTTATCAAAGGTTCTATTCATCAAGGAAATCAAAGGAGTTCCCATGTAGCCGCAGCATCCTCACAGGGGTCCTGCTACGCAAGTATTTTAGCCAAGCAGGTCACCCTTCTGCTGTGATCACATATGCCAAATTCTCCATGCCAAAACTAAGTCAGGCCCCCCATTAAAAACTGTATCATTCATCCTAATGAAATATCTGGGAAATCAGTTCAGGAACAGATGGTTCAGTGTAGGATGGGCTCCCACCATTCATTCATTCATTATTACTACTGTATCTCAACAAGCTCATTCATTACCTGTTAGGTAAGCGGATCCTTTTGATAGCGTAGTTGCAGTCGTCCACTTTATTTCTGGCTTCAAAAACTACTCCAAAACCTCCACGACCCAGGCACTGAATTGGTTCAAAATCTGTCAGATACCTGGGAGGAGAAGGATGTGAGACAGAAAAATGGAGGGAGGATAGAGGAGAAAAATGTGTTAGTATAGATAGAAAAATAAAGTCATCTATGACGAAGAGTGAAATATTTCTGTACAAGCAAATCATGATGAAAGACTTGAAGCATCTCTTATCTTTTTCCCCTGCTCCCCCACTCAATCAATCAGATGGATACCTATTTATGAAATGGACAGTTGCTGATTATGCATTTATTCAGTGTGTATCACAACCCAGCAAGACGCACATGACAAACTGAAGTTTTTCAGAATATCACGTTGCACGCCTACTGGATCATGGACTGTGAATATGTAGCCTGAATTTCTACAGTCAAACTGGGTGGTGACAGCTGAATATTTTCTAAATCATGATTTGCCTTTAACCCCACCCCAAATAACTACTTTTGCAACTAGTCCTTCTAAGCATCCCTTCTGAAACATCACTGTTCTTAAACCTCACTTCCTTTCTTATTCTTCCTCATTTTAGATACTCCAGTTCTTACTTTCAGTGAGTTACAAATGTACAGGAAATGGTCACATTTTCTCCAGAGTATCATGGCATACCCCTATATACCCTTCTGCCTTCACCAACTCCTTCATAACAGCAACAAAGGTTAAATTCCAAATATAGTCTGCTTATTCTGCAGAGTACATAAAATATAATGTTTCCATCTGCAATTGCCTTTCTCTGCTTTAATCTGTAAGCACAGAAACAGAGAGAGTAAACACGGATTAAGACCTTCAAGAATGAATCTTCCATTTCACATATCAGTAGGAAATGTGAGAGCAACGTTCCTGATCATAGGTATCCTGTAGACTCTCTGGAATTGCTGAGACTAATCCTAACTGCAATCTCCTGTTGGTAATGTGGTAACAGGGTTCTTTGTGCCAGCTGCCAATTATCCTGCAAAGTCAGAGGACTAGGACTAGGGTAGGTAAGAACAAGTGAACATCTACTCTTTCCTCCAGATAGCATTAGTTGTCACACTACCTAAAAACCCTGTACACGTGGTGTTGAACTGAGCTCACCTTGACACGTATCCAGAGTTCTTGACGTCACTCCAGCTGCTGTCTTTAACATCCCCACAAGCGGTCTCATATTTACTATCAGTCTGACACTGTGTTTCAGATTCCTTCCGCAGCTAACAAGGGTTGCCAAAACAAGAACAAAAACGAACCAAACAAAAAAATTCAACTCCTTAAGTACTTGAGACCAGTTTGTCTCCTTGTACTTGTACCCCTAGATGTGGCATTAAATAATTTCAGTGTAAATATCTCCAAAGACGTCAGATACCATTGAAGCAGTCTAATCCGCTTGCTGAAGCAGTTAAGCAAATTGTACATGGCAGCTGACAGCCTTCACAGATAGATTAAACAATACATTTAGGCTTTAGATTTTGTTATCTCATTGGTAACTTATTAATACTACTCATTGCAGACTTAAAACCAAAAGAAAAGGCTAGAACAACATCTTCTCTATTTAGGATTCAGAAAAAAATACTTACTCTGCTGTGAGGATGGGGATGGAAAAGTTTGCGTACGATAAAAGTTGTGGCCACAATGCAAAATATAATGGTGCCAACAATTTCTTTCCACCAGTGAAGCAGAAGCACAGGATCTTTTTTGCGAATGTTCTTGTAATTTGTATCATCAAAAAATCTAACAGTGATCTGGGTGCTACGTTTATTTCTCTCTCTCTTGTAGTAGGGTAAGTAATAACCATTATCTGTGTATAAAAGACACAAAGAGAGCATAGATTTACTTGTAGGTAACAACAAAACAATTTTGTCTTCTCATTAATAGCCTTCCTCAACAGACACAGGGTAATTTTGTTTGCATGCCCTATGATTTTAAATGGCACATAAGCAAATTCAGTTAATCAAGGTTGTGGACTCCAAGGCAACTATGTCTCCCATCACAGTTTACCACTTCAGAAGGCCTGGCCACTGATAGCTTTACACCAGAATATCTTCCCTATGGAAAACTTTATACCACCCAGCTGACTCTCTAGCACTGTTAGCAAATTCTGAAAAAAATAATTCATAAGCTTTTTCCACTCAGACCAACTACCAGTGGCAATGACAGTACACTCAATACCTCTGCAGTAGCAATTTCTGGCACCCTGAAATGCTTTGTGTGGCACTAACTATACATAAACCACAATATGGAAATCCTAGTTTGGGCAATATTGTAGTTCATTAAATGTTAAAAAAAAAATACACACATTTAAGATCAAACAAATGGCCACTTACTGAATTTCACAGATAACAGAATGGGTAAACCTGGCTATCTGAAACACTTCAAAATTTGGAACTTCCACCTACCATATGGGTACTGCAGAACCGAAAGCGCTCCATTACTGTACTCTTCATGAGAATACTTGTCATTGCTGAGACACTTATCAAACTCATCAGACCCCACCAACACTGGAGTCCTGGAAGGAGAATCTAAGCATAGAAGAGACACAATTTCATGAGATGAACTGTTGTAAAAATTCTGTTCTTACATTAATTTAATGAGAACTCCAATTGCATAATCTTAGAAAATGTCTCTTGGACCAGACCATGAGAACCAAAATTCATGCAAGGAAACATTAAGAAGGGTGTTTTAAGGTAACAGTTACTTAACACCTCTCCCCCTTGCCAAAATAATAGTGTTGGATGAGTCAATTCACTCATATTCACATCACTACAAAAAACTTCCTCCTCTTTTTGTTGAAGATCTTGATTTGGAAGACCCAACATTTAATTATTAAAAAGACCCTAACAAATCCATAGTAAAATCAAGCAGACATTAAAGATTTAATTTAAAAAAATTAAATTATTAATAAAGCACAGAGATAGTTCCTGAAGTGGTTTAAAGCTGGAAACATTAGACTAGTTTGAAACGTACTGGAAATCAGAAAGATGTCCTGTCTTTTCAGAGGTAAGACAGTAAATGAAACTCTGAATTGTTACTTACGGATTAAAGGTTTCCATTTGATTTTGGGAAGAGGAATAATTGCATTATCATTCCTGGATTCCAGAGCCTTTGGGTTAGTTGGGAATTTCTCAGAAATTCTGACTGATGACTGAAGATACAACTGGCCCCTGTACATACCTAAGTAATAAACCAGAGAACATATTAGTCTTAAGATTTAGTTCTCTTCACCCCCAGTATAAAATTGTCCAGTTAAAATATGTGGTTAAAAACATTTTTGAAAATATTTCTTTATATTCTGAGAATCCGAAATACTGACTCTGATTGCTAGGCTGGATAAATTCAAGTAATACGTTTTCTCTGTTCTAGAAAAGCAAGAGATCAGGACATCCCATTTTCACTGTTGGAGGGCTAGTGCTACAATAAAATGCCAGGAATTTTTAAGAGCTATAAAGCCACTTGGGCTTTGCATAGGTAAGACTTCTTTCAAACTTCCCACTCTTGTTAATACTGGTAGATTATTCCTCAACAGCCATTACCAGGATGGCTGGAACAATCTGGCTTCTTCCTAGTGTTATTTTTTATCGGTGTAACCACTAACAGGAAAGCTGCAAGGTGTAAAGACTTACAGAAAAAGGCTAAGGCAAACAAATTCTTAGAAAACCAAAGCACGTTTACCTCCCGTAGATAGATAGACAGCTGACAGGAAGAAGGACCTGGGGCCACTCTACTTCAAATTGTCACAAACCACATCAAATGAATTCTGACAGCTGGATGAAAACTTAGTCACATAAAATCTTAACTGAAATTTCTTCATGGTAAGTTAGTGTAATCAGTGTAGAGGAAAAAATGAATGTGACAAACTGGCAGGCTGGAGGGAGACACTGCTTATTGCTTACTGAGCAATAAAACTGCCTTGTTAAGTATAAACCTATCTTTAAAAGTTTCAAGACTTTCAATTATCTCCAATGTACTGAAACTACAAAGCAGTGAACATTTCAGAATCAAAACGGAAAAGGTTTATGGTTTTAAAATGTTTTGGTTTTGCAAAAGGAAAGAAAAATAAAGTCAAGCTATAACTATCACTGTTTAAGCTAAACAGTCATAAATATTAATTCTGCCATAGCCAAAGGTATACTGTACCTTCTGTAATTGTCAGAAATTCTAAGATGGGTACACAGAACTCTGACTTTGAATGACAACAGCAGAGATGAGCAGAGCAGGCTAGGAAAAGATAGGAACTCATCTCTACCTTTTGAAAGTTTTTAAGTCAAGTCAAAGTGCCTTTCTGGAATATATACGTTAGCGAAGTCTCAGTTGTGGGTCTTTATAAAGCAATGTAGGCTAAATTTAACAGTCTTCATTATGCAGAATATCAAGATTGGACATGTTACAGCTTCTCTTAACTGTAATCTATCAGTACAGAAAGCTCTGCTGTATTACAACCTCAACAGAGAAAAGAGCACTGTCTACTACAAAAAATACTGCAGTCAGTGTCTCACCTAAATAGACGCTGGATTCTGTGGCCCCTCTGGCAGCTTCGACAAGATCTTCTTCATCTTCCAGTACTTCATTGTTCGCAGTATAACTTGTGTCATCAAACAGACTGATTGGAATTACTTTGCCATCCTTAACCAGCCATGCAGAAGCAATTGGAGTGCAAAACTGAAGAAGAGAGAGGTAACTGGAAAATTAATGTTGTATTAACTAAATATTGTATAACAATAATGCTAAACAATGTGCTTAAATTCCTTGGTTTAGTTTTTGTAACAGATGTAGCAGTTCAAAGTATGAACTTCAGTTAAAAGGATTACAAGCAGATGTGTGCTTCTTTACAAAGCCAGCACCTGAAACCCAAGATGAAAGATATCGTCTATGATGCTGCAAAACTTCTACTTTTGTAACATTTAATATTCTTTCTTTTGCCCTACCTGGTACTCCCATTCCAGATGTCCTCCTCGTCTGTTAAAAGCCATCACCTTCCAGTCAGCTACTGAGACCTTTATCACTGTATCTTTCATCATAGCTTCCTGCTCATCCACATCCGAAATAATTTTTGTTTCTTCTTTGTTCATATTTGATTTAAAATTGCTTTCAATATATCCTGCCCTAGTTTCAATATCTGGGACATAGCGTAGCTCGAAGTGACCAACGCTGAAATTCCACCTAAAAGAAAAAAAGAGAAAAACTCTGTAGAAACAATTCATATATTCCAAGGAAGTCCCAAATCCGCCATCCAGAAGATTCTTAAACCTATATTTGGCCCATATTTTCACAGTAAATTCTCAGATTGTCAGGAGAACACAACTGTACCAGGAGGGGGAGTGCTAATCCAGAATACAAATGAAACAAGCTGAGAAATCTTGTCCAACATGATGGGAGAGTTAAGAAAACAGCTGGTAAAGTAGGGCCAATGGCATTAAAGGTTTAGTTCATGGATAGAGCAATTAAAAATCACCAAGTAGTACAGCTGGGTCCGTTTAGTAGGAAAACGTTATGTAGCTGATGACAACAACAAATATAAAGCATTTAGGACGCAGCATTCTACACAAGACATATTGCTCTTTGTTAATAAAGCAGATTTAATTTGAAACATAAGGTTTTTCAAGCTGAGGGAGAGACAATGCCTTTTTTGTTTGCTTTAATCCCACATACAACCTAACACTGAATTTCTTTGACAGGTACTTCATGAAACAAGGACTGCTCGTGTCCCACAGGTTAACACTGAAAAAAGACAACAGTATAAAGAACACAGAGTGGTCTTGCACAGCCAAAAGATATTTAATTTTTGTAAACCAACAAATTAGGGCAGAAACAGAAAATTATTTTCAAAAAGAGAAAGAATAAATATTTTTTTTTTTCCATGATATAGCCGGATGCTGTAGAGAAGATACAGATGTGAAAGGATGGCAAATTTGTGCCTTCAGCAGCAAGAAGGGGGGAAATATTTCTAACAGTATGTTTGGGTACTCAGAGTTTCTTAGAACCAGTCTAGCAACCACCAGAAGCCCAAACTGTACGGTAAAAGTTTGGCATATTTTATATATTCAGTTGATTTACTCTTAAGTTTTTCTTTCTCTGGATTAAAACTCCAGATCTATCCTGTAAACTCCATAGCAGCCATAATGTGTCACCAGGAAAGCACCTCTGTTTCTGACTACAAAGACAGGAAGATTCTGGTGTCCAAGACATCGTACTATGTTTTTGAAAGAGATGTATGAAAGAAAAAGCATGTTGTTATGACACACCTCGCCCTGCCAATATCAGTCTCCAAGAACCACGGAACCCAAGATTTCCCTTTACAGACATCTGACCTGCTAATCTATTGGAATTCTAATTAGGTTATCTCTGATACACTACAGATACACAACCTGTCAAATGATGCTGCAAACAGAAGAGGGAGTAGGGGAACAGGGAATGACTAGTCCTCCACTAAATTGTTGGGCAGTTACTGTATCTATGTATGGCAACCAGCCTTTTAAACCTGTATTTTATGAAGTGGGGGTTGGGTTTTTTTTTTTTTGTAGTAGAAATCATGTCTGTATTTTTATAGAAATCTTGATGTATTAAAACGTCAATGTGACAGCAATAGGAAAGAAGTCACAGACTGACCCAGTTTCTACAGCTTGTAAAGAACAGACCACCTACATTTGAAATGAACAAAGTAGATTTAAGAATGGGACTCTTAAAAAAAGACTGAAGACATTTTAAAATATCAACTTATAACGAAAGCGAAAGACATCAAGTATAAAAAAAACCAGTGACAGTTACCATGAGTAGGTAAAGAACTTAAGAGTGAATCAGTAGGTCATAAGAAGACTTTTAAACTGTCTCCTTTTGTACAAGAATCAACAGGTAGAACGAACAGTGACATTTGCCTTGTGCAGTACAGTAGTGACAAACTTTCAAGGTCTGTAAGGAGAAGGAAAGTAATTTTCATTTGATTTAGAGGGAATAAATATGTGCACACACCTTTTCTGTCTAATCAGCTACGAAACTGAAGTTAAAGATATTTTTCAAAAGCACTGTAAGAGCAAAGGGGTTAGATCCTAGCTAATAGTCTGCTGCATTCCTTTGGTCAGACTGTTAACCTAAACTCCCTTGTGCAATTCCTAGTCTAATGAGAGTTAAAAGGTCAAATCCTTAAAACATTATGTATTAATAACTTACCTCTATCAGATTGTTTCTGAACAATTCTTACACTTACTTTTCATTGCCACTGCGTGGTCCAACAGCACGGACTGTTTTCTGGGTTCGGTGTAATAGGAGAGTCTCTTCCTGTTCTGTTTCATCATCATCCCACCGACGACAGCCCATAGCTGAGCAGATGTACTTCACCTAAAGGACAAGGCAAAAGACTCGCACATGCTTTGAAGTTCTGAAGAACTTCAAGACAAATAAATGTAATTAACAGCAATATTCAAAATGAACTGTCCTTACAACAGATTTTTGGCTCACAGGCAATTTTGAGCTCCATGATTTTAGGTGTCTGACTTGTGGGATGTTGAAAAGCCTGGCTTAAGAGATAAAGGCATCTCAGAACTAGAATTTTCAAGAGATTCTACGAAGTCTACAGTTTGGGCTATTTTGACCACCTTTTGACATTCTGCACATACTTCTAACAGAAAGAAATCTCAGGTCTCTCTTTTCCCACTATTTCTATGGATGTTGACAAAACATTCCTACAAGACCCACAGCATAATTCTGCTTTCATGCTGTATTTGTCTCAGCATAACTATTAGCTTAATGAAGTACTATTGATTTATATAAAATAGTGCAGTCTTCCCCCTTTGCCTTGCCAGCTACTAAAGGGGAAAGAAGGCATTACTTAACTTTCACAGTCATACAGACTTTGCAACAGTCCCAATCTCAAACTGAATCTGGATTACATGGGCAACAGTATTTTGAAAAGCGAGTTGAACACATGTTCAGGATGTCTGAATCAACATCAGACTGCCAAAGACAACAGACTGCCCAACTCTTAACAAGGAAGAGTCAGGCACTATTTCCTGTATGAGGTACCTTTGCTACTGTGGGCAAAAGCCAGGAATCAAAGCAGAAACACAAATTTCCACTTCCTGAACAGTGAGGGAGGAGCAGTCTGCTGGTACACAGTGCCCTCTGCTATCAGTGAGGAAATCAAAATGATTTCATGAACTATTGTTTTGCGCCTATGCTTTTTTTACTAGTGATCACTCTACACCATGCCACAGAAATATTCTACATTAAAATGTATGATCAAAATGAAAAAACCCCCACTCATTTTCTGGAAAACAAACACTGGAAGTATAAAATTTTTAAACGGAATCGATTTTTTTAACTTGTTTTAAAACGCACCGATGTTTCTGACTTAGCAAATGTCTGTTCTTCAATACACAAAGCGTATGACTTCAAAATGTAAGGAGAACTTCTAAGAGATACTAAACTCGCTGACAACTACAAGTCTTAAACTTTTGCGTATGTTGAACATCTTTCTTGTTTTCAACGAGATATCCCTCGTTAGTTGTGAAAAATCTGAAATTAATTGTGAAAAGAATGTGTAACCTAAAGCCTTCTTTGAGATGCAGTAAGCTGAACAGCAAAGTCTATTTCAAGCAGAGCCATATGATAAAGCTGAACTCCTCTCCCAGCTTGGTACAAAGGGGTCATCCCTCTTTTTCCCCCCCTCACTCACCTCTGGTCGCAAAACCCCTGTCCCTTCCCTTGTGCTGGCTCTGGCACTCCCCAACCCCCTAATGAGCTAGCTACAGCTAACCCAGCACAAAACTAATCCAATAAAAAGTGACCAGTTTTCTGTTGGGTTAGCAAATTGAATCACCTTAGCAAAGGGTGAGACAAGTGTCAATGCCAGCAGAGGGGATACAATGGGAGCTCACACGCAGAGAAGACTGCAGTGAGGGGCTCAGCCATACCATCTAACTGCACCAGCTGTTAGCCTTACTCCAGCCTGCTGCATTAGTACCAAAGAAGCTCAGATTCTGCTCTGTTGTGCATACAGTTACAAACTTGAGCTGTACTGCAGTTTAAACCTGAAGAGCAACCTGTTTGCAAGACAGTACTTCAAACACACATACACAAGGCAATTTTTCAGGCTCCTACCTTCCCTGAGTATGAGCTCAGCCCATAGGTTGTCAAAGACTTCCCCCCAACTAAGACAACGTCTTCACCAAATTTGTAGGATGACTCAAGAAGAGATTCAACTGTGAAAGGAACTGCTTCCATGCTTTCTCGATCCCGATCCCACTGGAAAAGGTCCCCATCCAAGGAAGGGATTATCATCTTATTTCCAAATACCTAAAATAATTTAATTGAAGGTTAGCTACCATTTAACCACAATTTTATCAAAACACACAGATCACAAATGGAAACAGAAACACTGTATAAGCAAGTACAGTGCATTATATTCCAGTGTCCTATTTTATGGTTTCATATCCTGGAGTCTTACTTTTCAAAGTTATACTCAAGATAGAAAACTTTCAGGCGTTTAAATCAAATATGTATTTCACTATTCTTAGTTAAAAAAACAGTTCAGTGTGTGACACTTCTTCTACTTTAAGCAAAGCATTTTAAAGCTCAGTCTGTTGATAGATTACTATTCACCCAAACTACAGAAAATACGATCCGAGAAGAAGTATTCTTGAAGAGACAGTCACTGGCTAATGTGCAAATTTTGCAGATTATCTGTCATAGTTTTAAGATAGTGGCATTGTAGGTAAAGGTTTACTTCATTGGGTTTTTTTTCCCCGAGTTGGTTTTCTGCTAAACACAGAATCAATCATTTTCTCTACATCAGAATTCTGAATTTCGTTTTAAAAGAAAAGCTAAGGCTCTATGTGAAGTCTTTTACAATTAATGACTACTCTAAAATATCCTCAGGTAAAGCAGAGAGAGCAATTACTGAGATCAGAGTGCACATTTCACCTTTGCCTTTCCAGACAGTTAAATCTAACTTCTCGTTCCCAGAATTTCTTATGTTTAAATATACCATTCCTTTAAAACTTGCCTGGCTTTTTCTTAAACACACAAGTAGTAAAAAAAAAAAAAAAATAAAAAAAAAAAATTCTTCACCAGGGTATGGCGTTTCATCCATTACACTCAGATTTTCAAGGAGCTCCTAGTTCGGAAGTATGAGTCATTGTCAATGAGTACTAAGGGACTTATTAAGAAACTCATTATCAGCATGATAGACCATAACTAACACTGTGGAGCCACAGTGGCTGTGCCCATCAAGAACAGTGAGAAATTGTAATCCACATAATCTTAGCTTTTGAGGATATGGATTAACATGGAAGATTTTAATGCTTTTTCAGAACCTCTGTCCATTTGGACAGTACCCTACAACATAATTACACTAAATTCAGATACTTTACACATTAAGATTTAAAGAATACTTCTGGTACATGTTTATTAGTCACTTCAAATAAAATACTCCTGCTCAGACTCCAAGGCACAGATGTGTATTACGAAGCCATACAAAAGATGCAGAACATTTCTGGTTATTATTTCTGGAACCACTGTGAGGATCTGAAACCACATCTTCTGCATGATTAAAATTCTCTCTAACATGAAACTTTTTATTCCTTTAACTGGGTCACAGATAAGCAAACAGCATTAAGCAAAGTCAGGATTCACCTAAACATGCAGGGAAAGACCGACATTGTAAATGCATGTATGTCATGACTAATACCTCTTCTTACACTGTTTGACACACCTCATTCAAAGAGGAAATTTAGGTTAGTTACCTGACAATGCTGGTGACTGTATTTAAGATCACTAAAGGATCCAACACTGATGCTTTTTGGCTTTGAAAAGCCTCATGATAACTGACAATTAAAATACAAACTCTCAGGAACACGTGTAATTGAAGAGATGACAAAAATAAACCCCTGAGAGAAGCGGCAACGCTCTTTACAAAGCAAAATGAGGTATGCTCTTTCCCTCCCAGGTATTCACCTTATGGCAAAAAAGGCCAAACATCCTGGAAGAGACATTGCATGAGATCTGTGATGCACCAGAAATGTTGCATTATGGCCTACCACTGGGGAGGAAAAATACACACACACGGCTCTTGTGGTTTAACCAGGACAGCTCTATACATACCCTTACAGAAACAGACCAACATAAAAGCAAAAATTTGTGCAGAGAGGGGTCATTTGTAGAAATCACTTATCAGTGGAAAAATAAAGCAAACAAATAAGGTTTATATAAACATTCATATTCAAGACCAGCCTTGCAATCTCGAGAAACAAAGGAATGCAGATTTTGGAAAATACTCTTCTAAAAACAAAAGATGCCAGTGCCAAAGTTGCAGCTGTAACCATGTTGGAGTATCTTGTTAAAACATTCAACACAGAAGAGTAATACCATCAAATGTTTTATAATATATTCTTTCAGAAATGCATAATAATTTTGATGACAACTTTTAGCCTGTTACTTGCATTAATAAATCCTCTATAAGGTTTCTCCCTGCACATGGTCCAGATACCTGCAAGTAGTTTGGACGCCTCACCTCTGGCAATATGAGATATTCCATATGTAAACATGAATGAAAAGCAAAGGTTCTTTCTATAAGCACATTTCCAAATAGACAAAAGCCAACTCATCCCCTGTACCACTGTCTCAGCGCGCAGAGCCCAAGCCCAGCAAACCCAGCGATCAACTGACGTCCAAGTCAAATCCTGAAGAAATTCTTCTGGCCATCAGTCAGCTAAATTCATATTGCACGGTCAAACTAGACATGTGGCAGTGGCAGCTAGACAGCCCCTTGCAAGTTCAGACTTTCAGATATGCTTGCTGGAAGCCACAACTGCAACGGCTTTGTAATGCAGTGTGTTCCAAGGGCTGCAGACCATCCCATCAGTTCGTGAAGAGAAAAGGCAGTGGTACAAACTGTCCATAAATCACTGCTGAGCAAGGCAGACTCTCAGCAGGTAACTCTGAGAGCTCTGGGGACAGTGTGAGACTTGTCACCTTAAGCTTTTCCCCTGTCCTGAAGCTCTTGCTCCAGGGCCCGAGTAAGAAATTTTCTACTAGCAAACAACAGGAAAAACATTGGCCACTTCTTCGAGCCACACACCCAAATGCCCAACATGCTTCATGAAGCTCACTCAGCAACACACATTTGTATACTCCCAAGATATGGGTCAAATCAGGTCATGGCTTGCACGCCTTCAAAAATTCTCTGACAGTGGGGCACTGCCTGCTCATCTGTTAAAACCTTGGTCCCCATAAGCTGTGAAGGACAGATGAGACCGCTTCGGTCAGCTCTGCTGATCACCTGCCCATGCTCCCAACCTTGAGGGCACCTACGGGAGCAGCACGTCCTGCATGACATTGGGAAAGAAAGGCTGAGAAAAGACACAACTGCTGTTGGTGAACACATCAGGAAAGAGAGCACAGGCAACAGAAAGAGCTACTGCACTGAAGGACAATGCCAGAGTACGAGCAGATGGGGTTAAATTGACTGTGAACAAGTGCAAGCTAGACATTTCGGTCACTAACCATCACAAACGTAGTATTTCACAACAGAAACAGAATGGGGTGGGGGGTGGGGGTGGTGGAAATCCCCTTCTTTTAAGATTAATCTATCTATAAATGGGATTACATGACATGGTGCTGAAAAGGGACTGCACCTGATTACCACAAAGTGGTCTGTTACTACAACAGCTTTATTTGAAGAATGGAGCAGGTATGTAAATGTGCCTACTTGCAGGTGCCCACATACACACATAACAAAAGGCATTTGTGGCCACTTGTGCTGACATCTTCTAAAAGAGCAGTTTAGCCAGAGGCTTCAGAAGGACATTAATAATAACAACTCCCGAGTTATGCAGCTCATTCTCTGGTACATCAGAAGCAGCAAAGGGACTTTCCTTGAAAGTACTAGCAACTAGCATCGGCATGCAGCTCAGGTAAAGGAATGACATCACCCTGTATCTCAAAAGCATTACCTCATCTCCTAATCCAAGGAGTGAGTCACCCAGGCAGTCAGCTGCAAATCTCTTGGCACAGAAAATGTAGGTTACCACGATGCACTTACACATTCCTCTGATCTGTCAATGTAAATAGCTATTTGTTCAGCTTCACTGGTCAGCAATATGGCACATAATTGTTAAGTGGCTTGTCTTTCAGAAGTAACAGTTTAAAAAAAAAAACAACCCACATTAACTATCTAGCCCTAAATGAGATGCTGCTCTTTTGCTCATTAAGAGTTTGAAGCTGAAGTTCTCTATTGGCTCGGCGCAGGGTGCCACAGCCCTATCAGCGGCGCTGGCTGCTCAATCTCCAGGCCGACGGGTGAGGTAATGCAGTTTCTAAAAAGCCTTCACAAAAAAGCAAAAAGGCATAACGATCCGAAACTGCATATGCTACCAGGGAATTTGCTGTCTAGACTCTTTACTGGAAAGGAGGGCACCGCATGCGAGGTTCCACAGCAGGTTGATCGGTGCAGGAAGAAAGCTGCTGATTTATAGCAGTGGAAAAAAAAGAGGAAAAAAAATCGTGTAAACAAAGATCAAAACAAGCTGAAGTACTAAAGCCTCCTTGAGCTGTTTAACAGTGTGACATTCACTTCCCATGCCTAACACTCATTCTCATATGAAGCAAAAATCAAGCCTGCTCACCTGCAGACATACCCGAGACAAGTCTGGTGCCAAAACAGTCAATATTATCATTTTCAGATGGGCTGGACTTTCCAGTAACTTCAAGGAAATAACTAAGCACAGGTACAATATTTTCCTTAGATTAGGAAGTGTTACATCTTTATGTTTTTCTAACACTTCAGCTTGTGGTTTTCAAACCTTAGTCTTACAATAAACTGCGAGAGCTTCTTTCCAGTTACTAATTAACTAAGACTAGCCTAGATGATCTTAAATGATAAGGGTACCAATTTTTCTCCTCTATGATTATCTCTACAATAGGATTACTGTAACAAACAGGATCAAAGCCAACATCAGGCACGTTCTTAAGAAAGCAACTTCTCAGTGAGAACTATGTCTTTTAAGTCCCTTGAAAATTAATCTAGGCAACATATTAAAAGCCACATATGTCAGCTTCACACTAAAGGGTATAAACAAGAGTTTGCACAAACAAAGCTGAGAAAGAAAGCAATCATTCTATGTTCCACATTTTTTGAAAAAATTCACAGGCATACAGTAATACAGATACACCCACTATAAATGTTTACAGATTTTTCAGGCGAGAGATATATATATGTACAAACACACTGGGCAAGGTCTAGAGATGTCCCTAGTTCAGGCTGGTTTTTGGTATGCATGCATGCAGGTATCTGCACAGATGCACTGGTTTATGACCTCCTTCCAATATAAGAGTTTGTTTCTCCTCTTCAGCTTGTATTTCAGGACGTTAATTCATCGGTTTTCCCTTCAGCTACCTGCAGAAATCCTGGAGCACAGGGTACTACAAGGGTGACAGCATACTATTACGGACTGGCAAACCCTCATCAAACAGGAGCAGACTGGGATGAAGGGGCCAACTAAAGTCTAAGGAGATATTTTTCTTCAAACTTTCTGCAAGGCCCACAACATCACTGCTACCTTAAGAAGAGAACAAAGACCCAGGCACCAGCACAATCTTTTGAAAAACAAAGGCTCTTGAGTTTAAGCTATTCCACTACCTAAAGTACTGGTAAAAACCCAAAGTATTCTTCAGAGCATACAGTGCTGTTTAACCAGCCAAGTAAGAAGAAAATTGACTGCAAAGAGGAGTCCATGATTTACATCAGTAAAATGACCTTCTGAGACATGTTCAAGGCCAATGAGGAAGCTAAAGTAGAAATACCAACAGACAAGTCGTTGTTTTGTCTAAAAAAACTTTCCTTCTTGTGAATGCCATTACTTCTGATCTCAGCACTGCACTGTTTACAAAGTGCGTATCCGTTCCTGACCACCTCGTGTTTCAGTTAACCAGCATATGTACCCAGACAGTCTTCAAGACCAGGACTGTGAGAAAGGCTACACGTGGACATCTGATGAATCAGTATTTGATGGAGCAGTTTATGGAGGCAGGATTTAGCAGCCTTCCTCTACTGAAGAGGCAAAAGCCGGTGCCAGAGCAGCACATCAGTGAAGCCATGGAAATAGGTTTCATCTCAGCTGGTGTGTGACACAGGAAAAGGGCACACCAGCTCTGCATAGCAACAAGTGAGTGCAGATGTTTCTCAGTCCTGAGGATGATTTTTACCATCAGGCTGTACAGCACACCCAGTAACAATTCACAGGATCTGTCAAGTGACCAAATCTGGTCCCCTGCTCCTGCCCATGTTAAGATCCTTATGACAGAAGTTTCTATCCATCATGGTCTTTCTTCTCCTTCCACTATCACCCTTACTCCATGAGCTGGTAGTTTCCATTTAGTATTTCACTGGTTAGAGAAGCCTGAACCAAGTCATAATTTTCATGGCCCTATATTTTGTGTATGATGAGCGCATGAAGTGATGCTGTAATCCTGTGCCTGGATGAGTACTAGAGAACTCATTTGAAAACTCCTTCTCTCTCCTGAAAGCAACACCTGCAACGTTCTTCCAAGAACTTCAATAAATGACTACAGTTGGTATCTCTGTCATGATTCCACACTTCAGATCTTAAAATCTGATCAGGTGTAAGCTACCAGAGTCCCAACAAAACTGTCTTTTACACAAACAGTGCAAAAAGCAACAGATGACAGAAGCACAGTAGCTTCAGAATTATAGTGTGCTCCTGATGCTGGAGAGTATCTTGTTCAGCTTAAGTTTGCCATTAAAAGAATCAGTACTACTCTGTCCTCTGCCCTCCCTTGAAGAGCCAGGCAGGGAATTGGACCAACTGCAGCGTGTTAACTAGACCACCCCAGCTTCAAAAGAGATCAGGTCCCCAGTACTATTTGCTGTGCAATCAAACAGAGCCTTCTTCTGAAGACTAGCAAACTAAAATACCACCATTACTTTAATCATAGTCAAACAAGACTTGGGGTTTTGACTACAGAGATGCCAGCCTGTTCTGCTGCCATGGTAACAGACTTTTAAAAACTCTTCTCTTTAATAATAATAAAAAAACTCAACACATGCACTGTGCTTTAAGAAAGACTATTTTGACATTATTCCATCCCCCTCTAACATTGTATGTTTTATTAATAAGAAAAGACTGCAAGAGTCTTCTGGAACTTAAGAGCAGTCCTCCCTGAGAGAAAATGGTGCTGCTGCTACTGAGCCCATCACTGAGCTCCTTAAAACTAATAGCACACAAGGGAGAAGATAGTGAAGAAAATGAAAACTACCCCAAGACCTTGTCTCTACAGAAACAGGCTCTATGCAGAAGCTCATTAACCACCATGTCAAAATTGGTACTCATATTGGGTTTGCATGGCAAGGTTCTGGTAGCAAGGGGGCTACAGGAGTGGCTTCTTGTGAGAAGTTGCTAGAAGCTTCCCCCATGCCAGACAGAGTGAACGCCAGCCAGCTCCAAGATGGACCTGCTGCTGGCCAAGGCTAAGCCCATCAGTGATAACTGTAGCACCTCTGGGATAACGTTTTTAAGAAGGAGGAAAAGAAAACTGCACAACTGCAGCTGGATTGAGGAGCGAGGCGGTGGGAGAGCAGCAGCCCTGCAGGCACCCAGAGCAGGATAGGAGGAGGCTGGAGCAGCCCCAGGCACTGGAGCAGAGGTGCCCCGGCAGCCTGTGGGAAGCCCACAGCAAGGCAGGCTGTGCCCCCGGCCCATGGAGTTCCATGGTGGAGCAGATATCCACCTGCAGCCTGGGGAAGGCCCCACACCGGGGCAGTGGGTGCCCCAAGGAGGCTGTGACCCCGCAGGCAGCCAGCGCTGGAGCAGCTCCTGGCAGGGCCTGTGGCCCCATGGAGAGAGAAGCCCAGGTTTGGGGCAGGTTTGCTGGCAGGGCTTGTGACCCTCTGGGGGACCCACACTGGAGCAGGCTGTTCCTGAAGGACTGCACCCTGTGCAAGGGACCCATGCTGGAGCAGGCTGTTCCTGAAGGACTGAACCCTGTGGAAGGGACCCACGCTGGAGCAGTGTGTGAAAAACTACAGGCCGTGAGAAGGCCTGATGTTGGAGAAGTTCATGGAGGACTGTCTCCCGTGGGAGAGACCCCACGCTGGAGCAGGGCAGCAATGTGAAGAGTCTCCCTCTGAGGAGGAAGGAGCAGCAGACACAGCTGTGAGGGACTGACCGCTGCCCCATTCCCTGTCCCCTGCACTGCTGGCAGGAGTGGGGAGAGAGTTTGGGAGCGAAGCTGAGCCTGGGAAGAAGGGAAGGGTTGGGGGGAAAGGGTTTATAAGGTATGTTTTTATTTCTCATTATCCTACTCTGATTTGATTGGTAATAAATCAAACTAATCTTTCCCCATGTCCACTCCATGAGGGTAACCAGTGAGTATCTCTGTGTCCTCATCTTGACCCATGAGCCCTTTGTTATATTTTCTCTCCCTGGCCCAGCTGAGGAGGAGAGTGATAGAGGGGCTTTGGTGGGCACCTGGCACCCAGCCAGGGTCAACCCACCACAGAGCTGTTCCAGTATTGGGATGTTTTAAGATGATGTTTTAACTGCATTACCACCTCCCCCAAAGCTCTCCTGCAGACTACCTGGGCTCCTATGGGACCACCTGGGAGCTAAGCAAGATGCTTCTCTTCAGAGATGGGGAGAATGGGCAATAGCAGAAGCCCATGTCACTCTGAGGGTCCAGGATTCAAGCTGATCTCTGCCAGACTTCGTGTGTTTCTTCCCCTGGCCTTACCTGGACAGGGTGCTTTTTTTGGTAAGGACACAGAGTCAATGCCTCTTCAAAGTTTAAGTCACAGAGCAACTCTCATAGGAAAAAGGGAGCCCCAACACCAGAGAAGAACAGAACACGGCAAATGCAGTCTTGTCTTTCAAGGATGCAAGGAAAGCAGAGTGCACAAAGCATGCAGTGACTCTGACAGGAAGATTAATAGTTACCTGCCTATGGAGGACAAAGTCCAGAAGAAATTCAGTAATGAGATGTCAGTGGCTGTATTGCTAGAGGAATGATTTTCTAAACTAAAATGCTTAGAACTGGAAACAGGCACTTTCTTTTACAGACAAAGATATAGGTGGGAAGTTCAAAAAGGCTTTAAGGCTGAGTAAATCACTTTGTTGTGTATTGGGCAGCTGAGGTCCAAATATCTAAGTTATCCATTCCCTGTGCTGAAACATGTATTTGTCTAGACATCACTAGAGTCAATCCATTTTAAGATCTGTAAACACTAGAACTGCTTAACAGCTGATACAAAACATGCAGTGTACCATATGTAACTGTATGTAAAACTGTAAATATGTATGTAGAAATGTAAACATGTAAAAAAACAAGCTCTCTCCCTGTCCTCCTCTTGACCCATTAGGTGAAGGGTCTAGAACACAAGTCTGAGAGGAGCAGCCGAATGAACTGGGGTTGTTTAGCCTGGAGAAAAGGAGGCTGAGGGGAGACCTTATCACTCTCTATGATCTTAAAGGTCTTTTCCAACCTAAATGATTCTATGACTCTACTATAAAATATAACTAAACAACAGAGCAGGGAGCTGATGGTAAACGTCCTTGCCAAGATTTGCAGCATTTTGACCATGTCTGTGAGCACAACAAATGAAACTTGGTCATAAACATTAGCCCAGAGTGACTCTGAAAAACTCTCTGGGCTTTGTTCAAGGCAGAGCATCACTTGTGAGACCTAGGGTTGAGTGCTCTGACACCATACAAGCCACAAGATCTTGTTCTGTAGCTTCCCACATGTCTCCTAACGGAAACCGTCGTCCCCCCAAACATCCTCACAGTACAAGTGAGAGGACACACGTCAGCACTTTATCAGAGCTTTATCAGTGCTAACTACATCAAGTGTCAGCTAGAACGCCACCAAGTTAGAAGTCTTTTGTTTAGGGGTTTTTTTTTAAATTGAAAAAGATATTGAACTAAGATGACGGTCTTTAAAAGATGTGTAGTTTTGATAAACAGACAAGACCACTTGCCTAAGCAACAGCCCTACTTGTCACCTCGGCAAAAAAAAAAATGAATGATGTGTCATCATACTAACCACTAACTCAGCTCAGGCATCCATCAGCACTTCCCTTTCTCCACAGGTTTACTACTTCACATTAGTAAGTTTGGTTGGTTGCATTTCCTAGAAAAACACAACTTCTCGCTACCTAAATTTTTTTAAAACACTTAAGTCTTTTGCTGATGAGTTTTTGTCCACTGAACATCATTAGAAGTTTATTTTCAGGAGAATTACAAATTATGTTTTTTAGTTTCACCAAGAAAGCAGCAAAGGTCTGTACTCAGAAATCCACAGGTCTCTAGTAAATTTCCCAAGCCCATCACTTCTTTATGGCCATGCACACTGTGCATGTTTCCTGCAACACAAATGAAAAGAACCACTTTTGGCATCAAGAATCATAATTTATCTGTGTAATTAAAAAGCAGTCACATCTATTCTCTTCTTGTAAAAGACAGGCTCCACTCTCCCTGATAGCCCTAATAAGTCTTTTCTGCCTCAATTGCAATTAGAATTTATCTTCTTTTGAAGTATAGTTCTGGACACTCACTTCTTATTCATTATGAGCTTTTCCAGGACCATTTAAGACACTAGTATCTCTCTCTACCCACAGGCAGCGCAGGACTGCATTTCCTTCCCCTCCAGAGGAATCAAGATAGCAGCTGATAACCTGTCACAGAATCTCTTAATACACAGTATTCTCAGTTTTAAACTGGTCACATCCAACCTTCAACAAAATTGTTGTTATCAAGTCCCATATCTTATATTTCATTTAGTACAGTTTAATTCCATTTCTATTATAGAAAACCTGTATGACAGAGAACTGGGTAATGCCCCAGTCTTCCTTTACAGGAACAATACCTCCAGCTATCAAAGCATCTGGTGGTCTTACATCCATCTAAGTAGTACACCAAAAAAAAAAAAAAAAAAAAAAAAAAAGGATCAGCTACAGGACACAAGGAACTCTACTACAATACTCTTCCAGACAACTAAAATTATACCACCTTACCTGCAAGAAAATAGATTAGTCACCCTCAATAACAAGTCCATTGATTTACACTCTGCCTGCTTGAACAAAGTGGCAATTTGGGTCTTTACATCTGATCACAACATATTACAGTTGTAAAGTAATTTTACAGCATTAATAGAAATTTTAAAAATTTTATTCTTCATTTTGTTGAGTAAAACTTCGCTGTAGAAAGTTTTGCAGACACTCAAAACACTTGAGAGCGCCACCTTGTTATTCTCTGTATATGGAAGCCTGACCCCACTGCACAGTATTTGCTCCTGCAAGTAGCCTGTACGGTGCACAAAGACTCTTCCAAGTGCTAAGCAGGAAAGATTGCTTCTGTTGCTGATGTGCCCCATGTCAGATGTTTTAAGATGCACAAATACATTAAAAGTTGATTAACACTAGGGAGCTGGACAGAGCCATTCATTTTTAAGCAGAATCCAGAAAGCAAGCCATTTTCTCAGAATGTTTGTGTAGTTTGAAACTAATCTCCTTTTTGTTTGTCCAGTGACTGTTAGCAGAGTCAGAACAGATTTATACAGGTTTAATAGAAATTCATAATATTCAGCACTGCATTCAACAGCTGCTATAATATCAAACAAGTCTGACTGACAGTCTTAAGTATTCCCCACCCATGTCCAAAAGAAACGTATCTCAGCTTTTTGTTTGATGATATTTACAGGCAGTGACTTCACTGAAAAATAACTGAAGTAGAAAGCCATGGATCAAACAAAAACCTCATTTTCACTCAGGCTAATAAAATGCTGCTGCAGGGTTGCCCTAAGTGGTGGGTGAGACTTTCCTAAAATTGATGTCACAAGATTTCTCTTTCAAAGAGACTGTTATTTACCCTCCCCCAGCCTCTGGGAGGGCACATAAAAGAATCCAGAAATCACAATTCAAGCCCCTCACAGGGCATTTTGACCTCTTGTCTTGCCCTGACCTGCTTCAGTGTGGGTTTTGCAATTTCTTCTACACCAAAGTGTAAGAGGCCAAAGGATGACAGTTGCTGAATTTCTTCCCGCATTCCCAAAGTGACTCAGGACAGCTTTTGGCTTTTCTCTGGCTTGACTGGCTACAGAGGTTGCCTTATCCAATGTGCAGGAAAGTGCAGGCAGTCAGTACTTTAAAGTGATTCCCAGGTGCCTCAACACTTCACAGCAGAACTTAGTATTTCTTTTGGGGAACTAAAGCACTGAAAACTTGAAAATGTTTATGATGCTGACAAAGGGGTGTGTGTGTGTGTGTATGTGTAGATACATTCCTACTGTACATTAAATCCTGTCACTAGTGGAGATTTGGAGATTTCAAAACCCTTTCCCAACTCACTGCTTTAAGCATCAGGCTGCCCTCTCCAAAGGGCAAAAAAGGAACAATCTGCTAAAGATATCTATGTGTTCACTTTGTTTACAATGCAATTAGTTTCCAGTTGACTTCAGTATAAAACTTCTTTGTGCCTCCACATTTCTCTGGAGGAAACACTATAAAACTGGGCTATTCAACAAAAACATGCCACTTATGTCCAAAAAAGATCACATAGATATCTAAGTTTGTAGAAAAATGTATTTTATGTGACTATCATGATAAAAAAAAGGGCAAGAATTTAATATATATACAATGAAATTCAAATACACTGAAAGCCTTTAGAGGGATAAGGATGTTGACAGATTTTGTGACACTATGTAACCCAATTATTTCATTTTTCCAGCATACCATTGTATGTTTACTATGACAGCTGTAAGTGTCAGCCTTGCAGGCTGAAACTCATTTTGTCCCATGATTCCCAGTCTCTCAAATAAGGAATTAAGATGCATGCTTAGGGAATAGTCTGTAACAGTCAAATCATGAGCCAATGCAGTTACTTTTATTGAGCACATCCCAGTGTACTCTCTGCCCAGGGCACTGAAACTACTATGACTGGAGCTGCGCCGTCAGGCTGAACTCCCTGCAGCGTTCCTGACAGCACAAAGAAAAACCCCTTCTCATCAAACATCAGCTATCAGCTTTTTTACAGGAGTATCTCTGCCATTTATCCAGCCCACAGTAGGCTTTTTTTTCTGTCTCCATCTCTTCTCCAGCCTCCCAGTGTCCCATCAGTCAGTAGCCACTAATGGCTAGTCATTTTAATATACAGGCAAGTTCACACTTTCACTTCTCTCATATAATAGATGCTTATAAAAGAAAAAGACAGAAGCCCATTAAGTAATTTAGTATAAAGCTATGTAGGTAAGAGAACACATCACCCTCATTAATAAACGACAACAGTCTCATAATGATGTGCTATGAACCATTTTCACTGCTTGAGAGGCAGTTTGCTATTTTCACTATGATTAAGCATCATTATTTTAACAGGCTGATTTTCCCAAAAGTACTCTCTTCTGCCTAAGTACAGACAATGTATTCATTACAAAGCTAAATTTTAAAGAGTAAATTAAAGTGTTTTCATTAAAAGTAACCTCTCTTTTAGAAAAGTTGAGATTCAATCACTTCACCCTGAACTTCAACAGGCAATCTTTACATACGGGTAACAAGAAGTCTTGCAGTTGTAAACATACAGCTTTTATAGAGAAGGGCTTTTCATTTTAACACAGTGGATAGGGAAACAAAGTTTTTCAATTCTTAAGCACAAGACTGAAATGCAGAGCCGTAACTTTTCAGCAATGGCACCCTGACCATGATTGTTTATGTTGAAGCTTAGAGTCAAGGAATTAGTTTTACCATTTTAGTTACCCAGACACACAATTAGTAGTTCAGCAGCCCTTCCTTTCTAATTGATCTGTTCACATGACAAATGATGAACATCTCACTTGTCAGCGTCTTAAGCAGTAGTTTCAAGATCTGAAGTGTTTGACAGAGCTGCTGGAACATTTGAAATTTTACTACCTCACTTTCCTAATTAACACATGAGCTCCAGACAGCCAAGCTGACATTTCAGAGTTAGGCAAAGGAAGTAACTATGGCTCTATTAAACATTGAAAGTTTGGAGATCTAATGTCTTTTCTTAAAAGGAACTTTGAAATTAAATTTATACTTTTACACCAGGACCTGGAACTACAGTTCATTGCACTCTCACCAAGAATAGTTAGAAAAAACCTCATTCAAACAATTAAGACACAGCAGCACACACCTCCTTCACTCTGAAAGAACACAAATCCTTAGCAGTGCAAGCGTAATGCAAAAAGTGTTACTCATCTGCCATTTCTTGCAAGAAGATGTTGGTTAACAGCTTACATAAAGATACTGTTCTGTGATGAAGATAATATTGTGGTTGCAAGCGCAGAGACCTTTTTTACCTCAAAAAGGTTGGAAGAAGAAGAAAAATCCTCAATACAAGGAAGAGTAAAACTTAATATGCTACATGCCCAAATCAGAGGAAATACTGTACAGTAGGATGACAACACACTCTTGAGACTTCAATGAATTTAATGTTTTGACCCAAAACAGAATTGTCCCAACAATTTTAATGAGGCCCATTACTCACTCAAGTAGTGTCTAGACTCACTGCATGAAGTCTTCCAGCTGATACTGACAGCAGATTATACATTTAAATATTTAAATGTTTAAAATAAATATTTAAATGTTTAAGTGTAGCTTATTTTCAGTATTCATCACTTTTGTTTCTTGTTAAATTCTGTCTTATCTTAACAGCATTTGTTTACATGACAGTAATTCTAAGAAGGCCTATATTCATAACGCTTAACAGCTTCTAAAGGGCCAGAATGAAGTTTTACTTCCAAAATTAGTTCTCTCATAGGCTCTGCATCTTAACTGCCAAAATCCATCAGTGTCTTTGGCCACAGTTATAGAAATGAAACAATTTGAAAGCCTATCTGAAAACTTCCCACATGCATAACAAAAGCTCTTTAAAAGTGTTTTTTTATGACTACCGCAACCTACTACCTTGTACCACAAAACAGAATCAAATATTGCATGAACACACTACAATTTTTGTTGCCTAAGCACCAATCTTGCGTTTCTACAGTCATACCACATTGGAAAATTATCAAAACTCTGGACAGACTCGCTGAGTGACAAAATCTAGATTTATAAAAACACTTCTATAGTATTAAATGCTTGCATTCTCAAAGTCTTTAAAAACTTGGGCTGTCTTAATTTGTAGCGAAAAATGAAGTTTATATTTGCACAGATCTCAAATGTGTGTTTTATAACCGGCGATTCTATTTTCACTGTGGTCACCAGAAACTATTTGCAGCAACAGATAACAGACCAATATTTTAAGTATATAGTATTGAAAACATATTATGACCACATTTTATAACTGGCATCTGCCTCTCTACAGTTTTTGTATTCTTTTCAGTTCTGCTCCAGAACATATTTTTGGGGGGAAAGTTTTTCTTTCCTACAGTGTTTTTTCTTAAACACAAAAATACATCTGAGCAAGTCTCAAAAAGTTGCATCCATAAATAAAATTCTCTCTCAGAAACAAAGGAACACAAGTTAACATTCACATTACTTTTGCAATAAGAGATACCTATTACTAGTTCTCATACTTACACTACTACCACAGCAGCAGACCAAATCTTTCCTTAGACTTCTTTATACCAGGACAGGGGTCATGTAAACAGACAGCAACAAAGAACCACAAGCCAGAAGATCATACAGCCAGAATACCCCTAAATTCAACTTCCACTCTCAAATGTGCATCATGCAAAAGCATGATATAGGACTGGTCATCAAATTCAACCATCCATGACAGTGAAGGATTGTGCATTTGTCATCACCACAAACTACCTCTTAGTTGGTATATTTATTCCTCCTAATTCTAGGAGAGAATGACTCATGGATCTCACTTCTTCAGTGCAGGGAAAAAAAAGCAAAAAAACTTCCTTCTAACATCTATCCTAAGTTTATTCAAACTGATGGTGGAAACAGCACCAAACAAGATCTTTAACTCTTTAGATTTCCTTCTAGCAAGAAGCAATGCAACCTTTTAACACTCAGTACTGTAGGGTGACCTTCAGCGCTCTATTTCATTGCTAACACAGCCTATTTCATAGGCAGCCTGCTTATCTGGCATATTAAAAAAAACACCAATCCTTTGTTCATTTATTAAGTCACAAGGACTTTTGCTTTTCTTGACAAAAAAAAAAAAAAACAAAAACACAGTACTTGCCAAAACACACTCTAGTAATACAAAGCAGATGATCCTTTCATTTGCTTCCAGTTACAAGTAACTTGTTTTCAATCGGCAATTACATACAATTCCCAAACTCAGTTACATCATCTAGTTTGATAGTTATCACATACGTCAATTGCAAGACTAAAATGCTGACACACTCTGGTTTGAAACGGCAACATGATGTATGCAAGCCAAAAAAAGTTGAAAATAGCTACCAAACTTTATCCATACTAAGTTTGCTGCATTATTTAACATCTATCAAATATGGAGGAAGTTGCATTCATTTTATTACAGAAAATTCTGGTTTTAAAGATTTAGTCAGGAGAGAGATTAAGCCTTACCTCTGGTTTACTGAGACTGGATGACACAAGAGAACCTGATCCCACATCCAGATCCCACTGTTTTCTCCCACTGTTTTCTGGATCCAGTGCAGCAATTCGTCCATCCAAAGTGCTGATAATTACTAGAGATCTACAAGTTGGAAACATTCACAGTCAAAACTACAGCCGTATGGGGTTTATCTGTTAGCTGCTTTCTACATTTAATAGAGTTTGACTCCAACTTTGAAGTTATGTCTATATTCTGCAAAACAGCAATTTAACTTTATCTAAAAAAACCCCTAGCTCTACCTAGACCAACAACAGAGTAGAAAAGTTGAAGCCTCCAGCTAGATGTCATAAAGTATTTCCATGCTGTAAGACACTTTCAGTTTCAGGGGAAGATAGTTGACTTTTTGCTCCTACATGCACCTGTTAATCACTACAACACTGAGTTGAGTGTTGTAGTCAGCCAAAAAAAAAATCAGCCAAAACACTGAGTGAGATCATGTTCTTTCAAGATATTTATACAAACAGTATATATCCTTTTTTTCCAGTCCCTTCCACACTGATCTTTAATACATCCTTTCAAAACAACCTAAACTTGAAGTTATTAATCCAGCATATCAGTACATAAAAAATATAAAGTCAGAACTAAGTTTTCAATACCTCTGGATGAAACATCGAAATCCTGGAGATTTGACAAGTCTTAGAATAAAACAAGTCTTGCCTAAGGCATACACAGGACACTAGAAACAACCGCCAATATCTGCAGACAACGAAGCAAGCAAACTGCCTTATGCAGCTTAGACTTTTAAGTAGCCTATCCGGGGATATATGATAACGGCAGGCTAGCTGTTGATTGATACAGCGCCTGAAGCTCATCAGTTTCAGTAAATCTTGTTTCTTACACAGCCATACAACTAGAATAAGCATTTCTAGTTGAGCTAGAACTCAAGCATTAACATAAAATAAACAACACTCCCCCCCCCCCCCCCAAAAAAAACAACCCAAAAAAACCAAAAAACCACAGAGCCAAAACACTGACAAGGCATTTTTGAAAGGCCTTTTTTTTTTCCTTGAAGATTGTCTGTCTCTGGCCTGAAAAAGCTGGGATATGTTGGCAGTTTTGGCTTGTAGCAGGCTCACCAATCTTCAAAGGCTGGAGGAGTAGCTTGATCACTTTACAGACTGCTTACTCTGGAGGGGGCAGGGGGGTGGGGCTGAATCTAGTGACCCAGAAGGACCTTTATAGACATCGGATTCAATGGGAATAAGGAACTGTACAAATAAACCTGATGGGTAGATTAACTGTTTTCGGGTGGGGGTGAAAGGGCAGGGGGGAGGTAATGATTCATATACATGTCTGTATGTGCATTACTTTAAACAATAAGGGACAGTAAATTAGTGTGTAGAACTGAAACCAAATACATTCACTTGTCCAAAGTTACCAGTGTAGTAATCGGAAGTTTAGAGAGGAAATGATGGGGGCTATTGTTTTTCTTTAAGGAGGGAAAAACTAAAATCATGATCTTAAAAACTTGTTCAAGGATAGCAACTTATTACCTCACCTCTAACAAAGGTCACGTAAACCACTGCAGTTTTACATGTAAAACTCACACGTTTTATAGGTCCTTATACTGTACTATAGCACTATATTGTTAATAAATAGAAAATTAAATACATCTTTAACCTGTACCAAAAAATAACATAGCAGCTCCCACTTCTGAAGGTGGCCAAGCATCACATTCCTCCAAAAGCTTAGTTTAAGAGACTGTTAGAAAAACACCAATTGTGCAAATATTTGAACAGTAGAATACAGGAGTTTTTATAAGCTGAGTACACACAATTATTCCAACTGTACAGAACCAAGACCGGGTTAATAATAAACTGGATTGCATTAGACTGTTCTCAAGCACCATAAACAAGTGCTTGCTCACCAAAGGCCTTGGACACACATGTAACAGAATCTGTTTGCTTTATGGTAAAAAAATTTATCATAAGCCCTCTAGCACTGCATAAAAATATTATTCCAAGTGGATCTATTTAAATTTTATGTTGATCCAGCTGACAACTAGGTTATAAAAGAGTTAGAAATGTAGCTAGAATGGAAGGAATTTGGCAGTAAGACTGTAGAGAAAAATCCTAACATCACAGTGTGCAAAGTTTCTTTCCCATCTACTCCCATTGTTTTCCTTTATCTAATTCTTCCTGCTTGACTTCTCCCTCACGTAACAAATGTTTTATGCCTCTGCATCTTACCTTTCCATATTATCTTTCCCCACCAGATGCAAACCTCTACCTTCCCCAAGAATTCTCTCATTATTTAAGCCTCACCACCACCACCCAAGATAGCAGTTTTGGAATCTGTACCCGCATCATGACCTCTGGTCACCCAAATCATGGTATAACTGCACTTACGTTTTAAGTTTAGCCGATTAGGAAAGGCAGAGGGGGTGCGGGTGGGTGGAGATAATCGTGCCTTCAGAGGGAACCTTTGTACCAGTAGCACACACTTTGAGAAACTGATTGAAGCAACCACTTCTTCATACCCTAAAAATAGTTACTTTTCTTGGGTGCAATGGTATTCTTTATTTGTCCCTTTGGCCACCAGCTCTATAATGGACTTTATTTCACAAACTCCACCTACTAAGCAAACACTTTAATGAGACACAGGAACAGAACTGGCTTGGCTGTACCTAAATCTTGCACGTGGCTACTTTTAGAACTGGAACTACATGCAAGAAAAGCATTCATTTCTCTCTGCTTTATTAATGACTGCCTCATTCTGAACTAAATAATCATGTTTCTGCTCCCATCTTCATCTTGGTCTTCAACAATAATCCTGCATGTCAGAAAAAAAAAACCTACTAAAAATCCTTACTCTCATAATGAAATCCTTTGTTACTTACTCTATGTTGTTATAAATTAAAATCTTAATACCTGTTCTCTCTACCTCTGACCAACTCCACTGAGTTAAAATCCAGTCACTTGAACTCTGACTAGTATAAGATCTGCAATTTGTCTACACGTGCCCTAGACCATGCTAGTGTTATACTTTCTCACGATCAGATTTTTCCTCTTTCAAGTTTCCTCCCTTTCTCTGTGAGATTCCACTGCTTGCAGCTCTCCATACTGAGAGTATAAAGTGGTGACAAGAGATCTTCTCATCTTTCAGGTAGTCTTACCAAGCACTAGATTAACATATTCTGATAAAAGCAATTTAGGCAACTACTTCGATAAACTATTTCAGAGCTTAAAAACAGGCAGGCAACTTGCTTTTTATCACCCACAGTGCTATCATAAATTTACGGTAGCATATTACACCCAATTCTTACAGCATATTCTTACAAACACCAGTAGAATACAGCCATGATTCAAGAAGAAAGAGCTGTCCTTTTAGCAATCTCTTTGCAAGCCTTTGCTGGCTGAAGAGGTTAGGCCTGTACCTGCAATTCCACTACATTAAACTGAAATAGCGATATTCTGGGTTCATCTTTGGGACACCTAATCAACAAGGTGCAAGGAAAAGCAATTCCTGCATTACCTTTATTTTGGTTAAGCCTGATAAATTCTGTTATTCTCTGCAAAAGGATACCTTATTACTGGCTTTATCAACACCACCTCCTGACTGGCGTAAAGCTTACAGACTACCTTGACCAAAGAAGTGAGCTTCCATCAGGTTTTCTAAGAACACCACCAAACCAGACCTCAATTCTGTACACCACCACACAAAACACAAAATATTACCCAACTTAGGGTCAAGGTGAAAAGGTCGAAAGTCACAACCATAATGCCAAGGAAGTGAGAAGCATAGAGACAAACAGCATCAAGGCTGCACATTGCTGAAACGGCAAGAGAGCTGTAGAAAGTAAATAATGGACTATACTGGGGAAAGAATCACATCACACAGGCACTAGAGAAGGAAAAAAACCAAAACACCAACACAAAACCAGAATTGCAATAGCCTCCACAAGCCTGGTCCAGACAAAAAAAAAAAAAAAAAAAAAAAGAAACAAACAGGACTCGCTCCAAACTAGGTAGTTACTTAAATCCCAGGATCCATCAGCCATGCACTTGAAAAATGAACGTAAGTAAAATAAAGACGACACTTAGGCACTTCACCTTGCCTCTAGCTGCTGCTCCAGAACATATTATGAACCAAGTGATGGAGGAGAAGAAAATCCCTTCTGGGCCCTTACAGATGACTACCAGGAGGACTAAAGCAAGGGTCCAGTACAACACAGCACATACAAAAAGATCTGTAATCACAGCAGCTGGCAGAGACAGAGCTAATACTATAGTCAGATTTTATCTGCACTTTGTCAATATGACAACACATCTGGACATAATTCCCCCACCCCCACCCTCTACAAACACCCTCCTCCAGTTAAATGAAAATGTTTTCTATCTCTCGCTCACAGGCATGAGCTTGTTACTGAAGTGCAGTTATGATGTTCCCCCTTGAAACCACACAAAATATCTACTACAAACTTCCATATACATTAACAAAAAGCCAGTCTTGGGCCTTAAAACCATTGTTTATACCCCATCATGAGGGGTATGAGCCCACTTTTTGAGATCAGGTGGCCCGAGCACAGCTCTGTTCTGCTTTACAGAAGTGATGTGATTTACCTATGAACAGAAGGAAAGAGCTGAGATTGCAAGGGGAGATGTAAACAGGATAGAGGAGGAACCTTGATTTAGCTCATCTACACCATCTCACTGCGCAAAAACTTTGTATTTATTCAAGTTGTCTGTGCTAGAAAAACAAAGCAGAACATAATTTTGGTACAACATTTACCACTGTTCCTGTTTCAGTTTCAAAAAAACAAAACACAAACCCTAATACCCACAAAAGCCATTTTGGACATTGCAAATACAGCTGTTTGTCAAACCTGAAATCTAAACAGCTATTCCAATTTCAAAACCTGCATATTTGTATGTAAAGAGCATGGTAATTCACTAACCCTTACATTTTCTTCTAGGAAATTAAAAAATCCTCAAATCCAAGATGATTACACTTATTTGCCTACAGCAAAATAGTTGGGGTTTTGGTTTTGTTGGATTTTTTTGCAGATTATACTGACCTGTTGTATTACACGGATATTTTATGGCTGGGGAACAATTAGCTGAGGCAAGTAGAGATCTCACAAATACACATGAAAAAAAAGAAAGAAATGCAGGCAACTACTGTGGCCAGGCAGCCGTTCTATTTTTATTTGATGACAGCAAATCTATTCCTATGCACTAATCAATTAGAGAACAGCTACATTTAATCTCAGGCTTAAATAACTAAATTGAACATCTTTAGTGTATTTTACTTAGCTCTACTAGTCAAACAGAAAATTAGTTTTAAAATATTTTCAGGGCTAAATAAATGAAGGTCTTACTAAAAATTGAATACAGTAGAATTGTAATAAACTAAGTAGGATTATGATGACCTGATACATGAAAGAACAATCCTGTTACTAACAGGTAAATAGATTTTCCTCAAAGAAAACAGGATGTTTTCAGTTATCAGCCAGTTTCTTGCTTTAATTGAATGCTTGGGTACATTAAAAAAAAAAGCTTTGGGCTTTTCATTTTTAGAACAGGTTCTCAAGTATAGTAGGCATTTAGTCATGCATGTCTTCCCTTAAACTCTGGCTGTGGATTATCACCTCATCTTTCTCAGCCAATTCAGAAACACGACTGGAAACAGCTCAGTAATGTTTCTGCAACTGAGTCATTCATTAAAATCTTCCTTTTGCCAGAGCTTCTTGCCACATGCAGTTATTAAGTATTTTATTTCCCCTTGTTACATTCTGAAACTTGTTCAGCAATTTGTCTTGCATGTTTGGCTTCCCTTCAAGCATACACCAGCGTCTGCCTTTAAGAGACAATTAAGTAAACAGGAGAACTGCATTTTTTTTTAAAAAACAAAAAGAGAAGATGACAGAAAGGGATACGATGCTCTGATCAACTGTGAGTTGGGGGTGCGGGAAAGAGTTTAGACTACAGATGCAGTGCTTTTGGGTCTCCCTCCCGCAGGCACAGAGAACCGCCACCCAGTAAGAAGTCAAGGAAGGGATCGAGACTTGGTATTACCAGGGTAAGCAGACTGGTCAGATGTCACATAGCATGACATCCGGCAGCTTATTTGGCTAAGAATTAACTACCAAGCGTAGAAAAGAACAAGTACCTTAGCGATAGCGAGGTCCTGACATACCCTTGGCGACGGTGAGGTCCTGAAGCACCCTTCCCTCGCTGCCACTGCCTCCCCCTCGCCCCTGGGTCCGCCTGCCCGTCCCCGCAGCGCTACCGCCAGCCCCACCACGGCACTCGCCCCTTCGACCCCTTCGCCCTGCTCCTCTCCTCCCGCCTTCGGTACTTCCCCGCAGCTCAGCCCCACGCAGCAGCCTGCGGTTCCTGGTTCCTCCCCGCTCCCACCGCCGCTTCCCCACGCACGACCCGCGGGACCGTGCAGCTCCCTTCCCGCACCGCCCCCCGCCTCCAGCTCCCCAGCTGCTGATTCCAGCCCAGCCACAGCCCCCGCCCCGACACCGACCCTGGACACTGACCCCTTCTCCCCTCAGGCACCGACCCCCACCCCGGCTACCGGCACCATCAAGCGCTAACACACACACACACACCTCGCAGCATCTCCACGCACTGAGCCCCC
>JAVJGI010000001.1:44063568-44100583 GCA_035590275.1 Ibycter americanus | reverse complement strand
GACCCCCGGGGGCGCGGGGCGGCGCCGCGGTGCGGGGACGGGCTCTGGGCTGCCGGGACCCCCCGGTGCACAGGGTGCTCCCGGCGTGCGGTGACCGGCTTTGAGGTGCCGGGATCCCCAGTGCACCGAGCCTCCCAGTGCAGGGACGGGTCCCGGGGTGCAAGGACCGGCTCCGGGGTGTCGGGAGCCCCAGTGCACAGAGTGGTCCCGGGGTGCCGGGACCGGCTCCGGGGTGCCGGGACCCCCCAGTGCACGGAGCGAGCATGGGGGGTGCAGAGCCCCCCGGTGCAGGGACTGGCTCCGGGGTGTCGGGACTCCCCAATGCACGGAGCGAGCATGGGGGGCGTGGAGCCCCCCCGGTGCAGGGACGTGCTCTGGGGTGCCGGGACCCCCCAGTGCACAGGGTGGTCCTGGGGTGCAGTGACCGGCTTTGGGGTGCTGGGACCCCCAGTGCACGGAGCCTCCCAGTGCAAGGACAGGGTCTGGGGTGCTGGGACCCACAAGTACACAGGGTGGTCCTGGGGTGCAGGGACCGGCTCTGGGGTGCCAGGACCCCCCAGTGCACAGAGCAACCATGGGGTTGCACGGAGCCCTCCAGTACAGAGTGGCCCAGGGTGCCGGGACCCCCCAGTGCACGGAGCCACCGTGGGGCGCACGGGTCCTCCCTGTTCAGGGATGGGTCCTGGGGTGCTGGGAGCAGCTCTGGGGTGCCAGGTCCTCCAGTACACAGAGTGGTCCCGGGGTGCCGGGCCCCTCCAGTGCACAGAGCTGCCCCAAGGTGCATGGACAGGTTGTGGGGTGCCTGGACACCCCCCACCCCCCACCGACCCCCCACCTGGAGCATGGACAGTCCTGGGGTGCAGGGAGGGACCCTGGGGTGCATGGACGGCCCCGCCAAGCCTCTTCCTCCTTCGCTTTGATGTGTGCTCCTTTAGCCTGGAGAGAAGGGAGAAAACTACTTTTCCCTTCCCATCTCCATGCTTGCCTAGCGCCTGCCTCCCAGGCAGCAGCTCCCTGCCTTGCCTGGCTCAGCATGGAGCACACCGAGTTTGGGGTAATGTCTTGCACCTCCAAACTTTCACCATGCACCCTCCTGCAAGCTGGGCTGCGGTGGGAGCTCAGGGTGTCCTGCTCCAAGTCCAGGGTGCTCTGCCACTGCTCCCTATTCCTGAGCAGCCAAGCAAGGAGCAACAGCCCCTAACCAGGGGGTCACATCCTGTCCTCTGTGGGGAGGCCAGCGCAGCAAGGGGCTTTCATCAACCCCTTGAAGGTCAAATAGGACGGGAGCTGCTTGAAATTTGGCACAGGCTGATCGTGAACACTTGGAAGAGCGACAGTTAAAGTCACGCAGTAGTTTATCGCAATGTTTGCTGTGCAAGCCCTTTTGCAACAGCAGTGATGAAACGGGCGTAGAGGCGCTGCCAAGGAGGTAGACGTTGGTGGTTGGGGGAAAAAAATTCCCTTTTCCTTCCTGCTCCCCCACGTTGGGTTAGTGTCTTGAGGTTCAGTTACGGATGGCTTCCCTGATGTCCCGTAAATGTTTCACTTGTTTTGCAGCCCCTCATTCCTCTGAGCAGCCTGTACCTGGCTGCAGAGAGCACAGCCACATGCTCTCTGAGACCTACCCCCTGCCAGGCCATGCACTCAAAAGCGGTCAGTGGGGTGGGGGAGCCTGGGGGATGGACCTGCCGTGCATAAAAATCCCCTTTCTTACCCAAAGCAAGCCCCGAAAGTTGCGCATTGAGGGGTTGCAGGAGGAAGGACTCATGTTGCAAGGTGGAGAGCCACGGCACGGCCGCTGCCATGGGTTATTGCCAGCTGGGTGCACCTTTGATTTGGGGTAGAATGTGACTCTTAATTTTGGACTTTTCCTAGTGAAATAGTTGGCCTTTGCGCGGTTGTATGGTCACACAAACTTAGGATAATGTTTTTGGCCACATCCCAGCTGATCAAAGTTCAGTGCCCTGCTGGCGACGCTGGTTAAGTAAAACAGGCAGCGTCTGGGGTAACGCTGCAATGCCTGTCGTGCGGGTTGGCCTGAAGGAGTGGTGGAGGAGCAGGTCAGAGTCACCGCCAAGGAGTTCGATGGTCTCAGCTGCCGGGAGAAAACCTGTCTCCCCATCAGTGTGCACTGTCCGGGTGCAGCCGCTGCTTGTCATGGATAGTTTTGAGTTTGGGCATTAGAGCTATTGCTGTTAACGGAGGGAGCAATGTGATCTCGGAAAGCTGCAGGCTCCCTTCCTTGTGTGGCAGGGACGTGTGGGAGATGCCACTGACTTCACAGTTTGGTGATGCTGGACAAATCTCTCCTACTTAACTGTGCCGTAAATTCGTGGCACTGGGGGCTTGGTACTAGATGAGGCTCCTCGCTTGGCGTCCTCCTGCACACCCATCCCTCTGTGTGCCAGCACAGCAGTTCCTTGTGCAGCCTGCAGCAGATGTAAACCTGAGAGTACATGGGGGGACTAGGAGAGGAAAACATTTTTCTCTTTTTTTTTTTTTAATTAAAGCCAGATTGATGTGTTTGCCCACAGCGCTTGTCCCCAGGCAGCTGTAGGAGCAGAGTTCCCTAGTACTGGAGTGGACACCGAGATGACCAACCTCAGAAGCTGTGGGCTGTGGGGCTGGCACAGGACCTGGGGCTTTAGAGCCATAAGCTGCTTGGGGAGAGCTGGCTTTGTGTTTATACAACAACTCTGAAAGTAGGCCCTGTTACTGTATCCATTAGAAATGAAAAGATGGGTGAGAGCTGTAGGTCCTGCTGCCCCAGAGGACTGAGCATTAATAAGAGGAAACTTTGGGCTTTGCGCTGTATTTCGCTCCTGCTCTTTGCCCATGGAAATCCTAGTCTTGGGTTACATTGGGCTGGCCTGTCTGGCCAGCCCCTGTGGTGCTGCTGGTACCCACTCGATGTGCATTGCCGTGTCTGCATCTGTAACGTTGGGCAGCGTCTCTAGTTCCTTGGGTTAGCTGAGAAAATGCTATGGTCGCTGCTGACTCCACTCACGGAGTCCATACGTGGGTCCTCAGCTGTGCTGTGGCTCAGCGCCTTGGTTTTCTTTGCTGGGGTTTGCATAAACCTGAAATGTCATTTTTTTTTTTTGCATGGGGTGCTGCTCCCCGGTGCTGTGAGATGGACCTGCTCCTTGCACACTGACCTTGTGCTCTGCTTCTTGGCAATGTTTGCCCCATCCTTGTTTTTAAAAGTGGATGTTTTTCGGCTTTTTTTGCCCCTGATCTGGCAGGCGTTGGAGCTGAGGAGGGAGAGGTGGAAGCTGCAGTAAGGCAGGGGTTGTGACAGCACCAGTTTAGACTGGCTTAAACTGTTTTTCTGGGAAACCCACTTAGCCCAAGGTCTTGCCACTGCTAAAGGCAGGGTGCTTCACCTCTCAGCACTGATAAATGCCTTCAAGTTTATTGCCAGGGAGGGGCTGGGACCTTTGTGAGCTCTGATGCTGAGGCTTTCCCCATCCCTTTAGGGCATCCAGCTGCTCCAAGTAGCTGTCCCGTCCTAAAGAAATGGGGGCAAAGAGAAGAAACTGTCTCTTCCCAGGTCAAAACAAGTCTCTTGGGAGCACCGGTACTGCCCGTGTCCTGCCAGCCTCTGTGCAGCTTTGCTTCCTCGGCTGGCCGTGCTTGGCTTTGCCTGCTGGGCCGGTGAAACTGAGAAACCTTGGGACCTATTGGGTTTCTGCTGGCAGCGCTGCAGGCAGGTGGCTGCGATCTGTTGCTTTCCCCATCTTACGCAGCGTCCCGGTGGTTAGTGAGGGCTGGGTGTAAGCCGAGTCTCTCGTTGCGTGCTGGGTTTTGGAGAACTTTTGATTTTCATCTGCAGAAGTGAGCGAAATTGTTTATCGTAGGGGAGTGTGACCTGTGTTGGGCTCCACCTTTCCCGGCAAGCTTGCGTGCTGGTAAGATGTTAGCTGGTTGAAGTGCTGCAGGTGTGGCTTTTTCCACAGCTGCTGAACTCTGGATTTGCTGCACATGGAGAAGGAGCTTCAGACCTGTCTAATGTCCAAGAGATAATGCACAACAGCTCTGTGCCTCCGTCTCTGGCTGCCTTGAAGTCTTTCTCATCTGAAACGTCTGTAGTGATATCGGGCCTCCTTAAGTCAATTGAAGCTTTGGATCCTGTCCAGAGAATGGGAATTAAGCTGGAAATGGGGAGTGTGCAAGAGGCTGCAGGTAGCTCTCAGTGGGTGGGAGACTGAGCTGATAATAAACAGAGATATATGTTGCAGAGCATCCTCTTGCGGAGGTAACACCATTGCACCCATCCACCCTCAGCCTGCAGCACCTTTTAGAAGCGTGCCTGTGTTAGGGGTGAGACGGTAGCGATCCTTCTTAAACCAGACCACAAGCAGAGGAAGGCCAGGGCTGAGCTGTGGTTAAAATATGAACCTCTTCAGCGTATGCTGCTGGGCTCACACATCTTTCAGGTGTGTTGCTGGGCTCTCATATAGGCAGTTGTATGCTCTGTTTTGGAGAGCACTTTTTGTTATGCTCTATGAACGGCTGCTGTGCTCTTTGCTGTGGCTGCTGATGCATCCGTACAGTTTACTAACAATACGGTTGGCAGCAAACCCATGCTTTTACTGTGCGGCTTCCTTGGGAGATGTTATCTTGAGGTTGTTTCAGCTTCTTCCTCTGTGGTATTGTCTGAAACTCCCAGCTTTCCGGCAGGAGAGGGTGCATGGAGTGCCAGCAACCAGCAGTGAGTGTGCACTGAAAACCCTGAGATTCAGACCATGGTGGTAATTAGCAAGCACGTGTCCTTTAATGAGAGGGTGAGTTGCTTAAAATCCCTTAGCCGCAGGCAGTGGTCATGTCCTCGCTGGCACAGTGTGTTCCCTTCCTTGCCTGCAGCGCGCTAAGACATGGTGTGTCGGTGTGCATCTCTGGGCAGGGTTCCTCTGGCATGTGTTTGTAATGTCAAGTCTACTGGGAAAAGCAGGCAGCCCTTGTGCCAAGTCCCCCGTAACAGCTCGTCTCCATCTCTCTTTGATTGCAGAACAATCAAGTTCTTGGGATCGGAAGCGGTTCTACAATTGTCCACGCGGTGCATCGATTAGGTAGGATGCTCCCCTCCGCGGCCCTCCCACCGCAGAAAGCCCCCTTGTCCAGCTGTCCCAACTACTTGAAAAACATCCTAAATCATTCGGGTGCTGACGTAGAGCTGATGTGGCGGGTCTGTTCACTGCCTGCTGTGTCCTTCTTGAAGCTGAAGGTTAAAACTGGGTCTTGTGCTCCAAATTTATTGCGTAGAGAGGCCTGAGGAGGTAATGATTTGCCACCTGTTCTCCCCATCCAGCCAGGCAAAGCGCTTTACTGGCACCCAGCACAAACTGGAGCGAACTCCTCCGTTTGGTTCCAGCTCTGCCCAGTCCCAACTTGCTTTGTGGCTTTGGGCCATGCAGCTGCTCTGCTTCCGTTAACCCCTTTGTATGCGGCTGAGCTGCTCGCTCGCATCCCTGTGATTCACGCTGAGGGTCCTGCAGAGGTGGAAAGAAAAATGTGGAATGTGAAATCCTGCTGCATGTTTTTTTTATACCCTACAGCTAGGTTTACCTGCTTGCCTCAGGTGCGAGTTCGCTCAAGGTGTGATTCAGAGAATTTCAGCAAAATACTCAAGCGAGGCAAATGTATTTTTGCAAAATGGACCTGAGGGTAATTATCCTCACGCCTGATTGCCGAGGGTGCAGAGAAACTTTAAAGTGTCCTTTGCAGGGCACTCGGCCCCAGGGCAGATCTGCTTGTGCAGGTGCTGTACCTCCTGCTTCGCTGTCCTTGGATGCAGAACAGAGCGGCTGTGGGTGCTGCGGTGGGTCAGGAGAGCAGGATCAGCCCTGTTGTTCTTGGGGGGTCTTGCCTGGATGAAGCGGGGGTGTCCCGTTTGGAAGCAGAGCGCAGTGTGTCCCACCTGGGTGGCTCGGCGTGGCTGGGGAGTCTCGCGTGGGGCTGAAGCCTTGAGCACAGCCCAGTGCTTCGCTCTGCAGGGAAGCAGCTGAGATGGTGCTGTACCTGCCCTCAGCACCCGCCTCGCCCCATGTTCCGTGTGTGATACGCTTATTTACCTGAGAGCTGCGGTTCAGCTTTCTGGGTTTGGCTCAGTATCGCAACCACTCCTGGCTCTAGCACAGAATCAGTCTCTATACAAACGGGTATAGTATTTAAAGTGGAGTGCCTGTTCCGGGCTGCAAATTCTGACTTTTCACGCCTACTGAATGTGTTAGCACTGGGATGGTGGTTGGAACGACACACAACCTCATGCATTGCATCTTCAACCCTTCCAGCAGCAGCGTTATCTTGAAGCATGTAGCCCGGGTGCTTGCTCTGGTGCGAGAGCTGTTGCTGACTCTCAGGCTGTTGGCTTATGCTGAAGTATCGTAATTACTGAAATAACGTTTTGTCCGTAATGATATCTTAGTAATAGATTTTAGTCATTTGAGGTTAACCTGGGGGAGGAAATATTTCCTTCCATTTAATGGAATACCGTGTTTTATTAGTCCTTTCCATGCCGTATATTTAAATGTTCTATAATAAATGAATGTTATGTCCCTGCGGCAACAAGCCAGAAAACCTTTCAGGCAGCTGCTGGAGATCTCTGTTTACAAGGAGGGCAGCAAAAAACTGTCTAATGGAGCGAGAGAGGGGAGTGGGGCTAATTTCCCAGGTGGCAATTTGCTGATGGGGCTCCTCTGCTGCTGGAGACACAAAGGTTAATGGCTCACGGTAGCTTGGGCTGAGCCAGGGTGGGTGTTCAAACATTTCTTATGTTTGAGCCTTAGCCTGTGCAGGGTGGCACCTGTTTGCATTTTGAGCATGACTGAGTTATTTGCAAGGCAAGCAAGTAATTGCAGTGATTCAGAGGGGCTGCTTGAAGCGAGATTTCTTGACGTGAAAGTTGGTGCGTTTTTTCCTTCTGCAATGAACAAACCGAGGCTTCTGCCTTTTTTCCCACAGCCGAGCGGGTTAAAGAGGAGAACCTGACAATTGTCTGCATCCCTACATCTTTTCAGGTAAGTGCTTTCCTCCTTGGCTTTTTGCTAGTCCAGACACTCACGCAGGGGATGGTCGCTTTGGCTGCGGGAGGCCACCACGCCGCACGCTGGACTGGCTCGCTGTGGCGTGAGTTCACTAAAAGCACCGGTGAAAGCAGTCGTGGTGCAGCCTGCAGGTGGACCTCAGGAAGCCGGTGGTGACGGTGCTGTGTTACCCTGACCTGAGCTGCAGGGATGGCGTAGTGCTAGGAGGTGTGTTTTGAACCAGGGTGGTAGTGCTGGTTATGTCAGTGTGGGTGTGTGGCTTGCTCTGGATCCCGCTTGCAGAAAAATGCTGTTCCATGGTGAACCGGACTTGTAAGACAAAACTCACTGGAGACACTTAGTCTGCTTTGTATCAGGCCCTGGAAGCTGTAAAAATCACACTGTAAGCAATAATAGCAAGCTCACGTGTTTTCAGGAGGAACTTGAAATGCATCAACTGGCTTTTATAAGAAATTGCAGAAGAAAAATCAGCTGAATCTTTCCTTTGCTGCGCAGCATTTGCAGGCTTTGGTTCAAACCGAGCTAGCTGTCAAGAGGTTTGCAGGGAGAGGGAGAACATGGCTTGGTGGTGAAATGCAGAGCGGCTGGGGAAGCTTTTGAGCTACTTCCCTGCGTTCAGGCAACTGGCTTTGGTCTCCCTGCCTCTATTCCCTGAGGTGGGAACATGCTGCAGAGAAGCAGCTGTCACCTTGTCCCCTTTGGGCAGGGAGAGGTGACATGATGGGGACCACCTGTGAGGTTTTTGAGGCTGGGTGCTGATGCTGATGACCTGCTCTAGGAGTTGGGCATGTGTCCTTCTCGCAGTTCTGGTGTGGACCCTGGGATTGTACTTTTGTCGCAGCCTTTTTTGCCTTGAGGGCAGTGAAGCAGTGAGGCAGGCTGCGCAGTCTGTCCTTCGAGGTTTTCAAGACCTGAATGGGTAAAGCCCTGAGCAAGGTGGGAGCTGACCCTGCTTTGACCTGGAGGTTGGATAGAGACCAACCTGAATTGTTCTAAAATCTTATGAAAACTTAACATCCTCTTATCCTGTGGATGTTCTTTAAGTGTGTGCATGAGGAGACAGAACCCTTGCTTTTCCCAGCGGTCGCAAACAACCAGTGGCCAGCTGGGGTGTAATGCAAACTGCTGCAAAGGGCAAAAAGTAAAAACTGGATATTTTTTTTTTCCTTTTTTAACCTAAATCAGTATTTCTGTTGCATGTATAGACTGTGGTGAGAGTCCGTCTTTGATCTGTCTGAAACCATCCCCATCCTGAGACAGCATGTCCCATTTGAACCTAGGAAAAGTGCTTGGAGTGATGAGGTCTTACAGACAATATTGGTAAACTTCTTGTAGGGAACATGGGCTGGAGCCTGTCCTGCCTTGAAATGTTGGGGCAGTTTGTGTAACACTACAGAGTTTCTTACCAGTAAAACAAAAAGGTTGCTGTTGAAGGGAATGGATGGATCGTAAACCTGGAGGAGCCAAAATCCCCCAGACGTGGGGCTGCCTCGTATCTTTTGCAGTGTCTTAGACCTCAGCCAGTTCCAAGTGAAGCACTGGCAGGTCAGCAAAACAGCATCTTATTTTCACTACGTACAGGTGTAAATGGCTGCCTGAGGTCACTGGGAAGGAAGAATTGGTTTCAGTGGGCTTTTGTTCTCCTCCCTTCCCTCTTGTCAGGTTGGGTTATTCCGTCACCATCAGTAAAGCTAGAGCCGGGGTAAGTATCTGTCCCTTGGCTTTTGTGTTGTTTCTTCTTTTCACCTGGACATGTGCCGAGAGCACGGAGCAAGACTGTTCCTGGCAAGTGCTGCGCAGTTACTGCCTCTTTCCCCCCAGCTGTGGGAGCTCTGCTTTTGATTCCTGCCGGTCTGCTCCCATCGCCTTGCAACGGAGAGCCTGAAGAGAGCCACCTCCTTCCCACACCGCTGACTCTAAGCCTGTTCAGGATCTGGCTTGCACGTACAGCACAGTGTTTTTTAATGCTTTCAATTCCCAGATCCTTGAAACCTCTTTACGTGGACATCGCGTGATGAATGTAAACCCACTGATTTTTATTCTTTTTATTTTGTGAGTCCTTAGGGCAATCCTAGTGCACAGATCAAGAGCCCACAGCCCATGCGTGTTAAAACTGCATGCTATGGAATGCCACGATAAACGATTCCAACCATATCCCATGGCCAGGAGTAGCACCTGCTCTCTTCTTAATGTTTAATGGGATGCCAACATGTGCAACTGATGCTCTTTGTTAGTGTTAGTGGGTAAAATTCAGGGGAATCGGTCGATCCAGGCTATCACACTGGGGTTTCTTGGTTTAGCTGCAGCTAGCGGGTGAGCAGTCTGTGCAGGGAAGGAGTCTCACTCAGGTGATGATTTGTAACACAGAAAATTGAAGCACTTGAAGGTTCTGTAAGGTTGAGCTCCTGTTTAAACTGACGGACTGAGTGGAGGGTAACAGTGGGTGCTCTGTATTTCATTGCCACTAGAGGGAAATACACGGCCGCTTCAGTAAAAGTAGATCAGAGCCACCGAACAGCTGTTCCAGGGGGCTTCCCACACTTTTTCCATGACTCGTGCTTTTCTTTTTTTGCCTTTTTTTTTTGTTTGTTTGTTTGTTTCTTTCCAATATGAAAAATATTTTCATTGTTAGTCCCGCATTGCTGTGGTGTAAAGATTTAATTTTCTTGCTCCCGTTTTTCAGCCGAAAGAAATCGGAGGGGCTGGATGGGTGTGAGGGAGAATGATGTCCAGGCTGAAACAACACGGGGCTCAAAAATCCTGTATCTGCTCTAATGCTTAGGTACAAGTGATTCCCACCAAGCTGATGGGGCCTCTTCTATTTAGTACTGAGAGATCTCAACCCAGGAGTCCTGTTGCACCACCTGAGCGTTTTAGTTCAAATCAGCAACAGGGTTTTCTTTGGATTAAAATAATCTGGTCTGGAGGCATCGTTTTCTCCTTGCCGTGCGTTACGGCTGCTGGCTGCAGCCCCTCTGCCAGCTCAAGGTGGAGCAGTGAAGCTCTCCCAGGGAGATTCCATCCTTGCCGCAGCCGGGGGAATGACGCCACGAGCCTGTTTTTCCTTCCTGCTGCTGGTAAATGGTGTTTGCTTTCTTCTTGGTGCGCAGGCCCGTCAGCTGATCCTGCAGAACGGCTTAACGCTAAGTGACTTGGACCGACATCCAGAGGTAAGTGGGACTGCGGAGGTGAGACCTCACCTGACCTTCCTCTAAGCTGGTCCTTCGTAAAAGCATCAGGCTTCTTCATCCTCCCCTGAGGACCAGAGTTCAGGCAGCCACGCTGCAGAACTTGAGTTTAGACAACTAGTTTAGTTTATTTTTTTTTCCCCCCAAGCCTTAGTGTTGTCCCTTTAGATGGCAGGTAGGCTGCCGAACTGTGTTTCCTCCAGGTGTTTGGCATTTCTTCCAGGCTGAGGCTTGCTGGCCTGAGACAGGGATATTGTGTTGCTGAAGTGTTACTGAGATTTTCCCCGGGAGCCCCCTGCTTGTGTGCTGGTCCCTAAGTGATGCTAGAGGCTGACATGCCTTGGAGGCCAACACTTGGGTTTGGGTTTTCTTTCTCCTGCTCTCACAATGCCTGTGGTTTAGCAGGGGCTGGTGTCCTTGGGTGGCTGAGAAGATGCTCATCTCTGGCTGGCGATGAGGTGGTCCCAGTTCTAGTGACATTTCTGGCTGCTGCTTGGGACCTGACACCCTCCCGAGCTGTGCCAAGAGCAGCGCCTGGATGCTGCACAGGAGGGGCTTCCACACCAAGTTTCTCCTCTTCCTACAGCTCGACGTTGCCATCGATGGAGCAGATGAAGTGGACTCTGACCTCAACCTTATCAAAGGTGGCGGGTGAGCCTTGCTGTCCGTCTGTCTGCGCACGGTGCTGGTGGCGGGTGGCCTCTGAGCATCCTCTTCTGGCTGCGGATGCCTGTGGGGTGGGCTGGAGAGGCTGAGGGGATCCTGTGTGGGGCCGTGCGTGCCCCTGCCGTGGGAGATGGCCCCTGACCGGGTGTGTGGGCAGGGGACAAGGAGGATACAGTGATGGGGCAGGGGAAGGAGCCCTGGCGTGGGGCAACAGCAGCACCAAAACCAGCAAGAATATGATGGAGGGGACTGGAATTCAAGGCCATCAGGCACATTGAGGAGCAGTCTGATGTTTTCTGTTTGTTTTTTTTTTTTATTTATTTTTTTTTTTCCACCTTGCAGTGGCTGCTTGACGCAGGAAAAGATAGTTGCAGGCTATGCAAAATGCTTCATCGTTATTGCTGATTACAGGTGAAAATATTAATATTCATTATACCTCTGTGTCCCATGGGGTGATTTGGATGGGTTAGGCTATCGTTGTCCTTCCAGTGGGTCAAGGAAGCAGGAATAGGTGGAAATTAGCCTGGCTCCCAGTGCTTCAGCAATTCAATTGAGCTTTTTTTATCTTAATTTTCAACTCAGCAGGCCTACTTAGGAGTCAGCAGAGCTTGTGGGGAAATGGCTGCTGTGCTTTTTGAGCTCAGTGATTGTCAGCACTGAATAAATTTCCCTTTCTGTACATACAGCCGTGGGGCTGTTGAAAAAACAACTGGTGTCCTGCTTGTCCAAAACATGTCAAAACGGCTTATGAGTGAACTGAGCATCGTGCATTAAACTGGTTCTTCCTACACGTGTGCACACGTGAGCTGACCACTGTGCCCTCCCCTGAGGGTTTTGCAAGAGGCAATGTGATAAAGCGAATGGTGTTAGTAGTGGTACTGTCTGACGCTAATCCCGCCTCAAACTGTGTCCTCAGGAAAAAATCAGAGAGCCTCGGGGAGCAATGGAAGAAGGGAATTCCTATTGAAGTCATCCCCATGGCTTACGTCCCTGTCACCAGAGCCCTGACCAAAAACTTCGGAGGTGCCGCGGAGCTGCGGATGGCGGTTAGCAAAGCGGTATGTGTCCCTGATCAGCCCCGCTTCCCCAGAGCAGCCACCTGAGCGTGGGCAAACGGAGGACCAGAGGTCTGGCCTTTCATCTAATTAAATCTGGGCTTTCACTCCCGTGAGTGGCATCTTGTGTAATTTCTCCTAATTATACTTTGGTTAATGAACTGTGTGTTTAGGTGCTCGGGCCGCTCATTGAAAGCTTCTCTGGCTTATGCCTCCTGAAGCAAGCATCCCTGAGCGGGGAGGGGAGGGACTGCCAGTCCGGGTCTGACCTGCCGCTCTGCGGGGATGCTGGGGGCTGGAAGGCAGCCTGCACTGCCAGAGGGTCTTGTGTTGGAGGGGCAGCTCACACTCCATCCCAGGCTCCTCTGTGCCACGAGGAGCCAGACTAAGTTAAAACCGAAGCTGCTTTGTCTCTGCTGCCACTGTCCTACCCTGACTTGGGCAGGGGGCTTCGCCAGCCCACGGTGCGTGGCCAGGGAAGGGGAGGGCTGTCTGCAGTAACGGCTGGAGTTAACGCCTGAAGGCTGAATAGTTATTTTTGATGTGTCTAATCCCAAGAGGCTCGAGGGGCTGCATTTGGGTGCCTGAGAAAAGCAAACTGGTTGTCCTCTGTGAGCTTGAGACCAGCCTTGCTCAGGGAATTCACATCGGTGCTGCTCCAGCACGAGCTGTGTCCTTGGAGGATGCTGGTCCCTCCTGGCATGTGTAGTTGCACACCCTGCTCAGCGCTGCTGAAACACCTTGTCCTCAGCCCCAGCTGCCTTTGCTCTGTTGAAGGGACCCCACGGCTCCTTCTGCTGGGCTTGAGAGAGTGCTGGGTGTGTCTGGGATGCTGAAGTCCAACAGTTCAATTCCAAAACTTCCCCGTGGCATCCAGCAGCTTGCTGTCATCACTGGGGCAGAGGGATCTTACTTTAACTTCTGTTGCCTGTAGTAGCCTTTTTAGGATGTTAATCTAGCTTTACTCTTGCAAAAAGATCCCCTGTTGTAGGGATGAAATTGCAGTGTTGTTTCCAGCTTCTGCATGATCATCTGTACGCAGGAGAACGAGGAATGGGCAGTTGCCTTGGGTGGTGGTTTTACTTACAGGCTTATTGTAGGTTGCTCTGATTTACCTCAATGCTGACTCTCTCTAAACCATAGCAGCGGGGATGGCTGGTCCCGGTGAGGGCTGTGACAGTCCCTGCTGGGCTCTGTAGACAAGGTGGTGACAAATGGGTTTGCTTCCCAGGGCCCCGTGGTGACAGACAACGGGAACTTCATCCTGGACTGGAAGTTTGACAAGGTTCATGAATGGAGTGAAGTGAACACCGCTATAAAAATGATACCAGGTAATGCCTGTGATTTAGAAAAAAAAAACCAAAAGCTGGCTAAGGCTTGGTCCATGCTAGGCAGCCCTGACCATGGGATCTCTCCCCTGGATGGGCAGAAACGTGTGTGTGTGTGTGCTGACTGCCCTCTTATGGGTCTCTACAATTTTTTCTACTTGAGAGATCTATCAGCTGAACTAGTACAACTACACCCACGTGGCATTTGCATATGGTGGTGAAAACCTGGGATGATGCCGGGTGACTTATGACATTGTTTCCCATTAGGCACACCAGTCCTGTGCTGTTCCTTACTCTCCCTGTGCCCGTTTAGAGAGGGACTTTTAATGGAAACACTGGTGGACTCTGAAGGGAGGGTTCACACCGGGTTACGGTATTTTCCCGAAGCTGCTTACAGCTCTGCATCCCAGTACTGTTGCATAGTCCTACAGGCTCACCTGGCTGTGAGGGTGCAGTGTGTCCTAGCTGTTGCTGTACAAGAGAGAAGCAATGGCTGATTGTGCTGTTTGCAAACAAAACAGCCTCTCTGCAAGGACTCCTGCCTTGCATGAGACCTGCTGCCCAGCCCGGAGCTGCTTCTGGACGATCCAGGTCTGCCCAAGGGCAGTGGCACTCTCTGGACTTCAGTAAAGCAGCAGGCAGACTGGCTGAGCCACATCTGGATATCTTTCTGGTTATCTTGGCAAAGTCTGGTCTTGAATCTGGTCAGCTTTTGAATACTTATTGTTATATCTTTTGTCTTTGAGTTTATCCCGGATACCTGCCTGCCCCTGAAGTCTGTAACACAGCTGCCTTCACTCTCTGTTTGTGCATTGTCAGAGCATGTGGGAACAGCTTGGGATCCTGCTGCACAAACCTCAGTATCCCCATAAAGCAGCAATATATTGTCCTGGCATCACAATTAAAACACAAGAGCAGGCAGAGGCCATGGGTGCAGGCTGGGTGAAGAGTCGCCAGTAACTTCTAGTTGCTTCTGTTCAGTGGCTTTGCTTCCCTCAATGCTGATATAAGGCTGATTTACTGAAAATACACCCATTTTCTTTTTTCCTGCTCTACGAGCAAACTGCTAGGATGCTACCTCTGCCCTCATTTGTCCCGGTGTCTTTGCAATCTGAATAATTAGCTGGTATTCGCTGGCAGCCAGCAGTAGGTGGTGGGTTCATACCTTTGGCAGGAGCACATCTAAACGAACCAGTGACCTATCTAAATGAACTGGTGACCGCTGCTGGTCTGGGCTGTCCCTGGTGCGGTGCTCCATATCCTAATGTGGTTGCTGCCTGTGGCTGTACAAATGTCTACATCATGAAGCTGTTTCCGTGCAAGGGAGCAACAGTGGCTGGTTATGCTGTTTGCAAACAAAACAGCAAGGACTTCTTCCTTGCGTCTCTTTTGGTTGAGAGATGAGTGGTAAATGATGAGACCTGTTCCATCGCGTTGGTGTGGAGATGGTCTCAGCACAATTTGCTGCTCAGAAATGGACCTGCTAAGGGAAGAAGAGCATCTTCCCTACCCAGAAGTGGATGAGCAGAACTGTTAAAGCCTAAATACAGTGGTGCTAGCAGGGCTCCGGCCACCTTGCGCTTGTGGTAGCCCTTGTCCTACCATGTCTTTCCACTTTCATGGCCTCTGGCTGTGGCTCAGCGATCACTGTGAAGGGAGGAACACCCCATAATTAAATGCAACCAAAAGTACGTTTGCAAATGGGCTACGAATTGCAGAGGTAGCATCAGGTCTGCTGAATCTTAGCATTTGAACGAGTGTTAGCCAGATGTTGGCTAACAGGGTAGTTTTTTAGATGTGTTAAAAGGCAAAGTGAGTAAGCCTGTGGCTGCATGTAGCTTCCTCTTGCTCCCATGGGTTGTCAGATGGCTGAAAATGCCACAATCGTGGTTGTGATGGTGTAACGGTGGTGGCTGGGGTGGTGTAAACGTCAGGGGGAGCTTTAGGAGTTGCTTCTCACTCTGGAGAGAGTTTCTTCTGGGGGTGGCCGCATGGAAAAGACTTCCCAGAGGCTCCCTGTGCAGCCGATGTAACATCACCCAGGTTGGACGCCTCTCTCCAAACCTCCGATGGAGGCATCGGTGCCTTTTAACGAACAAAACCGCAGGCAGAGCAGAGGGTTCAAGCAGTGGGGTGGCTCTGGCATTAACAGGCAGGTGAACTCTTGTTCCCCAGGTGTGGTGGAGACTGGACTCTTCATCGACATGGCAGAGGTGGTGTACTTCGGCATGGAGGACGGCTCGGTCAGCGTGCGGGAGAAGCAGCCTCGCTGACGCCGGCGCGCTGCCTGCTCTGCTTAGCCTTCAGCCAGTTTGATTCAGCTGTTGTAATGGTGCCAACCTGACGTTTTGCCTTAACGAGCAGCGGTTATTGCAGAAGACGGATGGGAGGTTGATCAGAATCCGCTGACATGATACTGAATGTCTTTTTTAAAAACAAAAAAAAAATTATATTCTATTTCTATATATATATATTTTCACTTTACAGGAATGTTGTCTTTTTTTAAAGAATCATTTAAACAAATTGCTTTACTGTTTTTATTTTATTTTCTAAGAAATACTTACCAAAAAGAATACTCCTTGTTTTTGTGGTTTGGGTTTGTTTTTTTTTCTTTTTTTCAACGAGAACTTGAACCCTTCTGGTTGCTCGTAGTGCTTAGTGATTGAGGTCAGAAACACAATCCTAATGCATCGTTCCTAACCACCCTGGCTGGGAGGGTGATGTACGTAATGGGAGCACATCCAGTCGGGACCTGCTGATGCCTTATTTGGAACCTTTTTGGTTCGGTATTTTATGCCTTTTATTTTTCTATACCACTGTTTTTTAATAGTTTGGGATGTCTAGTTGTCCTCTGTGCACGTGATGATTTTCTGAGCCTAGGGTGGTCCCTACATCCCTCTGTCAGGGACATTTTTTGGCCTTTTTTGGGCCTCTGTATGGAGGAGACGTTCATCCTTTGAGCCAAATTCTGCTCGCCATTAATTCAGTACCTCTGATTAAAGTCTGTTCCTGTAGCTGGAGGTGTTTGGGACTTGGTCCTTTTAAACCGAGAGCAGAACTGGGTCCTCGATGAAGTTTACAGAAGCATACTTGAGCAGCTTAGGGCAGTGTGGAATACTGTTCAGTGGCAAATTATTTGATTTGGAATGAAGGTTAATTATCACCCCTCACAGCTGGTTGATTTGTGGAAGGATAGAGCAGAACGCACAGGAAAACTTGAGTCTTCCTGCCAAATTTTCCACATGTAGCAGGAGAGAGGCACTTGTTCAATATCTTGTTCTCGGTGTATAGGTGCTTTGCATGGTTTTGATGTCAAAATGCAAGCCCTCTTTTTGTGTTGTCGACACTGAAATAAAGAGCTGTTAATACCAGATTTGGTGGTAATTTGAGTCTTAAAAGTAACTTTTGTGGACAGTGGGGCAGATCATCATCAGACTAACTCCTGCTGCAGTTTCCCCCTTAGAGGAGCCCTTCGCCTGGGCCAGATTCAGCTTTCTGCATTTGATCTCTTTTTGCGTAAGGTAAATACATTATTTTAAATTAACCAGATTAGATAATCAACACCTGTTAGCTGCAGCGCTTGCCTCGACACTGTCTTAGATTTGCATGTCTAAAACCTGTGCATCTAAATACAGCTCCTTTTTTTCTTTTCTTTCTTTTTTTTTTTTTTTTTTTTTTTACAAAAATGAGCTATTTTTAGGTCTTTAAATCTTCCCTTTCCTGCACATCTATTCTGTTAATTCTGAAGCGCTTGTACTGAGCAAACTGGCTGCCATCCAGCCAACAACTTGCTGGAAACACTGGAATATCTCTTCCCGAAAACCTGATGCTGCAGAAGCCATTTGCAAAGCCCTAGTTCTTGCCATGGGCTGTTTTCAGATGCGTCTTGGGCTCCTAATGTAATCCCGGATAAACAGACAGCAATCGAGCAAAGCTTTGTGCCCAAGCGCCTTCTCACTCAGCATGCTTCTGGAAATGAGATTAGCAGGAGCGAATGTTGCTGTTGAGTCTCCTCTCTCTCTCTCTCTGAAATCAAACAGCTCCTTCTCAAAAAGCCAATAAAACCGTTACCACACCATTACTTTCTGGCCCTAGACCAGATGTGATCTCATTCAGCTTTGTGCTTAGCAGGGGCTTGTTAAATCTAAGGGTCTGATTCTTGAGCTTCTCTGGGTGCTTGGGTTGAAGGTAGCACCCGTGGGTGCTTTTGCAACAGATGCCCCTGCTCTGGGGTGGGACTTTTGAGTGGGTCTTGGGCTGTGGGTTATGGGTACGGAGCTTGCGGTGCTGTAGAGTTGGAATTAAAATCTCTGGATGGAATTTAAATCCCTGAAGCGCTGGAGAAAGTTTGGTGTTCAGACCAGTTCTGGAGGCTTCGTGCAGATTCCCCTTGTGCAAACTCCCCGAGCTCGCATTTGCAAAGTCAGTAGGTGGATTTTTGAGTTCAGGGGCTCTTAAGAAGGGTCTGGTCCTTTCCCTTGGAGGTTGCCAGCCTCCCTGACCTGTCATGACCATCCACATCTTCATCTGCCAGCATGTGTGGGGCACATTTAGATGTGCAGGGAGTCCATCCCCTCCCAGGGTGGCTGTGGCATGCTGTGGCCGTGCCCTGCACCGACGCAGCCTGCTGGCGCTGATGCTTAGCTGCCTAGCCATCAGCATGTTTGATGAAAATTAAATATACAGGCAGCAGAGGTATTTTTAGTCCCTGGTCCTTGCTTTTCTAGACTATCACCATTACCATTATGTACATTTTTTGGAGAGAGAACGGTTTGTGGGTGAGCCCAGGGTAGACCTTCGGGTAAGGGCAGGCACTGCAGGTGCCCATGACATCCTTGGGTAGGGGCAGTTCAGCTGTGGCCACACCAGTGGGCTGCTCCCAACAGCTCTTGGGCTTGAGTTTGTTGAATTTAGATTTTAACATCTTGGCTGGTTTGCACTGTGGCCTTTGCTTTGGGCTTTCATTTTTCAAGGTGCTGTTCAAAAGAGCCTTAAGAAGCCTTTAGAAACGGGGCTGCCACCTCTATCTTGGCAGCTTGGGAAGAAGAGCAGGGACATATTTTTAGAAGATGGCATTGGCAAATCAATAGCATCAAAAGCAGATGGAAGGAGGTGTCCTTTTAAAGCCCAAGGCAGGATGGTTGTGGCTATTTAGGGTGCATTCCGGCAGTAGGTTGGGTTACCCGATGCTAACCGCAGCCAGACGGTGCAATCCAGCCCTGGCACGCAAACCCTGGTGACACTGTTTGGATGGTGTGCAGCGGGTAATGCACAGCAGATTTACCATTAGCACTGAATTATGGATTAACTTGGCCCTGGAGAAAACAAGTGTTTCAAGAAAGAGCAACAGCAGCACTAACATTAATGAGCAAGAGAGGTAATGAAACACTAGTCCCATTCCCCCCCTCAAAAAAAGCAATATAAATATAATAAGAGAGTGCTTCAGATTCAATTTAATTAACCTTTGGTTAATAGGTTAAATAATTAAGCTGAATTAATTAAACTAAGTAGAAATAAATTAAGTGTTTAGTTAGACTGAATCACCTTGCTCCACATTATAAAGCAAGTACCACTGTCTGTCAGGTTTTTATTTGTGTCACTGTAGGACAGGATTTATGATCTGACATAATTATTGTTCTGAGAAACGCGACATAAAAAGACATGAAAATAATTAAGCAGGCAGCATGGAGGATGTGTGCTCTGTGTATTAAACCAACCAATTATAGCTAAAGTGGTAAGGGCAAAAGAAGCATATTATAACCAGCGATAAAAATCACCTGGAATGAATATTAGCAAGTTGTAACAAGTATTAATATCTTTTTTAAACACAAAGCCAGATCCATTTTATAACCAAAAATTGGGTAGCGACATTGGCATTGGCCCAGCTGCACCAGGAGAGGAGGAGGAAGAGGAAAGAAGTCCTCATTTCTAAAGTGATTTTTCAAACTCAAGCCTTGTGAATCCTCCAAAATTTCTTTGCAGTTCTATTTTACTCAGTACATTAGCGGAAAGGTGATGCGTTTCAGCTTGAAGATGAACTTAAAGACCTATAAACTGCCATGGTTTTGTCCCTAAAACTTCTGAAGTTTGTTCGTTTCCCCTTCCAATAACTTTAATGGGAGTTGTATCATCCCCGTATCTCCATAACCCGTCAGGATCAGAAGAGTGAAACCCTCCCTATACAATTACAGAAGGACAGATCCGCTATTTAGCTATCTCAAATCTCGTGTGGGATTTATCTCCTGACAGGGCACTGTAAATCGCCATGAAATTCCCTAATGAAAATGTTTCTGTAGAAGAGCCTTTGTAACATCATCTCTGTAGGAAAACTGATACCAGATATTGTCTTCCGTTCAGTAGACTTTCCTGTTTGTATTTCTACAGCTACCGATACAAACGTCTTTTAAACATCCTTAATAAAACTTACAAACTTGTGAAAATAGTGTCAGATCGTCGAGGTAAATGTTGTGAGCAAAACAAGAAAGGACCAGTGACTTGGGTTTGACTGTAAGAAATGACGTAAACAACTTTTTTTAGTGGAAAAAGACTTTGTACAAGAATGTCTTAGTGTAAGCTAAGTTTTCTAACATAAACCATCAGTCATGCTGGAAAGCTAAACGCTGCTGATGATTTGTGTTGTTTCTGGAAGTCGGTAGCAGAAAGATGAAATTCAGTGGAAGAAAGAAAGTGACTGTTAAACCAACTATACAGTGCAAACCTCCCTACACTTTAATATCCAAGTTCATTTGGGATATTGAACTAGGAATATTCCCAATCACACTAAATTCAAAGTTCATCTCATGCTGTGTTGTTAAAAACTATGTGCACATAAATTTGATCATGCAAAAGAAATCACAGAAGCTAAAGTGCCTGCTAACCACAACAGTCCTTTTATTGTGCACCAAACTGTAAATTCCCTTGTGGTAGTCTTCCAATGCAGGATTAATTAAAAAAAAAAATAAAAATACTAACGTCAAGCATCCTTTGTATTTATGAATGTCTCTCAGGTTTGTGTAATCTCTTACTGAAGCTATTACTGGAATCCCTTCTAGATCAAAATCATTAATTAAACATTAATTCCCTTAAAACATTTCCAAAGCCTGAATTTCAGTAACTTGTAAATTCTTTGCCTGCCACAGTGCACTGTCTTCTTGTAATTAGTATTTAATAACCTGTATGGTTTAATCCCAATGTAAAGTATTTGGCAATGACAAATTAAATTGAAAAAACCTGCTGTAAATCTAGACTGTGCACGGTGACGCTTTTCTTACTATCTTAATTCCTTGCCGAAAAAAAAGACAGTCTTGCCTTCCTCTAATCCTCATAGGAGTGTTGTTTTTTGAAGGGGAGGCTATAATTCTCTTCTTTGCTTTTATATATAGCTTAGTGGGGGCTGGACCAGATCAGTGAGGAGTCAAATCCAACAGCTTGTAACTAATTTACCGGAATCTTGTATAATGGAAAAGCAAGCAGATATTCACTGTTTCTACTGAGATGGTCATTTGGCTTCGGGATGCGGATCCACTGCATGAGCATCTTGGGAAAGCTCGGTCCCTTTGCTGCAGACCACCACTGTTTTGGTAGGTTACCTGCAGGTTTCTCTGCAGCTCAGCTGGGTGCAGAAGGCTCCTGTGGCCGTGGTTGATCATTTGTGCAAAGTTTCTTCCCTCCTTGTTTGAGAGCTCGGGCAACACGTGTTGACTCTGGTTTGGGGTCTGCACTGCCTGTTTTGGATGAGGCTCAACATTTTTCCTGTGGATTTGCTGATGTGACCAGCCCTGGCTCTGGCTATCTACAGCCCTTTCAGACAATATCATCCCTCAAGCCCCCTCCCCGGACTCTCCTGGGCAGGAGGCTTCCCAGCAGCCCAAGGCATTTGCAGTAGCTGGGGCAGCAGAGCAGCCCAGCCAGTGCAAAAGATGCTTCACAAATTATTTTGTTTTGAATGCTGTGTTATAGAACTGATCAATCCCTTCTTTACTTAGCCATATCTCTTGGGTATCAGAAGTGGAAAGGTATCAGTTTTATGTGGGGCTGGAGAGAGAACTTTTTACTAAAAAAGTCTGGTTTTCAGCTTGAATAGAAATGCATGTTTCCGAGGAGCTAGATGTCTCTTATTACTGTGTTTCTCTGTAATAGCCATTGCTGTAATTCTTACTCCACAGGGCTCTGCCTGCAGTGATGCCCCCACAGCTGTTATCTTCTGCGTGCATTCCTGTTCACCACAGAACCGGGACCCCATGAAGGCTCTCCTCCCTCCTCCACCCCCTCACAGCACCCCTTTCCTCCAGGATGGAAAAAATTGCTGAAGACCATTACAAAATTGACTTTTAATCCATAGGTTTGTTGTACAGGGGGTGTGTTTTCCAGCACAGATCTTCCCTGTCCTGGTTATGCTGGGATAGCAGGGAGCTACACGCTCCCCAGCCTGGCTCTTTCACCTTGTCAGTGGGGGCACCAGCTTGTGGGACACGTTGGGTTGATGTGCTGGTCCCTCTGATGCCCACAGGTGCCTGTCGGGCTTCATTTCCAGTTCCTGGGATGCTCTGCCCGACTGACACCATTGCCTCAGCAGCAGCTAGGCTGGCCAAGGGCTGTTCCCTTTTTATTGCTTTTAAAGCAAGTCAGCAAGAAACTTTTAGCAGATTGAATGCCCTCAGTTGTAGAAGAATCATTAGAAAAATCTTCTCTGCACACAGGATTGCACATCTGGAGGTGCCAGCAGTACTTTGCCACATGTGTTAGTCAAAATCACATCAAAACATTATTCACACCTTTGGCGTTTTTTTAATCTATCCTGCTTGAGAAATTTCTTCCCTTTACTGTTTTTCAAGTCAATTAGTTTTGGGTCCTGTAAAAAAGATAGAAAAGATATGATGTTTCTTTTCTGGAAGTCAGATGGACATGTTTTTAAGCTCCCAGGCAGGCAGCATTTCACGTGGGGCATCATATGCCATTTCTATCTGCATTTTGCGTTTTAACACAGCTCTTATTCTTGGCTTCATAAAAGTGGTGCCATCATTAAGTGCTTAATGTGAGTTCTTGTAGCTTAGTTTAATCATCCAGATTGGGAACATTTTGGTTACAAAGGAACGAATAAGCTTTGCTTGGTCAATGACCACCTAGAAAACCTGAACGTTTCCGGATTAAATAATACTCAAAGTTCCAAACTAAATATTCACTAAATGAGAGGAAAAGAAACCTGATGCCTTTCTAGTCTTTACTAACTAATTTAAGACAAATATATAAGATAGAACCAGTGTGAGAGAGAGTCCCCATTATGCAGTTACTCTATGATGGATGGCCACCTTTCCCAAGAAAAATTCAGTGGAGAAATTAATGCCTTTAGGCTTGTATTTACTGCTTAAGGACTAAGTTAGATATTTTAGGGATGTCATTATTTACAGGATCAATATTGCTATTTAGCCAGATGGCTGGCCAAGCACAGACAAATATTGTCTGCTATAATACATTTATCCGTCTATTGATCTGACTCTGCACCTGTTTTGCTGATCAAACAGAGAGCTATAGCAGGATCAGGAGCAACTTGTTCCTAGTCTTACCGCATCAATAAACAGGATTTTTCTCACGTAACTTCCCACTCAAAAGCTACGTGAGCAGTTAGCTTGAGAGCAAACATGGGCCCTATGGAAAGAGTCAAATGGAAAGAGCCAAATGGATACACCCCATCTATTTTAGGCAGGACCCATCACCACCTGGGAGTGCCTACCCCAGATAAATGCAGCCCACATCCCCTCCTGCCTCCCAGTCTCTCTACATCAGAGAACCATGATAGCACTTTAGCAAAGTATTGCATTACTTAAAGCAGAAAATGCAATTTCAGTGGAGATGGGTCAAAGTGAAAAGGATGGATACAAAATTTTCCCAATTTCAGAATATTCAGTGGAGGATCCAGAGAGATTTTTTCACATCTACCCCAGAAAATATAGTACAGAGTACTTCATGTCAATCCAAACTACTGCTTGCTTGCTGGGAAAGTATGGTCTGGTAAAAGGCTTATACTGATCAGAGGGTGGTGTGCCACAGTTCCTCACCTCCCCATAAAGCAGGAACAACTCCAGTGAGGTGGGTGAAGCTAAGGAACAAGAAATCAGTGTTAGCTGAAGATGGATCCAAAGATGGAGAAGGAAGATGTTTTGAAATTTTGAGTGAGTGGTTTTAAAAATCTAGGTGATTCATAGAAAAATCGCTGACATGACACGTTTACTGGGCTTGTTGTACAGCGAGGTGTGCTCAGGGGGAGGGTGTGGAGATTCATGAGCTGAAAGGTTCCATGAAACCTGGGTGGAAGTGGGGGATGCTTTCTGGGAACCAGCCAGGGCATGGCAGAAATGTGACAGCTGATTTTTGCAGAGTAAGACAAAGGTCAACACACTCAAATTTATGCTGTTTACCTCCCCACCAGATGGATGGTGAAGTGTGGCTGTGCTGGGGATGACGCTACTTGCCAGGCATCCAGTGCTTGCCACAATATCAGTCCTGCCATCGCCTTCACCACCCATGAAGGTCTAATTTAATGTGTTCAGATGCCAGCAGCTAGGTTGCTAAAGAGCATTGCTGGGTTGTGACCAAACCTGACCAGCCATGGCATTGTTTTTTTGCGATACACTTCCAAGAAGACAAAAGAGATGAGGGCTCAGCTTTCACCTGGCAATACTAGTTGTCACCCCTGTTGATAAACAGATGGTTCGAAGCCATCCTGTTTTCCCGGGGACGAGCAAGGACTCTCCAGATAAATATGTGCAGCGCTTGGGCTGGTCAGTCCATGCAGTGGAGGCAAAATACTCAGCCAACCTTTGGTGTCTTGAAGATGATCACCTAGGGCATCTCTGATACTGCTCCATCCCTCCATGCCCTGAGGATGGGCTGGTCCAAGTGGCACAGCACGGGCAGTATGCAGAAGGGAGGAAGCCTCCCTGGGTCTCACATGGTGCTTCCCCAGGCTGATACGGGGCAGGAGATGGGCTATATCTATATCTGTGATTATTAATGTTTTCATCTAGGATTTGGTAGATGGACTTAGGAAAAGCTGGCTATATATTGAGGATAGGAGGGGGAAAAAAGCTTGCTTTTTTTTTCCTTTTCTATTCTATTCTATTCTATTCTATTCTATTCTATTCTATTCTATTCTAGCTAGTCTAGTCTAGCCTAGCCTAGCCTAGCCTATTCTATATATCCTACCTGGGGTAAATTATGGGCTGAGTTTCTTTTCGCTCTGGACATGAAGGGCAGTTGGCACCAGGCTTGGGTGAGCTGTGATTTGGTATTATCTCAAAAGAAAGCATCCCTGAGCCTGACAAAAGGGCCCATTCAGCAAAGCGTGTAAGCATGAGCAGACCTATTGGCCTCAGTTGGTTTTAGTCTGCATCTGAAGTCAGACAGACAAAACAAGCATTGCTTTAAAGTGCAGAAGAGGAATTTGACTAAAGCCACTGTAATAAATAATCTCCTGACAGGCAAGTCATGCAAATTAGGTGAATGTAGGCAAACAGGGTGGGAACCATCTGGCCAAGCTTCGAGATAGGTGAGGCATTTCAGACACCTTTGTGCCACTCTGGGTGCATGTTACAGTCCATCAGTGGAGAGCCATGGGCCACCTCCTGCCCCATGATCCATGGGAGGTTCCTCCTCCTCTGTGTTCCACCTCCTCCTCTGTGGTCCACCCCAGTGTGGAGGAAGCAGAGCCAGCATGGCAGGAGGCCAGCATGGATGAGAAAGGGGACACTGAGCTGAGCTTGACAGCAACAGGCAAGTGCATAGGAGATGGATGTGGGGAACTAGAGCCAAAGGGAATACAAAGGCACTGCTCCAGCTTGCGGGGATAAAGGTGCTGGGTGGATATCCAGGGAGCAGATGACTCGGTCCCTGCAGTTAAGACTCTTGGTGGCTTTGCCCTCCTGCACTCTCAGATGACGTGTTCAAGGCTCCTCCATGGCTACACGTGCCTTTTCACATGTTATAATTTACTTGTCATCTTTGACTCATTAAGACTTTTAAGAAGATGACTGCCTGAGACCAGATTACAACCCTACCTTTCCCTTATACAATATTTCCCTCATTTGTTTGGTCATAAGGATGGTGTAAATAATAGAAATTGGCGATTTTAAAACTTATCTTCTGAATGTCTTTGTGTGTATCACTGCAGAAGGTACGGCATTCTTATTACTGCACAAGTATATCCAGTCAAAATCGGATTTTGTCACCTGCAGAGGTATGATGAGCAGTGTTTTCTGTGGCCTCCTTCAGGACTTGAGCTCATCTAATTCTAAACCTGTGAATAATCCCAGTGATTTTCAATATTGCAAAAATTTCTGTTTGATGGTAAATGTCCCTGAGTGTTTCAGTGGAGTGTGAGAGCAGACAGCTAATAATCCTCTGCGGTACCCACTGAAGTGGTGCAACCAAGCAGAAACCCTATTGAGCTGAAAAATGTCCCTTGCTCAGGAAAAGCACTGTGTGCCTGCATGCTTCCGATGCCCCGTGGTGGGACATCTCCCAGAGCGGTGGGAGAGCCGTGGGTGGGAGAGCCTCCAGGGGGGTTCCTCTGTTACCCACTGCAGGTCTGATCCAAAGCTCATTCAAGGTAGAAGTGCTATTTATTTTTGTGGGATTTTAAATCTTTTTCCTGTTAAATGCACTCAGCTTTTAGAAAAGGATACTCAGAATATAAATGAATTTAGCTGAATAATTTAAGTGATGGGACACAAAGTTCCTGGACTTTTCCATTTCAGCTCCATTTTAAAGATGAAGTTAAACCAGGTTTTTCCTTGGTTTAATCCTTGCCTTGGATGCAGAGCAGGAGCAGTCGGATGAGTCAAGCCTGAAAGCCCATCCTGGTGTGCACAGTCGGCTGGATGCTGACAGAAGGTGTGTGAGAAGCAATGTGGAAAGCTCACAGCAGGTCTATATGGATGGTGGGGTGGCACTGCCAGGTGTGAGCTGGGCACGTCTGGTTTGCACAAAAATTCATCAGCACCGGGCTGGAGAGGAGATGCCTGCAAGTTATGCCGGTGGACATGTGGGAGCTTCCCTGCTCCCTGTGGAAACAGCAAAGGGAATTAACACTCCTCAGCCCTGGGCTCTCTAAAATGAACTCAATAAAAAGCAGCCGGTTGCTGCTGCAAAGGGATACGCACAGAGGGGCAGGGCAGGGATGTGAGGCTCCAGTCAGCATCTGTCGGGAAAGCAGATGTGATGCTGTGGAAATGACAGAAAGTAGAAATTGTGCAAGGCTGATGTACATTGTACAAGTTCAGCACAGCGAGAACACCCCCACTGAACATGTCCACTGCCGTGTACATGTCCACTGCCTATGTAAAATGCAGTTGTTCTGACAATCACTTTTGCCTTCTTTTTCTCTTTTTACTTTTTTAATAGGTTTTAGTTTTTTGTTGTTTTTTTTTTTTTTAACCTTCAGGGAATGCTTTAATAGCAATTTCACAGCAGTTCAGTTTTGGTTTTGTTTGTAATAAGTGTTGTCATTGGAGTGAAGAAGGAATCCACAGGAGGAATTACTGATCATGACGAAGCGAATAAATGAATTAATTCTCTTCAGCTTTGTCATTATTTTCATGTGCATAATGACGATACAGGCTGGTGCACTCACTACAGTGCGTTTAGAGGAGGAAGAAAAATTCTCTGAAGGCCTGTGGGAGATCATTAGTTTGAACCTCCCCCCGCAGAAGGCGTATTTTTCTTTTGTGGTGCCCTCAGTGCTAAGTCCTGAGGATAAACGTCCTACAGATGACACCAGAGGAGACAGAAATCAGACTACCCTGGGCAGGAATGAAGAATATTCTTCCCCTGACCTTCACACGGGCTAAAGCAACTGTGCTCACTCCATTGCATTGCAATCAGTTGCTTCTCTCCCATAAGCTGCTAAAATAGGACCTGAGCCAACCTCTGTAGCAGTTTGGCACTATAATTAACTCTCTTCGACTGAAAATGCCCCGAGTTTGGCCTGATTATGTTCAGCTGATGTTATTGTTATTTCTTCACTATTTCAGTAGGAGGAGGCAGGTGCTGATGCGTTCCAGGACCAGCAAGCATCAATAACCACAGCAACAATGTGAACGCCATACGCTGACTCTGAAGTACAAAAAAGTTACTTCCAACACCGAAATTATCAGAATAACGGAGAAAATAATATCCTTGTGGGCACTGTGCTTTCCTGCCTTCAGCAAAGTTTTTTGTGTCCCTCTTCAAACCTCTTCACCTTGATTTTCTGCTGTAGCTTCCAAGAGTCACGTCCCGCAGGTTTGTTTCCTTCAGATTGAACAAGATGTGGAGCCTTTTTGTGCCTGAAACCGGAGGATTTCAGAAGCGCATGAATTCTTTGCTCAGGAAAGGTCTGTCCTAAAGCACCTGGCACTATCTGAGGACAAAAATTTGGTTTTGCTGAGTTGCATGGTCTTTTTTTTTTTTTTTTTTTGGCTCTTCAGCTAAACCTGCAAAGGTCTTTCCCCAGCCGAGGCTGTTCCCTGGAACATCCCTGGGAGAAGCCAAACAGTGAAGCGGCCGTGACATCTAGTGGTGCTGCAGGAGAAAAAATCTCATAATTTTAGTCCTGTGGTGGCTGTACTTTCCATGGAGGAGCAGGGATGATCAGCCATCCCTTGCTTTTCCCGGAATAGAAGAATAGAACAAACTGTTTTAAAAGAGAGATTTGAATGTCATTAATTCTGTGGGTTTTCACCAATGCCAAGGCAACTTTAGGGATGAATAGAAAAATATATATTGAACAACGTTAAGAATGTAAAGATAGGTGTATTTAGTGAAAGCTGAGTGTTGTGTGTGTGTGATATAACACAAGAAGATGCCTCTGCAGCTTTTAAGGATATGTAGCCGCAGGGATCTCACGGAGACCACAAGGTCTCAAGTGCTGCAGTTGGAGTGCCTTCACTGCTGGCGCTCCAAATTTAAGTGCAGGTATGTGAAAAGAGGATTAGCCCCTGTGCATTTTGTTTAGACATTTGTCTACATTTTGTAGACATTAAATTTTACGAACTAATCCTGAAGCAAAGCACTTCAGTAGAACATTAACTTGGTCCTGCAGAGCTTTGCACAGCAACATTGCTGAGTGAGCAAGAGTTCAGCAAAAGAAAAAACCCCAAAGAAAAATCTTCACTTTACAAAGAAGCTGGGCACTTCTTATGCCGTCAGTTATTTTTGCAAGGAGAAGAATGACTTCAGCACAAAAACCCTCCAATTTGAGCAAAATACTATTTTCTTTAGGTGCAAGACAAATCCTGCTATGGGATAAGACGATATATTTTATTCTGGGGTTGTTAAACCTCCAGAGAAACAGTGGGTGGAACTTATACTCTTCATCAATTCCATAATGCCCGAAAACAAAAGCAATTTTAGTACAAAAAAGTCCAACAGATGTGTTTATGAAGCTGCTGCAGCCAACGTTGGCATTTCCAAACTCTGCCGGTGACCTGTCTGACTATTGCAAATGATCTGATGGCATTGAATAAAAGAGAGTAAAAAGGTGTAGTTTCTCAGCTTGGCATTTCTTAACGTTTCAGCATACACACAGCTTTAAGTAAGAGCTGCCACTGAGCTTTGCTTTGTGCTTTCGTATGTGTGTCCCCAGGGAAGGTAAAGGAACAACACTGAAACTAAGGGAATACCCCCATGAGACTGCTAGGGGGAGAGGTTTATCAGCTGGGGCTAATAAAAGCCACCAATTCCTGCTCCAGGACCACCCAGCCCACCCCAGACAAGTGGTCCTCCTGTAGTTGTCCTAGCGATTGCCCCATGAAATAGCAGATGGTGAAAATGATGGGGGAACAAGAGAAGATGGAAGTAGCAGGATCTGCTGCTTTGTGTGGTGAAGGAGCTTGTGCCGTGTGTCTGGTGACCTCTGGGGACACAGGACCAGACCTAATCTATTACAGGCCATGCTAGATGTAACTAGGTTGAGAATTTCTTCTTTGATGTGGCGCTTGGATGTGCAGAGGGAGGTGGTTCCCCCTCCTTACAACTCCCTTGTTTTCTGATGCTGATTTTCAGAAGTATGGCTTTCTTAAACCCCACAGGGATAAAGAAATAAAATTGCTCCATGCCTAATTATGCAGAGACAGAGAAACCAAAGTATTTTGGGGCTGCTGAGGTTAAAGGGGAGGTGCCGATTTCTACTGCTGTAGCTCTGGCCCTTAGACATCAGGGTTGCATCAGCTTTCAGTTTAGCTTATGCTGAGCTGCACCCCACAGTTCTGAAGCCTTAAAAACTAGCATGGCCTCCAGGGAAGGAGAGTTGAGTTTATTTATCACACAGGGATTCATTTTTACTGGGTGGAAGTCTCTTTCAGGACAAAGAATTAACAGCCAAACTCAATTCTTTACGACAGGTGGATGAGCCATGAGAGGCTTTTCTGATGTATGCATTTCAAGGAACCTACATCCCATTTTGCTCCTGCTTCTTCCTGGATGGCAGAGGCTCTGCAGAATCCTGCATCCTGCTGTAACACCAGGAGAAGCCCATGCAAGGTCGCTGAGAGCAGATTTTGCCCCAAACTGCTGTTTTCCTTTTGCGAACCCTCCCCATCTTCACACCTGCTCCATTCCTCATGACCAGCAGGGCAAGCTGATCATCTGGAAGAGCAGGTCTCCAAGGCGTAAACATTTCCCAGCACTGTGGGGCAGCCCCAGGTCTGACACCTGTGTTTTTAATAAATTGGATCGTTGTGCTTGGCTGCCCTGCCTCCAGCAGGGAGTAAAGCAGTGGGACGTGTATGGCTGCTCCAGCTGCAGCCCAGTGAACTGCTACGAAAGCCTATCGAATGTCAAGCTTGTCTTTAAGACCTGGAGTTGTTGAAGCACTTCTCACAAAATTTACTGAATTAAATGAGTAAGCTCCAATAAGCCCCTGATAGGTGACAGAGCCAGACTTGCTTCAGACCACACAGCAAACGGGGAAAAAAAAAGTATTTAGATGAAGATGACCACAGGTCTTCAGCAGCATCTTCCTTCCTGGAGCAATCCAAGCCATGAGGAACCTGAAAGGGTCAGTCTGGGGCTGGTGAGCAGCGGGTACCGGTTTGGTGTCCATCCTTGGTGGCTTCTGATGTTGATGTTGTGACCCCGATTGGTGCCCAGCTGAATCGTGACGCCTGTTTGTGAAGCACCATAGAAGTGTCAGGCTCTTTAAAAATACCAAGCCATGGCACTGCTTAGGGGAGAAGGGGGTAATGTTTGTGTGCGTATTTATTTTCATTTGGCACTACTCATACTGAAAAAAAATTTTAAAATAACTATACTAATAGCAATACCACAAATGTTTGCATGATGTTTCAGAAGCAGAGAACAGAATATAAAATCTGTTTGCTGAAAGCAGTATGGGGATTGTGCAGAAAAGGAGCAAGTGAGACGGCACCACCAACACCCGCCTTCCCCTCCCCGCTGTAAACTCTCAGCTGGTCCTTATCTCCTTATCTGGAGCTATACCAGAAGTCCCAGTAAGCCCATTTCTAACTAATTCCTTAGCAGATGCTCTCAGCCGTAGCTCTGTTACTGCAGAATCACAGGCTGTAGGGAAAAAATGAAGTGGGCTAAAGCACAAGCGTGGCTAATCCCTCCAGAGGTAATCCTGACCGCTGACTTTCTCTGTGCTCTTTACAAAGGAAAGGAGAGCAGTAGTCCAGCTCCTCCTGGTGACTCTCCCAGGGCTGAGGACTTACTTTGCTTACAATCTGTATAGAAACCCACAAACTAGTTGGTTTTTAGAAGGTTCAGCACCCTTAGCTGCTGGAAGCTGGATACAGATGAGGCCAGGGTTTAGCTTCACGTGTGGGTCCCAGCCTTGATCCCAGGGAGGTGGGGGAAGGACCGATTTGTTTGCACATTAACTTCCAGCAACAGGAGGTGATGATGGCACTAAAGCTAACAAGATGCATGAGGATAACACGCTGCAGAGTTGTTTCAGTGAGGGTAAGAATGGCAGACAGTGATCAAACATCAGCTGGTGCCAGGAGCGTAGGTCAGAGTCATCCCTGATGTGAGAACGGGCTAAGCCAGCTGAACGGCTTGTCCCTGGCTTAGCAATCCTCCAAATACAGGCTTTCCCTTGAAGGATGGCCTTCCTGCTAAACTGTCCCCGTTGGAACCTGCATTTGTCAAAGGGATGTTTTTAGCTCTGGCCAGCACCAGGAGACAAACCTGCTTCTGACTCTGAGTAAGAAGTCTGGGGTATATTTTATGCTATTATCTGCCCACAAAGTCCATTTTGTAGCTTTGCCAACTGTGGTGTTTGTACAGCTGCTAGGCTGAACACAACCATAAAATTTTTAGTATGTCTGAGTTTACCATATGGATCAAGTGTGTGACTCCTGCCATCATCCCAAAGGATTTCTGTCAGGCATGCAGTTCACCACAAAGTTTGTGGCATAAGGGGCTGCAGTCCTAGGGCAGCGAGCAGCCGGGAGGGAAATGATGGAGGACGTCTCTTGCTGGCACCAAAACATCCTCGAACAGAGCTCAAAACAGACCTTTTATCCTTGCTGCGCAGAAGGGAAACGCCACTTCTTACTTCCCATTTAATATGGAATGACTATTGGGAAAACTTTGAGGTTTGTTGTCTTGATGCCACGATCAGGGTGCATGTCCTGTTACGGAGAGGTCGGCAGGAACACGACGTTCCTGACCAGCATTTTCTTCAGCTCAGAGGTAAGTGCTGACAGTTCAGGCACTTCATATTCCCGGGAAGTTGTGCTGTAGTGAATGCTGAAGACCTTGGGGTGCAAGAAGTTTGTTCCAGTTTTGAGCTTCCTTTTCTGGAAGTGGCAAGAGGTTGATGGAACCCTACAAGCACCCACACAAATCAGTGTTACAGAAAAAGATGGCAGGAGGAACTACTGTCCCGAAGCAAATAAGGCAGCATCCTGCTTTCTACTGCTCTCTTATGATAACGTTTCACAGAGATGCGAATGCATTGATGGGCCAGCTATGCAAACAGTGTCTACTGAAGTTGTCAGTCAAATGCAGGGCTCAGATCCCTAAGAAACCGGCGGCAGCAGCATTTAACCTCTGGCTGTGCAAATGTACATGTGAACGGCAAATACCCTGTGATACATGTTGGCAGCGGGATTCCCCTGGTGATCGTTTTACACCGTCACTCTCTGCCAAAGCAGTAACAGGGCTCCAAGTCATTTGTCATGACTGTGGGGTAGAAAAAAGTGTTAAAGGTTTTATTCAAGAAAAGCAACCGTACTTTTAGTTTCATGCTATAACAGCCCGCTCCACGTGGTCTGCAGGTCCCGTTATTCCACAAGCTTGGAACTGAACCATTCCCCAACCACCGCATTAGCCTGCCTGTCCCTGCCTCTCTTATTTAGCAGCGCATTTCACGGGGTTCAAAATACTTTTGGGTGGGAGTCAGGTCCAGCTTCACACACCTCCTGCAGACATACCTGCCGTGGGCTGCCTCCCTGTGGGTGGGTTTCTAAGCTCTTGTCGCAACCAGCGGAGACTGTCCACTACAAGGGCTCCAAGACAGCAATTCAACCTTCTCCTCGCAGCTGATGCCTGCAGACAGCGCGGGAACTGCTCTCTTGCCCCTGCCACCTGCAGGGAGGAGGTTTCCACTGGCACAAGGAGAGCTGGGATGGCACACACGTACGCAGCTGCCCCGCAGACACCTGCAGGAGGTGCAGAAATTCAGACCTGGATTTCAGCCTTAGCTGCATGCTGTTCAGACAGCAAAGACTCATATTAAGTGTCTGAATACAGGTGTCTAGTGCCATGGGGAGTGCCCAAGGGTATCTGAGAGCTCTGTGGAGGGCTGGCTCACGGGATACAGGACTTACAGGAAAACCAAGCTTTCCTGAAGAGGCAGACAGCAGCAGGACAGGGTGCCGCAGGGCAGCTCAAGCTGCACTAGATGCCAGTCCACGAGCTGCAGTTCAAACGCATCTCCTGTGTTATTTCCAGCAAGACCAAGGTCAGTATGAAACCCAGAAGTGGAGATAACGCGGATTCACACATGGAAATGTGCGTATGGAAAAGAGGATGCCGTGTGAGTGAAGGGGTGAGTTCCTCATGCGGGTGAAGAAGACTGAGACTGGCAGGCACTTGCTGTATCCATCAAGGCCTTGTGGAGAAGACAGACACGGCAGTGTTGCTGCAGGTGACAGCTGTATCTTGCTGTTCCTAAGTGCCAGGGCCTAGAGCCCAGTCCGTTTTTATTCTGTGGTGTAATATCAAACCTGGACTCTGGGGCGTAAACAGGACACCCTGAAAAACCTGGATGTCTAAAGTGGTTTCACTGCTCTTACTGCTAGTAAATCCAGACGTTTAAGAGGTTGGTGATTTATTTGCATGGTGCATTTTTGACTGATGATGCAAGTAAACAAAGCATCAGCAATGACCTCACTTACGGAGAAGGCAGCAAGGCTGGGAGAGATGGAGTGAGTTCAGCGGAGACCGGGAGGGAGCGTGCAGCCTGCCAGGCACTCCACCCAGGTCCCTCCACTGCCAAGCCAGTATCTGACAGAACAAAACAGAAACATTTTACCCTTAGTTTGACAGAAATACCAAAAGAAGTTGCATTTTGTGCATGCAGCGACCCTCCCTTTCATCTAAAGATCTACAAAAGGGAAAATGTTAGTGGACAGAGTGTTTTCGTCTTACACTGTGGCTGGAGCTCCCGGGTAGGTAAACATTAACATGATGGTCCTTTGGGCTTTTTACTAGCAGAAGGTCAAGTCCTCTGCTGAGGGATACTAAGCAGAAAGTCCTGTGTTTAGTGTCAGGAAGATCTGCTTTCAAACAGGATTAAAGGCCAACTATGAGTAAGAAAGCAAGAAAAATGTTTTCACTAGAACTCAGTTTGTCCTGGGGTGTGTGATTTTCATGAGGTTCAGCTCCAGGATCTGTGTTGCTCTTAAAATGATGTCGCTTACTTAAAAATGCATTAGGGAGTGACCCCACCCCTTATCTAGCCTTCAGGCTTTCTGCAGTGGTTGAAAATTATCATTCTTAGATTAAATCCAAAAATCTTTCTTAATCCTTTGACTATCCCACTGGAACTGGGTCTGTCCTGAACTTGCAAGTCAGCCCCTGTCACTGCTGCCTGGGCGTTGCTAATTGCTGTATTGTTTCTCCCTGGGCTGAACGGCTTCTTTCTAGGCAGTTCGTTAAATCAGCTACAGAGTGTTCTGTAACAGGAACCAAACCACTGCGTTAAAACAAATAGGTCTATTTTTTCTTGATTCCATGTGCGTCTGGCCAATTCTGTATTGTACAGCTGGTTTCCACACCCTGAAACTTTTACTGTTAGGGTGATTATGACTTGTATCAATATTAAGATTCAAAAGACTCTCTATATATTCAGGTTTTGAATGCAAATGACTGAAGAGATAATTCTGCTACTGAGATTAAAAAAAAAACCAAACAACCTACAACTGCATCTTACACAATCCTACTAAAACCACTAAAAAATTGCAGCTCTCCTTATTTTCTTGTATTGTTTGGACTTCATGCCTGAGTTATTTTGAATGCATTTGATATCCAACAGATAAACTTCTGACACTACCTAGCTCAACATAAAAAGGAGAGAAATTGTAACCCACTGGGTTGAGCTGGGATCAAAAGCTCCAGACCTCCCCATTGACAGGACTGGGACTCTGACCCTTGGCAGCAGGACAGTCCTGCCTGTCACAGCCACCTATGAACCAGGGTGATGGGGATCACTTAGAAACAGTTGGGGTTCTTGTTGTTCCTGTTGGTTTTCTGCTATCCAGTCCCACTCATTTCTTGTGTGTGTTGTTTTCTAGATCAGCTTTTCTTTCTGCCCCTCCTGAAAATAGAATTTTGTTGAGAAACTGCTGAATGCGAAATCTTCCTGTATACAGAGGCATCTAACTCAAATTCTATAATCCCCACACGGGTCTTAGTGAAAGCCTCAAGTCAAGGGAAAATTGATTTGGAAATGGATCCAGGTATAAATCTTTAAGTAGTGAGTGTGTTCCTTATAAAATCAGTGTGTATGTTCTCCTAAGGGGATCATATATATCTCTCATAAGAAGCTGAACATTTGGATGCTTCATTTATTTATCGTGGCCTCATTCCAGCCTCAGTTTCATGGACATGAGGTGAGTAAAATAATCAGGATGAAATCAGAGAATGACTTTGCATCTTTAGTTTTGTCCTGCAGGAATACTTTGTCTCTTGTTGCCCCCCTCCCACAGGGTCCCCCTGCCCCACCTATGCCCACAGATACACAAAGACATGCACGTGTTGTTTCTGAAGGCAGCTGATGGCACAGGTGATGAAGCTATACCCGTGTCTGAAGCTCATGTGTACAAGCTAAAGCATTTTAAAACCCCTTGTGGGAAGCCTCGTTGTAGAGTTCAGTGGTTTCTTGTGACCCCGATCTGAGGTCAATTTACTCGTGGCTGCAAGAATTACACATTTATTAATAAATAAACTGACTTCGTAGCTTTCCCTGATTTTTCTGACTTTCCTACAAGTCCCAGGTACAGACATATCCCCCGTTCGCTCTGGAGATACTTCTCCCGTAATCCTGTCCCTGACACATGCTCTTCTTGTGAATGTTTGCCTAAACTCCCTTGTCGAAAAATAGGAGTTGAGCCTTTCTTGTGGCTCATTAACCATTTTCTCTTCCAGAACAAACATTCCCTGAAGTTTAGCAGAAAGAAAACGCTGCTGTTAAGAATCTCTGTAGGGAGGAAAGAAAACACTAATTATTGTTTCAGAACTGTTGTTTGATTTATTGAAGTACACTCCTTTTCCTGTCCCAGGATCAGCCACGTAAGTAAACTGTCCATGGTGAATGAGAAATCTGAGGATCGTCAGTTCTCTTTCATTTATTTTAAACCATTTAATCTCAAACCATTTAGCCTCAATAAAGCAGTGGGTGCTCAGGTCTGCTGCTTATCAGGCTGACCATTACAGCCGAGTTGCTCTCCCTGGACTATCACCTGTGCCCTCCTTGTGTCGTCCCTGTGTCTCACAGCATTTGCTTACTGCTTGCTTAGCATGGTTGGGACAGGGGTTTTGCTCTCTTTCTACCATGCTTCAAGCAAATTACTAACGAACAAGGTCAGGTATCATAGAATCATAGAATAGTTTGGGTTGGAAGGGACCTTTAAATGCCATCTAGTCCAACCCCCTGCAATGAGCAGGGACATCTTCAGCCAGATCAGGTTGCTCAGAGCCCTGTCCAGCCTGGCCTTGAATGCTTCCAGGGATGGGGCATCTACCACCGCTCTGGGCAACCTGGCCCAGTGTTTCACCACCCTCATCGTAAAAAATGTCTTCCTTGTTATCTAGTCTAAATCTACCCTCTTTTAGTTTGAGAGGTACTGTATTTCATTTGGTCGAGCAATGAACTTGTATGTGGCTTTATGGATCAGTTACTCAATTAAAAGATACCACCTTTCCCCGACAAAATGTGAGGTTTTGGGCACATGCAGGCCCCCAGCGCCCCAGCACGCTGCGAAGCCTTGCCATTTGCCAACTCCTTTGGCTTGTTTGGAAATGCTTCTCCTCCCCTTTGCTGTCAACCTATTCATGCACCAGGGTGGCTTTTAACGGGCTGCCACAGCAGGCAGCCATCAAAAACTGGTTTGGGCCTGGATGTAGCACAAGCTAGGAGCTCTGGGGGCTGGGCGCCAGGCTCCCCCCCCGCCGCGGTGCCGCCAGCAGGCCTGTCACAGCGCGGCCCTACCCCCCACCCGCCCCGCTCA
>JAVJGI010000001.1:44045254-44062953 GCA_035590275.1 Ibycter americanus | reverse complement strand
TTTGTGCATTCTTCTACCCTCCAAGGTAGCTTTAAATCCACTGGCTGATATAATGCTCGTGGCTATTATTTTAAATAGATGGAGGGAGGGTGGGGGTAGCTCTGGGCGGGGGTGCGCGGCAGGACAGGGCAGGGGGCACAGCGGGACCGGGCCGGGGGCACGCGTGGCTGCCAGGACAGCTGCGTTTAAAAGTTGGGAAGAGTTTGTGCATTGAGGGTGGTCAGCCGCAGGTGTGGGGACCCACAGACGCTGTTCTCTCCGTTACATCCCTGGAAATACTGAAAACCTGCTGAGGCCCAGAGGAAGCTGATTGAGTTGCATCTACTCACTTTGAGTGGTGGTTTGATGTAGAGACCTCCAGAGGTCCCCGAACTATCCTGTGATTTCAACACAAGTCGGTAAAGTTGTTTTTATTGTCAAGAATAAGCTTATTGGCCTTTAATTGTGGAGAACACGAGCAGTCTGAGGCTAATACTTCAGCTTGGAAGTTTTTATATGTGTTGTTCTGAAGATCACAATAAAATGCTTTTTGTTTTGTTCCCAGTGTGCTTTTTTTGTGCAGTTAATGCTCTACTGAAATCAGCGTGGGTACGCCTAGGCACAAGAGCAGTTTCTTGGAATCCAGACTGAGGAATCGGTGCATTAATCTTGATTCTTGCCGCTGCGAATGAATGGACAAACTTAAACTTTCCTCATTTCAATGCATGCAAAGTTCTTTTGTATCAGTGTGGTGCCAACTTGCAGGTCAGGGTTTAGTAACATGATCCCAGATTTTACACTGGTCTGAGCTATTCCTGCGGCACACCTACCATCCCCTCAGGTATCCATTCCTACCTCTTGCCCTCCATGAGCAGAAGCAGAAAACTGTATTTTCTTACTGTGCCGTTAATTTCTGCCAGTTCAGTTCTTTGAATTGGCTCCCCTGAGTCCGATGAGAATTGGTTCTGATGGAGAGGAATGAACAGAAATGTAGCACCTCCAATTTAACTTAATTTATACTCCCAGCAAAGCTACTCTTGGGTGCAGTTTTATGTGTTAAAAATCCACATTGTTCACTTAATAAATAGTAGTAAGGGATTCAGGGAAGAGTGCTTAGAGTGATTTTGAGAGGTGGAGGGGAAGAAGTGGTCCAAGTGGCTCAAGAAGTGTTCTGTTTGCAACAGTTTATGAAGCCTTTTAAAGAAACTTTTGCAAGATGAAGTAGTCCTTCATTGGAAGCCTTTTTTTATTTGGTTTGATACTCTATGGGATGTTAAAAGGCTGCTGAAACATTAGATTTGGACTTTGTACATACATTTTCAGTAACAAATCATTAACATCTGCTTCCTTTAGTGATTTAAAATCATGAGTTTCTAGTGTTCTGTTGCAAAAGAGATGCAATATCTATTTTTGTTGATGCTTTGCTGAAGCAAACATGCAAGGGGTGTGTCTGTAAGGTTCAGTTCAGGCAGCTGTGAAAACATGGTATGAAATATGTCAATGAGTGGCAAGTGCTTGCTCAAAGGACAACTCAGAGCACTCTTTGTGTATGGACAGAGTCAAGGAAGACATGCTGGTCTGTACTACACTTTCAAGAGAGCCTTTGCCTCTTAAGGTACCTTAATTGTGGTCGGAGAGTCAGCATTAGGGATTTTATGTTCTGGGCATGTTAGAAGGCTTTGGAGAGCTCTTAGATTAAAAGATTACAGTAATTTACATGAATAATTCTGGCAAAGAATTGCTGCAGAAATAACAATCCAAACTGAAGAATTCGTTAATTGTTTTTATGTCAGCAGTGTGGAGGGAGGAAAGCTCACAAAACTTCAGCGGCACACATTCTTAGTGGAGTGTATACATGGGGAAAAGAAGTTTGTTGGCTTACAAGAAATAATTGATCTGTGCTGAGAAGTACATGCATGTTTCCTCGAGGGCCTGCAGTTTCACTGAGGTGCTTTACTTTGTTTCAGCTTCATAAATTGGGGAGAAAGCTTTTGTTTCAAATGCCGTTGTGTCTCCCATGGTCCCCTGTGTCCATCGCAATGGGTGGGGATTTTGGTTAGGAAAGAGGTGTGTTGGTAGGACTGAAAAGTTTCTAAATATCATTTCCCATTAGTCCTAATTTTGTTTTAGAGTGGTAGGTGTAGTGTAGTCATTGCATCTGTCCTTTACAGCCTGATAAATTTACTTAATTCCTCAACTCCTATGCCATGTTCAAAGATTGAGTTTCCATAATTAACAGGAATTTGGCAAGGGAAGGGTGAGAGGAGAGAGACCGGGGACTGATACCTAGAAATTCTCTGTGCACATACATAATCCTCTTCATCAAAGGAGTACGGTATTTTGATCAATCTCTCAATAGCATGAAAACTTCTTTGTCAGTAAGGATCATCTTCTACTAATGTAACTGATACCTTTAAGGGTGGATTCTGTAGATGGTGTTGGGGAGGAGAGAGAATTATCCAGATAGAACTGTGTGTATGAATATGCATACATATGGCCTGATAATGGAGACTAAAACCTAATAAAGAACTAGGATGGAAACTGCGTGTGGAATATTCTTGTTAATACCAAACTTCTAGTCAGTAAATGCTGAAATTTGCTGTAGCACTTTGGTCCTTGCCAGACTTTTTTTTTAATGTCTATACTCTTCTGCTATGTAAGAAGCTGTCCAGAACTGTTTCTGTTCTGTCCTCTCCAGGCCATGCATTTGTAGGCAGAGGAAACTGATAGTTGTGAAAAATGCAAATTAAATAAGTACAAAATACTGAAAGGAATTCTCAGAAACAAATTGAAGGTCTGTAACTGATGGAAAATAAGGTGGGGCATGGGATGTGTGTGTGGAAAAAATGCTTTTTCACATTTAAAGTAGTGCTTTTCGTACCTCAGTCCTTCCCTGAGTTTCCCCTGCACTAGTCTCCATTTTTTGCATTTCTTCCCATTTCCCATGTGATTTCTAAGGCTTTCTTCCTTCCTTATATAGGTAATAGAAAGGAAAAGGAATATCTTTCTTCATCTCTTAAGTTCTCTGGCTATTTCAAGGAGTAATAGGGGAAGAATTTCACTTATTACCTACATTGCCAGAAGACTGAAAACTATCTGCTCAGGTCCTTCTAGAAAGGAATCTCTGCTGTTTCACCTTGGTTTTATATTGTGCTCATTTTATGAGTACCCTCAGATGCTACCTTGGCTTCCAAACTTTTTTTTTTTTTTGTGTCTGGGATAAATGTGGGTAAGAGGGAGGCACTTTGATTGGATTCCTGTCTGTAGCTGCAGGAAATCTTGCAAGCAGTCCTGAAAATAACAAGTTTTCAGCTTTGTATAGTTTGAATGAGGAAGAGATTTAGCCCTTTGATATCTATATTGTCGGCTGGCTTGCACAACCCAAGTAAGCTGGGAGTTGGATTAGATGACCTTTAAAAGTCCCTTCCAATCCAAAGTATTCTATGGTTCTATGAAATATAGCTTGGGTTGTATGGTTTTAAATGAAATCTGTGCTTGGGCGGTGTTGCTTTCAGGCACTTGCTTGAGCAGCTCAGTGTAAACAGTATTTACATTGCATGTGTGCTTTAAAATATCTTGCAAATGGGTCAGTTTTCTTTTTAACATGTAAATTCATGTTTGGACTTTGTGATAAATAATAGGGCATTTTTCTAGAAAGGCTTGTTAACTGGAAAACACAAGTGAGCTGAAGGTGGTGCTTGAGGCTACAGATTGTGGGTTTTATTTTAAGAAGTGAAAGTAGCTGGGTTTTCGTGTTCCTTGAACTGCAGTGAGTTCTGGGCTCAGCCGGGGCTTTGTGCCCTGGAAATGTGAGAGTAACTACCAGCAGTGTGTGTGTTGGAAGTAGCTCTGTCCCTTAGTTTGTAGTAAGGTTTCTTTACTGTAAAACAACAGTATACAGGCTTTAAACACAGGCTTATACCTCTTTGTTAAATTTAGATCTCGCTTTTTAAATCTGTGCTGGGACAGCAGGGGTTTGGTATTTGACTGCTTTTCATAACTACTTGATTGTCCTGTACAATGGACTAAAGTAGGTTCTTGCCACAGTACATGTCTTTTTAGCTATGTAGAAGCTAAAGTACTAGAAAGCCAAAATAAATGCATCTTGTTAAAACTTTTTTTTTTTTTTTTTAAACCACAAACTATGCAAAACAGAACAGGGATCGGGCAGAAATGAAAGGATTGCTTGGGAAAGATTATCCGGTTTCTTATTTTTACTATCCTTTTCTAAAGGTCTATTGTAGACCTTTGTTGGACACAGTAATGTTGTCATAGAACTCTGATTTGACAAAATACAGCATTTCCACTGTGCTTTTGGTCAGATTTGGATTTGATAAGACTTGTCCTTATGCTGTAGGACTTCATCTGGATCTTGCGCCTTTGTAACTTGGCCTGTAATTTAGACGTGTGCATTAAAATAGCATCACCAATGAGCTTGGCTTTTACTGGTTCATGGCTGAAGAGATCTTGTATCTATCTATCTTAACTATTTAAACTGCCAGCTGTTTGCACCCTGGACTTGCTGTTTGTGCTACATATAGCAGAATCTCATCTTGACCGATGCCCCTGCTGCTCCTCCTGTGCTGATAACTGGGGCAGACTTTTCTGCTTCAGACAGGGCCGTGATACAGAGCTGGGTCATGTCAGCTTAAGATCTCCCCCAAACTCAGACTCATCCAGCCCAGGAAGGGCAAGGTGATTTATATTATTATTTTTTTTTAATTTCTTAAAAAATCTATCACTCGCCCCACACGTGCCAATGCTAAGCTGCCTGTCTCTGAAGACACCAAATAGCTCAAGCCTATAGCCAGGCTTTTTTGAACCAGCTCTATTTTCTGTCAACCAGGGCTCTTCAGTAGTGTAAGAAGCACATATAGTTTTCAAGAGTAAATGCATACAAAGCTTAGAATTTAAGCTGTCTTTTAGTTATCAGTGCCTGATTTTTTTTTTTTTTTTGAGTACTTTGATAGCTTGGAAAATGCTCAAAAGCTTCTTATCCTTGAAAAATATATTTATATAGTCTTCTCAAAACTGAGAATCGACAGACTTAAGCTTTCAAAAACATTTTTCTGCAAGGTTATAAGTATCTGAAAATAGATATGGAACAGACAGCTGAACTGGGACTGTGGAATTGCTTTTATGGTACAGAAAAAGGAGTGACTATTTGTCAAAAACTTACCCCCCACCGTCAAATACTGGAATTGCGGAGTGTGCGCTCTATGCCTGGCAAGCAGCCCTCTCTTGTTTTGCAGGTGGATTTGTCAGTGTTGTAGCACAGACAATACGTGTAAAACTTCGGTTTGAGTTAGTGTTACCTGGTTATTCTTTACCCTTGCAGGCCCATCAGAGGGCTTTCAAAACATGCACTCCTGTACTCCTGGAAGCCCAGACCGTTCTCCACAAGGCATCGCTGGTGGTAGGTCATGACGGTGACAGGGGGATCATCCTGTGCTTTCCTCAGAGCTGGGTTTTACCCAGGCACATCTCATGCCCGGGAGAGATTGCCTGAATGGCTGGGATCGGGTGGATGTTTGCCCTGCTCTCCTAACCATCAGGCCAGCTGTTTCTTTGCTTATTTTGTCCCCTTTGCTGGAGGCAGGCTGCTGTTTGCCAGTCATGTGGTTCAGTGACATGGTGTGGCAGTACAGACGCAGTGCGCAGGGTGTTGCAGCCTGGCCTAGGAAGGTTAAGCCACTGGCCAAGTATGAAGACCATACTGTGCTGTCTTCTGTAGCTGTGGCATTGAACAGCAAGACTTTTCTCTACCCTTCCACAGACAGCTGCGTAACCCTACTCATTAAATCTTTGCTTCAGACATATTTCGTCCATTACTGCTTTGTATTTCTTCTTGGTGCAACAAGTTTGTAACGGTGTATGTGGATAAAGGTGTGATGTTGGTTAAAACCCTGCAGGTCAGTAAGCTGACATACACTTTGACCACTTTTAGTACAGGTTTACTGCATGCTAGTCTGTATGTTGCTCTTTAAAATTTAGTTGAATTTTACTTTGTTAGTCTGAAGCATCTTCAGATGCTTGTGCTACCACAGCTCCTCGGAGAACAGCAGGAGGTGGTTGGAATTAAGTTGTTGTCAGCACTTTTTAAGAACAGAGTAAGGACTTTAGATTTAGCAATAGCACTAATGTCTATAGGCTTCTTCTGGCATGGTTTTATTTTCTTTCTCACTTTTCTTGAATGGAAGTAAAGCATAAAAGCAGTGTATCACTAAAATTTAGTTGGCAAAAGTACTGTGGAAAGAGTCCTATGTAGCTCTGTGATAGAAATGTGTAATACCGGGATCTTAAGTATTCTGCACTTTTTAACTACCCGATAGAAATTGTGTTATTACAAGATGTTAATAATGCATCTTAATAAATTCTGTGCATTAGCAGTTTAGATTGAAGAATACCTCTTTCCTTTTTTCCCCTTAATAGGTTTTACTTCCTTCTTAAAAATAGGGAAGAAACCCCACCAATCCCTCCCTTGTTCAGGCATGCCCGAATGAGTATGAACAGTCCACGGACCATGATTCAGAATCTCTTACTTTTATTTCAGCTTTTCGTTTCCTCAAATCTTAAGTGGTAAAGTTTTCAAAGAGCTAAAGAGGTATGTAGTCACATGCTGGTGTCAGTTTCTGTATTAGGATTGTACCCTCCCATGTTCACTCTAAGCACAAAAATAGGGTTTTTATCTAAAACACTTGCAGGGAATAAATTGATTCTGATCCCCTCAAAACTCTGGTATTTGAAAAAGCATATGACAATGAATATAGGCAACGTGTGCATCCTTTTTATACCAGAAGACCTCTTTTTCCTCCTTATCTCAAGCTCTCTTGCATGATAACGTTCTGTGCATTTCATTTTTAATCATTTGATGTCAACACATCTTTTCCTTCAGCAGAGATGCAGTTGTTCTTGTCTTTTTGATACCAGCATGTACTGTGCTGCTGTTCCTTAGTGTTGTGTTGTTTTGTTTTTTCAGTACTAGAGTTGTGAGAACTAAATTGAAAATCATTCTAGTGGAATATCTGGAGAGCTGTATTTCCTCACAAGCCCAAGTGCATTTCAGGCAGGGATGCCTAGGCTCCCATAGCTAGGAATCTGTTGGAAAAAGGTCTGTTGCTGTATGTCTTGCTTGGCATTAGGTTTCACCTGGGCTGAGGGACCCTCGACTTCTTCAGTATCTCTCACTGTCTAGTATGGACTGTGCTGTGTTCACAGGAGGTAAACCAAAATACCTATGTTGTAACAGCCTCTGGGATATCAGGATTTTAGTTCTGCTTTGTCACTTTGGAGAAGTTCTTAGAGGACAGGCACCTGTTCATTTGCAAATGAAAATAGTGGTTAAGATGTTATTTCTGTCTGTGTGAGGAATTCTGATGTTAAGTACTTAATATGAGAAATAACTAGCCTGATTCCTAGCAAACCGAGTAATCACAATGATAGTGAACTACAGGTGTTAGAATGTTACATCTTAGAATGAGAAGTACTGAATACAGTTTTCAGAGCTGCTTTTGCAAACATGAGCTGCTGGATCAATTAATCTTTTGATATAAGGATAAATATATATGTACTTACTTGGCAGGATGTTTTTTGACTTGGAGTCTAACAAAGCAATGGATTAATGGTTTGCACTGTCTTGTCTTTTTCTCTAGTGCAACAGAATGGAGTACGACACTGCTCCTACTCAGCATCAAGGAAAAATCTGTATATTAGCAAAAGTACAAAGGTTATCTGTCAAGGTTTTACAGGCAAACAGGTATGTATATGAACTACTTCTTCTATCACCCTTTCAGTTCAGAAAGTTAGTTGACTGCAAAATGTAATAACGTATAAAAGGGATTATATACTAGCTTTGTCTGTGTCGATAGGAAACTGGACTTCATGATCAGGAAGGTCCTTTTTTTTTTTTTCTTTTTCTTTTTTTTCCCCCTTAAATTCAGTAGACTAGATATTTTATTTTCCATTTGTGCCCAAGATTAAAACTTGGTTTTGAGTTATCTCTTACTTTTGATTTTTGTCCTTCATTTTGTTCTTAAGCCTTTTTATTGTATATAGCTGAAAGGGTTCCTTCGTAAAGGGAGATTTGCAAAAAGCTACAAAACCCTCACCGTTTCAGAGGTGCCTCTTACAGAAATGCCTTTGAATGTCAATGCCTATGAATTAAATTTCTGATTTTATTTCAGGATATTTGGTAATTTTCTTACATTTGCTCTTTTACACATTTGCAAGAGAAGACTGCTTTTGCTAGAACTATCAGCTAGTCTTGGATGAGGATGCTAATTTCTTCTATTTCATTATAGTGTTTGTCATCAGCCAGACTTGATGTGGAATGTAAAATGCGGCTGCTATGTCTGCAGGTGTATTAGCAACACACAACAAAATATCCTGTAGTGGGCGACAACAGGGTTCTGATTTAAAAGAAGCAGCATAACATATTCTGAATGCATTTAAAATATGTTGATGCACTCTTCAAAATAGCTGATTAAATATCTGTAGTGAAAACTTCCCTTCTCATTGTAAATTTAAGTGCCATAAATTGCCCTTGGAATTATAGATAACATCAACTTTTTTTGGTTCATTTTATTTTCTATTACATGCCTTTTAACTTTACTTACTTGCTCTCTCATAGGGCACCTTTCACAGCCAGCAGGCGTTGGACTATGGCACCAATCTAGTTGGAGGAATTTCTCCAGGAAAAGGGGGAAAAACTCATCTGGGTCTGCCTGTGTTTAATTCTGTGAAGGAGGTAATTTGCAGCAGTGACTGGAGGGCTGGCAATTTAATGCTGCTGAAGGGCTGTTTATTTCATTGCTCACACTGGAGAGACAAGCATTTGAGCCATGGATGTCACTGTGCGAGGAGCCTGGTGAAAGGGGGAGCATTTGTTGTGGTCAGGCATGAGCTTTGCTTCCACTGTGAAGTTCACAGAGTCTGGATACACTTACTTTATGCATGCAACTAGTTTCTGATTGATTCTGGTGTGTATGATGAATTTTTAGCAAACTGTTATCTAAGGGTATTGATGATGGTGTTTATAGGGCAGATCCTTTCCAGACAGTGGTTAGTTCTCAGTTCCCTAGTCGTGCTGTGTGTGTCCCATCTTCAGTGAATTTCACACCTGCTTTAATTATAGTAAATTAATACATATCCATTTACTTAATTTATGCCTGTGAATGGACATACTTTAAATGACTAGTTGTCAAATGTTCTCTTCGGCTCCACTAAATACTCGCTGTCTTTTTTTATGTCCATTGTAGGCCAAAGAAAAAACTGATGCTTCTGCCACTGTTATATATGTACCTCCTCCATTTGCTGCTGCTGCAATCAATGAAGCAATCGATGCAGAAATGCCCTTAGTTGTTTGCATTACTGAAGGTATTCCCCAGCAGGATATGGTTCGGGTTAAACACAGACTAGTTCGGCAGGATAAGACTCGACTAGTGGGCCCGAACTGCCCTGGAGTCATCAATGTAAGTGACTTCTGGAGTTGCTCCAAGGCTGAACCATTCTTAGTGATGGTTTGAATGTTCCATCTGACTTCTCCCACTCTTTTCTTAGCCTGGAGAATGTAAAATTGGTATCATGCCTGGTCACATTCACAAGAAGGGAAGAATTGGTGAGTTTTTGAATATTTATGCATCATTTAAAACTAGTTTCATGCTCTAGGGTTCTTACTCATAAGGCTAGTCACATCCTGTCCTGAAGACAGTTGACACGCTGTGTAACAGCTTTGTCCTTCAGTTTATAAGTGCTTTGCCATTATCAATCCTGAAGGCCAAAATCAGTCAGTCTACCATTGCAGGCACTGAATATAGATGGTAGAGGCAAAGCAATTAGAAGTTTCCTTAGGTAATGTGATTGACTTAGTTTCCTTAACACTGTCTTTTGAGGATACCTCCATTTACCTTGGGATTTGAAAGCACTGAGCTCTCCAATGCTATTCCTTCCAACAGCCTGGCTCCTGAGGACTGGGATCCTGCACCTGTAGTGAGTTCGGTATTATAGCAAAGAGAAGAGATTACAGGCAGGTTTATAACTTGAATATTTAGACAACTATACCACGGCAAGTAGAAGTGACAAATATACCCCCTTCTCAGACAGTGGAATCATGGTCAGAAAGGCAGTGACTTGTTCATAATCATATGTTATGCACACGCACCCTGTTTCATGCTAGTCTCTTGTCCTGTCCTGACTTCTGTTGGTTCCTTGTTCTAAACTATACAAACAACAACTTCATTATTTTTGAAATAATGCCATTCGGGAACTATAAAGAAAATTCTTCCCAAATATGCATTTGTACTTAAATGGAGCTTCAGAAACATTGTTGAAGACAGCATGTGCTGCTGCTGTCTGTCAGCGGGGTAACCAGTTGAACCTGAGCACAGTGATTTTGCAACATGACCATTTTATTTTTGACAAAAAGCATTTTTTACTGTGGGGAACCTGGTTCAGTGCTTTTGAATGACGTAGACTCAGTGCAGTTTATCTAACGTGAGAAGCTCTCTGCTACTTTGCTACTTCTGACTTGGGAGTAAGCTGTACCTAATGAATGCTGGAAGATGTGTTAACACTGGTGTTACACCTCCAGTTTTCGAAGTACCTATAAACCTGGAACTGAAAAAGCAGATGGCTACAATTACGCCCTTTGCAGATACTATCAAGACATTGCTCTATGACTGTAAAATGTAACATCAACTGATGTTGCCCTGAGCTCCCTTCTGAATCAAAGTTCTGTTAAGATTTTCTAAATATTTACAAGAAGTGTCTTGTAGTCACAAGATATGAGAATCTGAATGCAAGGCACATCAAGTGCAAAAGAGTATTTAAAATCCTGAATCCAGTTGGCCTACCACTGCTGGAAGCATTTTCAATGGTGATCCAAGGATCAGGGAGCAAAACTGTAACTTTGCCATCCGCCCAGCTTTGTCTAACACTATGACCGTTGGTGATATGCTCCCCAGCTTTCTATTACTGTGAGGCATCCAAGAATCATTTGATAATTTTGGGATGCAAGCTATAAAAATAGGCGCAATCTTTGGACCTTTATCTGTAGCTTCTCTGAAGCAATCTGATCTTAATAGTAAACAGGAAGCCCTTTGCAAGCATAGCAGGAGAAAAACCCTTGCTGGTAGATATCTGAGCTGTCCAACAGTATGAACAGTTGATAAAACTAATGTTGTTAGTCTAGTAGTGTATTTTTTTCCTCTGTTCATGCAATATACTTATTATATTCCTTGTTAGATGGCTTGAAGTAGATGGAAGATGATGTCTGTTTTTCCTGGAAACCTTTCCCTCCTGTAGTATTAACAGAAGCGTTGACCTGGAGAAATGAACAAAACCCATGCAAATATTTTTGTCCCTGATCTAGGCTCTGTATTACCTTTGGTCCTGAATTTAAAACTTAAGGTCGTGGTCTCTTATAATATGGTAATGTAAATGCTGAATATGTACTGTGGAGCAGTGAGCTGTAGCAGCAAATACTGTAGTAGTGACTTTCTGGGAAGGTTTAGTCTGTTGACAATTCAGTGTCAAAAAATGCCAACCAAGAAATAGTACAGATAGAATCTTACAGTTTTCATGTTGTGGTAAGGATAGCTGAAAAACCTGGCATCTCATTTCAGTTTATTACGGTGATTTTCATGAATATAAGACCCAGCTGCCTGTAGTCATGTGCTTAGCTGTGTTAGTGTTAAGTTTATCTCCTTTTCTTTCCTGAAGGTATTGTGTCAAGATCTGGCACCCTGACATATGAAGCTGTTCATCAGACAACGCAAGTTGGATTGGGGCAATCTCTCTGCATTGGTAGGTTTACTCAGAAACAGCCTGTTGCACCTAGACTAATCTGTTTTTTCTTTACAAGAAGAAACCCCAAGTAATTTCTTTTTGCAAGCATAGAAATTGCTGAATGGCAGTTATGTTGAGAAATGAGATCCCTATGTGCTGTGAAGAGTATAACCCTTCCCTATTGTGATTTCCACATCAGATTAAGAAAAGCCTAAAACCCAGCTTCGAACAGAGAACTGCCAGCAAATATGATGTCAATTTGGAAACAGATTTTCCCAAGAAGTTTAATATTATGAAGGGATAGGGCATTCTTAGGCATTTAGTTGGGTATGTTAAGTAGATTCAGTTTTCTTACAGCAAAATTCTAGAGCTGGGGTGTTGGTTCTGCTGTGTCTTATACAGAGCCTCTGTATAAGGCACAATATTTTGCTTCTAGTATTATTCAGATATCGGAGCTTTCTGTAAATTGTAGGTGAGATATTTAGAGCAAGAATTTGGCACATTCTAACTTGGGAAGAGCCTTCAGAGCTACCCCATCTTATGAGCCTTTAGGAATATTCTTCATGCTGAACTTTACTTTGAAACATTTGTCATAAATGCAATATCATTATCTTGAGTTAGTCTTCTTTTTTTTTTTTTTTTTTTTTTTCTTGTGGTTTTAATTTTTTTCAGGGATTGGAGGTGATCCCTTCAATGGAACTAATTTTATTGACTGCCTTGATGTTTTTCTGAAGGATCCTCACACTGAGGGGATCATATTGATTGGGGAAATTGGAGGAAATGCTGAAGAAGATGCAGCAACATTTTTGAAAGAAAATAATACTGTAAGTCTTAAACAGTTTGCTTCCAGACATCTTGGTAGTTAGCCATCTTCTTTTTGCCCTGTCAAGGAAAACTCAGTTCAATCTCTAACCTCTATTTGCCAAAAACCCTGAACAGTCATAGTTTTATTAAAGACTTGAAACTAGGAGCTTTATCCAGATTAAATCTAACTGGACAGCAGTGTCAACTTTAGATTTTTAGTCCTGTAATGATATTTGTAGTGAGCATTCTGGTTTTTGTAATATACATGACTCTGTGGAGAGATGTTTTAGAATTTTTGATTGCTTCTGATTTACGATGATTATCCGGAGGGGAAGCATTCCACACTCTTCTGATTCTTGGTTCTGTGTTGTCTGAGGTTTCTAACTGTTTAATATCTTTGCCCGGCTAGTTGATACTTCAAAAAAGAACCCCATCAAATAAAAAATCTGCCATCTGGAATTGCTTTTCATCTCACCCTCCCCCGTGTAACACAGTATCTTTTCTTTCTTCACAGGGTCCAAATGCCAAGCCAGTAGTGTCATTCATAGCTGGTCTGACCGCTCCTCCAGGCAGGCGGATGGGTCATGCTGGAGCAATCATTGCTGGGGGAAAGGGTGGAGCTAAAGAGAAGATAGCAGCTCTTCAGAGCGCTGGTGTTGTTGTCAGCATGTCTCCTGCTCAGCTAGGTAGCACCATCTACAAGGTTCGTTGCTCAGAAATTGGCATGCATACTCATCCAGAGCAAGAAGCTACTTTTGAGGGAATACGAGTTGGGAGTACATCTCTTTCCCAGATACTATGTTGCTTTGAACTTGGTTAAACACAAGAACAAGAACTCTCTTGACTGAACACGCTGCAGTTACTACTTAGATAATTATGTGCATGTAGTGTTATGGGACGTTGCCCTTATAGAAAAGTAAACACAACAAAATAGAGAAGAGGCTACATTTTGCTTTCAAGTGTAGTACTATACTGAATTGTGTTTTCTAGATGCAAAGGACCTGGATTAATTTAAAATATGGAAACATTCTTTGAAACGATTTGGGGAAGGAGAGCCTTGGCATATAGGTCTATTTTGTACTAGCTTGGAATTGCGGTTGAATTGGAATTGTGGTTGAATGCATACAGCTGAAAAACTTCTGTATGAACTAGCATTATTTGCATTTTTCTTAATTCATATCCAAAAAAAGGCATTGCTTCATAGCTATAGGAAATGTGTAATTCAGCTGTGCTAGGTATTTGTTTATTTTCCTGTGGTGACTGTATAGTATAGCATCTTCACAGGCTGCTGTGGGATTCTTCCTTTCTTCTGTTACGTTTTTTCCTTTACTAAAATGAAAATCTTTACTTCAGTGCTTCCCTGGCTTGAGTCATTTACTGTAAGGATTCTACTGCGGTTCTTTTGCAGAATTAGTGTGTTTCAAACCCATTATGCTGTGCCTGGGAGCCAGTGGTTCCTTGACAGCGTTGCGATCTGAGTGCAGTGCACTGACTGCAGTTTAGTACTACTGGTTTTTCATAGCTGGTTTGTTAATGTGTGGTGGGAGAATACTTATTCTCCTTTCTGCTAACTTGCACACATTATGCATTTTATGTTTTAATTTTTAATTTCAATAAAATCAGATTTGCTAAGATAAATATGAAGTAATTTAAAATAAAATAGTAATAGAAGCATTTTCTTTTTTTCCCCACTGGTAATGTCTGTGTGCTCTTTGCAGGAGTTTGAGAAAAGGAAATTGCTGTAAGAGAAGACACTTTGGAATACTGTCTCCAAAACATCAGTGCAGCACCTGGCCTCCGCTTATCTTTTGTCTGCTAATCTTCAGTTGCCCAAATGACTGACACTGGTCTGTGAATTTGACTTGGAAGCCATAAACCTCCTGGCTAAACCTGTTTTGATGTCTCCTTGGTTCAGACATTATCACCTCATTGTAAATCCCAGCAAATTAATAAATCTACTACGAAATCTGATTCATCTTTTGACTTCCTGAAGCAGAGCTGTTTCTTCAATCGTCATAAACAAAATAATCTTTTGTAACTTAAGCACTACCCATTTTTAAGGTAAAGTCGCTTATAGAGATGCTTTTAAGGATCAAGGCACTGACTTTATGCACATATCACACTTTGCTCTATTTTTAAAAAATCCAGTCTTACTCGTTTGTTGCTGGCAAGTATGCTTGTTTGAACAACAGGCCAAAGTTTCCGTCCGTTAAACCAAAGCTGCCGGATCTGAAGGGGTTGCTTGTTGATTCCATGTGGCTGGATATGCCTAAAGTCCAGACTTTCTTTTCAAGGCTTATGAGCTGTGCACAGTGTAGTCCTCTACTGGCAAGGAATTCTGTTGTGGAGAGATGGAATTTTTATTCACAAAAATTAATCTTAATTTCCCATACAAATATATATTCAAAATTATCTGTAACTATGAAAGTGATTTGGTCTTTAGCTTACATTACCTTCATTTCCTCTTTATCTTAAGTAGGATTGCATTGCTTGTGTGTTCTGAAATCTTAATAACATTGGGACATAATGGAGGAGGATTATTATTCTCTGGAAAGGAATGTAATAATGTAACTTTCTTGTTAACCACTCCCAGCACTGTAATGGAAAGCCCTTTTTCTACTTTGGAAATAGCCTGAGCACTGTGCCTATAAATGAGTGTTACAAATTTTATCAGGATGGACAAAAACCAAGATTGCTTTCTTTATATAGAGGACTGAAAGTTCATGTAAGCTGGCACTTGTCTAAAGCTAACCTTGTGTTCCATAAAGGTGCTGTTACAAAACCTCGTGTTGTTATTTGTTTAAGACTGTTCTTAGTTTTCTTACTCAAATGCCTGTGGAATTTCTCTTCCTAATGCAAGCAGTAGGCAGGTATCTTGATACTGACATTTACAGTTCTGAGAGCTAAGCCCTGACGAAATGCATAAAAGGACAGGTCATATCTCCACTGCACTGAATGTGTATTAATATGCTTCATATACCATCAAGCATCAGTCAGATGATATAGGCCTTAGGACACAGAGACCAGATGCTGTATTATTCACCTTGGTATGATTTACTAAAATGAACCTGACATTCTGTCACTAGATGGCTGAAAGCAGTATTGAGTGGTAAATCATTTGATAAAGCCTGTAGCAACAGATAGGAATTATCTTACTAGATCTGCTCAGTTTTCTGGTGATGATTTAATCTGGAGCAAAAAGACCGAATGTTGCCCTTTAACTAGAGAAGTACCAGTACTAAAATGTCTTGGGCTGTGTAAGAGTGCAATTCTTCACCAACGAATGTCAGGATATTGCAGCCTTTTTCTCATGAGCCTGCTAATCAAAGTAACTCATTGTAGTGGTGGGTTTCTCTACAACAGGTCTTTTTGGGATGGGTAATGCAGCTTGATGAACTGCCTAAATTTTGTCATTGTCACCAGTGATAGAACATGACTTTCCAGGACAATTGAGGTGTAGCAAGTTTCCTGCTAGGGATTGCTCCATGGAAGCTTTTTTAGAGGCACCAACTATTTTAGGAGACAGTCATCAACTCCAATGAGCGTTGTCCCCTGGGAAGGTGTTTCCTTGTATCTTGAAATTTGAGGACAGGTTTAAAAATATGACCTTGATTCTAATGTGTGCAGCAATCATCTGGTGCTGTGCCTTAGCAGCTGCCTGGTTCTGGTCAAGCCTGGGGAAGCAGGCTGTACTTGCCTGGAACTGAGCATCACCTAAGGAGAGGGAAGAAGTGTGACCTTGTCCGATAAAAAGGCTTAGTTTTTGCCGTTTTTCTCTGACTGCCTAGAAATGTGGACTTGACAAATACCATCAGAGCCTCACCCTGCTAATGGCAGCACCTCTTTGGGAAAACACATCTGTTTTGATAGCATATGTACTTGTGAATAAATATTTTGAGTAATCTGATCTGGAGAATTGTTCATTTATTAATTTTTTTTTTTTAAAGGCAAAAGTTAAGTTAGTGTTGAGCCTTAAACTTCTTGCTGCTTTATAACCCAGTAAGTAGTTTTTATGTGCAGGAGAAACATTGCTAATGTTACTGTTTGAGTTCTCATGAAGTTTTATGAATTAGTTCTTTTTTTTTCATTGATTGAGACGTGGTAAGGGTGTCTGTCCATAAATCACTTGCACTTTTGAACGATACATTCTAGATGTTCATTTTGAATTCTAGATGTTGGTTTTGCTTGTTTTGGTTGGGGGTATTCACTGCCACACTGATATTCTTGAACAAAGAGAAGAGGCTATAGATCCACTTCATGCTTTTTTTTCCTCTTACTGGGCAATACCTGTCTTTGATACCTAATACTCTCATCATTAGGTGCTCCTGGAGTTTGATGTTAATTTTTTTTGAGGTTGATTAGAGAGGTCTGTCACACCTAGTGAATACTTTTATGTTTTTTAGAATGTGTTCATGCCCAATTTTTTTTTCTTCTGAGTTTATGTTTTCCAGGATGACTGTTTTGTTACATAGTGTTTTTTGGGAAAACTGGTAGGTTACTCTCTGTGCCTTTGTACTTAAACCGATGCTCTGACGTGAGAGTCTAGCAAGGGGATTTCTTAAGATTTAATGTATAGAAGCTCACCAACGGAAACAAAACGTTGATGCCAACTCATTTGGTCAGATAAGGTCTCCTTTGTCTGCTGGAGGTGGAGAGGCTGCTGAAAGATGGGCAGCTCTGTACTCCAGTGTCAAGATGTTCTTAAAACTGTATGGGACTATCAAGATTTCTCAATTGGATTGGATTTCTCAATTGCTATTGTCAGAGTTTCTAAGGTTCACCACCATTCTTCAAGTTGTCCATTTTTTGGATGCGCTACATTTTATCTTCTTGCCTACCTGCTGCCTTTTGTTGTGGCTTGAAATTCCAGAGGGACCTAGCACAGTGCTCATTAAAATCAGTCGGCGGCTGTATTGGGATGATCTAGGTAGTTTTAGCTGAACCAAAGATGCAACTTAATTCTTTGCAGATCAGACAATAGATTTCAAGATTTCAGGTGAGGAGAGGAGCGCTCGCTGATGGGCCTCACCGGTGACAAGTGGATTAGAGGCTGCACTCTGGGAGAAGGCTGCTAATGAGGTAGGCTGAAAGTACCTACAAGGTCACGTTGTCCTTCAGCCTGGGGGGTGGCT
>JAVJGI010000001.1:44012189-44045154 GCA_035590275.1 Ibycter americanus | reverse complement strand
CTCTGGGAGAAGGCTGCTAATGAGGTAGGCTGAAAGTACCTACAAGGTCACGTTGTCCTTCAGCCTGGGGGGTGGCTCACCTCTGCTCAGATTCAGGCACCGGTCCCCAGCAGGTCTAGTGATGGCGTCCCCTGGTAGCAGCCAAGTGAGGGGTGGGGGCAGAGCAAATTGCGCCGGAAAATGCCAGGATCTGAGCTCTGAGAGACATAATAAGGGTTTCAAGAAGAACCTCAGGGGCTGACTTCTGTGCTGATGATTTCAAAGTGGTAGGTGACTTGCGATGGCCAAAGAAAAGCTTCGAATTGTGTTAAAACTGTGGGATTAAGCATTGCCTGCGCTAACCTAATCATTTGCTCAGTTTGCTCTTGCTTTGCCCTCCCTTTTGCACTGCCTGTCACTGGTCAGGATTAGATTAAAGCTTTTTGTAAGAGGGGCTGTGTGCAAGCCTGATGACACGGGCAGGAGCCTGCTGGCGATTTCTGAAGGTGGCAATAGGAGGAGTTGTGCCGCTGTGGACACCTGGCAGGCAGCAGCTCAGGGTTTTATGCAGCGGGTTGTTCCTCCCGGGGTGACTGTACAGGGCTGGGGGTGCTGAAGCAGCCCCTGGTTTCGTGGTGGCTAGAAATAGCTGGTGAAAAAGGGAGAGTCCAGCTTTGTTTTTTTCCACGGGCATTGTAACACCAAAACAACAACAACAACAGTCTCTTGGACGTCGACTTGCAGTACCCCACTAGCAATTAAATGGGGTTTATACTACATGTATTTGGCCATATTGTTAAATAATTGCTTCTTCTGAATTATTTAATGAGAAGTTAAACTGTGTTTATTGTAGAGACACGCTGGTGGTACATCAGTCTTGTAGATAAGGCGTGTGAGTTGCCACAGGCAGCAGCACAGGTGGGAATTGCTGTTTAACTTGCACCTAACTTTTGTGCAGCCCAAAGCACTGGGGACCCTTCATAGAGGTTTGAATGAGATGGGTGGTAGTGGAAGCTCAGTAAGGTAATTCCTGATTAAGAGTGAGGAATGCACTATTCCGAATTTATAGCAACGGCTCATCTGCCTCTCCCTCCTTTCCTGCCAGGTCTGTATAATGAAGCGTGGGAGCCCTGTGACTGAGTATGTTATGGAGATGATTTGTGCAGGAATTAAAATCTCATAGGTACCATTTTTACGGAGAGGTTACTTTGATGTATCCCTTTCCTCGTATCTGCGAGAATATAGTTTAGCATTGGATCGACTTGGAATTAAAGTTTACAATTTTGGAAAATTTCCTGACTCAGAAATTCTGAAACACTTTCAGGTTTCAAAAGGAAATCGGCGACTTGTTCCATTTGAATTGGAGATGCAAGCAGGGTATTTCCCTAGAAGGGGAAATCTGAGTGTTGCTCTGGTTAAAAACCTCGGGAAACTTTCTCAGAAGTGCACTGGGGCTGTGGTTTTCTTTTTTTTTCTTTTCTTTTTTTTTTTTTTTTTTAGGTTCCAGTTTAGGCTTTTTGGCACACGTCTTCAGTCTGATATTTGTCAGACCTGCTGAGCATCGTAGCTCACTAGCAGGACTCAAACCCAGACTGTTTGCTGCCACTCAAAGCACCCAAAACTTCTCATTGAAAACTGACTTGCTTTCTGCAATAGTTATGTGATCTCAAAAGGAAAGGAAAGAGATCACTGTCTGTTTACACAAGCCACGAAAATTTATAGAACTGGCAAAAAAAAGTGTGTTTCTGTCCTATAATCACCAAGCCACACGCAGCAGTGTTTGTGCCGGGAGCAGGCGCCATAGCCTCTAACGATGCCTGTGCTTTGCAGATACATAATTAAGGGTCTCTTAAAATCTGTTTTGTTGCTGTAAAAGACAGCGCAGCAAATTTATCCTTTTCAGCACATCGGTAGCGTTCGGAGATTGTTGCTTTAAAAAAACTAAACAAACCACCAGCCTACAAACCTAGTTCTTTTCATTTGCGGTTTTGCTCTCTAGGTGGCAGGTTTGGCACTAAAACACGGGTTTGGTTCGCGCTCTGAACTCAGGAGCTCAAAATGTGCTGGAGAAATAGGAGATGAAAACAAAATGCTGCTACTTTATTCTTTCTGGATGTTATATTGATTTATGATCGTATACTTCTATGTGCGTTGGAGAGAGGTGGGAAGAACCTAGCTGGTTTTCCTCCCTGTGTTCTCAGTACACTCGTGATGTTGAAATTTCTTCTTGTTTTTCAAGCTGGTGTGAGTAATGTTGTCTGAACTGCGTAGCTTTGGCAGTCAAATGGGACCTGCCTTAGAGAAATACCTATCTTCATTTTGAAATGGACAAGAAATGGCCTAGGCTGTTTCTTCAAGGGCTTAGTAATACTGACTTTTCTTTTCTTGCTTTTATTTAGTTGCCCAAGGCTGGAGGGCAGAAGAGGTAGGGCTGTTAGGGAGGAGAGAAATGAATTGTCAGGTCTAAAAGGATTTTTTTTTTTTTATTTACAACAGGAAAAAAACCCAACAACCAAACCCAACCAGTGTGTAATAAACCTCCCCTACGAAACAGTCACCAACTGCTGACTCCCTGGAGAGAAGCAGGAGGAGACTGAGCTCAGAAGAAAAGCATCTTCCACACTGCTGTGTCCACCAGGCTCTATACGCTGAAGGTGCCCAGGGCAGCGGGTGAGCAATGCCATTAGGGACTGGACCAGTCCCGCTCTCGCAGCGCGAGCTGTAGGACAAGACCAGTTTGTTTCAAGGTCTTTGGTGCCAGCCTTTGCATGGAAGAGGCTGCGAGGGGTCTTGTGGGCTAGGAGCTGTGTTTGAAAACAGCTGCTGTGTATGTGGAGACAGATGTGTGCATGCACCTGCATATAAAAGTGTCTGAAGGATTCACAGCCTGAAGGACTGTGTCTTGCTCAAGGTCATCCTCTCCTTTCTTGTTCTGCCTTCAGACTGCAAGTCTTACTATTAACTATAGCTTTAGCTGCAAGGAAGAGAAGCAATAGGCAGGAGATTTAGTCTCCAATCATTTCAGTTATTTAACTGGATGAATTTTATTTATCTTTCTGTAGACAGCCGTTATGTTTGTTGAAGACAAGCACTAAATTTTTTTTCTTTCCCACAGTACAGATGAATTGGGAGTAAGTCCAGCCGAAGCTTCACAGATGCCAGCCTAGACCCTGGTTCAGCCCTGTCCTGAAACATGGAATGTGGGGCAGGACCCATATCCATCTCCTGAAGTTTAGACACATGGCAGAGCCAAATGCTTGGGGAACGCATATGAGAAACAAGGCAAGGACAGCAGAACCTCTGAAATGGTCACATAGGCATGTTTCATCATTGATCCACATTTGATCACGGGTCTCTGCTGATTATAACGGAAGCTTAGGCACCCAAGGCTCACCCGTTCACACCTACATGGAGACAGCTGCACCAGCAGCACAACCAGCTTGTCTCTATCTGGAGCTGCAGTCCTCCTCCCCTTGGCCAAGTGACTGATCCATAGTTGTGTTGAAAGTTTCTGCCAGGCCAGACAACAAGCCAGCTCTCCTGAAGCCCAGTCCTACCTTTCAAAAGTCACCCGAGTTTTCCTTCCAATTTCAGGTTTACACCATTTTAGTTAGTACGCGCCATGTTATCGTTGTTTCTGATGTATCAAAACACAGCAGCAAATCTGTATTTTTCAATTTGTCCTGTTTATGGTACAGCCCATTTCTGTTGCAAAAAAACTGTTAATAGTTTATTTAATGTGTCTTTTATAAATCATTTGAGAACGCTGAGATCTGATTCTTGTACAGGGAACGAAATCATACAGCATTAATCCGCTCTTTCTTGCAATGATTCTAGCAATGATGGAAAACAATATAATTAGAAACCATTCTTTCAGCCTGGAAATTGTAATTGGATTGTGAGTTTTATAGCAGCAGCCTTCAAAAAATAAACAAGAATTAGTCAGCTAAAGAAAATATGCTCAGCTCATTTCCAGCAGGGGCTGTGTTCTGTGGTTAACTTTAGGGGGTTTTTTTTAGTTGTTCATTTTTTTTGCTCCTGGAAAATAAGGCATCCTTAGAGGCTGAAAACATCGATTTTTTTCCCTAGGGAAACCTGCTGCAGTGGCCGTCACCCAGCCTGAAGCAGGCATCTGCAGGCCTCCCATCCTCTTTGCTTTCCACCCTGATGTTTGCTTGGAATATCTCCGGGTGTACTAGTGCTCCTGTGAATCAGATTTACTTTGAGATTTGATGGAGAAGCCAGTGTACCCTAAATGGGGGTGATACAGCAGTGTGCAAAAATGAAAGAAAAAAACCCCAAACCCTCATGCAATGGGGTGTTGGAGAGGTTCAGAGGCAGGAGAAAGAAGGCAGCAGGGGAAGGGAGGGTGTCTGTATTTACTGCTCGCCTGTTTAATGCAGTCTAGGTTGAAGCACAGAAAAAATGCTTCTCAAGGTATTTATTAGCTCTGCTTATGATAAGTAGGTAGAAATTCTTTTGTGTGAGGCACTTAATGGGGACCGGGTAGAAAACAGGCTTCTTGTGGGAGCTTCCTTATAACTGTGGCAGCCCAAGAGTGAAGGTGGTGGCTGGATCTGCAAAGCTATGTAGGTATCTCAGGGAATCTGCACAATCTTTTGTGTCTCAGCAGCCTGTGGACGTGGATGTTCTTCCTTAAGGCACTTAAGGAACTCCACCTGCCCCTCCTTAACCTTGACCTCAGGGTTCCCAGAGGGAAAGCTGTTTCCAGCTGTCTCCAGACAACTAAATACTATATTGTCAATTTACATGGTGAGGCCCCATTTGAATTTTTTGTCAGACAGTGAAAAGTGCGGTTTGGTAAACACTGCGTGCTCTGATGGAGACTTTGTTAGCTTTGTTTTATGGTTAAAATAAAACCAGTAACAACACAGTCTCTTAAAAATGCTCATATCCATAAATTTGAGATCCCCCTGCTCTCCCCAAAGTCCATGAGCTTTCGCAGTCCTCCTCGCTACATCACTGTCCCACAGACAGTGCTGGGGACCCTCCCCTGACAGCTTTATGGCTGATGGCTGAAGAATGAACTGTTATTCCTTGCAAATTATTTTCTAGATTGCCACCAAAATATACATCATTGTGTCATGGGATGGCAACTATATCAAATCTGGTTAGATAGGGTGGGCTGCTGTCATAAATCAGCCTCTGCCTGCCTTGTTGTGGTGGAAATGCAATCAATAGTTGTTGCAACAGTTTATATAGTTAAAAACATTTCCTTCTGCAAAACAAATTTTTAATACTCCTCCAATTCATTAACATCCTGTCTATTTACTGCTTTGAAAAAAATCAAACCCATCATCCGCTTGGAAATCTGCATTGTCACTTCAATAATGCATCAGTATGAACATTTGGAAGTTGTTAAAAGGGGGAATTATTTCATCATGATAAAAAAAAGAAGAATGAGAACAGCTCAGCTGAAAAGATTGCGTTGTCAGTTCTGATTTAATGTGTGAATAATGTTAGCAGCATGGGGAGAACATCTTCTCCCGGATAAATTGTTTTTATGTAGTTAGAGCCCGTGTGCTGGGATTTACAGCTTGAAACTATTTTTTGCAGAAGATAGTTGTAATGAACTGGGGTTTGTTTCATTTCTCTCGACTATAAGGATCACCTGAATGTCAGTCATGCAGAAGCTTGAAGATGGTTTGGATTAGAGGATGCCAGTCTGAAGTTCAGACCCAAAGCCATACTGTTATCTCTCAACTTCTTGTTGCATGCCTTGTTGTTTAATTGTGCTCCTTAAGTGCCCAGCTCCAGGAGGCAAGTGCCCGTGAGGCTGCCAGCTGGTGGCAAGCCTGTATCTTCACTGGGAGTGGCAGCTCGGTAGCTCTTACCCCAGGGCTGAGGAGAACAGCTTGCAAACCTGACTTGCTTGCAACCTAAGAGCTCAGAAACTGGAATCAGGGGAACTACGCTGCGTACTCTGGAGATAGGTATAGCCATGAAATCCTTTTGAAGAGTTCCTTTTTGCAAAGGTGTAAGCAAGGAAACAATTTTTTTAGAGGGTTAAGGAGCTGGAGGTTTGAGGACCCGTTTACCCTTTGCAGCAGTTTCCCACCTCTGAAGCCTGTAAACAACCTGGCCAAAGTTCCCAGAGTTCTGAACATGGAAGGAATGGAAAAGTTACTTTCCTGACTAAACCTCTTCAGTTGATGTGAGTCAGCTGCCTCAGGTCTGGGGGTTACATGACGGCAGGACATCATTTCCACGTGGTCCGTAGGAGGACAGCGGAGAGCTGCACTTCGTTGCTTTCTAACCTGCTTCTGTGCCTGCACTGTGAGGGGGGAAAGCGAGAGCCCGCACGCATCCTTCTGCACAGAGAAAACATTGCACATGTAACAGGTTTTTTTCCTCACCCAGTAATTCCCCCACATCAGTCTTTCACAGACTTTCACATAGACGAAGAGGATGCTTAGCTGGATGTTTCCTGGGGAGAGGAAGGTGATGTAGGGCAGGCTCTTCTCGGCCGTCAGCCCATGTGAAAAGCACACCCAAGCTTCTGGCTCCTTTCAGGCCTATAAAACACCCCGTTCCTGTGTGGCTGCAGAAATACCCAACACTATGTGCCCTGAGAGCCTGGGTTTGCGGAGATTTTGCAAAGACTGTGCAGCCTGGACTCCTTCCAGTGAGAGCATTGTTTGACTTAGCTAAATGAACCAGGTGATTAAAGAGAGGGTGAGATTAGCCTCTTGTTGGCATTTAGTTTGTGAATATTTTTATCCTGTTCACTTATTCGTTTTATGTGTATCTTTTTCCGATTAGAGAAGTGAATTCCAGCCTTAGGATTCGAAAAGGATGTTCTCCACAGATGCAGCTCGAAAGAACAGCTAGTAAATGCCAGTTATCCCAGGTAGCAGAAGGTCCCTCAAGGGCAGAAGGCTACAAAGGCTGATGACTCATTTGAGCCAGCGATGACCGCTGGTTCACCTGCTGTCTGCATCAAACCATTCCTGCTCTCTTTCTTATGGCCTGGCAAAGCTCCCTCATGCGAACTATTAAAGAAGCAGACCTAGGTTTGAACCACTGCTTTGAAGATGGGACAGCTTAATTCCTGCTCGTCAAGAATAGGGATATTGGTATTCTGGTTATTAATGACTTATCTAGTAACTGATCTTAATTTTTTTTGTGCCCACCCGCCCCCCACCTAAAGAGCCTGCAAACCCTTTAGAAACATTACAAACTAGCAAATGATTCCTTAGTTGGGGTTTCAGGAGACAGTACGATGGAGCAGAAGGGGAAGAGACATCTCATGGTGTGAACAGTTGGCGCAGAAGGGGAAGAGATTAGTTTCGCTCAGCTCCGGGTCCAGGCACCTAAATCCAGCTTTTGCCAAATGTAGGAGCGGGATTCAAGTTTCCAGATGGAGATGCCAAGTAGCCAAACCTTCCACGTGGGGCTTGTGAATGTGAAACAGCATCTGTGGAAGCCTCATGGGCTAAAGGAGAGCAGATGGAGGCCAGGGAGGGTGGCCTGGGACATCCAGACTGACTTCAGCTGCTCGCTAACTTGGCCTTTAGATCTCCATTGAGACTTAGCTTAGACAACCAGCTAACTCCTGTATTTGGATGCCAAAATGTAGGTGTCTCTGGAACCGAATCCCATTTTTAACATTACTGAATTAAAAATAAAAGGTGCGTGTGTGAATTTTGACATAGAGAAGGTTACGTTCATTAACTAGCTTCCTCCTTTGTGTGTCCGTCTGTCTGTCAAGCTGCCTATCTGACCAACGCGACCAGCATCTGCCTTTCTGTGCTCCACTGCTGTTGAGGAGGTCTGTGCTGCCAGACCAGCGTGATCAGGCTGTCTTTTGTGATATGAATCCAGCTATTAATATATCTATTCAATTGGCAAAACATGAGAAGTGTTTTCAAGTTTCTCCTGAGCCTGTGACATCAAGGGTATATTGTGTCGCTTTTCATCACCGAGAGATTTCAGGAATTATTTGAGTCTGGGTCAGTTTTACAGCTCTTTTCAGTTTGATGTGAACTCCAGACCCAGCCTTAATCGCAGGATGTGAGCCCAAAGGAGAGAACAGGGATGGCTGGAGAAGAAAAGGCTTTTCTCTGAGATCCTAAATTGTAGTTAGTGCCTCCTTTTTCCTTTTGTGGTTAATAAACAAGCACCTGGGTCTGCAAAAGGATTACAGTGCCTCTTTCCTCCACTGGCATCCTCTTAAGGGGTTAACGTCTTAAGGTATCTCAACTTCTGAAGGTGTTTGCAATGCTTCTGCAGTTATGAGCAGAGCGATCATTGCAAAGAAGTGTTTGCTGCAGGTCACTGGCTGAAATGCCTTGACCTGTGTGTTCGGGAGGTCACACTCAATGGCCGTGATGGTTCTTTCTGGCTTTCAACACCCACACACCCGTTAAATCATTCCTGTTCTGCAGACTTTGATATTTCATCCCAGGGCTCAGTCCTAATGTGTACTTTGTTTTGTTTGAGCCTGCAAAGCATGCAAAATAGTGGTCTGGATTTGTAACATGGATAGCTGTTCTTGGAGGGCTTTAAGTAAAGTCTACTAACACGTCATCCCAGGGAAACAGAAGCTAAGTACACAACCCAGATGGCAGGAGGTGAGTGGCTGGGGGATCATAGGATAATACAAGTCAGGAAGGGACCTCAGGACCCGAAAGCAGGGTCAGCTGCAAGGTCACTGCAGGCTGGCAGCAGCATTTGTTTCTGAAAGTTGCTAACTGAAGTGTAGCTGCTCTGCTCTGCTCTGCTCTATATCCCCACCATAATCCTGCACTTCAGTTTCCCGTTTGCAGCCTGATTCTGCAGCAACCCCAGTAGGTTTTAGGTATTTTAAGCTCTTTGTCTATACGGACATTTGAATCGTCTCTTTTGGTAGAACCTGATTGTTCTTCAGTACTCGTTGCCTGGTCTCGAAGCACAGTGACTCATCTTCAAGCTGTGTCAAAAGAAAAGAAAAAAAATCCTACCACTCTTGCCCATCACAGTTAATATGAAAGTTGTGCTTCTGCTTCACAATCAGTTTTACTGCCTAGACCTATCCTCCTTGCAGGTAGCACTTGCCAAAATATGTCCAGTGTATTTCTTGGCTTTTCTTTCATTTGGTTAACTGCACACCTCAGGAAGATATAAATGAGATCTTGAAAGGCTTGTCCCTTGCTGTGCATGCTTTATACACCGCAGTGCTTCATGAAACAAACTGTCTGGGCAGGGATCAAAGAATTGATGTTACAGGAAATATTCTCATTCAATTAAATGGTTTTGGGGCTGAGGTCCACCACTAGATTGGACCAGAACTAGACAATCATGTTCCTTTGTTTGCCTGCTATTGATGAGGGCAGCCAGTTCAACAAACCCATCAGACAATCATGCTTTGCTAGGGTCCAGACAATGCGAGGGCTTCACGTTCTGTTCATTCCTGATGAGCTCTGAACACGTTCTGGGCCCATAGTGAAATCACATCAGTGACCAGAAAAGCTATTTCCCACAGTTAGCTAGTAAGGATTGTGGTCCCATCTTACCAAATCAGCTCATCTGAAGGGATCCATCCCTTCAGAGCCCGTTGCCTGGAGTACTGCAAAGCTGCCTGTACCAAGATCCTGAGAAAACACGAGCTCCAGGAGCTCCTATATTTCAGCTAAATGAGCCAATACTTTTAAGAGCACCGAAATATCAGTGGTTTCTCTGGCCTGAAAATGTAAGTAGGGAGCATGTTTCCAAATGCATAAGTATCACATGGGATGGGAACAGCAGGAGAGCTTGTAGAAATGCCTGGGTTGGGGACAGCTGGAGGGGAAGGAACCAGCTGCAAAGGTGGACATGGTGGAGACCTCCTCTTTGAGGTGGAGAAGATTTTAGTGAGACCAAGAATATTTTTTAACAGGCTAGGAGACAATGGTGGTTTTAACACCTCGTTATTTTAAATTAGACTGAACTACCTCCAGCTGAGCCCTGCCTGAGAGGCAGATGAACCTTTGTGCCTTGGCTTGTGAGTTAGCAAGCTTTGATCTGTCCTGGAAATAAGTTTTTTCTTCTGGAGCAAGTGTGTGACTGCCATCTGTGAAGAATGTCTGCCTTCATCCTTGATGCTGTTAGGATTGTGTATTAGATGATTGCCCGGCTCTGGTTTAGCAACCCCTGCAGAACAGTTCCTCCCCTGACGGCTGGCACTGATGCAGCCTAGCTCAGATTTAGCTCATGCAAAGCTAAGGCTACTTTGTACTTTCCTAACCAAACATCAGGCAGGAGTGCTAGGTGGCTTAGGAAACGCTGACGTTGCCCAGTGCAAGAGTAATTTTTGTCCTTAAGGATCAAAAACTTGTTATGGACAGCGCAGCAAGAAAATAAAAATATTCCTGACTGCTTTCCCTAGCATGTGTACTTGGAATGCTCCTACCTGGATCCTTGCTCTCTTCCTGGAGAACCAGGGTGGTAGGCTGGTGGACTAAACTTCACATGGAAACCTGCCCCATCTGCTATCCCATCTGTTCCAACCAAGTACTTTCTAGAAAATAATGTCCTGACTTAACAAGTTGACCCCGTGCATGGATCAATGTATCTGCGAGGGCTGTTTCCCTTCGAGACTCCTTGCACCACCTCTTCTGCACTGGGCTGCTCAGTCTGTGGAGCAAGCTTAGTGGGAAGGGAGGTGCAAAGTCATTTTATAAACCGGATTATTTTCTCTCATGCTGAAGCTCTGGAGCTTTTGAAGAGCTTCATAAGAACAATTCCTTATACAACTCCATCTGAGGCTCTTTCCACCCATATGTTTTGCTCTCTCTGTTTCCCTTAAGGTTTCCTTGTATTTCCATTCCCTTAATCCTGTTTCATCTTTCTCTCAGTGCTCTACCATGTGCAGTCATCTTGCTGACATGGTAAGTTTTTTGTTCTCCACTGAGAAATGACTCATTTATTACAGTAGGGTTTCCAGCTCTTCACCAACTGCTTACAGATGCCCTTTGAATTGAGCTTTGAATGGGCTTCATGAATAATAATACAAAAATAACTCAGTGATGTGATTTGACTTTGGCTCTTAGAAACCTATAAATCATCTTAAGCACCATCAGTTAAAAAAGTCCACTGTGGAGAAGAGCATGCGTTTGCCAAGCTAGAAATAGGCTCTGTGCAACCTGTTTAGAAGACTTTTAAATCCAGACAAGTGAGGAAAGTAGGTCATTTTGGTCACATGTAGAGACTTGGACAGGGCGTCCATTGCTTTGAGAGCTCAGAGACATCCATATCAACACCGTGAAGATGTCACAGTCCAGATGGCTCGTGCCCTGCAGGGAATGGCGCAGCTCAGAGGCAGAGGGCATTGATGGATACTAAGCAGCCTGGTTTCAGGCTGTAGACATCTTCTTGCCCAGCGTGGAAGAGGGTCAGTGCAGGCTCACACGAGAAGCAAGAGTCCGGAACACCATGCCATACGGCAGGATGAATGACTTGGCTTCAACATCTCTTTTCCATTTCAGGAGGTGGGTGCAGGTGGCTGGAGAATGAAATGACAGTGGTGTTTGGCTGGCCAGCCCCGGTGGGGTAAGCAGGCAAGGGGCAGTGATGTGCTGCCTCTTTGGGCTGAATCACAGGGAGCTGAGGGGAAGAGAGACCCAGCAGTCTTGGCTCTGCATCTTGTCCATGACCTTGCTCAGACCTCATGGACAGAGGACTGGGAAGGCTCAGCAGCTGTGTGGAGGCCCATGAAGATGGGAAGATGAAGGGAATAAATTTGTTTTACTGGATCTGCTCTGTGCAATGCAGCTATGTGCCTTTACATGCAGCTTATTTGTAAGCCACACGTTAGTCTCACTGGGCACATCCCCATGGATGCTTTGGGGTTAATCTTTCCTCTTCTTCTTCTACCTTGTTATTCATCAATGACTGCCAGACAACGAACCAGTTCTAGTATATTTTTGATGTTTTTTCTTTGATTTGCATTTCTGTTTCCCTTCTTTCAACCATTTACTTAATTTTTTTTTCAGGGGAAATGTTTCTTTTCATGAGATGCTCTTTTGTGAGAAGAGTCCATTTATAGTTCTCTTTTTGTGGGTGCCATGCCGAGTTTGTAACATCTATAATTCTAGTAGTACCTTTCAGGCTGGAAGAGTCCAGTGTTAGCATGAGCTAAGATAGACATGGTGACACCAGTGCTATAGCAAGATGTGCCAGATTGCTTTTGTTCCTCCTCTGTGATGGCTTGGTCTGAAATCCATATCAAGTTAATGGTGATGCTGAATAAAACCCAGAGAAGCAGACAGGGAGGGGAGTTTCATACCTCAACCAGCTGTGAGGTGCAATGAGGAGGACTCAGGAGGAGTGCGTAGCTCAGAGGTGAGGACCCCCTTACCTCTGTGTTAGTGGAGACAGGCGCAGTTGCAGCCCAGGCAGGATGTGTATCTCAATAGGCAGTTTTAGCCCCATCTGTTTCACCTGTGCCAGTCTTTCCGCTGCACCTGAAGCTGTCCCTGAAGGAGCTCTGATTTGCTAGTGAGCTGATTTAAGAGTCTGAGCCCTCAACAATTACTCTATCACCCAATAACATCTCCTAAATATCATCTCTGTCCTCTAGTAGCCCCTTCCTGAAATATTACGTTGGTCTTGCAAGGATGGAGGTGAAGGTACTCTCTGAGAGTTAAAGGTATTTCCCCCCCCGTCTCTTTTTTGGTGTTTAGTGGCTGTTTGTTCTGCTAGTGCGGAATGGTGTATGTAGCAGAGCAGTGTCTCACCTGTAAGAAAGCTGTGGGTGAGCCCTACCTTGCTCCAGAGCTGGTGGCTGTTGCTTTGGCAGCATCTTTGGGAGCTGAATGTACAGCTGGTCCAGCACTACTGGAACCTGTTACTGCAGAACTTGATCTTTTTGGCCCTAAAGTGCTTATTCTTAGGAACTTTACTGGCTGTGCTTATGTGAAACAGGACAGTAAAATTTGCTAGATGAACTAGGCTTGAACCATCATCACTGCAGATTCAAGGATCACTTATAGTGCTTTCCATCATGGCCTGGTGAACACAGCAGTGTTTGATGAAGACCAGATAAATTATGATGAATACAGCTGCACAATAATGGGCCGGTTGCATCTCTGCCAACGTCATAGATCAAATCTGGTTCAGTGTTTCAATGTTTCAACTAAACTGAGATCCTGAAATATTGTGTCTGCTAATTGTGACTTAAATGCTTGAACTCAGTGGAAACTTGGCGGCTGACTGTGATTAATTGTCATATTTTAGTACCATTGATGCTATGGACCATAAAGTTTGTTTCAACAAAATGCCGGCTAAAGAGAAAGTTAAACGTATTAAAAGGCAGGAATGGTAAAATTGTCTGGGCAGAGCACCAAGCTTGGGACTGGCATTTTTTTTCCCCTTGCTCTGTTACTGAGTAACTATAATAAATTTCCTGGGTCTGTCTTTGCCTACTTCTTCTATACCCAGCTCAGGAAAGGGACTGTCTCTTCAAACCCGTCTGTATGGTGCCTCAAGAAACAGGGCTGTAAATAGTGCAGTGTGTCTGTGTGCTCCTGTAGTAGAAGTAATGGTAATTCAGCGCCACCACAAATGTGTCTAAAATATGGTTGCATCTTAGAGCACTGCCCAACTGAGGTGAGAGAAAAACCAGCTGAGGAAGGTCATGGATGAGACTGGAAGAGATAAGGTGGTGACTTGAGAGGCAAGCAAGACGGTGAGGGTGGTGGGACTCTGAAGCGCCAGTGGAGAAAGGAGAGACACTGGCACAGTGTGACCTGTCCCAGGCAGTGACACCTCTCCCATGCGCTGAAGTGGTGACCAGCGGTTTCCTTGTATATAAAACCATTGAGAAACATGGCTGTTTCATGGTGAGCTTAGTGCAGCCTTTCAGAGGACCCAGACCCTGCACCTGGCTTCTGCTCTCTGATTCTTATTTTGGTTGCCCAGCCTGACCTGCTGGCAGCCAGCCAACAATCAGAGCCCATTCCTTCTGCTTCTTCAAGTATTAAGCTCAACATTACTTCCTTGTGACCTGTATCTACTTCTTTCAAGACATAGTTTCCTTGGCAGTGAGACCACCTACTCCAGGTGTTTGCTCTCCTGGGCTGCTGCGGCATCAATGAGATGGAGCAGGTTAAACACAACCCCATTTCCGTGGTGTCCGTAGGGAAACAAAGGGCTTAATTACTCCTTTTGTTAAGAGGAGAACACTTGGAGAACCCATCTGTTCTGTGGACTCCAGACCTCTGCAAAGGAGAGACCAGGTGCTGTCTGAGATGCCTCAAATGTCCCATTAGACAGAAGGACAGGGGGCTCCTGTAGGTCCCTGTGTGATTTGTGTCCACTCTAGGAGGCTGTCTGAAACCCCAGTGCATCCCAGATGGCCCAAGGTACAAATTTTGGGCATTTAATTGTGCCTGTGTATGTCTCCCCATCTTTACCTCGGATGGGGGATGTGCACTCTGCTGCCCATTACACGGTTTGGGAGCTGCATAGACTCCCCAAAATCTGTGTCTGCTGTTCATGAAATCGGCTTCTGTTTCATTACAACCAAGTATTCTTTTCCCTTATGGAGCAGTTTTAAGAGGTTTTCAAGTCAATTGAGACGGGTTTTCTCTCTATGTGCTGTTTTAAAAAAGGACACAGGTTCTTAATGTGAATGTAATCACGTCACTTCAGTGCTGAGCAGAATGCCATTACGTATGTCAGAGACATATTTCAGCTGTAGCAGGTCCTTAGCGCAAGATCTTAGGCAGTGTGACCACTTAAGCAATTTCTAAATGCCCTCGATATCTATTTCTATTGTTATTGTATCTTTCTTTCTGGTTGTTTTTATGGAAGATTTTTAAGGAGGAAATTGGCAATTAATTACAATAACAATAATGATTATTATTAGCTGTAATAAGAATAATCATAGAACAGAATTTACCATCCACATAAAACTCCACCAAGCCTAGATGAATGAAATCAGTATAGAAAATACATGGGTATTAAATTCATAAAGTAATTTCCTTCAGCGTTGTTATCGTATCTTCTAGTGTAATCCAAGAAAATAGATGCTCTCATTGCAGCTATAAATATTCATCTGTGCAACAAGCTTTCAGTCTCTCATCTCTTGCTATTGGTTTTTCATCGTCAGTAATGGTGTTACGTTATTTCCTTCAAAGCCAAGCGTGAGAAGGCATCAGGTGCACAATAGCAAAGTTAGAGATTACACTTACTGAAATGAAATTCACTCCTGTTGAATCCCGATAAATATTTCTTATCTCCAGAGCCACTCCTGTGAAGAAATGTTTTTATAATCTATTTGGCCGTTAAGAGGAATAAAAAGGGCTCTTGGGCCTGTTTCATCCCAGAATAAAGGCTGTGGACGGGCAGTGCCCTGCACGAGGTGCCCCAGATCCTGCCCACCGGCTCCTGGCTCCTGAGTTAATGCAAACAATATTACGTTCCCTAAAGGAGTTTTATAGTTAGAAAGAGTTATATGGTAATAAGAGTTATATAGATGCAATACACCTGGGGTATATAAAAATGCTCAAATTGCAACCCTTTCAAAGAAGTTATCATCCTTGGAAGTGGCTATAAACGTATGTGAACAGGAACTGAGGACTGAAAGGGAAGAAAAAAGTCAGCTGAAGTTTTCTATTTGCGTTTCCCTTGCCCCCTCCTATGAAATTCAAAGTTATATCAAAACCTATTGAAGTAACTGAGAGCCCTGTATGATGGAGCAATACCATCTTATGAGAAACCATAATCCTGGTAAGAAGCCGTAACCATACAAATAACCCTCCTCTCTCTCAAAATAAATGACCGTAACAAAAAAATCTATAAATGCAGCTCTACACACAGAACTATATTTCATTTTTCTTTTTAAGAAAAATGCCAGGAATCCTACTGATGTTGTTTTAATTCATTTTATTATACAGCTATTTTTTTTCTAACCCCCTGAGGAAAATATTAAAATAAAACAACATGTACTTGTACTTTTAAGTAAAAAAAAAAATTGTTTCTGTTCCACTTCTTTCACTCTGCAATCTGTTCTTTGAAAAGCAAAGTAGATTCAAACATTTGCTTTATTTGGAAATTTCCTGCTGAAAAAGGATTTAAAGGTTACTACAAAAAAGATTTCATTGTAGAACATAAATTACTTTTGAGAAAAACCTGCTTTTCAGCAGAAACAAATGAATGCATAATCTAGTCCCCCTCCAAACATTGCAGTGAAGTTGCATAATCTTTCATACAAAGTTGATTTCAGAGATGAATTTTCTCAACCATTCCAGAAGAACTAACACGGTAGGAGAATCACAAAAACCGAAAGCAAGATTTTCATGGAAACTGTCAGGCGAGCACAAAACCACTTTTTTTTTTAACATCCAGGTGCATACAAATCTCACTGACGTACACAAACAAGAGCTGGCAAATCTCCCTTCCAGAAGGCACAGAGATGGGAGTTGTGAAAAGATTCCCCCTGCCCCCCCACCTTGTAACTCATCTGAGTTTTTTCAAATCAGCTTTGATTTATAAAAAAAATAAAATTAAAACAAAATAAAAGATATCTCAGTGATCTCCCTCTAAGACAGGTTTTACATCATACTTGCTAACAATGCCAAGGCACGTGGCATTGGTGAGCTGATACGGTATCTGACTTCCTACCTCTTCTCATCTTCCTTAACGCAGTAACGTATATGGAAGAAGGTTTCCAAAGACATATAGTGGCCTATGGGAGGAATTTTTACCAAGAAACAAGAGGGAAGGCAGGTGCAGATATAAGGCACATTGCTTGCAGAACTGGTTGTGTTTATTTTTACTTTTTAAAAGAATTACTTTAATATGGATGACTTTTGTGTAAATAGTAATAAAAAGTTAAAAAAGTAAAGTAAGCTGCTTTTCGAGAAGCAAGTAAGTTCCATTTGTTTCATGAAGTTAAAAACATGTTTGCTAAGCGGATAGTTTTGAAAGGCTCATCCCTTTAAACTGAAACACATGAAATTATTCTAGGGGAGTTGTGCTTGCACAGCAACAAAACAAGCAAAATTCAAGCTACCTATTTTTATTGCTAAAATCAAAGTCTCTTTCAACATACTCAAAAGCCTGGCAGGCTGGATGGAAGATGAATGACAGCCATTGCAATACAGCCTTGGGGAACAGCTCCAGAGCGTTGTTCTTAACAACCCTTTTACCTCTAAACCAGGTAAAGCAATATCCACGAGTTAACTGTTTAGGCTGTAACTCTGCAGTAAATTTGGGCTACCACAGTCTATTGATTTAGCATAACTACAGTCACATTTATGGCGCAAAAACATTTGAGTTATAACGTCATCTTTAACGTTGCAAATTGATTTCTAACAATATCAGGTCAAAAAGGGTTGTCTTAGGAAACGGATAAGAATTGTAGGTGTCAAATAGTTTCCTTAATAAAAACTTCTTCCAGACTTAACTGATAAATACACCTCAAGGCTTTTTACCTTTTTGCCTTATTAAAAAGACCCACATAATGTTTGTGGAAGGCAAGTTGTTTGTACATCGCGGTCCATACTTACCACCAAAGCTTCCTTCTCGTATGACTTCTAATAAGACTTCTCAAAGGAAAGTCCTTCCAGGCAGGCAACATGCCAATCTAAAATACATCAGAGTGGAAGCAGATCCATCTACCTTGGCTTTCAGAAGAAGGTGGAGGGCACGGAGCAGGAGAAATGTGTGTGCAATCCCCTGACTCTGGCCGGAGCACTCCAGGTACTGCAGGACCATTGATAGTGGCTGTGGGGTTGTGAAATGCTGCTCAAATTATAAGGCCATCAGTAATGTGATGCCAGTGTGAGCACTTCAGGGGGATTTATCTGGGGCAAAGCAACTTGGTTGTCTGTAAGGTCAAGGTGGGAGCATCCTGGGAATGGTCCCTGGTGTTCCCAAGCTTTACCCATCTCTGCCTTTGCTTCCTGAGCCTCAGCTTTTTCGTTTGAACTTCTCAGGGGTCTTGGTGGAAGACTGAGAGGGGACTTTTTTTTGCCCTCTCTTTGCTCCTTGTAGCCAGCCCACTTTCATTCTGTGAAGCAGCAGTAATGATGGATCTGGGATGTTAATGTCACCTGTTAAACTGGATTCTTGTTTTTTTTTTTAGTTTTGTAACCTGGTACCCTGCTGTCTGGTCACTGAGCACTTTGTGCATTAGTCAAGGGCTTTGTTACAGAGCTATCAAGAACATAAACAAAGCTGCCTGGAGGGGGCAAGGGAAACTGCTCTTTCTTGCAGTTATGTATCTTCCTATCTTAAGAAACTGAGTTGGTTTGCAGAAGCTTCTTTCAGCACTTTGGAAAAATCCATCCTGCTTGCTCTTACAGCCAGGAGAGGATTAGCGAGCTTGTGTTGTAGTGGTGCTTAAAGATATAAATTGATGTCAAGATCCCCTTGCAGTGGCCAAGGCTCAGACACCTAGTGCTGGTGCTGGCCCTGCTCCAAAGACCTGTGATATAAAGACACAGAGCAATGAGATGAGAAACAGAAGAATTGCTTTTAGTCACACCGTCTGTCTTAGCAGACTGGAAGCAGGAACCAGCTCACATTTCTTAATAGGAAAGTCATCTGTGTCATGAGCTTCTTGGGCTCAGCTGCAGGGCCAGCCTTGGGACTTCCCTCCCCTCTGCATCTTCTGCCAGGGCTTCCCAGCAATGCGTCTCTCTCCAGCTCCACACCAGCTGCAGTAACTCCATCCAAGAAGCAGTAAGGGGGCGGATAGGAAGGAGGTACCTGGGAAGAAGCAGGGCATGTCTCTGTCGATTGGGAAAACTTCCAAGGCAGGAGCTTGAACTTTTTTCTCCCTCTCCTCTGCCCATGGAGCTCAGCAGCTGGTTGAGCTGGGAGGAAGGCTCTCCTTGCAACAAATTCATTGTGCTAAAGAGGCAAAAGGTCTCAGTGTCCCATTTCTCTAATGTAAAGCAAACCTAAAAAGGATGGGCAGGGAAATGTGAAAGTTCCTGTTTTATGTTTGCTTGCGTGCAAGTTTCATATTCTGTTTCTAAATTGCACCTGATATATTTTTATTGGCCCAAGATGTAAAACTAAATTCGATTGCAGTCATGATTTCTGACCCACTAAGTGTTACTGAGAATTATCTCTTGAGGCAGAGTAACTACTTAATACTGCATATCCCTTGTGTTCAGCCACGAAAGCTGCCTACAGGGTCTACCATTTCTAAACTGAGTGATTATCTATCGGTAATTGCACTCTAGACAGACATGGGGAACAGACATATGGTTAGAAGAACAGCTCCATTTTTTTCTCCTTCCTTTGCTTTGGCTGCTTACTGCTAACGACAGCACTTCAGCTGTTTCCAGACCCTGAAAAATGTTGTAAAATCTGAAGGAGTCAGGGAAAAAAAAATTTGCAAACAGCAGCTTCCCTTGGCAGAAACATTGTTACCCCTGTCATTTCAAGGTGCTTTTATGCCACCTAGCCAAGCTCAGTTGTAGAGAAGTCATTAAAATCAGCCTGGACAAAGAACTGCAAAATATACGTTAGGGAAAATCCTGCATTGCCCCTGAGATAGGCTTAATGACCTAATCGGTCTTTTAATGCAGTGGCAATAGCTGCAGAGAGAGCATTTGTCTTGCAGCAAGGAGATCAATCTCTGCAGGAGTGCTGGGCAGGAGCAGGGACTTCTTAAAAATGCTGTAGCAACCTCTTGATGGAAAGTGCTTGAATGTTGTAGCTACTTGTGGGCAGGTGGTGTGGGAAGGGATTGCCAAAGCTGTGAAGTCAGCCCCCAGTTTCCATAGCCATCTAAACCAGTTAATCCCTTCAGAAACCCTCCAAGGTCTAAATTCAGCCACCCTTTTTTTCCTCCACTGGCCCTACTGGATAGGTGCTCTGTTATCTGGCTGCACCCCATTTCCAGTATAGATCTATACATGAAGCGATGTGAATGGCTTGACCTTTGCACCTTTGGATTAAGTAGCTCTCTCCGTTTGCTGAGTCTTGCCACTGGTCAGCTTGTAAATAGGAATTAAATACAGCCTTTACACCCTGAGAAATCCCAGTGTATTTATAACAACTCTAATTTAAGCAAGACTCTGAGCATTTCTCTTGGAGGACAGTGTCCCTTAAGGTGCCAATGCATGGGTATTTAAGCAGGTTAATAACACAGCGGATGATGTAAGCATGTGGTTATAGAAAGTAAGGCTGGACAAATGCCTGAGAGATCATCATATCCATCTTCACTGCCTCAAGACTGGGTTAACAGCACCTCAGCCTTTGCAGAGCTGTCGCTTTTTGGAATTTGGGCAGGGAACATGCTTAGGCTAGGCTAGGCTGGGACAGGCTTCGTCTCATGAGAACATAGTGTCTGCAGTGGGGGTGTTTGCTGAGCTAGCCCTGCCCAAGACCGTGCTTATACAGTGGAGTCAAACAGGAGTGTTAAAATGGTGGGTAATTCACCAGATCTATTCGGGACATCAAAGTCAGGATGAGAAGACCCGTACCTGAAGTGCTTTCTCTCCACTGCTGATGAAGAGCCTGGGGAGGTGGGCTGAGGTGGAGGTGCTTTTGGGGTAGATGTCTGCATTTAGTCGGATTAATCCTGCCTGATATAAAGAACTGATGATGGCCTCTTGCACCTGAGCCCCTGGAGACTGCACGTTAATTCATGTCCCTCAGGAGGGCCAAATCACCTGCTGGAGATGCCCGACTTACTGTTGGGTGAGCAGGCTTCCTGGTGGCTCAGTTAACTTCCTGAAGTTTGGTGGGATCAGGAAGACTTTTCTCACTATCTCTGTCCCACACAAAGCCTTTCTTTACTTCTTTGAGGGTTGAACAATCTATGTGGATACGTATGTTCTCAACTAATACGGGGTCCTGAGGCACGATGGAAATATGTATGGTACCAGCATGCCTGATCCCAGCCATGTTTATCATAGAGTGTGAACTAGGGCAGCACAGCTCATGTGGTAGCTGCTGACCACAGTGAAGAGTGATGGCAAAGGTTGTGGTGTGAAAGGGTAAAGCTTCAAGTCTGTGGTCCTTACACGTGGAATATTACAGGCAGCTCCTGTAGACTTGCCCAAGACTTTGGCTACAAGGGGATTTACAAATTCCCTGCTAATTATCAATGCTCAGGTACTTTTCAGTGTTTATGGTGATTTTACTTTGAGGTCTAAGTACTTTCATGGCCTAATTTAATGTATAGAAAACCTGGAACTTATAGGTGTATGAGCCTACAAAGTCAGTGCCTAAAGCTTTATACCCATAGAGCGTGTTGTAGCTGTGACAACTTCATAGCTACTGCTAGAGCAAGTATTTTGAGGCATCATCAACTCTGTTCCCTGTGGGCAAGATTATGGCAGTCCCTTGAAGTTTAAGTCCTCTTCTGAAGTTGTCACTGGAGCAATGCAGTAAAGGATGAAAGAACAGAAAGAGGTTAATCGGTGTGGATAAGGATGTTGTGGTTAGTCCCTCAACGAGGGAAAGTTATTTTTCTCTCAAATATAGTTAGTTTGGCTGGAGATATACACAACTGTGTAAAGGTACAAAGCAGCAGAACCGGAATCGAGATCTATGAACTGATGGTTGTTCGTGAAACCTTGGAAAGCTGCGTGGTGCTGGTCAGTGGTGTGCGCATGGCTTCGTGCTCAAAAGGGATCTTAGCAGAGAACGAAGAACCGCTTCAACTCTTATTGCAGTGGCCTTTCCCTGTCACCAGATCTTGCAGACCAGCTGCTTTTCCCTACGTGATGTACGACCTGTGTCAGGGCTTATTTCTCCAAGGTGGCCTTTGAGACAGGGAGCTGTTTTTATAGAAGGACCAGTGAAGAGGTCGTTGCCTAGTGCTGTACTGCTGATTATCAGTGTGACAGTGTTTGGCATGTAGATACAAATTAAAGGATTAGAAACAGGTGTTTGGATTGGGAAAAGGCTTTTAATTATGAAGAATATACTTGCTGACTGGCAGTTCCACAGCTAAACGGGTCTGTCATCGTGATCCTGAGCTCTGTAAATAAACACTGAAACATTTCATATTAATTAGGAATGTTGCATAGACATATGCTAATACTGAAGCACAATGACATGTTCACAGAATGCACAGCTGGAAAGAATTGTGAATTTCTGAGAAATCCCACCCCAGCTAGAATTACTTCTCTGGGAAAAAGAAAAACCCAAGGTGGCAAATTTCCACGGATAGCAATTGATCTGCAAAAATTCAGACTTCCCAACTGTTACTTGGCCTAATGACAGAGAGGGTGAGTTAGGTGCAACACTGAACCATGAGGGTCCAACAAGTGAATTCTGCATCTCTAAAGCAGATGATCCAAAATGTTACCGCTTCTGTCTGTCCACCTCATCCCTTTGGCAGAGGAACAGAGAGCTGTGGAGCGATACCTTCTGAAACCACCACAGATGGCTACCTGGTGCATCTGAGCCCTTTGTTCACAGTCATCCCCTGCCCTGCAAAAAGCCTCAGCAGCCGCTTGTTCCTCCAGCCCATCAGGTGTCTGAGACACATCAGGTCTCCCTCCCCCCGACACTGCGTGACCTTGGCAGTGCTGGTGCCTTTGATGTTCCTTTCCCATTTGTTCCTCTTCCAAAGGATGAAGTGGTTTTTGCTCCTGGGTTGTTCTGACAGCTGCCCTGAGTCCAGAATCAGCATTTTGCTCACTGCCTGGCCGAGCTGCAATCTGTCAGCACGTAGCTGACAGGGTTGTGTGTGGGAACTGAAGGAAGAAAGAGCAAGAGGAGACAGCTGAAGATAGGACAAGGATGTGGGCTTGAGTAGGGCAGGGAGCTTGTAGGAAATCACAGTACTTTGATGATAAATCAGCATCCAAGAAATCACAGGTGATCTGCTGCTACTGTGGCCAGCAGAGCTACCCTGGTACAGAATTGAGCTGGTCTTCCCTGCTGGACCATTCCTCAGACTCCTGCCCATGCATCTTCAAAGGGTTTCTCTGCAGATCTTGTATGTCCTTGCCCCCTGTGCCGTGATTTGGTGGCCTTGAGATGCCTGGGTCTCCCCTTAGTGCTTCCGACCTTCCTTCTACCCCTGCTCTTTGGATAGCGCTCGTGCCTTGGTCCTGAGACATGCTCTACCGTAATGGGAAGGAAATAAATCATCTAAGTTCTGAGATCCAGGAGGCTTCAAAAACTGTGGTGGAAGGAAAAGGGAAAATACATGGACGTATGCCTCTGGAATTAATCCTCCAATTGAAATTCGGTCATTAGTCAGAAAAAAATAATTCCTGGGAGCTGAAATGCTTTGCTGGGGTGGATTTAGCACCAAAAAGGCGTCCACGGGCCCCCCCCCGTCCCCGGAGTCTGCTCAGATGGCTGAATAGCAGTATCAGTCAGCGTGGCTCACAGCCTGCCTGTACGGTAAAGCAGCAGCACCTGAATTATAGGGATTTAAAGAAGGCCCTGAGTAATCACACTCTGGGCCTGAGTTAAAGGGTTTCACGGGGAGTGGAAAGACTGAAAAGGGTTGCCAGCCTTCCAGGACTCTCACCAGGGTAAATGGTTGCAACAGTTTGAGTTTTACCTTAAACAGGAGGTTATTAAAAGGACAACCATTGCTACAGCAGGCTTATTCACTGGCCCTTTGCAGGGAAGCCTGCTGAGAGCTTGCATCTTGTTTTTCCTTTTAGAGATGGATTTTCTAGTGTGGGAGCCTGTGGCACGGATAGCTGAGGGTGGCCGAACTGGCGCAGCTAAATCTGAATTTCTTCTCAGGCAGTGCAACCACAAGACACGATCAATACAACATCACCAGTGAACCTGAGCAGCCTGATTTATGTTGTGGCTTGTCCCTGGGTTAGGTGGGCTGATGTCTTTCTTTATGGTGTCATCTGAGTCCTACGCATCTATCCGTCCGTTGTGATCTAGCAGAGCTGACCTGATCCAGCCCCTCTGCCTCTAAAACAAGCACTTTTATGTTGTCTGAGTCTCCTTCCAATTCCTCCCCCCAACACATCATTCTCCTCCCTGGCAGCCTTGCACAGTTAAAAGTTAAGGACCAAAAGGAAGCAAAAGCCTGTCTAGCAAAGACAAATAAATGAACAACACACATGAAAACGGCTTGCCTTGAAACTTAAATTGCTTGTTAACTTTCTTCTGGTTTTGGCAGGGAAACAGATTATTTCCAGTGCCCCAGCCTTAGGAGCTTGGCTGCTTTTCAATATCTGACTAGGGCTTCGATGTTGGGAATTTTATTGTCTTCAGCACCTGCAAAGGAAAAGCTAATAAGTAACTGAAGTTTCGAGGTAGAGTTTGATGCTGTTTGGTTTGTTAATTGAATTTTTAGCCTGATTTCCTAAGGAAACAAAGCTTGCTAGCTGTGTGCGTGTGTCTTGTCATTAAATTTTAAATCAAAAATTGACTAGGCATGGTATCCAAAGAGGCATAAGAAGTGTCCAGTTAGAGATGAGAACTTATTTCTAGTCTCCAAAAGGGAAGAAAACAGCAATGTGAGGACTTCTTTGAATACCCCGGGGCAAATCCAAATAGAAGCATACTACCCAGGTTTTCCAACCCACCAGAGAGGCTGCATCCAGATCTTGCGCCATGTCCTGCTGCATTTTAAGCCTTTCCATGAGCCATTTCAGTTGTGGGCTGAATACTGTTGATCCTTGTCATGGCAAACACCTCATGCCTCCTGTGCGAGGGCTGGAGAGTTGGATCGTCTTTCATTTTATGTTCATTGCACCTAAGCCCTGGCCTCCACTAAGTCTGGGGCTAAAAATCTTTGGGAGTGTGTTAGGAAGGTTTTGGGTGATCCAGTATTTCCCCAGAAGATGGACTAGATGACCTGGGGAGGTCCTTTCCAGTGCTTTTCTGTGAGTTTCCTCAGTTCCTCTGTCCTCTGCATGATGCTGCTGTTCCTCAGAGGAGCTCAGGGGCTTCTAGTGAAGGTTGAGTGTTAAGATCTACTTGAAAATCTCCTCCTGCTTCTGTAGCTCATAACTTCTGATCAGTGTATTGTGTTTGACACCTACTGAGCAATTAGAAGAAATATTTTTTGCCTGCTTTGTTACATGCATTAGGTAATTTTATCTTGTAAGAGGAAGAGATATGTAAAAGAATAACACTATAACCAATTAGATACCAACCTGCAACTTTTCCTACCTCTTGCAACAAAAAAGGCCTCATAAAACTGTCAATAATGCACTAAGAAGAAATCAATTCCCACAAGTAATATGTACCAGACACTTAGTTCACCAGGGATTTTGCAGTGCCTGTTCACATTATATACAAGGTGTTGGGCTGTTATGCAGAAATTAAGATAAAACAGTTGGATGGAATGAAAGTTGATGGCAGTCAATTCAAGAAATTTAGAAGGAAATATCTCACAAGTTCTTCTGAGCAGAGTTACACAAAGAGTAGTTGTTCAGTTGCTTTTATTCTTGTGAACATGATCCTGAAACAACAAAGACTTATGCAGGTACTTGGCTTTGCAAACAGAATAAATCTCCACCGCCTGTGCATTTAAAGCGCATTTGCCTTCACGGGGACTTTGCCCAGAGCATAAAGTTAATTACATGTCACTGAAGCTTTGCAAAAATAGGTCTAACTAAGGGTGGCTGCAATAGCCAAAGGAATTGAAATTGGAGAGATAGTATCTCTGAATGTGTTGGGCTGAAATTCCTCCTCCTTTAGCTCCTTCACAGAATAGTTTGGTTTGGAAGGGACTTTAAAGACCATCTAGTTCCAACCCCCCACCACGGGCAGGGGCACCTCCCACCAGCCCAGGTTGCTCCAAGCCCCATCCAGCCTGGCCTTGGGCACTGCCAGGGATGGGGCATCCACAGCTTCTCTCGGCAGCCTGTTCCAGTGCCTCACCACCCTTACAGTAAAGAATTTCTTCCTAAAATTTTATCTAACTCATTATCTGGGTCAGCTCTTCTGTGCTTCTGGGGAAACTTTTGAGGGTTGTTAGAGGAGCAGAACATACCTCACCTTCTGGCGTAGCTGTCCAGTCCAGCAAGACTGATCTTCCTCCTTCCAGTAAGGAGATGCCAGTAAAATGCTTTTCTGGGAATTGATTCTGGGTCTGTGGTGGGAAGTAAAGCAGTAAGAAAGAAGTTCATTAAGTTTTTATGGGGCTGAAAAAACAGAAACTTCTGCTAAAGAACTGTTCGATGTACTGAACCAAGAGAGTTCCCTCAGTCATTTTGTATGATCCGTACCCATGTGGTTGGGAGCAATGACTGTAGAGGGACTTCGCAACCAAAAGATGTTGATACATTGATTTCAGACTCTGTATTATCAGTCTGAGCCTTGCAGGTAGACTGGTGGTCTAGACTCAGCTTTGGGGTTTATTTTTATTCCTTCCCACTCCTGTCAAAAGCTTGTGGATGATTCCTGAATGGCAGGAGGATTTGGTGCCATTTGGTTTAGTGGCAGCCTTAGGGAAGATGGAAAAGCAATTTCAGTGATTAATTTCCACAGAAATATCCATTTGCTTACAGCTGCTCTGACTGGATCATTTTTAGGTGAGAAAAGGCTGATGTGGAATGCTCTGCAGGTCCTAACACAGAGATGTGTGAGCCAGCTCTCCTTCATCCCTGAGGAAGAGCAATGATCCCATCTTTCTCTTTTCTTTGCCCTCACCCTGGTGCATGGCGCAGGCAGCGGTGCTTCCAGCCTGCCCAAACTGTGCAGGGCACACAGATGGAGCTGGAAGGGACCTGGGATAAATGAGTCTGTGTGCCTCTTCTTGGACAAATTAAATCAAGTAAATCTATGAGGGTGTGATCCAGAACTGCCAGTTTCCAGTGGTCTTTAAACTATCATTGCTTTGCTATATGCTGGAATAAAGCTGCTTTTTTGTAGTCGATGTGATGAGCTTCAGTTCCTGCACTGCAGCAAAAGTGATGGGCTGACCGAACAGCCACTTTGGAGACACGCTTTGCCAGTATTGCTCTTTGTGGCTCCATCAGCCTCCCAGTTAAACTCTGCTGCAGAAAGTCTTTTGCATTAATTTCTGCGCAGAACAAATTCTGGTTCAGAGTACAGACAGGGGAAAAAACATCTCAAAGTTCCGATAGGATCCCAGTATGCCTTTCAAATAAATCCAGTTATTGTGAACAGATGAGCCACGGCTTGCCTGAGATTGCAGTAATTAATAAATCACACCCTTTGAGTTTAATACCAGGATTAACACCAAACACCAGGTCTCTCCTATAGAGCTCAGGAGCACCGGAACGTTGACACTGCATTGTAACGAGCATGTACGAGCAGCAGAGGGTAGTGTATTACACGGAAAAAACTTCCATCAGGCTAGCAGAAGCTATTTTTCAGTGTTTTTCAGAAAGCCAGATTAATAGCAAGCATCAAAATGGAAAGCAGGCTTGGCCCCTCCCTGCTGCAATCCCTGTGTGGCAGGGCTTGCGGTGTGTAAGCATTAGCTGTTGCATTGTTTAAAAATGATTTAATAGTGATATTTCTTAGGGTGCAGAAGAACGTTTGCGATTAAATGCTCAAAACTGAGGTGTGATGCTGTACTTGAAGTTTGATTTCCAGGTGTCCAGGCAAAGCATATACTATCAGACCAAGGTTTTCCAGGGTCCTGCCTCTTGTGCGTCTCAGCTGTGTCCCTTTCATACTGGGGAGAGGTCTGAATATGCCCTCTCCTCCTCTCACATGCACTACACCAATGACCTTAGAAGGGTGCCACAGCCCACTCGGGGGGTCCCCAGCCTGGGTCACCAGGGACTGGGCTGTAGGGCTCACCCAAGGGTGTAGATGCTGTTCAGTGTAAAAGTAGCTTTACACATGTCAGTCATCAAAGGGTTCAGAAAATACATCTGGGTGGATATAGCTTGGGTTCGATACCGTGAAGGCTATCAATGTACCCTCCTCTTCCCTCCTTACATCTATGCTGACATGACTTGCTCTGGCACTGCAGAGCAAATCCGCACCTTCCCAAGCTGCTGTAGCTTTTTCAAGAGTGGTTGAGGAATTAAGGAGGTGTATAAGCCTCCTTTGTGATGCTATTTCACCTATATACCTTTCATGGCTCAGGATAGATGGTAGCAGTTGCAGCAGAGAACATCTCACCTTGTCATCTCAATGGCTCTGGAAAGGAGAGCTCGAAACAGCTCATCAGTGATTCTAAAATTTCTTTGCCTTTCTTATAACTCAAGAGAATGAAATTTCGTAACTGGTGCCGAGGGAGGCTGTTAGAGAACAGCTGTGCTGTTTGAGATAATACATGTATATTTGCACATTAATATTTACAGATATTCTTCGAGGTGAGAATTCTACTTTTGCTTTTTGTGAAGAAGTCCTTGTATAATGAACACTAAATGGACTGCAATAATATAGGCAAGAGAACAGAGGACTTAGGGATGTTGGGGAGACCCCTCATCACCTGCTTTCTCCTTTTGATTGATGCATCACACTAAATATCGCACTGGGAGATGATCCTTAGGCAGGATGATCTTTCTTGCATCTGCTTTTGGATGAATGTGGTTAATCAACAAACTGTTCTTGACCTTTCAGCTTGCGCTGACCCGTCACCAACTGCGTCTCTGAAGGTGCCTGTAGGTGCACCTCCATTTATTGGAACCATTAATTCCTGTACAAAGTGAGAAAGCTCTGTCTGGTAGGCACCTAAAACATTGATGTGGGCTGAGAAGCAGCTGTGCTTCTTCATGTTTGGTCTACAGTGATTTCAGCTGCAAACATCTAGGGGAGAGGCTTGTGCCTTTTGTACCATAAGTGGCTTTTACAGCACTTTCCTGGAGACTGAAGGAGACTCTGGACTTGGGCTGAAGGAATGCCTTTTGCTATTTCCACCACGGTATCTCTTTGCAAGTGGGTCGATTCCTGTGGAGCTGTGCCAGTGGGCAGAAAAGTCTCGTGTAATAACTGGGAGGAGGAAATGAGGACCAGGGGCTGTGGTCTGTACCGATTCATGTTGACATTGCTTGGGTCACATTATTGCTGTCAACAGCTACCTATGTGCATCCAGCTGGGGAGCTGTGGGATAAATGTGCAAGATGGAAGGAGGCCAACATCTTTACATCAGTTAAAGTGATTTATTATTTTTTGTCTCTCTGGGGGAAAAAAATATCTTATATTTCAATCATTCTCTTATTTTCCTAATCTTTGGTAACCTGAATGAACAAAGGTTTATGAAGAAAATACTGTTTCAAATTGCAAGATCAGAATGTTAATTTAAAAATTTCAGAAAAAAAATCTTGGTAATTACGTCTATCCCCCTTATACAGACACACCTTACATTTGGACAAACTGGCATTTTACAACAGTGTGTTTAATTAGAAAATCCTTGCCTGTTTCTGGTGGTGGTGATGATAGTCTTACAAGCAGTCAAAAGGAAAATGAAGTAAAAAAGGGTAAGTGACACTAAGGCAGCTGTGTAGGATGGGGCACACAAGGACTGGAACCCTTTCTGGGCAACCAGCTCTGCCTAGATGAATTGTGCTCAATTAAAATCATGGTCCTCGCTGCTGCTGACTTTCCCTCTAACGTTCTAAATCCAAAGCAACCTGATCTTTTTGACTCAATAAAGTGGATTTGTTGCTCACGTTTCCTAATGAACTTCCTGAACACTCGCCAGGATGCTCATAACAAGAAATGTTATGAAAGCCATTTCCTAAATGGTTTGGGATTTAATTTGGTCCTTATGGCCCTGGAAAAGTTAAAGAGTTTTGATCTGCTTAATCACAGTTATTTGTTTTATGGTCTGAGGCCTTTGGGTCTTGCGGCAGTCATTCATCCATTTCTTGTGCTAAAATGCTACTTTCTGTCCGTAATCGTTGTCTTGGTGATAAAGGTCATTTATAACGTTGCTTTTCCCTGTTCAGAGTGGGACATGACAGCTACAATCTCTCAGGTATACTGCACCCTCCGTCGAGCAAACCATTAATTCTAGCACAGCAAAGGTGTCTACCTCACTGGTTTGGAAGTCCTGAGACACATGTATCTCCCCTTAGATAAATGAAGTCAATTAAATCTCCCATTAAGATCTTCTAGCTTCCACAGATGGTCTTTCTTTTTCTCATATGATAATCATATTAAAATTGCATGCAGAGCCATTTGTACATTTTAACGTTAACGTTCTCTGCTCCAAATCTGCTGGGGGAAGAAGGAATTGTCATGGTTTTCATCAGCCTCTTTTGCTGTCATTGTAATCCTTCCAAAGGGAGCCACTGCAGCCTGAGTCATTAGGAACTAAAATGTATTTGCGCGAGCAGGTGAAAAAAATAAAACGGCTAATCCAGGACTTTCCTGGGAGCCCATTGTAAAATGGAAACATGTTTTCTGAGAAATTATTTCTGAAGAAATGATCAGGGCCAGGGGATGCTGTGCCCAGCTGGCTCTTCTCTGATTCTGTTCAGCCAATACTTTTAGCAATTGAGAAAAACAAATTTGAGCCTTAGAGCTCTCTGCTGCACTGGGATCTGGAACTGGTCAGTGCTTAGTGCCCTCAGTTTCCACTTGTAATGATGAAAGCAATGACAGTATTGGATAACACAGCAGCATAAGGTTGGAAGGGGTCTCATGGGTCAACTTGCCTGTAATCATAAACAGCACCTCATACTCTCCTCTCAGACAGTATGAAGCTCTGTCTTAAAGAGCTGTTTTTTCCCTCTTTAAGCTCCAGCTGGGACTTGATTTAATGGAACTTGTTTCTAATTACCAGCTTAAATATATTAATGGCCAATTTTACCCCAATTTTTATTTTTGTCAGTATTTTCCTTCAGCTTCAGAGTACTTTTCTCTGTCTGTCGGTACAAACCAAGAGGAATCAGATCCCCTCAGCTATCTCTTTGCCAGGCGGGGTGAGCCTCATTCCAGAAGAAGACTTCTCCATCCTCATCTCATCCTCAGAACAGTTTTCTACCACTTTTCCCATTTCAGCCTCACCCTCTTGTGGAAGGGTAATCATAATTTCATTCCTTTGTACAATGGCTTTACTATATCTTCAGCTCTGCCTGGAAATACATGGATGCCTACCTTAATCGTGGAGAGAGGGACACCTTTCTTACTGAAGAGCCAACAAGTGGATCTTGGGGTAGGGTACAGCTCATCTAATTTCAGCTACGTCATAGCTATGTCTCCAGTCTCAAGTTTCTTTCTAGTTAATAAAGGGAGACAGGTATGTCCCAAGAACAACAGAAGTTATCTTCTAAAGATACTTACATTTGATGGAATATGAACAAATGAAGTTCATTGTGGAAGTACCTGTCTATTTTATTGCCCGTGAGGAACTCAGGTGACCATCTTTGCCATGGTGTCAAGCCTTTAGATAGTTAAAGGTAGTGAGGTGAAATTTTGGAGTGAATGTTAGACTCAAGCTAATGTGTACTAAGGCACAGCTCTTCCTGCTGCCACCCCTCTTGACAGTACTGGCCATGTGATTTCATCCCTGTGCATGCAAGGCTGTCCGTGAGCTTCTGAACTTGACAGTCTGGGAAGAGGTAGAGCAAACTCAACTCTGACTTGCACCCACATTTCTCAGTGATTTCAGTAGAGTGGCATGAGAGACCAGAAGAACCCCCAAGACAGCCTGTGGTGTAGGTGGCCTCCATGGAGATTAGTGGTGTAACACTGGGATACGTAAGAAAATATTCCACCTGTGTTACACCATATATGTCTCTAAAACAACCAGGGGGCCTGCCTGTTACTAATGGCTTTCTAGAATAAGAATGCCCTGGACTTACAGCTCAAGGACAGAATCTTCATCAAAACTTAATGAATAATTAATTTAAATTCTCATTTATTTTACTTTACAACATTTGCAGACAATGAGCTTTTACTGCTTTAATGAAATATTTCTTATTACAGACCTGTCAAGTCTGCTACAAAAAGAACATGGATTATTTTTTCTGTGTGTGGCAAGTGGATTTCATTAATTTTTTGTGATCACCTACTTACAGTTTATGTCACAGTTTTCAAAGCAACTAAAACAGAGGCTATTCCATTTACATTGGCCCGCTTGCAGCAAAAAGGGCCACACAATAAGAATACTCTAGTACCAACCTCAACTTCTCTTTTTGGTGGTGGAGAGAGCGGTACTCGATGCTCAGTAACTGTTGTTTGTGAACCACCAGTCTAAGTACAGGACTAGGAACAAGTCAACTCAGATCTTGTAGTACTCTGTTACAGCCTCGGGCAAATGGTTTCACAGCTCTGAATCACTTTCCTGATTTGTGAATGGAGAGCGTCATGGAAATGCAGTAATGTGCAAGCAAATGTTTGACTTTAAAATTTATATGCATAAAAGTGAGGAATATGTAGACTTCAGCCACTTCTGAAGTAGTTCCTCCTAAAAAACATGCAATAGAAATGCGGTGAAGTCTAATACCAGGCAGGACATGACTGTGCAGCTGTTTGGGACAGGGAATGAAGAGGGGTTCAGAAGACTGAGCCTGGTACCTACGTTCTTTGTATAATGAACTGGGAAAATGATGCGCTTGGAAATGATATTCATAAGCACCTGTCAGGCTGACAGGTAACGGGGAATGTCCAAGTCCAGCCTAAGCCCATATATATCTCCCTGACTTTGGTGTCTACCTGTGGTTGCTGGTTAGCCGCCTCTCTGAAGAAAGATTTGCTGAGCAAAATCATGACTTCCATCTAAGCTTTTAATTTTCTATTTATTTTTAAGCATATAAAACCTGCCCATTTTTTCCTTTAAAAAGACAACAGGTGACAGTGATGTCTGCCTACTGCATGAGAGTCTAATAAGAGTATTGGTCCAGAGGCAGTATATTGGTTTGTGGTCATTTTCTCTTCAGCCTCAGGGGTTTAAACTTGCATCATTTTGCTTCCCAAGCTCCTGGAGCTGTGTGCTATTGAAGAGCACTGCTGTGTCACCGTGTGGGCAAGAGTCCAATGCATGGGCTGTGGTGGTGCATTCATCTCCTGTAGAGGAACTGTAGAGGGTTAATTAACATTGATAATATACAGTTGTGGGTTGCTTCTGGAATGGTGGGTTGGCTGATGTAGATAATGTACAGCTGTGGCTTGTTCCTGCTAAGTAGCTAAACAGCACTGAGGAGCCTGGAAGAGAGGGAGCACTGGT
>JAVJGI010000001.1:43970159-44005174 GCA_035590275.1 Ibycter americanus | reverse complement strand
AGCAGGGTGGACTGGCCTGAAGAGGATGAAGAAACAGCACGGACAGTAGATGAACCTTTGGAACCTTGTGTGGGAAAGCCTTGTTGCAGCCAGCTAGTTTCATAGTGCTGCAACAACAAAGAAAGGGAGAAAAGCAACCGCTAGTTTCCGTCAGGTTTTAAAGACAAACCCCTAAAAGATGCATCATCTGTTTAAACTGGGATTTTCTTGTGGGAAAGCAGAGCCACTTACTGAGGACTGACCTGTCTCAGGCACAGATTATAAGGATGCCACGAAGGCACAAAGTAGCAAGGGGTTTGGACAGTGCTGAGCAGCCCTAGTGAAGTGATGGTGCGTCAGTCTGCAATAACATCTTCTAACATTTAATGTAACGTCTTGGTGGACATGTATTCTTGACAGCAAGCTGCATCCTTCTCAGTGATGGGGAGAGATGAGCACCTCTGTAGAACAACTTGTTGCATCTCTTTTACTACAGTGTAGATTGTCCTCAGGTTTACATGCCTGGTTACCATGTCTTGACTTTTAGCTGGTTAAAAATTGGTGAAGTTATTCAGGGCCTATGTCATTTGCACCCCTTAAAAAGCCTGAAAGAGACAGAAAAATGCAAGTTCTTGTTTATGCAGAGAGTAAGGATTCTTATAACTCATTAGCAGGACATAGTGTCTTAGAGAAACAAGTTATATTATGGCTTACTTGGGACCCTTAAGCTTTTGTGTAACTTATTTTTTTTCAAAGTCCCAAACTTCTCTAAAGGTAACTTTCCTGACACATTTTTCATGAAGTAGAGCCAAAAAGAAGGCAATGCTTTTATAGCCATAATCATGAAGGTCAGGGAAAGGAATGAAAGCAAGGTGTGCAAGATTTTTACTCACTTGTTCCACTGAGTGTCTTTCAAGTAATTTCGGAGGAATTTGGTTTCAGGTATTATAAATGTGCTGTGATGAATAACGCTGCAATTTAAACATTATCAGTGCGACGTGGAGGTGGGTTCAGAGATCCCATACAGGCTGCTGAATGGTGGAAACAGAGCTAGTTAAGATTCTGATGTGTTTTCTGCATGAGTCAACGCAAGATTGAGATGGTAGGTGTTTGAATATCTGCACACCTTTTATTTTATAGATAATGTAATTATATTCTCAATTCAGCTCGCCTATAAAAAGAACTCAGATTTGCACTACAAAGATCTTCACCTCTTTTCTGCTGATCATTGCTTAGCAAAGTATTTCACACAGGGGGTTTGTTATCTTTAATAGCACTAAAATTACTTAAAGCAATTACCTGCATCATTTTAAACTCTACAGAGGTTATTAAAATATTCTCATGGCAACTGTAAAGAAATATGAAAATAAGTAAAGACTAAATTGTATTTTGTCTCAGAAAGTCATTTGCCTTAAAGCATGTTTGGCCTTTAATTTCTAAATAGGCAGCTCTACTTCCTGAACTGAATACCCTTCTCTGTGTTTGACCTTCCACATTCCAACACTGAAGGTGGGTCTGTTCTTAAAATAACCATTTCAACTTTAGGACAAACAGAAAAAAACATGTATTGAAAAAAACCCACCACCTGCGTGGCCACCTAACAAGGACATCCTTGGACAGAAATGAACCTGAGCTTTGAAAATCTACTATTAAGTCTCTTCTTACTTTAGTATGAAGTATCAGAAATTACCTACTTAAAAGAAGACTCGATGTCATATCCTGCATGCAGATTTGATTATTTTTATTTCCCTTCAGGCAGAAATTTCTTATAGCACCCAGTGACATAAGTCACCTGAGGAAGAACTTTCTGCTGCTGAGGTTTATTAACTGTTGGTCTGCATTCCCACCAGAAAAGGGGAAATTATGCAGGAATTTGTGGAATTATCAGATAATCTTGTGGTTTAAAGCCCTAGAAAATGATGCAGTCTAGTGAGGTGGTCTTATTGCTACACATGATGCATCCCCTAAACTGGTGCTCTTATGATTTCCATCTCCCACATCAACATACGAGAGCAATGTGGAGCTGAAGGCGTGGCTTTTTATATAATAATGATGTTGAAGGAAATTAGCATAGTTCTAATTAACGGATGAAAGAAGCAATTAATTTAGAGAGTTTTAAGTTCTATGCCAGAGACGTTACCCCTGCAGACCTCCTGGAGCAGGGCAGGAACATGTTCAAAGCACAATGCTATAGCATGACAATAGCATCAGTGAACATGAAAGCAAAATTAATTGAAATAATGGAAAAGCTAGAGCAATTATCTTACCGTTTCATTTATATTTTTCATGTGCTGTTGAGATAGCACATTTGTAATATCTGCTGCAATTAATAATCTCCTCTTGCTGTGCAGTTGTTATAAACCAAGTGGTTTCTTACAGTATTTTTCCTCCACTGAAGAGCCCAGTGCTAGAAAACTTAGAGGCAACATTTCTCCTAACTTCATGCGATGTCCAAGGTTAGGTGGCAGTTTGGTCATGATGTGGTGTTTTTTCCCTGTTAAGCTGTGTCTTTAAATCAATTACAATCACAGTGGAAGAGCTAGAAGTTGCTGATTCAAGCAGCCCTTTTCTAGCAATTTTGTACTTAAAGCTTCCTTCCCTCCCACCTCCACAGACAAAAGCTGGAATCAGAGATCAAAACTTCCTCAGGTGGTTAAGCTTTTGGCATCTGCAAAGCCAAGAGTTCACAGACCATGCCAAAATCATTACCTGCAATTGAATGAGAAGCATTTCTTTTTGTTCATGGTCATACAGCCAAGTCTTTTTTCTACCATTTTCATAAGGTTTCATAGAGTTTGAGGCCAGAAGGGGTGATTAGATCATCTAATCTGACTTCATTGCATCCTACTTAGATTCTTTCAGGTGACTTGACTTTGAACTCAAGCATTCATCTCCTCTGGCAACCAAACTGTTGGGAAATAGAAGCAGGAGAAATGGAAATAAAATTAATATCTGAGGCTCCTGCAATGGCAAGGAACTAACTCACAATGCTGGGTCTGACCAGGTAAGCATCTGATTCTCTGTTCCAGTGCTCCAGAGAAATCCAAAATCCAGATGAACAGCTCTGAAAGTCCAGGATGGTACAGCCAAGGGAAGAGTTTTCTCCCAGGCATCAATTTGCTAAAGCTTATCAGTGAGCTCTGATCCCCGAGCTCTGCTGGTGCTGTCAGTCAGTATCAGAAAGCAAGAAAGCTTGAGTATACTTAAGCTAGCAGAGGGTCAGACTGCCCAAAGCTAGCTTGAAGCCTGCCTTCTTCAAAGATATCCTTTATAAACACTGTGACACCACCTTACCCCGTTAATCTCGCTACAAGGGAACACCAACCCTGTTTCTAAGCTGAACTAATCTGATGCAGTCTTGTTAGCAGCTCCAATTTTCATTTCACCCCTCCAAACTAAAATCAGTAGATTAAGGGAGAGTTTCAGTCGGGTACCCCATGTGCCCTGCAGCAACTGTTGCAGAAGAGCCAAGGTGTCCTGCAGGTCCTGTGCAGAATCTGCCAGCTCTCAGCAATCTGAGATACCCTACAGCATCTCAGATACCTGTGTCTGAGCTAATTAGACAACTGAATCCTGCTCTAGACTTCATACGGTAAGACCCATATTATAGATGTATCATGTATAAATGGGGGGAGTTTTCCAGTTTCTATAATAACAGAATATTCATGTGATATTTGATATTCTTTTATATAACATATTGATCAGATTTGCATGTCCAGGTCTAAAGGATTAAAAGAATTAAATTAGAAGACTCCATCCCAATTGATGGAGTCAGTCTCCATCCCAGAATCCAGACAAAACTCATACATGAACTTGTGGGTCTAGTGTAAGCTGAACAGAGGTAATGTTATACACTTGCCAAATAACAAAACTTATACATTTAAAAGGCAAAAAATGGTGTGAAGCATATACAGACTTTCTAGCATGGCTGTAATAGCAAGGAGGACTTCAGTTTTTTTAGAGGGGTAGAATAACCAAAAATGTGGAGATAAATGGTACAAAATGAAAACAGGATTTATTATGTAGAATTCATTGCTATATAACTTCTCTTCTTTGATAGATTTTTTTTTTTTTAGACAATGATAACATATTTCATGTATCTAGATTTCAACGAACATTTGTAACCACCACATGGGGAAGTTGGGGATTGGTACAGAAGTCACACAGGGGATAAGGAACTGCATAGAAGGGAAATAACACTGTGTTTGGTTGAAAACTGAACTGTCAAGCAGGAGGGATGTTAATACCGAAGCTCTACGAAGACATGTGTTTAGATCAAGCGTATTTAACTTTCAGTTGTTGTCCCTAGCATAAAAAGTGAGACGATGGGGGTGAAACTTGCTGATGACATTGAGCAAGGAGAAGAACAGGGTAACACGACTGAGGACCTGGGTGACAGCAGAGTGGAGCAACAGCAGTTGAATAAAAATGCAGCATCATGCACTCAGGAATGCATAACGAGAATTCCTGCTATAGGCTCGGAAACCACCAAGAGAGAAGAAGGAAGACATGGTTGTATTTGTTGATCTTAAGATGGTTATGGGCTTTCAAAATAATAGTGGGAAAAGAAAATGGGATACGAGGATATCTCACAGAAAGTATTTCCAGCAGGAACTGGGAATTACATGGTGCTGTAAGATCTCATTTAGAATGGTGACATTCAGTCCTATTCACACATATTCAAGAAGGCTGAACTTAAATTGAAACAGATGATGGAGAATGTACCTTAAGAAAAAAAAAGAAAGCAAAAAAGAAAAAAAAGTAATAGCTTTGTTTATTTAACCTAGGAAACTGTAATTTAAACAGAATGAGACTATGTTGACACAATGATATAAAAGAGACTTTGTGATCGCATCAGGAGTTTTAACAGAAGATGTTTGAGACAAACACCTATCCTGACAGGAACGCAAATAGCTTTAAAAGGACCATGGCTACATTTCACCTGGATGTTTGAAGGAAGTTAACTTGCAGAGGGTTGTAGTTCTGGAATGACTTTGCAATAGAGACAATAGGAGTAAAAACTTACTTTAATATGGAGCCTAATGCATTTGATTATAGTCCTAGCAGGCAGTTGTCTAAAATGCATGGGGAAGGGACTGGCTGACTGAAGAAATTTCTCTCCATTTTATGTCCTACATTCAAAACTATGAATTTTTGTCTCTGATCAAACTAATCTGTGGTTTGTTTCTGCGTTTGGCTTTTTTCTTTTTTTCTTAGTATCTTTTCATTCCTTAACACATTTAGGCCAGACCTGATTTGATCTTTTTTATTTGTATTCCTGGAGTTGATGACAATTGATGTTCTTTCATTTGGGTTTCAAAAGCATGAACCACATGATCAATTTATGCCTTGCCACAACTCACCTCAGGATACGATATATACCTGGCATCTAGTTCCTGGGTAACAGATCTTTAGGACAGCTTAATGACTGATGCAGCTGTGCAAGTGGTGATGATGAAAAGAAAATCCATATCTCAGCTTTCGCTCAAAATAGGGGACATTCAATCAGTAATTCCAAGGGAGGACAAAGGCAGAAATGTGAAAGATTTTGGCCTCTGCTCATTTTTATAGCTGTCAATAGAAATAGTTTATGTTGGCTCCTAGATTTACTCAAAGACAGGGGGCAGATAGCCTGTTGGTCATTAAAAGAGCATTTTAATGCAAGCCTGATGAGGTCTGAGATGTTATCATTTGGAAACACTACAAAATGTCACTGACCTTTCTTTACAAAAGTTTGATGATCAGAGATAAAATGAAAATGAGAATGGCACACATGTCAGATCTGTGGCAAGGAAAACTGGGAAAGTCAGAGAAACAACTTTGAGGTTAATGGTCCCAACTCACCTAGCTTGATGCACGTCTGACTTCAAGCATGTCAATGAGACACATGGACAGATGTACAGAAAACGAATCACCGGCCTAAGTTGGCCCCATTTTTAAACTTTGTCCGAAATGAAACTGAAAAAAGGATAAATACAGTAATTGCCTAGAAAGAAAAGTAAAATTTACAAAACTTGCTGTTTTTCACTGACATTAGGAAATGTCAGCGTAGGGTTCAGGTCTGCACAGAGCTCAGATCTCTGACCCCTCTGACTCACTCAGCTTGTGCTCGGGAAGCGACGGTCATGCTGAACCAAGGCAGGCAGAGAAGTGGATTATTTTAAATATCGCTTGCAAACCCATAATTTATTAAATTCTGGAATAGAAAGCCTGTTAGCTTGGCAGGAAGGAGGACAGGGAAAAACATTAGAAGTCCACCTCAGATGCAGTCTTCCTTAGGCAGGAAGGCAACACGGAAACTCCCATTAGATGTGAAACTAAATGGTCAGATCAGAGTTTGCTTTGGACTCATGCAGCTGAGTTTTGCTCTGGTTCTCTGGCCATGCTTGGTTGCACGTTGCAGTATAGAAGACAGCTGGGACATGCGACTGAGAGGAAAGCCTGCATGAAAGTGATTCAGCAACAGGATATAAGGAGAGGACAATGAGAAGGGAGATAGCCCAGGCAAATGGCACTGATTGACAGTGGCGGTAAAAAAATATTAATCTATGACTTGGTTTGAAATAGGGAGAGGTTTCACCTGTCTTTTAGACAGCAGAGTTCAGGGTAGCAGTGTTCTGGTGCAGATCAGGAAAAAAAAAAAGGTGTTTCAGATAGAAAACGATGCGAACTTGGGCAGGCAGTGGAGTAAAGATGGGATAAATCACCTTGTACCTGCTTCCCTGGGCATGTTGCTCTGAGGAGACCTGCCACTGTACCTGGTCTCACGGGTGCCATTAGTGGTCCCATAGTGACCACAGGGCAGCAGGATAAAGCAAATGAAGGTGCCACTTACCACAGCGAGCCCGTGGCAATTAGAACCTGTGTGGAGCCATGGGTGGCCACAAAGCTGACGTTTCCCTGCTCTCCAGCGTACAGTGCTCAACCAGTACACCCCATGGGCAGGTAACTGGACATTGATTGCCTTATCTTTGAACTGTTTGCTGGTGCACTGGAGGATTTTGTTAGATGTTTTATCTTTTATGTATCATTCACATCATTTTGGCAGTTCTCCCAACATAGCAGTGAGGCTTTTTGAACCTATTTCTGATTTTATTTTTTTTTTTTTTTTTTTGCGAGAGAATACTGTCTGTTGGAACTGGATTAGAACAGCGTTTCGTCTAAGCCACTTAGAGATGAATTTTAAGAAGCAGAAAGGCAAGGAGAGGAAGCACTTATACCTGACTCATGAGACAAAGTAAAGGGCAGTATTATAATTTTCCTGTTTCTAGCATAGCAGCAGCCTATTCAGGCCAGTGACCTCTGCCTGGGAGGGAGACCATTTCTTTGACAAAGAGACGTGGTAGGTGGGAAAGAAAAGGCAAAAGAATTGTTCTCATGCATTTGTGAAAAACAAAGCTCATTCTACAAAGAGGAAAGAAAAGAAAGCAGGGAATCTCTTTTTGTTTGCAGGCAAAGGAGGCAAAAAGGTAAACTTTTTTAGTAAGCCCTTGCACTAAGAGGTGTATGGACTGCTTCATCCTCCCAGGAGAAACATCTCCACGGGACAAGCCCGTGGCTGCTCTCAGCCAGTGCAGCAGAGGTTTTATGGCTCTGAAAGCTTGCAGGGTAGCTCAGTCCCACAGATGATTCAGACTGCTGGGTGCTGAGGTATTTTCATTTCAGGAATCACTATGAAATGAGGCTTTATATTGCAGCATTGAAATACTCAGGGAAAATCTATTAAGGCAGAGCTAATTCAGCTGCAGGATGGGGTCAGCAGGCAGCACAGCGAGGAGAGCAGGAGACTCTAATTTACACAAACTATCTACCATGAGCAAACACACCAGGGGTGACATTTAAATGGTCTCTTCACTCAAGCTGTGTTACCAAAACCAGCAGCATAAAGAAAGTAATTTGTGGATGATACTAAACTAGGGGGAGAGTCTGGTGTGACAAATGACAGAGTGGCTGCCCAGGGGACCTGGATTAATTTGAAGACAGGGCTAAAAGAAACCCCATGAGGTCTGGCAAGGGGAAGTACAAAGCTCTGTTCTTGGCGTGGAGAAACCAGCTGGGAGCTGACTGCCCCAAAAGCAGCCCTACTGGAGGGGACCCAGGGATAACAGGGGATGCTAGACAAAGTATGATCCAGAAATGCACTCTTGCTGTGATGAGTCACATCCCGCACGGCCAACAAGCGGGCGAAATTTATTCCCCGTGGCTGCTTCTGCTGAGGATGTACCTGGAAAACTGTGTCCACAGATGGAGAGGGTGGAAGGAAGGGCCACCACCCATCCAGGCCTGGAGCAGGTGTGCTGCAGGTGGTTGGGGGAGCTGGGCTTGCCAGGGCTGGTAAACCAACAGCAGCCTGCAGCTCCTTGAAGGGCGACTGCAAAGACAAGAGCACCAAGGTCTTTCTCAGCAAGGGCAGAGGAGGCAACAGGGGCACAAAGTGCAGGTCGGGAGGCTCAGGCTGGATTTTAAGTCAACCATTCTTTACCAGGCAGGTGGTGCAGCCCTGGGAAAGGTGCCCAGAGGTGCAGTGAAATCTGTCTGAGAAGGTTTTGAGACTCTGCTAGATGAAACCATGGCTGAGTGGATTTGCAATGTTCCTGCTTTGAACATGAAATTGGACCAGAGATCTCCTCTGGCTAGCATTTCCAAGACATTACGAAGAAACCAGAAGAGTGATCTGTAAGTTTTATCCTGTGAGAGACACCGTAAAGTGTTATGCTAACAAATTTTTGTATTTAAGCAGTAATAACAAAGCTCAGGACTTTTTTTCCTGGGGATTAATGATTGACTGGGAGAGTTGATGGCTTGAAGCAAGACTGCAGGGCATTAAGACAGTTGGCCATCAGTTTCACCAAAAATGCCCAAGAGTGAGGTTGTTACTGCAGTCAGAAGAGCATGTTTTAAAGGGTACCCAATTACGGAGCTTGTTGTCTTTTTTTCTTTCCTTTGCTGTGAAATAATTTCTGAGGGAAAGGAAGAGGTATCAAAACAATTTCTCAAAGGTGGCAGGAAGCAGAGCAGGGAAGTGGAAATGCCTCAAATGGTTAATACCAGAGGTGGATGAAAGTGATTTGACAGGGATTTCAGGAGTTTTCTGCATGCTCACTGCAAGAGGTCATCTAATATGAATGATGCTCAAACATTTTTAAAGGTTGGACAAATGTAGCCATTAGCAACTTCAACCAACCTTGAAAAGTTATTTGCAGGAATTTATCTCAGGTTTTCTGCATTTATTTGTAAGCAGATTTTGCTTGTTTCGTTTTTTAAAATGGTTTTGCTCATCATTCAAAATTATTCAGTGATGTTTTCTGTGGGAGTTTTCTGCTGTGCACAGAAGTTTACTGCAATAGTGGTTTTCAAGATTTGCTTTTCTAAATTCCCCATTTATGTTTTGCCTTTCTTTTCCTTGAGCATTCCTGTGTGTGGATGTGAGCCCAGGAGGAAATCTGCTGAAAATCACTAACTGGCTTTGTAAAACCTGTCCAGTGAATTTGTGCTTTTCATTTTAACAAATATTTGAGAAGATTTGACAAGTTGAAAAAGCAGAAGGCTTAGATGAAGAAAGACAAATAAGGTGATTAGAGCCCCTATTATCTCTGTCAGGTACAATGGTTACGTTCTGGGTCAGGGGCTACAAAGCCAGATGACCTTTTTCTGTCCTCCTGCCCTCCACCCCTCATTTCTGGGACAGGATTGCATCTGGCCTTGTATGAAATGTTTATTTAGGAGTACTAGGAGATGTCAATATCTTTCCAACCTCACTTACATAAATTACAGTGGTGCTTTACTCGGTGTGCCAAATACTGTGTTTTGTTGGACTCCAGAGCTGTGTATCTCTGGAGTCATTCAAAGATATGCTCTGTAGCTATAGGCTCGTGTTGGCTTTCCAGGGAGAAGACTTGAGTTTGAAAGGAGGATCCAGGTTCCCAGAGCTGTGGGCCAAGGAAGGTACAAGCCAGAGATCCTGAAACTAACCAAGACTAAAGGAAATGTAGAAATCTGGGTCTGGTTTGGGGCACCCAAGCACAGCGGCACAGCAAGCTTTTGGTTCATGGTTGCATTAGCTGGTGATGGAGCCCAGTGGATGCTCCTTTCCAGCCATGTGTGCTACAAGAGGAATCAGTAATGCTTTAGTGTTCTGCTTTGTTGGAAAGCTGGAGAAGCCCTTCCCAGCGTCACAGCTTGGTGTGGTGCTGTAATCACAGAAAAGGGATTCGGGCAGTGAAGTGGGGAGAGCAGGAGGTGCTACCAGTTGGACCTGATGGTTTTCAAACCAGCTGTGCTACACTGAATCCCTGTGTCCAACACTCACTCCCCTTCCACGACAGCAAATGGGACCTGAACTCGTTTTCTGATTTTTTTTTTTCTCTCTATGGCTGTCAGTCATGGCAGAGTCTGCAAACTTCTGTGTACCTTTCCTTCCAATTATGGCTTTTCAGCATTGCCAGATGCATGGTGAGTGTTTTCTTTTTTTCTCCTTTCTTTTGCAACATCAGGTGCTGATCACTTCTGGAGGCGAAGTCCTGACTTGATGGACTAGTGATAAGATATAATCTGACAAAGCCTTGGCCCCCATTATTTCTGCCTGATGATATTTCTCTAATAGAAATAAATCATTTGTCATTTTTTGAAAACCTACGCATTTGTCCCAAGAAATCTGACACTAGCTGCAGTTCTCTTGCAGCTGTCTCCGAGTGATCCTTTATGTTGCACATGGAATTTCATTTTTTCTACTAAGCTAAACTTCAAGAAAACTAAACTTTCTTCTTTCCCCCTTTCCTTTTAATTCCCCAGGACAGATACAGTTGCAAAAATTCATCTCATCCTGCTTTTTCATGTTGCTATTACCTTCTGCAAGATGAACATCACAATAGGCACATAGTATTTGCTGTAAGAAGTCAGCGTACTTGTTTATCCGGTTCCCAGAAGAATATGAAACCTTTTGCAATGCACATCTTTTTCTGCACTTCAATATGAGAGTCAAGAATAGAGTTCAAGTCACTATGATCTAACTGTAGCATTTTGTGAACAGGACGGTAACTCTTAAATAGTCTGTGAAGCCTCCCATGGAAAACCTCATCGCCGGTATCGTAGCAGCCACCTTAAACCGATCAGAGCAATAATATACACAAGAATGACGTATCTGTGAATATTGAATTAACAGAGTTTTGGGATATAGCTTTACCAGTATGCAATGTCATATGCTTTGTGCAAGTTTATAAAGTGCAATTGGCATAAGAAACCCATAACCTGATCCACTCTAGTTGTTCCTCCACCCCTACTCAGCTGTGCAGTGAAGCCCCCGCGCTGGGCAGCCATACAGGTACGCCCGGGGCAGGCTCTGGGCTCTGGGTACGATGCCCAGGAGGGAGGGATGGGACATGCCCTTCTGTCTGCTGCAGCACAGGACTCTGCACTCTGTCTCTGTGGAGCACATTGTGTCACCTCTGCACAGGGATAAGGATTTCCATGATCACTGTGCTCCAGGGATGCTTTTTGCCTTGTTTATCATCAGTCTTGCACAAAGCTCCTTATACCAATTCCCTTTGCCTTCAGTATTGTATTCACTGGTTTTCACTGGATGTCAAAGTCTTTCATGCTGATTCCAGTACCTATGGGAAATCAAACATGTAATCATTCTCTTGCATTGCACACAGGAAAAAATGTCAAGACCTCTGTCTACTGCCACTGTATTGCCAGTACATCTATATCAGAAGTATATTGTAACTTTGGCAGCTTTTCTTTTCCTAGGGCTCTACATTTATCTCTTTCTCTTTTAATTGATTTTGTTCATTGCAGATTTCCTTCCTAACCATCTTTGGATGCCCTTTCTCATATTTGTTCATTGCCTCTTATAAAATGAATACTATGAAACAGAAAATGAGATGTCAGGTGACAGCAATAGGTCGTGTCTCTGCATAAAACACACTGTTAAACAACGGAGCCCATTGTCTCGTCTTTGGATGCTTTGGGTACTGAACTTTCTGATGGGTTCAAAGAACAATTGGACAAAGCTATGAAGAAAAATCTGCTGGGGACTCTAAGGTGCAAAGACATTTCTGTAAACCAGAAAGCCACAAGGTCATTGAAGCTGGAAGAACATGGTTGGGGAAGGACCACTACCTACCTACCTTGCTCTTATATATCCACTTGAAATACCCATATGAGCCACTGACAGGAGTCATGATGCATGCCCAGAGGAGTCACCCTCATGCTCTGATCCCTTACCTTGTTCTTGAAACAGCTTCTCTCTGTTTGAATACCAGAAGACATCAGTGCCCTCCCTTTCTTTTTGCTTCTTGAATTATTCTTCTGCAAAACTTCCAGCTGGACTCTTCTTAGCTGTCTTTTCTCTATTGAGCTAAAATTGTGCTAAAATAGAAATTCCACCTGCTGTTACCCAAGATGTGGATTTCTACTTTGGTAACAGTATATGACAAGTAAAATAAAAATAAAACATAAACATCTACAGGCACACCCACAAATATAACACCTTGGTTCTACTCAGATTGTCATGTTTTGTTTTGTTTGTTTCGTGTGGGGTTTTTTTTTGCTTTTTGTTTGTTTGGTGGTGTTTTTTTTTTAGAAGAAGGGTCTGTGAGTAGGTTTTGAACAGGCTGGTGTTGTGTTTCTGCTTGCATAACAAGCTGGACTGCCCATCTTGGCTTGAGCCCGTTTCCTTTCCAACATGGACCTTGTCTAACTGCTTCGTGTATTGGCAATAGTGTTGTTTTCAGGAAAAAAATTACTGCTTTGAAAAAAACTAGAAAGTAAGCATGGGTAGTGCTGGTTCTGGATTTTCAAAGTCTTGCCTATCCTTTTTAGCAGGTCTTTGGAAGCAGAGCTCCTCTTCACAATGGCAAAGGGGAACACTTCATCCTACTAGACGCTCTCTTTAATACCCCTGAATAAATCTTTTTTAATGACAACAGAGGAAAATCCATACTTGTGTGTTTAAGGACTCCCATTTTCACTCTCTCTGCATCCTCTTCAAGTGTCTTCTAGACAGTCTTGGGTGACAGAGATTGGGAAGCAAATAGGAGAGGTCAAAACAACACATCTCTTTCAGCTGAATGAGCTGCGGTTTTGTTCAGAAACCTCCTTTCTCCTCTGTGTTAGTAATTTGAATTATTACAGCTGAGTATTGAGCAGAGATTTGGCTGATTCTTACAGTTTAGGAACAGGGAGTGAAGCACATTGATGCGTGAGCAATACACATGTGTGGGTTCATGCATATATTGTGCATGCACACTGATTAACTCCTGTTTTGTTGATGCAAATTCCGTCCACTGGCTAAAAAAGATTTGACAAGTTGATGGCTCTACTTTCTCTTTCCGAAATTACTCATTATGTCAAGTTGTAAGATGTCATATGAAAGACAGATATGGAAAAGTACCCTCCATACAGGCCTAGAGTAATAAATTAATGAGCTATAAACAGCAAAATAATCATGTTCTCTGCATCTGAGACTGGAAGCCTGGCTCTTTGCATCCAAAATCACCAGCCTGAAGCTCTGGAGCTAATGGCAAATCTCTCTGACATGTTGCAGCAGCAGGTCTCCTCTCCTTGCTTATCAGCCACATCACACTCGAGGGAAACATCATGTTAGAAGCCAGGAACTCTCATAAAGTTTCAAAGGCAGTATAAACCCTGCTGCCTGGATGTATAAATTACAGTGTAAGGATAGTCACCCTGCTAAAATGCGGCTTGGGAGACCAGTAACTGTTGCAGATCTCTTAGGTCTCTTCTCTGCTTCAGCTGCCCGTTGTGGAAAGGGGTGAGCTTTCCTGCTCCTTGGGGCTTTCGTGAGCAGAAGTGCATGACGGGCTGTGAGGAGCTCGTTGCCTAGGGCACTGGAGGGGTATATAGATGTACTGACAGTGTGCTTCTCGATATTGTCAAGAAAGGTAGGACGTTCCCAGACAATGGCACACGTCCCAGCGCATACACATGTACTCGCCTCTGAAGTGACCTGGACTTGATCATATTACAGAGGTCACGTTAAACTAGCTGGCCTGCTGACATGATGCGTTAGGACACCTTTCGGTGCTTTAGCAGGGCATTTGATCACTCTTCCCACGCAGCCTCCCATGTATTGCTGCTCCGTGCCTACCTCAGAGGCTATCAGCTGGAGTCATTAGCTCATGTTTGCTGAGGAGTCTGGATGGGGAAGGGGCTCTAATTCTGGTTGCTTCTGGTTCATTAAGCTGAGTTTGAAAACTAAGCTTTCTTTTCTTTTCTCTCCCTAACGTTGTCAGTGCAAATAAAAGTGTGTTTGATGTCAACTCTTTGTATGGATGTGCAAAACAGGCACTAAAACTTCAGTTTTTCTAAAAGACCAGTGACTGAGGCTTGGAGATTCTCCGGCAAATATGCACATTTTCAATCCAGGCATCTGCAAAAGCAATTGAGCATCCAGATTCAAAGAGACAGCACCAGCTTTATCCCAGGCAGGCAGTGCCACTGAACTTTATTTAATCTTAACCATGCCTGAAAATACAACCGTAACCTCACAGAAGAGAGCAAATGGCACTCCCTGCCCCAGATGCCTCAGTCAAGAGCTTGGACTGAGAGAGCTTTTATGCACAGTGCGCTGGGAGCCTCAGTCTGGCCTGATGGGAATTTACCTTCTGGATCTTCCTCAGATTAGAGGGATGCTACTTTAATTGACAGGATCAAAAGCAAAGCTTAGGCTGGCGGTCAGCCAGCCCTTTCCTTCCTCTCCCTACAGTTACCTCCCTGTTTGTGGCAGTGGTGGTGATCAGGGCACTTGCTCAAGTAAAATAAACATTTATCTTGATTTAACACCTTCCAGGTAGGCTCCCTCAAAGCTGCTGATTTTATTCAGAAAGAACAACACAGCTCCTTGGAAAGCTAAGACGTTTGGCACAGTCTTGTGTGGTGGGAAGGGTTGTTTCTGAGGCCGTGAGTGCAAAACCTCAGATGTTTAAACCCTCTCATTGCCATCTGCAGAAAACTTGTTCTTTGATTTCCTTGTCCTCACTTTGCTCGGGCATTGTTGTCAGGAGACTCTGCAAATGTCAAAACCATTATCAGTCACAGGCAAGCAGGCTCTTAATTGAACTTTTATTCTCCTGTCTAACTTGCTGCACTCCAAAGAAAAGGCTACATTGCTGGCATGGAAATAGCCTTTTGGAAGTCACCAACTGGTAAAAGTAAGTTATCTGAAATTTATATATATCTATACATCTCTCTCTCTCTCTATCTCCCCGCCCTTCAGATCTCTCTTTTATACACATGTACAAATAAGCATGTAGATTTTTATATATTAATGGTATCTATGTGTGTTTTCTTACACATACAAAACTAAAAGATAGAGCCAAGTGTTTGAATACACCTTCCACCCTACAACTTCACTCAGGCATATAGCATCTCCTAGCTCCTGAAGCATACTGTTGCCTTGTGACAGGAGCCCACAGAAAATAAATAAAAAGCAGGGGGGGAAAAAGTGTGAAATAACAGTCTTGTTTGCTGTTTCCTGCTGTCTCCATCCTTCTTTTTTATTCTTTGTTCACATTGTTTCCCTTCTCCATTTATTTTGATCGAGACATGACAGGCAGACCTGATATTCAGCTGCCTTAGCCCATAAATGTCTCTTTGGATGATGCCATGCTCCAAACAAAGTTCGGGGCAATTGGAACAAATATCCCAAATCCATTATTAGTCCTTCTGCTTTATTAGGACATTTTTCCCCCTTTATATCTCCCAAAGTGGTTAGCTCAGGTCTTGTCAGATCTTCTTGGGCTTCAGGAGTCTACTGGGTTCTACTGGATGGCAAATGCTGGTTTTGCCATTAATCACCCAAAGGACTCTGAGCCATTAGAGCTTCTTTTGATTTATTTCTGCCACACAGTCTGACTGACTGTCCCAGCTCTGTGTTTCTGTATTATGTCTTTCATTCCATAGGAATTCAAAATGCTTTACAAAGAAATAACCTAATCTTGACCATTTAGGAACTGAACCCTGAACCCAAGGTTTTTTTTGTGTCTCTGTGAATAGCCTTCCTTTCCCTTCCATACAAAGTAGCCTGTGCTGAACTCATTTTTAATAGCATGCAATGTCTTTACAACTAAGCAGAAAAAGCTTGTGAAATACATCTCATTTTAGTCCTATTCAAGCTTGAGGTCACATCTGTAAAAAGGTTGTTTGGGGTACTCAGCTTCAAGCAGTCTTTAATTTGTATTGTATTTGTATTGAGCAGAGATATTTGCAGTTTCCAGAAATAGGACAAAGCAGAGCTGTCAACTGAATGTGCTTTTTGGATGGTGTGAGCAACAAAGAGGCTGAGTCTTGCAACAATCTCTTGCAGAAGGGTGCAGGAGGCAGAACTGACCTTACTGGTTTAATCCCAATCAGATGTGCCAGACATGAGCCATTGCTATTAGGGAAAGCAGGTCTATTAATTTAATCACAGTCAACTGCTTCGTCTCAGGTCATTCTCCCATAGCTTCTTTGAGATCAGTGGAGTCACCATCTGTTTAACCCCTCAGCCTCCTTTGCATGAGACCACAGTATTTTCAGTTCAGATCCTGCAGATTTACAATGATAGGAAGTGTAGTAAAACATTGGCTGAAGATGTGCTGTTAATTGGGTTTGAGAGAAGAAGGGATACTTCTAAGCAAAGATGCCTTTTAGTACCCAATGAGAACTGCTTTTTTCCATTTGTGTGCAGTGAGGTGGTGTGTTAGGAGTTAGCAGTTTCCCTTCCCTGCCACCGGCAGACGCCAAAATCACTCTGGAGGTTGGAGAATCCATGTCAGGTAGCTCTGGTAACAGATGTTTTGGAGTCACCGAGGAGAGAGGGGGCCAGGCAGTAACGAGCAAAGAGGGACTGCAGCACAGGTGCCGTCTTTGTGGGAAAGGTCCCAGAGAGTTGGCTTTCCTCAGTGGTGTCTTTCTCACAAGAGAAAACCCCAAATTCTGTAGGACCATGCCAGAAAACCCTCCCAGGTATGATTCCTAGTGTTCCTTAGATTTCATCGTAATGTCCTGCAGTTTTGAAGGGAACTGCTCTAGATACTACATATTCTGGACCAAGTCAGAGGATCATTGAATGGTTTGGGCTGGAAGGGACCTTTAAAAGCCATCTAGTCCAACCCCCCTGCAATAAGCAGGGACATCTTCAGCCAGATCAGGTTGCTTAGAGCCCCATCCAACCTGACTTTGAATGCTTCCATGGATGGGGCATCTACCACCTCTCTGGGCAACATGGTCCAGTGTTTCACCACCCTCATCATAAAAAATTTCTTCCTTCTATCTAGTCTAAATCTACCCTCTTTTAGTTTAAAACCATTGCCCCTTGTCCTACTGCAATGAGCCCTACTAAAAAGTCCCTCTCTATCTTTCTTATAAGCCCCCTTTAAGTACTGAAAGGCTGCGTCAGACTGTTCTTCAGCTTCCTCCCTCTCCTCCACTGAAACAGCCCATATTTTGCAGCAGCGAGTCACTAGTAAGCAGCCAAGCAAAGGAAAATGGCAGACAGATGGTTCCTGAGCTGTAACAGCTTTGCTAGTATCAACCAGCATTTGCTCTTATTGCTCCCCGCATCTTACGTGAGGCAAGAGTTAAGAAAGGTCATGCACGTGGATTCTTTTCATCTGTGCTACCCACAAACTATAATTAAATCTTGATGTGTACTTTAATTAGGCTCCTTGCCTTTTCTTGGGTTGCAGTTCACGAAGAGTTTTTTTGGTTTCCCATGGGTAACCATAGATACCATGCATGGGGAAGAGGCAGGGAGGATTATTAAATATGCCTCAGTTCTGTGTAAGAGCTCTGTAGCTCCTGTAACTTACACAGACTTCCTTTTATTTTATTTTTTTTTTGATATCTTCACTAAAAAATCTTTCTATCACTTGATGGCAGTAGAGCTATAATATAAATTTATAGATACTGATGCTGCATAGATGCATCGAAGGAAAAAAACCCTCATATTTATGTTTGTCCACATATTTTTCTATGGGCTCTGTTTTGTATTATAAGTTTTAAAAAGACATAAGGCATAAGAAAGCCTTGTATTTCCAGAAGGGATTAATGCAGAGGATATTTCATTCATTTGCAGCTGTCATAAATAACAGTTGGTGCAACCAAAAATCCCCTAAATTTCTTCAGCTGTAGCTCCAAACTCTGCAAAAGTAAAATCAACTTTCTTATTGCATTTTTGACTTGTGTGCACATAATTTGTTTTTTTGTTGTTAGTGCTGTGGTAAAGGCAGCAGCTCCTGTAGTTATGAGCTTCTGAGCTTTCCCACTACTGGCAATGCTACTGCTTGCTCTTTTACAGTCAAAATACACATATTAAATGCAACAATACTGATATCAAGTTACTCTCAGGTCTCATTTCCTGAAACTCAGATAAGTCCCTGACAAATAGTAAGACTTTGCTATATAACCAACAAATGCAGAAGCCTTTTTGTAGTAGCGCTCCCACAACGCAGATGAAAATAATCCTGATAAAATCAAGACCATCCCCTAGTCTTTCTACCTCACCCTGGAAGGTATAGCAGGGTATACCTTTACTCATGGTATACCAAAACTCTGGCTCTATCCTCTAGAGGCAAACCTGCAATCCAGCTGGTGCTTAACACTGCACTGGAGATGCAGCAGTGTGAACTAATTGCCTAATAGCTATGCACTAAAATACGAGCTACTTGTCTTGCTTGTCTTTTTACTCAAGTAACTGGCATGTGTTAAGGACTCTGTTACCTGTGGCACTGAATCCAGGGTCTGCCTTGCCAGAACCAAGCCTTTATTTTGCTGCCTAGATGCTCTGCAAGCTCCAAAATGTTTCCTCGCCTGGAGTTAGGCACGTACAATTTCTTGAGCTGTCCGAATCTCCTTGCACAGAAATGGCACTGCCTTCTAAAGGAAAAACACCTTCTTATCTTGGTACTGATCACTCTTGGACTTTTATTTTTTATCATACTTTGTTTCAGTCAGATCAAGCTGGTTTTCTCCTCTTTTTTTCTTAACTTCCAGTCCTAAAATGTTTTGCAAAAGTATCAGGCTGTTGCACAGCTGCAGTATTTCACTGCGGAGGGCACTCCATTTCAGATATCCCTGGCCAGAAGCAGAGTAGCCCTGCAGACAGCAGGCAGCATTTCACAGTAACCTCTATCCATAAGCCCTGGAGCTGTGCCAGCCGACATCCCCTCCTGTCTTTGAGTTTTTCCCCAGACACAACGATTTCGTCGTTTCTTCCCGCTGCTGGGTGGCAAACCTTTTGCTCCGTTCACCCTCGCAGATATTAACTTTGCAGGGGCATAGCTGAGCATCTCACTGCAGAAGCTCACCTGCAGACGCAGGGATGCAGAGCCGGGTCTGCTCCTGCAGGCAGGGCAGTGCCAGCCCCTGCGAGTCCTCCCTTGCCCTTTCCCCATGAAACTGTTCCAGATAGCATTGCTCGTGCTTTCTTTCTCTCTCACAGGTCTCTCTGGTTCAATTAATATTTAATTCTTATGCTCGCTGGGACAACCTGAACTGGGGAGACGAAGGAAATTTTCTTCTAGGCTGCGCCGGCAGCCTGCTAAACAGCTGCCTGGAGAGGCGGAAGACACAGAGTCATTTCTCCCTTCTATATCAGGCAGAGATGGACTTGAAAATATCTTCTATCGCAGACATGTCTTAGATATAAATGGATTTAGGATTTTGTTTTCTTTCCCCCACCTCCACGTTTCAGAGAGAAAGGAGTGATTTCTGCCGTCCTAGCTGGTAGATGGTCAGCGCCATCCATTGCTCTCTTCTGTGCCTTATCCTGAGCTGAAAAATGCTTTAGCAGGGCCTTTTACAGATCTAACCCTGACACTTTTCCCTTGAGGACATGAGTTCATTCAGGGGACAGAGCCAAAGCACATGCACACAGCACCCCCGTTGCAGAGCTGCTCTCTGAGCCTTTCCCCTTGCTTTGAGCTGCTTGTTCTGCTTCTGGACTGTAAGCCATTGCCACTTGGCAGGACCTATCCTTTATTATTCCCCATTACTTTGTTCAATCCACTGTTAAGTGAGGCAAGCAAGGAAAAACAACCCCTCTTGGTATCAAATAAATTGCTGTTATTTCACTCCAAGGTATTTTGACATTAATAACGTTGGGAACATTCAAATAATGGTGCCAAGGGAGTGGAGCAATATTTAACTTTCATTTTACCTTGATCTCATGACTTGTTAGAAAGACTGTTACAGAATAACTGCTTTCTCGTTTATGAAAGAAAAAGAGGAAAAATAACCGTAAGTCTAAAACCTGAAATGGCTAAAGACAACACAGAGATTATTTACCCCAAACCAACAATCTCAACTTTAGCTACAGTAACTTTATAGGAGCTGCTGCAGCTTTTCAGTTATCTGCATTTTATGGCTGATGAGGACTTTTACCATAAATTCAGACATTTGCAGTTCCTTTATCTGTCATAAGAAAGTGGTTGGTAAATGAGTGAAGTGCTCCAGTTCCCAGGGATGTTATGATCCGACATCTGCTGAAGTCCATGGAAAAGCTCCCTGTTGACTTCTGCCCGTTCTGGATCAGGCACTTTTGTAAAAGATGGAAAAGACAAAATATTTTTGCCTCTCTATCATTTAGCAGTAGGAGAGCTGTTGGTCTGAAACCCCTTTCCTGTGCCAGTGTAATTCCACCAGACTCAAGTCTTCGCTGAAATGGAGTTAGACCAAGAAATATTAGGGCTACATATCTGGGTAATGAATTATGTTTGTCCTCAAGAAATGAACTCCTGTGATGTACTTCAAATCCCTGCAGGCTGTGGGAGTCAATCTCTCCAAAACATTGTTTTATGGATGACTCTGCTGGTTCCAGTCCCTTCAGAAAGGCTGACCTTCCTGCACTAAGATCAGACACTACCCAAATATACTTTAAAATAATATCACTGAGTCTGGAGTTTTCCCCTTTCATAGAAAAGCATTAACCTTCTTTGTTTAGATGCCTCCTGAAATAATTTTTGCTCTGACAAGTCCACGCTTCTCCTAGGAGAGTCCCCTGCTGCCATTTGCCACCAACACTATTTCTGGGGTACCGCCACCGAGCTGTAGGCAGAGTCAGTCTTGGGACTGCTTTCGTCCCTGTGGCATTGTAAATATTCTCGGTGTCTGCATAAAGCAACTCTGACAGAAATCCACCAGCTGTCTCTGCTGAAGATAATATTGTTAAACAACTAATTTCTTCTGAGGTCTTCCATGGGAAAAAAATTAACTGTTCCCTCCATCCTGGTCCCTTCTAAAAGAGAGGGCAAATGGTTCGGGCTGGTGTCAGTCACCCTTCTACATCAGTTCTACTCTTCCTTCATTTTCCACACTGAAGTTTGGGGTTAAGCTGAAATCCCCATTGAAAAAAGTAATTATCACCACTCCTTGTTCCAGCCCCCTTTTTTTTACTGTACCACCTTCCTCTTCAGCTCATTTGCAGCGATGCCATCTGCTAGGATGGAGCTAACTCAGTGCACTGGGAGTATCTAGCCCTGACTAGATCCAGTCTGAATTTCCTCAAGTTGTCCTACAATAACCCCAAGTTATTAAGAAATACCTTATGCTGCCTCAGCCTCGAGCATGTGTCCCTGTCAGGATCTTAAGTCAGGCACCTCTAAATCAATCCTAAATTGCAAATACTGAGATTAATTAGGTGGAGAGGGACTTTTTACAAGGGCATGTAGTGATAGGACAAGGGTTAACGATTTTAAACTGAAAGAGGGTAGATTTAGATTAGACAATAGGAAGAAATTCTTTACTGTGAGGGTGGTGAGGCATTGGAACAGGTTGCCCAGAGAAGCTGTGGATGCCCCATTCCTGGAAGTGTTCAGGGCCATGTTGGACGGGGATTGGAGCAACTTGGTCTAGTTGAAGGTATCGCTGCCCATGGCAGGGGGGTTGGAACTAGATGATCTTTAAGGTCCCTTCCAGCCTAAATAATTCTGTGATTCTATGATAGTGCCTATTACAGGGTCCAGGCTTCTTTCATCATTTCCAGTACTCTCTTTCAGCGCCTTTCGCCCTAAAAAATTACTGTAGAAGTGTCCATTATCCAGGAAAAAGGCTAAACAGTAACAGTTTATTTTCTCCTTTTTTATTTCTTTTTTAAATACTTGTAACCAAGTAGATTTCCTAAAAAATAAAACAGTTTTGGCTAAGAGGAATGGAAGCACATCACACACATTTCAGGAGGCCTGAAGGTGATAGACCAAAGTGTTTGTCTCAGGATAAGGCACAAGGCTCCAAGTGCCTTTCAATAGAGAAAGGATTTAGGGGCCAAGAAAAGGAAAGTACAAGGAAATTGCTGAGGGTTGTCCCCTTGTTCTGTGTATTTTGTATGTGCTCTGGTGTCTGTGAGCCCATACTGGGTCAGGGCTGAGATTGGAGATGTGTGCCTACAGACTTGGGTTTATATTTAGGATGCTGAGGCCTGGGTGGTCACCAAAGTTTCATGGGTAATGGATCAACCTCTAAATCAGCATCTGGACATAGCATTACCTGCAAAAACTGCACACTATAAACTTGCAGTTAAACAGCTCAGTCACAGCCTGAGTTTGGGGTACACCTGATTTATGTCTGCCCCTCCTCCCTCTGCTCTCCTTACTCCCAACCCAGATCACTAAACTTTTTAACAGATTTAATCCTCTAAGTTATCTAGTAGATTGCTACACCGGTTGCTAGTCATATCCTCATGTTAACACCCATGTGACTTTCAATCTGGGGGATGGGGAAAGCGTTGCATGGACTCTGAACGCCTCGGATGTCTTAGGAGCCTCTTTGCTGATACTGAAGTTCCCGGCCTCTGCTTGTCACACAAGACCCTTAAAATGCTTTTGTACTTTTCTGCTGGCTTCAAAAAGCAGGCATTCATTTACTTTAGAAAGAAAAGCTGAAAGCCTTTATAGAAATTTCATTGCTATTCTGGTGATGCCTCTTCTACGTCTCCATGGACTTAACAGGCAGAAGGTCTTCTGGCAGGCTGAGCTTTGCCTGTGGTTCAGAGTGAGTAGCTCCTTACATAAAGTCCAGTGGGAAGGGGAAAACTCAGGAGGAAAAAAGTCTTTAAATTTTTTTTTTTTTTTAGAAATAATTGGTCTATTTCTGCCTGGGTTCCTGCCACACTAATAAAGCCTGCCCTTTCACACCAACTTTTCTGTAGATCTGAACAGAGACACGTTGTATTCTAGCCCTCCATCACTCCCAACTGGAGCTGTTGCAATTATGAGGGTTATTTTGTGTTCAGGAGGAAGCTTGCTGGTTCTAGCTGGTCCAAACCCCAGAATTATGAAACAAAATGAAGGGGATCAGCTGTTTTTGTTTTCTGGGTTACATGCAATCTGAAGCAGTGGCTTTGCACAGCTATGATGTGTATGTGCTTCTGTGTCCTGGAAATCTCCTTTCTCATGTGTAGGATCCATTTCACCTCATTATAGACACTGAAGATTTAATTGTTCAAGCTGAAACACTCTGTGTGGGCTTTCTCTGTAGTCATTGAAGAGTAAGTGTTTCCAGAGGGGGATTTATCTCATCTGCTCTAGAATGCTGTTTTACAGTCTCCTTAATACATCAGTCTCAGCTGCTGCAGAAAATAAGTGATCTTATTCCCCTTCCACCTTTAGCTGTACAATCCTGCCCACTCCCTTGTGCTAAAGCTCATTTTCATGAGGAATCTGGACAGGGAATTGAGCTGGCAGAGAATTACCCCTGGTGGGTTTTGGTTTGATTTTTTTTTTTGGGTGGGTGTGGGTGTGGTTTTTTTTATTATTATTATTTTGGTTTCAGCCAGCTCAGTTTCTTGGACACAGTCAAAGAAAACCTAGCAATGACAAAAAGACAGAGAAAGGAGTAACTGGCTGAGGTAGAGGGATGTTGAAACAACCCCTTCCCTAGCACCCACTGCCTTGGGAGGAATAAAGCAACTGTGGAATTACACCCCTAAAGAAGACAAATCTCTCTTTGGGGATATGTCTCTCATACACAAATGAGCTTAGAAGATCTCCACTTACGAAGAGTCTGGCTTCCCTTTAACCTAAACCCCAACTTAACGAGACAGTTTATATGCACCTATTGCTCTGAAGGAATAGCAATAACTGCTGTGGATATAAGTGCTGGAGCTGTATCCAACTGGCCTGTCTTGGAATATTTACTGCCTTCCCTTTGCTGTTTGCCCATCGTAGTTGCAGTGCAGCTCTTCTTTTTCCTTCCGGAGACAGCAGGCACAAGGCAGTGCCAGTATCCTGGCCGAGTTATACGTGGTGGACAGACGGAGGCAGTGCCCTGTTCACAAACCATTTTCTTTAAAATTTAGATTCTCTGCTGTTGCATATTGATTTATTTCCACTGAAGTCAGCATCAGTGAAGATCAGAGCTGTTTCTTTGTGAAATAAGGAAAAAGTCCATTAAAACTGTTAAGACTTTCCATTTCCATTTTCCATTTCCAGGCTTTGGACTGGGCACCACATTATTTGTGAAGAATGTACAATTTGTGCGTTTCCCTCCACTGTACAGACAAGAGTACAGAAATGAATGAAAACCAGGCAAAATTTAGAACCCTCTCTCCTGTCAGTTTTGGGAGAGAAGGCTGCAGATGACACAGGAATGCAGATGTGATGGGGGATTTCTGTGGCAGCTGAAGTTCATTGGAAAAAGTTCACCAGAAAGCAATCCCGATAAAGAAATTGCTGCGGGGGACTGCAACAAATAAGGATTACAATAAAGAACCAATGACAAGATAGCATAAATGACAGTTTTTTCTGGAAGCATTTCCTGATTTATCTCCAACCAGAGTCTCTCCAAGTGAGCATATTAGAGCTTAGACTATATAGCAAAGAAATAATGAAACTAGCTTAAAATACAAGCATCCTTGCTCACTGAACGATACTGGTTGCTAAAGGATACTTAAATAAGCTAATAGCTTTAAAGCACAAGATGACCAGGTGAACAAAATTGTTTTGATGCGCTGCCACAGATATGTTGGCTCTTGGTAATATACATGTGCTAGTTCTATTGTTAGAGAGTATCAAGTATAAATAATACCAGGACCATATGGTTTTCTTTCCTGTATCTCCTGACTGCAGTATATTAACAGAAACATTATTTAAGAATGGGTGTAACATCCTGTGACTATCACACACACAGAGTAGGCACAGATCACATCAGCATGGCTCCTTCTGCCCTTGGCAATCCTCCACCGCTGTCCTGGCATGGCCTTGTTCCCTCTCCATAAACACACTCCTGTTGTGTCCTGGAGCGGGAACATGCAATCTTGACTGATGTCATGCTATGAAAATCCCACTGTGAACTCAGCCTTCTGGTTATTTTGGGCACTTTGAGATGAAAGGCAAATAGTAATTATGGATCAGCACTACAGGGACACCACACAGGGCTCAGAAGAGATCCTAGATGAAGTGTAGAAGTGCAAACATAGCCAGTCTATGCCATACAGTGCTGCTGTGAGCAGTGTGGACATGAACCAGACACCAGCAGTTGGGTCAGGAGCTGGGGTCCATTCTCTGATGTGATTCAAAGGCAGTAAAAGGATGTACCCACTTAGGCCATCACATTTGGTCTGCACACTATAGTGAGATGAAGGACTTTTCTAGTAGACCCAGCATCTTTCTCCAGCATATCTAGTTATCACATTGTACCTTGGCTGCACCTCTTGTATCTTGAGCAGGGCTTTCAATAACCTGGACATTTTTCCTAGAAAGGGCTGGAAACTAAGGGCCATAACCAAGGGAATTATTTTGCCAGTGGGCCATGGCAAGTTCAGTTGGCAAAGATTAGGGCTCCTAGCGACTCTCTTGCAAGAGCTATTGCACACAGAGTGCAGCAGTATACAGAAGATGCCTGTGAAAGGGTTAGGAGGGATAGGGTGGTAACAGCTGCTTTTTAGGAGTAATCTCCCACTAACACAAGACAAGACCGCAATGAATAAAAAACAAGAGTCAATAGTTCCACTTTAGATTCAGGCACTGTTTTTAAACAGACATTGGCTGCTAATTTCTGCATTTCTCCCAAAAAGGAGGAGAGACAGGATGGGGCAGGGAGGTGGGGAGGAATGAATAATGTGGCATTCTCTTTTTGCTAAGTGACCTTTTAAAACCAAGGGACTGAAATCCAAATACCAGGGGGGAGCCTGGGGGAGAAATTACAGACAGCATCACTGCTCTCTGCACTCGGTTACATGCTCCGTTCCTCCTTTGAAAAGGCAGTGCAGGAGGCTGAGTTAAAGCATGAAGAATAGGGTCACAATAGTCACTCCTTTTTCATTGAAACAACCGGTGCAATCATTTCACACTTGGCAGATCATTACTAAAAATGTACTCATAAATTTGGAATCAGTTGGTTTAGAACATAAAAGTACAGATTTGGACAGCTGCAGAGTACCAGGAAATACTGAAATTTTTGGTATTTGGTATTAAATATGACATGGCAAACAAATGGGTTTACTTTAGCGTTCTCTCCATGTGGGCAACATACTGAAGCCAGTAACATTCAAAACAGGATTATGTTCCTCTATCTACTCTTTGAAGTCATTGCTAGAGTCAATCAGTGCTTTGCGTGTGCTTGAACTCCAGAAACTGATTTGCAGATCGTTGCATGATACCATTGATCTGGCTGAACTCTTACTTGCACCTGATTCATCGCATGTTCCTGTTAAAACTCCTAAAGCCAGAGGCCACCACATCAGAAAATACCCCCAAGATGATGGGCAACTGGCTCTGGGTGGTCCTGCCTGAGCAAGGATCTTGGTACAAGATGACCTCCAGAAGTCTCTTCCAGCCTCAGCCATTCAGTCATCAGTCACTCTGTGATGATAAGAATGGAAAAATTAGGTGTTGATAGTGCTTGAACTGCCCAGAACAGATCAGAATACAAAGTTCATTTTATTATTTTCTTTTATTTCCACAGTTACGCACATCTGCATTGCAAACCTTGATAGTGACCCTGAGAGAGCATATTCTAGTGTTCATGGTAGTTGGTATTATCATTTTCCTATATAACATTAAGAAGTAAATTTCCTAAAGAAGTTTAGCCCGAGAACCATGTTCTACATTTACTAGTTGACACAAATGTTGATCCCATTAATAGGTTAAGGGGCAATAATGGATGTAGAGCCTGAAAGGGCATTTTGGCCATTGAATCCATCCCACGTAATCACAGCAAGTACTTTATGGACCAAAAATGCCAACATTATAGCCAGATCTCCCATCATAGATTGCTAAGCATTTTCTAGTCCTCTGCAGTAAACTTTAGATCTCATGCTTCAACTTTAGTGTACCTGACCAAGTGTATGGGGGAGCCGTGTTCTGGCATCATGCAAGAGGATCCTAAAGATCCTGAAGGCAATTAATTGAGTAAATATTCAAGAAAGAAAAAATATAAAACCCACACAGGTGGTCCAGGTCAACATAAGGTGGAGAAAACCCATTCCAGTCTTCGAACTGGGCAGTTATTTAACCCAGATTTGTGCTGAGAAACACAAAACAGGTGTGTGCTGGATATCATTTCTAGAAAACCACCAGTAGGCTGGGTTTATTCTCTGATTCCAGCTGCAGCTGCTCTCTGATGAGCTGAGAAAGGCTAAAAACAGCAGAAAAAGCAATTAAACCCCTCATGTCCAAACACTAACATTTGTGGAAATTCGCTCTAGGATTCATAGCTAAATGTAGTAGTTTAGCTCTATTTTTAACAACACGTAAAGAGTTACTTGTCTTACACCAACTCCTTCACTTGCAGAAAATCAGCAAGGTGCAAATTAATGAGCCAAACGGTGGTCACGGCAATTTGTAATGCTGCAGTGAGGCAACAACAAAGATAAATGAAAGGGATACACAAGAGAGTAACAGTTATGGTCATAATGAGGGAAATAACAAGCTCTTTAGCCAAGAAGCTGGTTCTCTTTGGCTGAATTTTGAGTTTGGGTGGGAAACTGTTCTTCATATCACTTCATTCAGAATCAGGAAAGCATCCTACACTGGTGAGACAAACTGTGTTGCCTGTGGCACACCAGTGCCAGGGGAAATGATTGGGATAAGTCAATCTTCCCTTCAGTAATGCTTGACCTGAGCCTTGTGAATGGCCTTAGCAAGTGATCCTTCATCGAGCCTGAACATTTCCCTACAAGAGGTGCCAAAGCATCATGAAATGCCAGGAGTGACCCTGAAAGTTGGTGCTGCAACTAGTAACAGGTGAAGTGTTAGAGAGACAGCGTGGATTCATGTGAAACCTCTGAAATGAGAAGGATGATATGGCCCAAAGAACTACCAAAGATGCTCACAGAATTACTGGTAGGTCCAGGTAGGCATTGAAGAGAAGCAAGCTTCTGGCGCTTCTCTCAGATCTGGTACAGAGGATGGGCTCTGCTAAGTTTTACCAGATCCACAGGTCACTGAAAGGACCAGGTAGTTTCTTTCTGTCTTCTTGAAAGAAGTGACCATTGGCAGCAGGCCACAGCTGGCTGGCTCTGAAGGCTTTGAGCAGAGCCCATCACAGTTTGACCTGCCCTGAGTGAATAGTGACAGAAGGTGCATTTAAGTGCCAGACTGACCTGGAGACCTGGTGACTGGTAATGAAAGGTTTTAAGTTTTAATTGTCCACAGCCCCTGGCCTACTTTGAGCCTCCTGCAGAGGAGCAGAGGTCTGTAAAGACACAGTGCTGAAAATTTTAGGCTATAAAACATCTGCTGGCTTTAAAATGACTTAAACAGGTTACAGTCATGCTGTGAAGCTATTTGTTTCAGTTTCCTTGTTTAGATTATACAGGGAATTGCATTTGGAGGGAAGGTGATGGAAAGGAATTAGGTAAATAGGGAGAAGATGCTCCAAATCCTTGCCTTCACAGGGCAGGTTCTGAAAAGATATTGCCTTTCCCCTGCTGGTACAGGACTATGGAGACAGCAGGGAGTCAGATGGCATTTGTCACCTTTCTGAAAGTTTGATAATCAGAGATGCACTAGATTATTGCAAAACCAGCCCCATAGTCAAAGGAGTGCTGTTGCCCACAGCTGCTGGAAAGACTGAACGTCCGATAGCAGCGAGTGGGGTGGTGAGGCATGGATACAGGACTATGGAAGCCATGCTTTGATAAACCAGCTCCTCCTGCAGCATGTCAAAAGTTATCACACCCTGTTCACATGAGAAAGGTCAGATAATCAGCATTCAGCTAGAAGGATAGAAAAAAATGACCCTGGAATTCATCCGTGTTAAAGCAAGTGTTCTAAATTATGTATGGCGACTCATTTATCTGCGTATTTCCAGTCCTAAGATGGTTGAGGTTGGTTTGGGAGTGAACATCCCCCCCCCCCCCAAAAAAAAAAACAACTTCTGGTTTGGCCTGATCTCTAGAAACTACTTTTGACTTGGAAACAAAGTTGTACCAAAGAAATAAATATGTTCATACTCCTAAACAGTCCAAATGATCCTTAGGGCAAATTTAATAAGCCAAGAGATATAACAATTATTTTTCTGTAATACCATAATCCTTTGACAAGTACTTCCTTCTGATGCATAATCTCCACAACAAAGTGTTGAAGAATAACCAGTTTTGATTAATCTTACCAGAAGACATAACCCCACCACATCTGTGGCTTCAGAACAGTGATTGCATACTCCTGCAAGAATAATAGGCCACATCAACTCAGGGCAACATATGTAAGGGCTATGTATGAATGACATACGTGTATATGTCAAAGTGAACGTTGGTCTTTGGACCTCAAGTCTAGTTCCCCATATTCTCAAGAAGTTGTATCGCACAGACCATTTCACAAGAACCTGGAAAATAGAGAAAAAGAGGAACTTTGAGAAGCTGTTCCTCTTGTCACACGATCTTTCGCTGGGACCAACCAACTCTCATGTTGTTCCTGGCATACATTTTTCTGGTCTATCTTTAAATATTTCCAGCGTAAGAGACATTTCACACCTTATTCAGATAATGAATTCAAATGCTTCACCTATCATTACACTATTTATCCTAACGGCTAGCCTGTATTTCTTGGTATAATTTAAGATTCATTCTCACTCCTGTCAGAGGCACTAAGAATAGATTATCTTTGCAGCAGAATTTGTTTGCCATCTCTCTGTCTTTCCTCTCCTCATCAGTATGAACAGCTCCAGATCTCTCAACCCCTCTCCCAGGGGACATGAACCTCTATGGGTTCTTCTAGTTCTACCTGTCTGCATCTTTCAAGTGTGGCACTCAAATCTAGAGAATCAAGACACTTCCAGCAGTTAAGAAGAGCCAAAGGATTTGTGTCTTATTTCACAAGTTCCAGTACGGTGTTCGGTTTTTTAGCAGCACCAGGACATTTAACTGGTGTTCCGGCTGGATCTGCCAAAGTCTCCCAGACAATGTGTTGAGGAGGAATGGTTTAAGCAGTCAGATCCCATCTTCTTTATGTCTAGCTTGATTTTTGCTAAGGGTTATTATTTTGCACTTGTCCACACTGATTTTCTCATACTTGTCCATCTCACAAAGCAGTTTTTCCACTCTTGTAGTAGCTACAAATGGAACAGGTATTCACTGATGAGAACACTGAAGGCTGCATGACGCACCACAAACCCTCTGGAAATCTGGTCAATACATCACTTTCATGGCAAACATTTGACAACGTCTTTCTGTGTCTGATTATTCAACTAGTTTTGCACCAATTCTACAACGCTTCTTGCTGAGTCGGCTTCCATCACTTGTTTATGAGGATGTCATATGAGGTATTGTCAAAAGTCTTAAGTAAAAAAGACATCTATTGTTACTCCCTTCCTCACAGGTCTGTTATCTTGTCATAATGGCAGATTTTGTTTGCTTTACATGATTTCTTCTTAATAAATCTATATTGGCTGACACCCATTTCTTTGCTATTTGCCAGGAATTATTTGATTATTATTTACAAACTGCTCAACTATTTATTTAAGGAAGACAGTGTTTATATTTTGACTGTCTTCTGAGAACTGAAGTTGCCCCAGCTTCTCTCCCTTTCTTTTCCCGCTTCCTCCCCCTTTAAAAATGGATGTATATCTATTCTGCTCCACTCTTTTCATTATCCATCAAACTCTACATTAAAAACAGCTGGGTTTTCCTCCCTGCTTGTCTGACTGAATGCTGCTTCTCATCTCACTCTTTTGGCTGGCAGAAGCATTTCCCTCTAATTTTCATACTGGATTTATTTCTGGGCAGTTTACGCCTACTTTCTTTTTTGCTAGGTCTGTCCCTTAACTTAAGCAGTTCTTTCCTCCCCCCTGCTGTTTATCCTCAAGGAGATATTTGCAATTTCATCCCTTTCAGACTTCATTTTGCTAGACTAAACAGAAGAAGTGGTCACCTATTTTATTTCATTTTTTTCTTGCATGAAATAGAATATACTATCAATCTCTGGAATATATTTTCTGCACCTTTGCCTGTTGGATTTCCTCTTTCTTTGACACATATGATGTGAATCATCCCAAGCACACCAGGTGAGGGCTCAATGGTCACCAATGGTGATATAGACGCAGGTCACACCTGCCTCTTCCATGGCTGTATCTGGCTGGTGCCTCAGTCCAGGAGTGACTCACACCTTTCTAACTCACACCGTAGAACAGAAATCCCCATTTTTCATCCTGAGAGGCATGAGATCATTTTGTACTACAGAGCATAATCCTTTTTTTATTATTTTGACAGGCTTGAAAGGCATGTAGTTATTCCTGTGTGATTTTTCCAATTCTCTTTGTATTCATGCTGTTCTCTGGCTTTGTATCACCAGCATACTCCATGACTTCACTCAGACTTTCTGTGCAAGCCTTAAAAAAATATTTTACTGAGATCACTTTCCAGAGAAGTTTTGGAAGAATCATCCCTGTTCCCTTTCCACACTACCAGTTCCTCTCGCTCCTTCCCCACTTTACTGCACTGGTACATTCCAGCTGTGTCAGCTTTGTCTGGAAACTTCTACCATGATATCAAACCTGAAATGCAGAAAGAGGAGGGGACATTTGCTTCATTTCTTACATCTGCAGCATCAACTCCCAAATGAAACAAAGCCACCAGGCACCCTTGGTAAGACCAGGGCTGAACCAGACATTTCTCTGCTGTGTTAATGCAATTCTAGGTGCAGGGATGTGTCCCATAGCAGGTTCCTATTTCGGACTAACCTCTTACAGCAAGCTGTAAAATTCTCCATTGCCTCTCCTGAGCAGAGAGAACCGATTGCTTTCATTTAATTAAAATAAGATGTCATGCTTTGGCCCTCACTCCCACGCACACTCAGCCCAATGTCAATGGCAGCATTTCTTGAAGTCCAGGTTGTGGGGTGGTTTAATTTTTTTTGTTTTAGTTTGCTTTTTCTTTGGCAGCTCTTTGCATTGTTCTGGTTTCTGAGTAGCATATTATCAAGGCAATATGTGAGAATCACCATTTTAAGTCTAGGTGTCTTTGCAACAACCCTATGCCTTGGGGAAATATATTATCCTGGGGTATTTTACAGGCAAGGAATTGAAGCACGGAAGCAAAGGGTCAAATCTGCCACTGCAGATATATTCCAGTGCAATCCAAGGGAAGCAAACAGCTGTATAAAACTGCACTTACACAGTGATTAACCAAGCTATTCAATTTGTACTTAATGGTTTATTACAGTCTTCTTTCAGTTTTGCTATATTTACTAAATCTTCCATGGAGCAACTTAGGGCCAGAATGCTAAATCAGCATAATGATATTCAAATACCAGGCAGTGTGCTGTTGTAGAGAAACAAACCAATTTTTGCATGTCTAACCTGCTAAAATGAAATCTATGATTCAGCAGCAGCATGGGTTATACACACATGGAGCGGTGGGGGACACAGCTCCCCAGCAGCTTGCTCCCTAAGTGCTAAAACCCTCCGCCTGCCTTAGTGCAGAGCGGGCGCGGATTATCCGAGGACACACTTTCAAGTGCCATTACTTTTAAAGGGAATTAGGCTGTCTGAAGTGTGATTTATATCTAAGAAAATATGATAATTGACTCAGAGCTGAGTGCTTTGACCCATCTGACTTTGATGTTCATGTGCTTTCCCTGGTGCCAGGTCGCACTCACTGGTGACAGAATTTTCCACTTCTCGTTCTTGCTTTGAGTTGACTGAAATATGACTTTTTGTTGCAAACTGGACAGCTGCCGCCATCTCCCTGCCCGCTGCAGGGAAAAGCTAAGCAGGTTTTCATCTTCAGGGGTTTGCTGGAGGGAAGGATCAGTGAAACGGCAGCCAGAAAGATGCAAAATGCAGGTTCAAATAAAAGAAATAAATAAACCCTTTTGGCTTGCCCACAGATGACCCTGAAAGGATCCTCTCCAATAGACACCCCTTGTTTACGAGGGACGGTTGTGCAAGGTGATTCCTGCAGTCAGAAACAATCTCTAGGAGATTTCTTGTCTCACTGAACAAGCTGATTTACAGCCAGTGGAAGCTGAAATGTGAAACTCTCTTTATGGGTATTCTTGTTCTAGTGTCTGATGAGGGTTAAAGCCACTAGGCCATAAATAACATCAATATGCTCCAAATTAAATCAGGCAGCGGCGAAGAGTCGGGCACCTCTTTACAGGATAGATGCCGGAGCATGGTAAAGTTGGCTGATTTGTGCCGATTCATTTAGTTCCACTTGATACCTAATATTTATGAGCCATGCTGCGCTGGGAGAAGGCGAGGCAGTTCGTGTACCTCACAACACATTTAAATTGATGCAGTGTGAAGCTCCATAACCCTGCCTTGATGCCTCACCTTGCAGCAGGGCATGCGGATAACCTGCGGTGCTTGGAAGGGGACAGGCAGGTGCTGGGGTTATGTGGGGCCGCTCTTCTCTAACGAGATGCAGCCACTTCACCACCACCTAGTCGTAAGCCATCAAAAAATGCTTGGGGAAAAATAGTTCCTTCGTAACAGCGTTGATTTTACCATTTATGGCATGAGGAAATCCTGGCTTTCAGCATTTGAATAGACCCCTGGGGCTGATTTTGGTGCCGAGGGGAAGCAGAGCCGTTTTGCTAAGGAAGGCGCTGCTAAAAGCCAATGCTCAGATATTACTGCTCTGTGCCCTTGTAGTGACCTTTTATGTTAGTTATTCCCCCGTGCTCTAGAAGCAAAGTGATTTTGTGTGTGTGTTTATTTGTTCTCTCCTCTTTTCATCCCTCTTTTTCCTGGGTATGAGGGCCAGCATGAAGACCTCAGTGCCGTGAAGCCAACCGAATCCCAGGAGGGACGAGGCTCAAAGGATAAAACCAAGGCTTGTAAACCCAAAGCACATTGCGGGGCGGCCAGGTTCTGACTGCCTGAGCCTATTTTCAATCAGTTGCAACATAAATGGTTTGGGACAATGACAAACCGTTGGCCATGGTTTCCTGGGAACTGGATCCCTCCTGGTGCCACAGGTGTTGGCTGTCTTACCCGTATCATTATCTAGCTGGAAAACGTGCAGGGATGCTAATTTAAATGTCAGCTCTGCTTAGTATTTTATCATCAAAAGGACATTGTGCAGCTAGTTTGTGACCTGCACGATTTATCTCAGGGGATGCCTCCTCCGGTGACCCAAAGTTGGTGGCAGCTCAGCACAGACTGAACGTAAAAGTGGAATTTTATTAGACCACTGTTTAAGGATGAATCCAGCTGAAAACCACCTCCAGAGCTGCCTGGACCCCCTTCTGACTGTTTAAAACAAGTGTCACTAAATCAGACAAATGCTGGTGCTGGGACACAGCAGGCACTAATTTAACCCATATGCTCTGGGAGTGCTCCTACATCTGTTTGTTCTGGGCAGAACTAAATAGTGGAATTAAATTTTTTTTTCTCCCCCCCATCAAGTAAAATTGTATCACAAGTTAGCCATGCGATTTCAAGCCCACTGGAAGGTAAATAAAGAGGACAATTTTTGGCTCAGGAGAACACCAGTAGTAGCTCGCTAATGTGTGTTAGCATAAGGGAAACCGAAAAACTGCTGAGCAGTTCAGGGCTGGTGTGTGGGGCCTGGGGGCCGGGGCCTGGGGGCTGCAGGGCGGCTGCTGTGAGCCGGTGCCAGCAGGTTCCCCCGTGCCCGATGGCGCCAACGCCAG
>JAVJGI010000001.1:43957408-43969646 GCA_035590275.1 Ibycter americanus | reverse complement strand
GCCTGTCGGTGCATTTTCTCTGCCCGGCCCAGCTGAGGAGGGCAGGGACCGAGCGGCTGGGGGGGCACCCGGCACACAGCCAGCATCTGCCCAGCACAGCTGGAAATCAGGGGTAGACTTGGTTGGGTTGGAAACAACTGCAGCATGAAGGAATTGTCCTCAGACAGCTGGGGTCTTTATTATACGAAGAAAAATCTTGTGGTTTCTGAAGGAATTTGCCTCTCAACATTCTTCTCTCTTCCCATATCCCAGGCTATCCCAGTGCGTCCAGTGAAAAGTTCTCTCTCCAGTGAAACCTTACCCCTCTCCTTACCTTCACAGAGCTTGGCCACAACATTATTGCTGCTTTTGTGGAATATTTATGCTTCCCAGGGTCTGTCCTTTCTCCAGCCCCTTCATCAAACGTCTTTGTTCTTCGCCATCTTGTTCCTTCATTATTCCAACGTACTTATAGTCTTTTACTTATGAACCCCTACTATAAGTCCCTTAATGAGTACGTCCCTTAGAGTAAGTCCCTTACGATCTTGTCTCGCTCTTTAATAGCTCGACAACTAAGAAAGGGATAAGACAAAGTAAGATCAAAGGCAAGTTCCTATTCTTTTAAAGCCACTAGGTAAAGAGGAAATCAATGCAATGTAATCAATGTAACCTGATAGCAATATATAGCTCACATAAGTATAAATGCCTTAAGTATAGCCAAGGTCAGGTTTCCAAGTGCTCAGTGTTTATTTATCTACTTTGTTATTGTTGTGTGCTATAACATATTTAAAGCTCAGCCATAGAAAATGAACAGGGAATATCTATCCCAACTGCAACGTCACAATTTTATGACAAAATTGGTATGCAAGCAACCTCAAAATACCTTGCAAGAAGAAATTTCAAAGTTTCTTTTTGAGTATATGAAAATGACCTTAGTGGCATATTTTCTTCTAGTAATTTCAAGCTGTGTCACTTCAGTAATTCAAAAGGTGCATATCAACAGTAAAATGGTAGTTTGATCACTTAAGTGCATATTATATTAAAATAGTAGAATTCTTCTGATATTTATGGTTATTTTCATGTTGCTTGCTATTGTAAAGGGACATCCAAATAAACTAACCCTTATTAAGGCAGGGAAGATTGTAATGAACATTTAATTGGGTTTTCTGAAAAATGGTGAATATGGATTTTCATCAAAAATTCTGTTTCTCACCTAATGATTTCGAGCTGAACATATCTTTTTGGAAAGACATTTAGTCTTGATTTAGCAACTCCCAGATGAAAAAGAATTTACCATGAGCCTCGGTAATTTGTTCCAATGGTTAATTATCATGCCTTAAATATGTACATCTTATTTTCAGCTTGCATGAGGTTTACTCATATATTAATTGTATATTTGATTGTAATTCGCCCTATCTTAGCTACTTAAATGCATTGCACTTATTTTTTTTTAATTCCCTGATTGGATGACACCTTTAAATAACCAACTTAGCATGAATTATGAAGTTTTACAATCAATTATACAAATGCAAAATTCAAGAATTGAACTTCAGCTGAACCATTCACAGATGGTTTGTTCTGCAGTAGCCCTCCAGTTTTTGAATATGTACAGGAAGGAAATGTCACCGAAACCCTACCACAACACAGCTTTATCCAAGCATACCAATGTCTTACTGTTTCTTTTCCTGCTGATTTACTCAAAAAGCACAAAAATGCCTCAAACGTGTAGGAACCAGAGCCTGTGAGCACTGAGTTGTGCTCATCAGATTAAGTCTGGTAGATTCTACTGTTGGCTCATATCCATTAAACATTTTGTTATGCTGCTGCCTAAAAGTGTAATATTGTGAGATGACTGTATTTTGTGATGCTCTCTTAAATCTTTTGGGATCAGTGGCTTTCAGGGCATTACATTGCACCAAGCAGTGTAGCATAGGACCAAAGACAGCTATGGCAGGTATCACGCCACCACAATAGCCTTATCACTTATTCCTTTTCTGTGCTATCTGCAGCGGTTTTCAGCTCTTCCCTGGTATCTGAATATTGGTTTTGGTGGTTAGAAATTACCTCTGTGAGTCCATGCAGAAATACGCATAATCAAAATAGTCCCGCTACAGTACTGGCTTGCACTATTTGAATATATTGTGATTTTGTTTTATTTTTATTTTTTAAAATTTCTGCTTAGAGCTGGTTTCTACAGATTGCTCAATGTTATACACAGTCCTTCCTCTCTGGCTGAAAAGATCCTTATGAGATACATCTATGGTTTTATTGAAAAATTACTTACACTGCAATGTCAGGAGGACAGTTGTCTGAGAGGCTAACTCGAGCTTCAGTGAGATCAGTTTTGTTTATATTGTTGCAGCAGAATGATAGAAAATCTGGATTTTCTTATAGTAGATACTATACTACACAGATGTTCAGGTAGTAGGGATGCCCAGATTTTTATATAAATTGATAGATGGATTGCTGAGCACAAATCTTGAATTAATTTCCCTCTTACATGGGCAGTTCCCCAGAAGGTCTCTCAATCAATTGAAAATTACCTTTGAAGTCCTGTTATAACGGTGCATAGTTTCCAGACATTGGTAACTCTGAAAACTAATGGTGACACTAAATATTTTCATTGTCTTTACTTTACAGGTCTTGATTGGGAAGACAGACAGTGAAATAATTGCATGGGTTCCTACAGTTGATGTCAATAAGACTTCAGTTCATTTGGAGTGTGCTTCTGAATAAGCGTGAAAGTATCCAGAGAACCTTCCTGCCTTAGGATATTAGCCCTAGTATGGGATTTGGGAAATAGGCCCTTTTATATGGGGAGATAATATAGAGGTAATATAGATGTCTGAGATAAAAATAGCATTATTTTCCTGGCCTCTTTTCATTAACTAAAAATGGAACCTAAGGTGAGAAAGTCATATGTAAATGAAATGAGATGAATTCTCATCTGTGTTCCATGTGCACGTTTTGATTTTTACAAAAGTATCAGAGAAAGGGAAAAAAAATTAACGTAGATGAAACTTAAAAAAAAGACTAACATTTTCATTGAAATGTTGACCTTCATTGAGATGTGTACAATTCCATCAGGATTCCCCAGATTCTTCTTCTTTTTCAACCAAATGTTTTGTGAAGCAAATGATTCACTGATCAATTTAGTTCTCCTTGGCGTGACAGGATTTGGAGAGGATTGGAAAGGATGCATGCTGTGGGGGCCAAGGTGGCACTAGAAGTAGGACAATGTTCTGTATTGCCATTGGCAGGATCATAAAGCAGGGAATAAGAGCACAGAGATTAATCAGAGAGAAGCTGCTGTCAAGGAAGAGCAGAAAGGCAAGGAAAGGATACCAGGCATACTGGTTTGGAGGTATCTGCTCCAGTTTTAAGTACCTGAAGGGTGGATCTCTAGGTTAGAGCTGACCACCTTCATCACTGTTGCAATCGAAGGGAATAAATAAGTGACCCCAGGGAACAATGCTTCCAACATTTCATGTGGATAATGTTCATTGCCTTATGTGTCAGGCTCTCTCCACTGACTACTAAAGAGAGCCTGGTGTGATTACTTTAAGGGTAGATGAATCCCTTGTCCCTGGTATAGTCCATATTCCCTCCCAAAAGATGACATGGAAGGAGCAGCCGATTTGTCTAATCTATTCTTAATAACCTACTCAGAAAGGAATTCTGTAACTGCAGACAGCCTGTTACAGACAATCTGCAGAGGGTTTTCCTGTTATCCAATTTAAGTCTTTGCTGTTGGACATCAGTTGGTTTGCACCTTGCACTGGATTACACAACATGACAAAATGACTGGTCACAACGTTCTTTATCACCATCTTTATTGCACGTTGCCACACCTGTGCTCCTTCTCCTTTTCCTGCCTAAATAAGCTCGATCTGCTTAATCTTCCCACAAACTTTCTTTGAATTTTTTATCTTATTTCTCTGTTCCACGATCCAGAACAGTTCATGGTCCTCAATTGACTATAAACTCAATTTCGATATATCTGTCAGCTTACCAGCCTCACTTGGAGTCACCTACAGATGAGTTCCTGCCAGAGCTCCAGCCTAGGGAAGAACAGAAACCCTGCATTTAACATTAGCATGGGAACACTTTCCATAATCCAAAGTTGTGTATATTTTGTCATTAGTTACAGGCATCCTTCTCTCACCTGCTCCCACAGGACTATATCCTGAGATGTGTAAGTGTGTTACAGTGAGAGCACACTTCATGGAGCTGCAATATGAAGAGCATCAGGGGAAATGCCTTGGATCTTCTACTAAGCAAAGCAGCCAAGAGATAAATGTAACAAAGCACCACATAGAAATGCTTGATTCTTAGTGCGTGCTATGAGACACACATATATAATACAGACAGTAAATTGAGTTAACGGGTGTAAACAAAAGGTTAATGTTCCAAGGGGGGAAAAGGGCTGTAAATTTCAGGGCAAGGGCAGAATTTTATATGGCAGAATATAAATCCCCCCACTGCCTCTGGGGAGAGGTCACTGTTGACATCCCCAGTGATGTATTTCCTGGCCTGGATCCAAGGGAGCTGGGAGGTAGAAGAGAGCAGGGCACCCCCTTCTGTGGTCAGAAAGCTTAAGTAAATAGTTTAGTTTCTGAAGACCAGTTATGCATACTCTGGAAAAGCCCATTACTGACTGGGGGTTGTTTAGTGAGTAAGAGCCACATTACACTGATGTGTGATGGCCAGCTCAGAAGCTGGACAAGATTTGTGTGCTTCAAGGCACCTGAAAGCTGGAGATGAGACACTGGACAGGATTTACCTGTGCCCCTAATTGCACTGAAAAATGGCCAGCGTTCCTGGGTAATGTGTCCTGTTCATGCTTTGGAGTTTATTGCATTGCAAAGCTGGAGTCAAGAAGAAGTCCCAGTCAAACAAGCATGGATTATTGTGTTTTTCACCTCCTGATGTAATATAGGGTATAGTCTGCTAGTCAAAGCGTTGTCTGGGCATTTCTGTCTAGTGCATTTCCTTGTTCTCATCACGAGGCGAACACCCTTGATTATTTCTGTTCATCTCCTGTGGTGCTTTTGCAACTTGTGAGACTACATGTCTTACACTTGGAACACCCTTAGGTGATTGCTTTTGTGAGGGAGAGGTTTCACTGATGGCCAGGGGCTCTTCTGGTGTTCTGTTTTTGTATTATTTGTTTATACTGTCGTCTTTGCTTGGATGTTCAAACTGCAGCTAGTAACAATCCTATCTCAGGACTATGTGATCCCAAGAAGTCCCCTTTAGCAGTAGATTAATCTGTGATTTGCACTTCCCACCATCGGCTTCTCGGTATATTCAACATCCTTCTCTACTGCAGAGATATAGAGACAACATACTTCTCTGTCTTCCAGAGTCCTGGTTTCTTCAATTGCTTGCTCTGACCCTGTTTCCAGAATCAGGGGAAGGAGAAGTGTGGAGGTGTCTGATCTAGTATATCTCTCTCTATGGTTGAACCAGATCACTATAAATTCGTCAACAGGATGATTTCCCCAAGTTTCTGGTTTTCCATGTCCCTGTGATAACAGTGTGATGGTGTCCATGGAAATGAGATTGTATTATTTTGTTTTTCAGTTCACTTTATAGCCTTTCATTAGGTAAGAATGCAAGATTTCCTGAAAAGAGAGACTTGGAAACACACACATGTAAAAAGTAAAAGGGTAAGATGAATTCTGTTTACTCATATATGGTAACTGGTACAGAATCAAGTAGATCATGACCTTATTTCTGATGTTAACAGAAATTTGTTATAAGAATATGACCTTCAGGTTCAAGGTCTAAAAAGAAGCATCTGTTTATTTTCTTCTCTATACATTCACATTTCACTATTGTTTTTTTTTTTCTTTCTTTCTTGTGTTTAGGTTTCTATTGATTGCTGTTTGACACACATCATGTTTGTGTAGCTCCTGGTGAATTCCTCATTTATCTAAGTATTTGCTCACATCAGCGTGCTTCTTGTTCTGTTTTAATTGAATGCCTGGCAAAGTAATTGTTCTCCAGTCACAAGTAGGTATTCATCAATGATAAGAGTAAAAAGACTAGATGCCCCGGGATGTTTTCTTTATTTATTACAGTGAATGTGATTTAGATGCATAGAAATATGTGAAGATCCAGAAAAAAAGATAGTTACAAATTAACACAGAAAGACAAACAGGACCCTGGAGTTGACAGCGTGTTCTCTGCCTGGGTCCTGTTCTTCTAATGAGAAGTTGGACATTGAACAGCAAGACGTGTGCTGACTCTTTTGAGCTTTGCTTACGTGAATGTCAATGTTTTCTGCCTGGATCAGGTCATCACAGTTGGATCAGTCCATGTCCCCCAGGCTTGCAAAATCCTCCCTGATTTTTCTTGGTGTTCCTGGGAGTGGGGAAACGAGAGCATAAGATTAGCTTTGCAGCTCCTGCATATTGGAATTTACCTGAGCTGTGGTGACGTGAATTGTCTGGAGAGAATGATGCTTGCCTGTGCGCTTCCACCAGCTGCAAACCACGGTGCTTGTCTTACAGAATCAATTGGATTAGCGAAATCTGAGCTCACAGGATCACTTTCTTAACAGGAAGGAAAGAAAATGGAAGTATTACTAGTAATAAACAGTTCAAAAATATTCAGAAGAAACGATGTCTGCTTCAGTTCACTATACCAATATGGCCAGATCCAAGCTAAATACACTCTCTGGTTTTCTGTTAAAATAGTGTCACAGATCTTAATCTCCATATTCAGGTTTTCCAGCTGACTCTGCCCTGCTCTCTCAGGGCTGTCAGTGGGTGGATAGCCTGTCAGCAACCCCAACATGAGCAACAGGAGAAATAAAATTCTGGGGTAAAACCCTGAGAAATTTATTACTGATGCACTTGTACCCACCCTCCCACTACTACCAAGGCTGTTTGAAATAAGTATGAGCCTCTTTAAGTTAAAATTGCACTTTAGAGCAAGACTTCGATGTTTGTAAAATCTATAGGAGTGACTAGCGCTTTCCTTCCACAAAGGTCAAACCAATGCTTTTAATTATTGCAGGTTGTAACAGCCTTGGCCAGGCTGGGTGAATACCTAAGTGTTCCACACACGTTTACTTTACCACGCAGGTTGATTTGCCTGTTTCCAATGTTTTGTTTGCTTTCTATGAATACTCTAGTGAATCAAGTTTACCTCAAAATGCTCATTTTTAATTTGAAGGGCATGTTTCAATTGCAAATTAACCACACTGCCACCTGCATTGATGTTGTCCCCTGAGAAGACTCAGTATGTGGGAATGTCATTGCAAGAGCTGCTGAGCACCAAGATGCATTTGAAGACTCAGGCTCAGAGGCCACAGCAGTGCAAAAAACTTCATATCTAAATGTAGGTGCTGTAGCTGGTTCCTCGGTGTCATGCAGATGCAATTTTACTGATCGATTAATGGGTAACTCAATAGTTACACAGAGATAGCACAAGGCCAGCAATAGAAGTGTGCACTGAGAATATGCCCAATGGGGAATTCAAAGATCATAATACCATGTATTAATTGATAAATAAACCCATGAACCATTCTGAATATGTTTTCAGAATATGATATGCTGAAATTGGAAACAAGGCAAACTGCTCACTACACAATATTTATGCTTGTCTACAGGATGGAAAAACGTGCATGTTCAACTACAGAGGCAAGGAAAGTTGGACGTGCTCCAGGGAGCTCATGATCCATGCATTTCATGAGATGAAACAGATGGATGAAGCAGACACATGGAGTGGGTAGGAGGAGGTGGGAGGATGTGTTAAAGGAAATGGCTTTGTAGAATTAGCAGCACTTCATTTTCTAGCACAGATCTCCCTATGACATAAAAGAAGTCACTTCAGACCAGGGTTGGGCTTTAAAAAAAAAAAAAAAAAAACCTGAACAGGTGTTTGGAGGAATTTAAAAAAGTGAGGAATTTCGGAACTGTAATGTAAACCATGAGTATTTGGAGATGTTTGTTATTCTGACACTGCACTTAGAAATCTTGCTCGCTGTCTCTGATCCTGATATCGAAAAGGTAATGGACAGTCATCGACTGAAACAGGCTTTTGGAATTAGGCTCTACACTATCAATGTTATTGAATTTATGGAAATAAACCATTCCTTTTGACAAAGACTTTGATAATCTGTAAGGTAAAGGACATAAGTTATAAGGTAGTAAAGAATCAAAAAACCCCAGACCACCATTGTGTGTACATACTTTACGTGTCCCTCCTCATATGACAAACGACATTGGCATCTCCAGAGTGATTGCTGTGCTTAATCACAAGGGCTGATTATGTGTGAAATATTTCTATTCATTCTTGCTAGAAATGTCCTAAATAGCTCATTGGGCGCCCAAGGCAAGGAATTATCTTTCAACTAGTCCTGCCTGTTAGAAATGAATTAGCCTTTTCCACTCCAATTCTTCCCCAACTTCTGTATCTCTGCAAAGAAGGCACTTGCATATTCAAGCCTCTAACCCAGCTTATTGCAGAGGGTTTCTACTGTCCCAGTGAAACATTAGGCATCTTTGGATCCCAGGCATTGGTATTAATTGATGGTTGTTTAGGAGCAAGAAACAGGAGGAAAACAGGTATGTGAGCTTCTGATGTTCACAAATCATCAGAAATGAGTTCATCTCTGGTTGGTTAATAAGGATAAGGTCTGGCTCAGAGAAAGACGTGCAAGCTCGATTCAGGTTCATAGGTGTTGCCTAGTGTAATCTGAGAGGCCCTAGTATGTATGAGACATCTGTGCGGGCTATTAAATATGATGTAGGATTAGTGGGAGACCTGTGCCCTTCTAAAGCAGGTGTTGGAGACCAAACATCGTGCTCTGGAGCTTCTTAAAACACATCAGACACTTGTTTCAGCAACTAAATTGTGTCCTTGATCTCTAGTGACTGCGATGGGAGTTCAGGCACTCAGTGCGTATGCTGGGTTTAGGTGCTTTTAATCTGTGATTGGATCAAGTCTTTATCTTAACTATGCGCTTGTCCTTCTCCCCTGGCTCCATCCACTTTTTTCCAACGCTTATTAAGGACCATGCCCCTGCACAGTTCTTGTGAGCAGGGAATTGACTAAAGAGGTAATTCGGCTCACAGTGCCCCTGGGAATGCAAGACCTCAGAGCCACAAGGACATCACACCTTACCATATCACTGCAGCACTTTTCCATGTTCATGCTGTGTTCATGCTACGCTCATGCCATGTTCCCACGTCCAGCAGGTGGGAAGCAATCTGACATGAGTCTGCATTCCCAGGAGTGCATCAGCTCCTGAATAGGACCTCAGTCTTAATAGACCCAGCTTTAGGTCAGTGGAAGATAAGAGTTTGCTTGATGGTCCTTTCATGCACATTACAGTGCAAACTCCCTGCCTCCTCCACATCATTTTCAATACTGTCAACTGATTTTTGAGGGCTTTTTCATCCTTTCCTGCTTACTTACATGTTGTAGTCAGTAACCATTAGCCACCCACCAATGAAAAGGCTTCTTTCACAAAACTCCTTAGATATTGACTGCTCTTCATCTTCCTTTGAAACTTCAGGGAGAAAACTCTGCTGAAATCCCTACAGAAAAATCCCAAAGAGGCAATGGATAGAGGCGGGAGAGAAGGAACAGCAGACTGTGGTTTTCTATTTCTATTAAATATGTTTCTATAATTCACAACAATGCACTTGTGCCTACATGTGATTGAAGTAAGTCTGCAAACTCTTTGCTCTAGCCGTTGCTCTGCCTCTTCCTTTCATCTTGCTGTTTGTCATGTATTCACTTTCTACATCTTGTCTTTTTTGACATTTTAGCTATCTCAGGGGGCAACACTGGCACTTTCACACATCACTGTAATAGAAATAAAAGCTTGAAAGATCTAGATCTGAGACCTGCCTATTTCTGGGGCCTTGCAATGCAACATGGTGAAAGAAGTAGCTTGGCTGGATCCTTGGGAGATCACAAGAAACCTGGAACCATATCTCCTGAGAATAACTGAGCTGATGAAGGCAGACAAACATCTATGCATTTCTTTTTCTGGTGAAAAATCCTGTCAGTAACTGACATTGTTTCTTTGCATGTGGTTAAGATAAAATTTTGTTTTCCAGTGGAGAAAGAGTGTTTTATTTAAGTTTTTTGATGAGTAGCCCTGGCCTGTCTACATTGACACATACTTCACGCAATGCAAGCCGAAACTTCCCGATGATTCTTTCCAAATTCCTAATGAGTTTCAGCTCAGGATGAATTAAAAATTATATATTTGGGTCAGTTTCCCCATCAGTCCAGACTGGCCCAGCTCTGATATAATCAGTTAAACTACATCAGTTTACATTAGCATAAAATTTGACCCAAAATTTCAGACTAAGACGTAAATGCAATTCCAGTCATCAGTGCTACTGAATGCATGGTTCAGAGATCACCAGTTACCTTTGCAATTTAAACCTGCTTCAGGTGGCAGGCCAGCTTCTGAGCTGAAATCTGCTTTCCATGTCTTACTGCCAGAATAAAAAAATATCCAACCGTCATAATGCATTGGGAGCAATTTCTTTCTGCTTGCATAACCCACCTGCAGGAGCTAAAAGGCATTTCCCAAATATTTTATAACAAACAAATAAAGAATATCAAAACTAATCCAATGTATCAAAACATTTTGAATAGCTTGACATGAATATTTAACTACTAATTTTCAAGGCTTTAGAGGGGAAAAAAAAGAGACACCATTTAACATGTAGTGAGATATTGTCTTGACAGGTCATGCATGCAGTAAATACCATCCCTGGATGGAAGAGCTTCAGCAGCTGTATAGCCTCGCACAGCACCTGCTAGTGCGTCACCAGACTCTGTCCTTGGAGGCAGCTGGCTCAGGATACTCGAGCTGATGAGCCTGCCGGGCTGGTTGAGTTCACGTTAGATACAAAGGATACTCACAGCTTTAAGGCCTTGCAGCTCAGTGCCCTCAGCTGCAGGGATGACATACTGCTGATATCACCTTAGGGTTTTGAAAAGTACCTAAAAATACAATATGCTCACTCTCCAATTGACAGAAGTGATTCAGACCCTCAGGCACTGTTAAAAAATCGCACCAGCACAGTTGTGGGGTAGCAGCAGGCACCGATGCTGAGGCAGGCAGCAATCACTTTTAATGTGGGGTTGACAATCTGATGTTAGGGCTGCAAGAATATAAAGAAAGAAGCCTGAATGTATCAAACCAGGGACATCCCTGCTGAGCCATAGAAAAGTAATAGCTTGACATTTTTACATGTAAATAGCCATAGCAGAGAGAGGGCTGAAGGGGACAGCGGTAGAATACCTAGCTGATTGTTCTGCTTCACATGTGCACAGTAACCTTATTCTAATTTTAGCTGCATATACATTTTCTTCTGATCATAAGGTATTGAAAATGACTTGAAAGAACACACTCACCAAACCCTTCCATCCGTCCTTGATTTGGTTAATGAGGTCATTAAAATGATGCATGAAAAACTTACAAACAAGCGCTGAATTTTTATGCTGCAGTGTCAGTATCAGAGTGGCCTGAGCATAGAGAAAGGCTGTCAGGGAGACAGGTGTGCTTATTATATCTCTGAAAGAAATTTTCACCCCTTTAGTTCCTATGTTGAAGAGGTGGGTGCCCTGGTGACAAAGGACACAGAGAAGGCAGAGTTACTGAATGCCACCTTTGCTTCAGTGTTCACTGCCAAGGCTGACCCTCCGGTTTCCCAGACCCTGGAGGCAAGAGGGGAAGTCTGGAGAAAGGAAGGCTTTCCCTTGGTCAAGGAGGATCATGTTAGAAATCACTTAAGCAAACTTGGCCCCCATAGGATGCACCCCCGAGTGCTGAGGGAGCCGGCAGGTGTTATTGCCAAGTCCCTCTCCATCATCTTTGCAAGGTCATGGAGCACAGGAGAGGTGCCTGAGGACTGGAGGAAAGCCAGTGGGCCTCCCATCTTCAAAAAGGGCAAGAAGGAGGACCCAGGAATCTACAGGCCCATCAGCCTCACCTCCATCCCTGGAAAGGTGGTGGAACAGCTCATCCTGGAGGTCATCTCAAAGCATGTGGAGGAAAAGAAAGTCACTAGGAACACTCAGCATGGATTTACTGAGGGGAAATCGTGCCTGACCAACGTGATAGCCTTCTATGATGGAATGACTGGCTGGGTAGAAGAAAGCAGAGTGGTGGATGTTGTCCACCTTGATCCCAGCAAGGCTTCTGACACTGCCTCCCACACACCCTCAGAGGCCAGCTCAGGCAGGGTGGGTGAGGTGGGTGGGCAGTGAGGTGGGC
>JAVJGI010000001.1:43931247-43956608 GCA_035590275.1 Ibycter americanus | reverse complement strand
GCCGGCTCGAGGGGAACCTGCTCTGGCAGGGGTGGGACTAGATGGTCTCCAGAGCCCCCTTCCAACCCCAGCCATGCTGTGAGTCTGTGATCTCTGTAACTTGGAAGTAACACGTGTGTACTCAGGAGCAGAAATGGTCTAGTGTAAGGTAGCCTGAGCAATCCTTCCTGTCACAGGACAATAGTATCCCATTTTCTGCTGAGATTATCTCCTCTGTCCTGCATCAGGGAGCACCTTCCCAAGAAAGAGAGAGGTGATGCCTCCAGCCCTTCTCAGGCAGTGGGACCTGGTACAGCTCACAGTTTTGTGGCTTGCAGCCTGTATCCCTATGAGTTGTCTAAACCCATAGTCAGGGAATAAGGAAAACAATCTGGCAGGAGAAGGTAAAAACTCAGCTCTAGATCTTGAGGTTGAAACATTTTAAGATTTAAAGGACCATTCTTTTTATATGCCTCACCTCAGACACTTGTAGAGGGCTGATCTTTTCTTGCAGAATTTTACAGGTGTTTGCTCACTGGGTGTAACTGTTTTGTTTGTCTAGTTCCTGACCTGTTAGTGTCCTGAAGCACAGGAACAGGAAGGTTACAGCACTATGGGTGTGCAGAAATTGGCACTTGCTGCAGATTAAATTGTCTGCAATGCCACATTTTGGATCTACATGAGAACAGGATTCAGCATGAAGAAAAATTTGATCTTGTGGGTAGATGTAATACAAACTGAAGGCACACGCTGAAGTTTTGTATGTGTCTGGGAAGATATTTTTTTGTTTCACTCTTTTTCTTTCTCAGCTGTCAGCATCAAAGGCCATAAGATAAAAGGCTGAACAGACTTGTAGAAGCTGCCGCTTACAACTCTTGACAGTTGGAGCCCCTTTCCCTGCCATTTCCAGCTTGCAGCGCTTTCCCATCACAGAGGAAGCCCCACGTGCTGCACACCAGCCCTCTCCTCCAAGCAGCAGCTAGTGACACAGAAATAACCCTCCCTGCATGTGCAGAGGTGAAGCACAGGGGCATTTGAACTCTTTGCCCTTATTTGTGGAATTAGAATTTGCTTTAATTTTCCATTGGGAAATAAATGTCACCCTGCCCTGAAGCTGTGTTAAGTGCACAATAGCTCTGACGTTGCAGTTGTGCACTCAGCTGCCCCATGAGTCACTGCTATCTCTTGACTCAGAGTTTTCCTCATTAAAAGTTGGAAAACAAGCACAAGGAGGGAGAAGAGAGGGAAAGGTGGACTTTCTGGGCTTCTCTCAGAACTGAAATTAAAACTGTGCATTTCTGAAAGGACAGTCATCCCTCCACCCGCAGTTCCTTTCTAATGTCAACACTTTCTGTAGCTCAAATGTTCTCCCTCTCTCCACTTCAGAAATGGAAGAAATAATCAGCTCAAGGCATGACTGATAAGTTTTCACAAATATTTTTTCTTGTTTACTGAATTGGTTGAGTAGTTCCTCCAAATCACCGCATCGAAGTGGTGACTGTAAGGTTTGTTTCAAAATCTCGAACCAGTTTTTTTTGTTCATCACGTTGTAATAAGACTAAGTTTCAGACTTTTCTGCATCCAGAATTGGCATGGTTTTCTAAGCAAAAGCCAAATAATATAAAATTGGACCTTTGTCCTCGGGTCATGGAGAAAAATATCAGGGTTTGAAGAACTAAGCATTTATTCCTTCTGCTGCCAAGTCGACTCTGAATAATTTGGATGCCAAATATGGGAGAATCATGGATCCCATCCCTCTCTCCAAAACAGTCTTTGTGGTTGATGATGTGATGAATCAAGGAAAAGGAAACTGTGATAAATGAAGCAAAGGCTTTTTTGGCCTCGAAGCATGTCTGCTTGGAGAGGCAAAAGCAAACTGATACTCTGCATTGATCAAACAAAAATCTGTTCCCCTCAGGCACATGGACACGGCCCACTCCAACACCATTTGAGTCTGAATGCTTGGACACAGACAGAGGAATTGGGGTCCATTTTTAATTCTTGTATACATACATTGTCAGTCATGGGTATTTTATAGAAGCTTTGCCTTTGCAAGAAGAGGAACAAGCAAAATGAGATTCTTGAGTGCAGAGCAATGATCGGAACAAGGTGGCACCTGCATTTCGCAAATTTACTCTGAGGATTTTTCTGTGGATATGGGCAAATCTCCTGGTTTGCCTTCATTCTAGGAGACAGAAAACAACTTTTACTAACAGGAGAAAAAAATTACGAAGAAGAAAGAGTCCTTTATGTTGTGAAGAGGTGTCTGGTGCTTTCTGAAGCATCTAGCCCTAACCACTGTTGAAAACATGGTAATGGACTGGGTGGATCATGCTTCTGAAATAGCATCTGCCAAAAGGTTTTGTTCTTCCCTCTTGGCATTGCAGCTGCTGGGCATAGGTTCATCTGCATTTCCCCTCTTCTTCTTTCACTTTAAACCTTCTTTTTCCGTTAATTGCTTTTCAGCTAAGAGGAGGCCTCCCTTTCAGCTGGTCATGATAGCCTGGGCGTTGAACTGATAGGAGTAAAGCCTTGATACAAAGCGACCTTTCCACGTTCTTTGGTTACTTGTTAGTTAAAATTTAGGGTGTTTATTCCAAGACAAGTCATTGATATCTTCTTTTTTTTTTTTTTTCTGGCGTAGTGGTCAAAACTTCACCATCTACCTCAGGTTTTGTTTTCAGTGCTTTTCCCAAGCTCAACCTCATGTACTGGTCAGATTGCTCAAGGTCTGATTAAAATGACAATTCATGGTTTCCTAAAAAAGCATGTTTCCTAGCTTTGTTGTGTGACCCTTTGCCTATTTAGGAACATCAGAAAAATAGTAATCAGTTCCAAATGGGGGAGGCACATGTCCCACAGTGCTAAAAGCAGAAAGGTATGGCTGCAGAAGCTCGGGGATAGCATGTGCTGCTCACATGCATATGTTTCTCTTCTGCAAAGGGCTGTCTCATGGCATCGTGATCTGACAGAAAGCTGCTTTGCTTTACAGCAATCATTGCTTTAAGTCCATGGTAGTGCAGATGAGGTGGCTTTTGACAAAAAGTGCAAGGTAATCACTTGTTCCTGTGTATAAAGCTCTGGACTGACAAGGTGGGGTTCAGATCTTAACTCTACAGTAGACTTTCTGGATAAGATCAAAGTCAGTCCAGCTGCCTAAACATCCAGATACAGTATTTGAGATGATCTAGGGCATTCTACCAGGTATCTACTTGCTGGTCCAGAAGGGCCAAAGCTTTCCTTCAATCCTGTGTTTATGTCTTCTAGCCCAGTTTGGATGTTTTCATGGTATGGTAGTACATGCAGCTGAATTGATAGTCACTGGGATCTGATCTGTACTTGCTCTCTCTAGTTCAAGACTTTCATTTAATTGAATAGTTTGGGCTCTCATTATCTCTGTGTTTGACTTCCTAACATATCAAAAGAGAATTATGACGCTGGAAGTGGTGTTCAGTTTACAAATTCATGAACTGTAATGAGAGTTTAGACACCTACCTCACCTCCAAGTACCATAAGACAGACATCTGACTTCAGGTATTTTAATCTGAGAGTTGAATCCTACCCTTGTATTATTCATTTGTCACCTATTAGGAAATGTTTGTCCTCATGAGTTTGTGCAGCGCTCAGGACAGAAGGATTGTGATCTTGCTCAAGATTCCCAGAAGCTGCAGTTGGAGACCAGTCAGATCTGACAATCAGATTATTATTTCCATATTGTCTCGTTAATGAAACTCTTATTCAGGCATGTTCAGTAGCTTCAAAACTACCTCACACAACTTTCTAATTGGAAAAAAGGTGATATCACCTGTGATGAGCACACTTTAATGTAGCTACTTTGCTCAGGTGTATGCATTCCATCTCTATGTGATCATATTTAATTGAAAATGCATCGGGTGCTTAGCATCTCCTGACTTTTTCTTTTGCCTTGGAAGGGGAACAAAGAGAAATAGTTCAGTCTCTTAGTCTTTGCTGCTTATTGATAAATGTCCTCTATATTTCCATACTTTAAAGGAATGTTCTGGCATCATGATGAATAGCCCTTTTAAGCCCAGAATCAATTCAAACCTTTTCCATCCCAGTGCTTGAAATTCTTGGGAGGATATTCCAATTTCCATAGTCTTGTTCATTGTTAGGTGACTGCATCAGCATTAGCACTGAAATCAATCTTGATTTGCATTCAGCTCTTGTCCAGGTGCTCAGAGCAGCAGATTTTCAATGCTTAGTTAGTGGACTTTGCACTAAATAAATTTTTGGAAGATTTACTAATCTAGTGACATCAAATCTGTAAATTTATTGTAAACCTTGACACATATCAGCTATGCTACATGTTAAGGTTATTCCATCCTTTAAAAATACATTGACTGTGACATCTAGATGTAATGCTTAAGGACATGGTTTAGTGGTGGACTCAGCAGTGCTAGGTTAATGTTTGGACTCAGTGATCTTAAAGGTCTTTTTCCAACCTAAATGATTGTATGATTCTTGGTATTATTTTACTTCCCATTTTTATTGTCTCCTCTTTGTTTCCAGATTGTAATTCTACACCTGCTTAACAAAATGAACTCTTTCTTTTCCAGTTTTTCTTGGCAAACATGACAAAAAGGCTCTGAAGTCCTAGAAGAATGACAAGGAACCATACTAATAAATATTTTGAAGGAGAATGTCTTCCCTGTGCTGACAGGTAAAAAATATTCCAGGCAGTAATTAAAAGAAAATTATTTGAAATGCCGCTCAACCTTTTTATAAAGGCAGAAGAAAGAATACTGACTTTTCAAAAAGTTTTAAAAAGATAAAAGTTAGTAGGCCAGCCTGTATGGAATGCATCTTCTCTAAGCTTTAGAGATTAAACTGGATGATATCAAGGTCTCCTTGCATCTGCAGATGGGAACCGAAGCATTCACACAACTGCAGCTGAAGGAAGAGACATTCTTTCCTTACCTCGTTGCTACCTTATACATAGAGCAAGTGGCTGTGCAGAATTTGTCACCCAGTCTTTATAGTGTGAGGTTTTGTAGCCAACTTCATCAGGTCATCTGATCATCTTTTAACTGTGGAGGTGTGAAGTTCATTGCTTCTAGTGCCTCTTGCCTACAACCTTTTCTTTTTATACTTCTTTCTTTGGTGCGGATTTTTTTAACCTCAGTTCAGAAAGAAGAACAAAGAAAACATTTTAAAGAGCTACTCAAGGGCTATTGCAAAAGTCTGTTAACATTATCGGATACCTTCTAGCACACTTTCACTATGTATGGTTTACATAGGGACAGTTTGCACTTTCTTATAATGTGCTGCTTCTCCATGACTTTGGTTTCTATAGTCTGCTTATACAGCTATAGTAAGAGAGAGAAATAGAGCTATCTGGGGGCACGGTTTATGCCATCCTTCAGTGGGCATCTCAGATGAGATAGATGTCTTAATTGCTGATTTTATTTTTTTCATTGACTGAGGTCAGATGTGACATGGAATATGTATGACTGGGAAAGGATAAAGGCAGGATAGAACTGATGGGATTTTTAACCAAGTCTTTGCATAACACATGCAACTCTTTTTTTAAGAAGAGAAATTAGTGAACCTCACAAGATGCCCAGGCTTGTTGCAAGCACCATCTCAGCAGCCCCCACAGTTCGATTTTCCTCTGTGCTGATTCCAGAATTTCCCCTTGCCACCATCTGCATAATACCAATGGGACATCCTCTTAAACCCTACTGAGAGAGCTGGAGTTCAAAATAAATATTTAAGAAATGACTGAAAAGGCAACAGTCTGTTGTGTAATAGACTGAATGAACGCAGTATGCAGTGTTTCAGGGAGCTCTTTGCATTCCCCAGAAAAAAAGTAAATGCCATTCATACATGGAGCTGCCACATAGCTTTTTCTCATTAGCAATTCTTCCTTCCTCCCCTTGCCTCAAGACCTGTGGCGACTCCACCAAGACACTCTCCTACTAGTTTCCTTGTCTTCCTTGATTAATCCCTTTGTGTAAAGCTGAAAAAGCAGGTTCTTGCTGTCCATTGCTTTAAGATGTGAGATTGATTTGTTCTCTATTAAAAAAAAGGATAATAAAGAAAGTACAGCCGCCTGTGCTACACATCTTAAATATTCCTAGCTTTGAATTCATCATCAAAAATAAGCTGGGGGGAAGCAATCTGAGAAGGAAAATTGCTGTTTTAACAATGCTCTTTTTACCAAATAATATTGAATAGTCTGTTTCTTTAATGGGAAGACAAGTCTTTATACTTTAGACCTTTATAATTAAATCCCAAAAGAAGTCAGCTTCATGATGCTTGGCTTGATCCCGTCAGATGCTGCTAATGAGTAACTGGTCAAAACTCGAATTTTCATTTTGGGGAAATAAGACTGTTTTCCCCCTATTTGATAAAGAGAAGCTGTGGAAAAGGCGAAGAGCAGTAACAGAGGTATCTAACATACAGTAATCTCAATGGGAGGTAGACATCAGGGTATTTTTTTCATCTGAGTCTCAAAGCCTTGTCCTATATCATGTTGAGAAACCATGGCTAAGCTGTAAATTGAAGCCAAGCAATCTTACAAGCAGCGATGTGACGTTATGCTGATACTTTCACAGCCCTTTCAATGCTGTTTTTTTCAAAAGTGCCTATGTGAGGTCTCCTTGTGTGTGCACCTACAGTGCCCACCATTGTCTTGAGTCTGTCTGTGTTTCTGTATCCAGCTGGAATACAAACACTAATGAGGAATTTTTTCTTTTTACTTATTAAAAAGCACATGGACAAACAAGGAGGGGAAGAGTCTACGCTAGAGTCACACCACAGTAAGGGTCACGATTCTGTGATTTGTGATTTGTAATAGGTGTTTGCTTGGAAAAGGATAATGGTGTTTGGGGATGCTAGGATGTAGCCAGCTGTTTGCTCATCTAATTTTCCATTTGGCTGAGGGCTTAAGCAGTTGATTAGGTAAAGCAACCCTTTAAAGTCAGTTCTATACAACACACCAACACATGCTTAAGAAATTTGTCAGGTAAGGGCTTTGAGGCAGCACTTTTGAAATGCTATGGAGAGTGCAGCTCAGAGCCAGCTCATTCTTCGGGTTATAGAGGAATCAAAACTGCATCTGTGGATTGAAAGTGAATATTTATTTAACATCTTTTCTGAAAGATTTGTACCTTCTAAAATTTTTATTTGTTTAAAACTCTCCATTGGTGTTCAATCAGCAGTCATTAAATATGTTTTAGAAGACTCATTGAAGACTGAATACTGCTTTCTTTTCCTTCTTCTGCAATAAATGACTGAAACATAATAATTTTAGGGTCTGCTTTAGAGACAGCTTCTCTGAGAAGAATCACCTGCACATAGCCTCCCAAGGGAAGAGATGATGATGCTAAAGAAGCAAAGAAACCAATCACATTTTCTGCAGTTCCTCAATTTGAGCACTTTTGGTTCTGTTTTGGTTTTTTTTCCCCTGGTGATCTGGTTGGGATTTTATTATTTTTTATTTTTTATTATTTTATTGTTCTTTCATTCACAAGGATAAGATACCTCACTTTAACAATTTAAACATCAGGTGAGTTAAGGTAGTTGTTTTACTCTCTCTGTAATCAGTAGACAAGGACCTCAACACTATTACATGTCTAATTAAATGAAGTTATTCCTAAGTAAATGATGATTTACCTGCACTGAAATACCTTGCCCTCATGTGTCAGTTTTAGCAAAACTTCAGTTGAAAACTTTTTCTTAGATTCAAGGTGGAACTTTCCTGTCAATATTAAAGCAGAAAGGAAGGAGTAGCATTATCTTATGGGACATACAGTAGTAGGGTGGTCTGAGAACTCATGTAAGATACCAGAAATCCATGTAAAAAATCCCTATGCCAATGAACTACGGATTCCTTGAAGGCAAAGATGCCCACGCCCAAATCAGAAGGTGGTACCTCCTTTAGGACTGGGGTGAAAATGAAAATTAAACATGGATCTCAAAAATCTTTGATCAGTTCCCCAAAGGGCATGCAACTGGCTACCTTGTACTAATTTTCCTTGAGGGTTATGAAAAGCTTAGGAATATCTTGGTTTTGTCTCAATACACAAAGGAAAAACGTTTTCACATCTCAGACAATGCATGGATGAAGAAACTCATTCCTGTCCACATCTGCAGAGGATCTTAAAAGCTATATGCAATACTGGTACATAAAGCATTAGGTATGTAGTATGAAACAGTGTCATATACAGTTGAAATAAGGAAACACTCCATGTAAAATTTATATTACATAAACATGAGATATTCACAGTGTAGATGTGAGCTAATCATCTCACATCTCAGCTAATAAGGCAAGGATCTCTTCACAGCTGATGGGAAGAAAAAGAGACATTTTTAGGGCACAATTAATTTACCATATTTTGCAACGTGCTTTAGAGTGAGATGAAGTGCCTATTTTTCTCCAGTGGCTTCGTAGGAACCTATGGAGACTCATTCAAGTGTACAAATCTACATTGCAAAAGTCTACAGTTGGTCTGAAAAATCACCTCCTCACTGTCTATAACATAGAGGAGTGCCAAGTTCTAAAGAAAGCCTGTAACTATTTTTATTATATTTTATAAGAGAAGTTTCTCTTAATGAGTTCCCATTTCAAATCTAATCCCCCAGCTTCTTGTTTGGGAAGATTTCTTTAGATAGACTCTTGTAACATTAATGTTCTGGTCTAGGACTGCTTTCTTATAGTCTCTAGCTATCATCAGTATAGATATCCTTCATGTATAATGCACTTGCAGTGCTTCCCTCGTGTCCTTGCTTCTCCGCTGCTTTCTCATTTGTGTCAAGCCCCGAACATCTGAGCGGGATGTTTGGCAGGCAAGCCTCCATTATCTGCTGTCAGCGTGGACTTTGCTGGCCAGACCTTTGTGGTGCTTTGTTGGGTCTTCTCCCACGGGGGCTCTGCACAGCGGCTGGTGGGCTGGCTGCTTCTGTGTGTGTGCTCTGAGGGCTTATTTACACTAAAGGAAGCTGCGTCCCCTCTTTTTTGTGCAATAAGTGAGCCTAGGTTCAGCCTAGTTTTGCATAACTTGTACCAGGGTAGTATCCAGGGGCTTTGGGCTGCGTGGATGCACTAGTCACACAGGCTTTGTGCTATGTGATTTATAACTGAATATACACTGTGAGCTAAAAAGCCACGCTTTTTAGACTACTTTAAAAGTGGATGTATGGGAAGCTGAAGACTTGGGGTGGGATTGAGTTGCTTAAACATGCAAAGCTAGTGCTTATCCAGGTGCCCTGGGGCACCTGAGATATCTACATGGGCTGGCAGGACCTAGAAATGCCTGAAGAGGCATCTGGAGCCAGTTCAGTTACTCTAAGGTATCTAAAATGGCACCAGGCACACACTGAACCCTGCCTTTGTTATATCCCTGGCTTTTTCCACTGTGCCGCTTCAGTAGCATCATGGCTTGTGTCACTGCTCATCCCTTCTTTCCCCAGCCATTTCTGTGTAATAAATAAAGCTTTCTTCCTTGCCTTCTTCCTCGCCTTCTTCCTTGGAAATGACATCAACAGACTAATACAACATTTCAATGCCCTTTCTGTCCGTTGACAAAGCCAGTCACGATTTATGACATTTACTTTTGGAAGTGTACTGCCACTTGGCAGAAATCAGGCCAGGACACTGGAAGCTTGCAGGGACAGGGACAACCCCCAGCCTGGAGCAAAGGGGCCTGATCTAGGCTGGGTCTTCAAGCACAGCAGTGATCGGTCCCCACAGTCCCCACAGCAAGGCATTTCATTGACTTATTTTAGCCTACTTGACCATTAACTTTGTTTGACCTATTCCATGCTATTTAGCTTCATGATAAAATTGTGCATTCCTCGGAAATCTTTTCCGAATACAGTGTCCTATTAGGTGATAGTGCAGTTTCAGTGCATACTTTGGCCATACCCTTTTAATTAGAGATGAAAAAATGCATGCTCCTTTGATCAAACATTTCTGGTATAATAAAATGGTGACATAGGGTCTTGCATAATAAAAGGGTGACAAGGGTTCCTGTATTTTTAATGTGTTCTTTGTACCTTGTCTTTTCTGCTGCTGGTTCTGGAACAGGAATCAACTAGACAGATAAACAATGTCCATGACAGTGTCTGAATATTAAGTGTTTGAACTAAAAAATGAAAGCTAACCCTCCTCAGAAGCCACGTTGCAACCACAAAGGGACATACATGTTCTGGTTCACTCCATGCCCTTGCAGTGCAATGAGACACTTGGTATGTCTGCAGCGTACAGAATTAATGGCAATGACAAGTAAGCACATGATTAGCGTTAAAAATAATAAAAGGCCCAGGTTGCTCATAGTTCAAAGGCAAGCTGTTTCAATCCTGTTGTTTTTGAGGGGGATCCTGGTAGACCTCAAGGCTTGGTTTTGTTTTTTTTTAAGACAGACATTTCCTCCAATATTTGCTTTTTGAGTTCAGTGCTTTTGGTGGGATGGGAGATGAGAACGTCTGATGGGCTTTGGGAAGGAGAGCTCCCACAGCAGGAGGCAGTGGGAGAGTCTCGGTTTGAGAAGAAGGTAAACTGAGAAGCTGAGTAGAGTCTGGGAGGAGTTTGGAGTTACTTTAAGATGACTGTGTGGCTGTAATCCAGGACTGGGGCAGTTAGAGGAGCTGAGGTGGGGACAACTTGCCATGGGACAGGACAGTGGGTCCAGGGCATGAGGAAATGCATTATGAAGTGCTGATCTGCCGCCTTTGGGTACCACAGGGGAAGAAGGACAGAGATGTGGGAGCAGGGCTACACTAGATAGAATTAGATGTAAATAATTTTGATCTTTTCATAGCTGGAGGATAAAGCCATTAGATGCAGAATTAAAAAGCCTGTCTCTGTTCCCTTGCTGCAGAAGCCCAGGAGAAGTTAACTCCAGTGTTAGAAGGAAGAAGCATTAGAAATCTGATTGACAAGCCGCAGCCCTTCTCCAGCGAGGTGAAATGAGTGGTGTTTGAGCGGTGCAGACCTGCTCTAGATCTTACCCTGGGACAGGGACACCTGGAAGGAGATTGGGCCTGCAGTTACTGTGCCGGTGGAGCTCAGGTCCTCTCCTTCAGACTCGCTGGGGAAATAATGGTAATGGAAGCTGGTTTTGCTCTTGGAAAATCTAGTTTCTAGTAACACTTTTAAAAGCTGATGACAGCTTTGCCTCACTTCATACCCTCAGATGACCTCTAGCCACCCCATCGAGTGAGAACCATTTTCATAAATGTGTAGCTGTGGTGCAACTTTGGACTGGCTGTCTTTAAAAATGGAAATATTGATTGAAGATAGCAGATCAAAGGCTGAGGGGAGAACGCTTTTTACTGAATTTAGGAAGCTTATATATTGTTCCCTGGGGAAGAGGCTGCCAATCTTAATTTATTTGTCATTTAATTCCTGCTGATTTAAATTTCCTATGACAAATAGATTCATTTAATTGTGTCACCTCTGGCTTGTGTGCGCCACAAAAAGAACTTTTCATTTTAACAGTGGGTAACAAAGGAGTAAGAGTTTTGAGTGATAATGTCAGGGGAGGTTGCAAAAACACGCAGGCTATGGGAGGCCATTGTTTGTTTATATTAGGGTGAAATTATTCTAGATAGGAGCATAGGCTTGTAGTTTTGGAGAGAATTTCTTTCCAAAGAGCATTGTGCCTTTAGCATGGAATTTAGCTAAGCTGCTCCAAGCTTTTAAATAGTTTTCTGAACTCAAGAATATTTGCTTTCAATAAAAAGGGAAATAATAACTCTGGAGATTAATTGCTTGGTAATATGCACTGGCACATAGCGATAGCATCTGTATCTAATGGAAATACAATGAAAATGGGCCTTCGTAGATTAATCCAGCTAAAATAAACAGCTAGAAAACAATCTGGATTCCTAGCTAAGGCTGAGAGAAGAAATGAAAATTAATGTATAGAGAGATTATCTCTGGCAAATTTCTCTTTCTCTTTTCTCTCTCAGAAGATTACATTTTGGCTGTTTTTTCAGAGCTAGCCTGATGTTCCTTCCACTGTAAGTGTCTGTGACGGGTGTTAGAAATGCTGTCTGCAGCAAGAACGTCCATGCAGTGCCAATGTGCTGCATCTGCTATAAACGTACTGCAGCAGCATAAAAGGCAGTTCATGTGTTTCCAGGTTCTCTCTGTAATATGCTCACTATGAGGCAGAGTGCCCTGCTGAAAGCCTGCTCTGAGCTGACATATCCCTCTTCCTGCGTGACAGGTTTCCCTCAGCACAATGACATCAGGGGCTCTGTGCCTCCGTGCAGCCATTTATGCAGTCAATGCCAGGATCAGACCTGATGCTCTACATACCAATACCATCCTCTCTGCAGGAGTAGGACTGTAAATCTGAGCTCCAAATCGGGGTCTCAGCTCCAAACGGATGCAAAGATAATTTTTATGAATTGTCTTTTCAAACTACTTATTGTGCAATCACAAGAATAATTAAGTTAAGGTTTCTAACATCACATTTTGTTTTAAATAGTAATAAAAAAATCATGCTTCAGTATTTGTATTTTGATTTCTTCTCACAATGCAGTGATTTTCCAGCAGAAAATGTGTTTTTGGGAACATAGAGGGGATGTAATTCAAATTATTAGAAAAAAACATTGTAGCTATAAGGTACAGTGCATGACTGAGCAGTGATCGGCCAGGAAAAAAGAGGATTATAGAGGCACTACGACAAAAACTTTATCAAGTTCGGGGGAAGTGGCTAGTGAGAGTAAATATATGGTGGAGACTTTGGAGCTGACAACGACTGCATGAACCCCAGAACTACAACCAGTGTAGCTCATAAATAAATGACTCTCCTGGAGAGACAGAGCTTGCAAGACCAGAGGTTCAGGTAGGCTAATACAACAGCACTGGCCTACAGACATATGCTAGCTTTTCATCAGGGTACGCTGTGCGATAGAGCATGATGTACCAACATGCTTGGTGCCACCTCTACAATCCACTGCGCGCTGCAAACCTGCCTGGTTTCTGTAGACATCTTTTGGGGAGAAACTCTGCTTTGCAGCATGCACGCAACAACTTGCAAAGCAATATATCAAGCGTGTTAAATGTTAAAACAAAATACACGATTTTCTGTCCAGGCGGTCTATCTGCAACATGGTATTTCCAGGTGCATGGGGAAAACACAATTCAGGCTGTAGCCAAACCACCAGTACAGAAAGGTCCGTCATATTTTAAGAGGTTGCTTCCTGTGGTTGTTGTTCCACTACCCTAAGCTGGAGATTGTGCCTAACACTGATGGAATGAACCTTGTGAGTGTTCATCAGGATTCACAGTGCAAAGTCAGCACAGCTGCCTTAAAAACTGCCCTGGAAAAGGGATACCTGTGCAACATGCCTAGCTTTCAATCCCCTTTTCTCCACAATTTGGAGAATTTGTTAATTCAGAAGACATGGCTACTTGAGGACCTAGCTGGTGTGTGTCAAATTTACGCTCCATTCAGGAGAGTAAGGTAAATTTAGGGGATGTGCTACCAAGACACGCTGAGTAAGGGTGCTTTGCTGGGTTCAGGCCAGGAGAGACTGGAATCTCCAAAAGTCGACACTTAGCCCAGGATTCACCGAGGACCAACAGCAGATTTTGGAAAAAACATGACAAATATTAATTAATGCCTACAAAGCTCAGTCCACTATTTTTGCCATGCTTCTGTCTTTATTTTCTGAGTTTCTGACATTAAATCAGGCTTCAAGTCATGTGTTACTTTGGAGTGACAATGTTCCTGGTTTTGCTGGGCTTGTTCCATGTTTCTGCATGTTGTTCCAGACTCTCAGGAGCAATATATTTATTTTATTGTTAATAAAAAAAAAAGATTGCATCATTGTTCTGCCCAGTGAGATGGCAATATAAGTCTTGTTAGTCAGCCATCAGATCAGTGTTTTATGGTTTGCCAGTGCATATATTGTCTGTAGTTGATCAAAACAAATAAGTAAACAGGAAAAAAATATTATTAAAAGTGGGCTTTATTTAATCTGATTCTTATAAAGTTTTAAAACCACACTGGGAAATGAAGAAAATTTTTATGAGGTGGAGAAGAGAGAAGGTAATATAAGATATCATTTTCCTCATACTGCTCCACTCTACCTTCTTGGTGCGTTAGGAGGAAAGGCTTTAAAGCAGTTAACATTTCATGGTTTGCCAGAAAAAAATAGGAACGTAAAGCATCAGATTCAAAGGGACTTTCATGATCACAGTGTCAGATCCTGAGGTATCACCATCAACCACAGCCAAAATCTATCAAGGTTCATCTTAAAATTGGCATGTTTCTTGACTCAATCTGTATGCACACTTCTGCTGGGATGCTGTCACCCCAGACCCTCATGCTTGCCATGCTTCGAAACCTGCTTTTTATTTCCAGCCTAAAAAGATCTGTTGCTAGTGTGTGGCCTTTCTGATTATTCATTCAGCCATTTAGATGATGTCGGTGAGATCCCTCACAGCATTCAGGACTTATGGCTCATTTTTCCAGAAGGAAGATCTTCCCAAAAATGTTTTATGAGGAATCAGGTCCTTGATACAACATGGGTGGGCTCTGTCTGAGGAATCAAATGGGCTAGAAGAGAGTCAGATGGGCTCTTCTGGTGACCTCCACCTGTGCTGTGCTGAGCTGAGACATGCTGATGCTATCAAGAAGAGCAAGAGTCCCCAGATCCCTTTATTCTCAGTAAAACTTGTGCAATTATTTCCCAAGTAGGAGCAGGAGTTCAAGGGAGAGAGGAGCTGATGAATGACAGACTCAACAATAATCTGATTTTGCAGCACTGTAGGTCGTTTGGGTTAATGAACTGATGCCTGGCTCACACACAACCCTACAGACCCCCATGTGCAATTTGATGATTTGGCTTATTCGCAGGTCCCCTGCTATTTGTATAGAGTTTTTTTTTATACAGATATCTGTTGGTCTTTACAATCTGTACTTCATAATGGGGATTATAGGCTATTTTCCCCCCACCTCATTTACTGATACCTTTCGCTTTCATTGCAACGGTTATGTCTTGTTGTCATCCCCCCACCGTATTCCTCCTTTTTTGTCCAATAAAAATATAAAAAAATGTCTTTGGGGATTATCTTTATATTTGAGAACCTGTGTGTCTTTTTCATAGTTCAGCTTGAATATCAGCTTTATTTCCTTGAATATGAAAAACATCACCTTGGTTTCATCCCAGAATTTTGTGTATGTATATTTTGAAATATGGCTAAAGCTAATCTACACAACATTTTTTGTAGTGTGCAGGAGAGGCTCTAAACTGTTGAACTTTCTGTATCAATGTTATTTTTTGTTGAAAATCATAGCTTCATTAAAACTGAAACGTTACAAGCAGAGTTTTTCCATTAAAGAATATATAGCACACTATCCTTTTGAAAAAGGTATTATTTTTTTAGTTTCTGATTTGTTTTAGAACACTGAAAATCAGGAAAAAAATGTATTTGAAACAAAACTGTTCTTTTTTTCCCCTGTTGTTTAGAAAAGACTTGATTTCTTTATCCACAAAAGATAAAGGGCAGGTGAGGCATCAAGAAGCAACAGGGAAACACCTGTCAATTGCCTCAAGGGAATTAGGGCAAAGTCCTTAAAAAAGGTGATGTGGCTGATAGCCCAGCTGAAGTGCCTCTACACCAACGCACACAGCATGGGAAACAAACAGCAGGAGCTGGTAGCTGCTGCCCAGATGGAAAACTATGACCAGAAACTTGGTGGGATGAATCATATGATTGTAGTGCTGTGATTGATGGCTCTAAACTATTCAGAAGGGACAGGCAAGGAAGGAGAGGAGAGGTGGGGGAGCTGCTCTCTATGACAAAAATGGGCTTGATTGCACAGAGCTATCGTTGGAGAATAAGCAATGCGTGGGTCCAGAGCTTATGGGTGAGAAATCAGACCAAGCCAACAAAGGAAACTTTATGGTTGGTGTCTTCTACAGGCCACCTGATCAAGGAGACGAGGTTGATGAAGAGTGCCTTCTTCAACTGCAGGAAGCATCTTGACTGCAGGCCCTTGGTCTTCACTGGCAAGTGTTCCGGCCACACGTCCCAGTTCACACAATCCAAAGGCAGGAACTGGAAGATTGAAGAACCACCCACCATAGGAGAAGATCAGGTTTGAGACCATCTAAGGAACCTGAAGGTGCACAAGTCCATGGGACCTGATGAGATGCATCTGAGGGTCCTGAGGGAACTGGCAAATGAAGTTCCTAAGCCACTGTGCACCCTATTTAAAAAGTTGTGGCAGTCTGGTAAAGTTCCCACTGACTGGAAAAGGGGAAATATAACCCCCATTTTTAAAAAGGGAGAAAAGGAAGACCCAGGGAACTATAGGCTGGTCAGTCTCAGCTCTGTGCCCAGCAAGATCATGGACTAAATCCTCCTGGAAACTGTGCTAAGGCACATGGAAAACAGAGAGGTGATTGGTGACAGCCAGTATGGCTTCACTAAGGGCAAATTGCGCCTGACAGATTTGGTGGCCTTCTGCGATGGGGTTACAGCGGTGGTGGTGAAGGGAAGAGTGACAGACATCATCTACCTGAACTTGTGCAAAGTGTTTGCTACTGTTCTGCGCAACATCCTTATCTCTAAAATGGAGAGACGTGGATTTGATGGGTGGACCACTCAGTGGATAAGAAATTGGATGGTTGTACTCAAAGGGTTGTGGTCAACAGCTCAATGTCTGGGTGGAGACCAGTGATGAGTGGTGTCCCTCAGGGGTCCATATTAGAACCAGTGTTATTTAAGATCTTTGCTGGGGACACAGACACCCTCAGTAGGTCTGCGGGTGACACCAAGCTGAGTGATGTGGTTAATACTCTACAGGGAAGGGATGCTGTCCAGAGGCAAACCGTGCGAACTTCATAGAATCATTTAAGTTGGAAAAAACCTTTCAGATCATTGAGTCCAACCATAAATGTTAACACTGCCAAGTCCAGCACTAAACCACGTCCCTAAGCACCAGCATCTTGAAGTTCAACAAGGTCAAGTACAAGGACCTGCACCTTGGTCAGGGCAATCCCAAACATGGATACAGTCTGGGCGGTAAGTGGATTGGGTGCAGCCCTGTGGAGAAGGACTTGGGTACTGGTGGATGAAAAACTGAATACGAACTGGTGGTGTGTGCTCACATCCCATAAAGCCAATTGCATCCTGGGTTGTATGAAAAGAATTGTGACCAGCAGGTTGAGGGAGGTGATGTCCCCCCTCTTCTCTGCTCTCATGACACCCCACTTGGAGCATTGCTTTCAGCTCTGGGACCCCCAGCATAAGACAGACATGAACCTGCTCAGGTGGGTCCAGAAGAGGGGCACAAAGGTGAACACAGGGCTGGAGCAACTCCTCTGTGAGGAGAGGATGAGAGAGTGGGGTTGTTCAGCCTGGAGAAGGGAAGGCTCTGTGGAGACCATCTAGCAGCCTTCTAGCAGCCTTCCAGCACTTAAAGGGGACCTACAGAAAAGATGGGGAGGGACTCTTTATCAGGGAGTGTAGTGAGTGGATGAGGGGTAATGTTTTTAAACTGAAAGAAGGTAGATTTAGATTAGATAATAGGAAGAAATTCTTTACTGTAAGGGTGGTGAGACACTGGCACAGGCTGCCCAGAGAAGCTGTGGATGCCCCATCCCTGACAGTGTCCAAGGCCAGGTTGGATGGGGCTTGGAGCAAACTGGAAGGTGTCCCTGCCCGTGGCAGGGGGTTGGAGCTAAATGATTTTTAAGGTCCCTTTCAGCCCAAACAATTCTGTGATTCTATGACTGTGATTCTAAAACTATTTCAAAAAGACCCATTTCAAAAGTAGCTCATAAATGCAAGTTAAAATATTTTTAACACTATTTCTTTCTTTCAGAAATGACTTTCAAGAAAAAAAACCCAAGTGATTTAAAACCACACCATTCTGCTGGAAGTTATTGATACTGAACCAACCACTAAGGCCTGACAAACCCATACTCCTCAAAATTAAGACTGATCTAAAATCTGGAGTATACCAGTATCTCAGGATGGTTCAGGGAGGGAGGAGGCAAATTTTCCACAGCAGTATAAATTCCTGAAAACTGTTTTGGGCAAAGTGCTTTAGAAAGCCACACAGCCAATTCAGACTAGGTATAAAGTCAGTGGAAGTCTTTTTGTTGATGTTGTTAGTCTCTGGATCAGGCATAGAGTTAACTTCTTATACTTCTTCTGCTTCATGTGGCAGATAGAGTTATATTTGTCATGGGAATGGAGTGGCATTTCATCTGACCAAACGCAGAGATCAACATCTGAACTCCAGCCTGCCAGTAGGCTCCATGTGAGGTACAAGTATTTTGGAGGCATGATTCATTTCATGCCAAAGTAGGTCAATTGTATCATTTCCTAAAAGTGCCCATTATTTTCCAGGCAGGTGCCCACCTCCATTAGAGGCAGTTTCACTGCAGATGTTGAGAGTCTGGTGAGATAAATCACGCCCATTGAGTTTTAGAACATGTCTACATTGCACCCTGTGGTTTCCTCTGCTATAAGCTGGTTAGTTCATATATCATGATGCAGAAAAGCTAGCTTGACTACCCAGGTCACAGAGAGTATCTTAGTTTCACTTTTCTGGCTGAACTACTCCAATATATCTTGCCTTTTGATACTGCATGGATTGTATCCACTTTGTTGTTGTACACAGCACACCAGCCTCATCTCTTTTGCACTTGAGGAAGCCACTCAATGGAGTTCATTTAGCTGCAAACATTGTACCTGGGTTAAAAGATTGACTACATCTGAAGAAGGTCTATTGGGTCTCTTAATATGACACATCCTCCAGCTCTTAAAGTCCCTAAACCTTAGATTGCCAGGGGATAGGAGGGCATATTGAGGAAAGCATCACTGTACACTTCCCTTGGTTTGGAATCCTTTCCCTAACCATGCACTGCTGGATGTTGTTGAAAACATTTTTCTTTTCAGCTGATCCTTGATGTAGTTTTACTGAACATCACGGGTATTGTTTCATACAGGGATGCAGAGAGCAGAGTGCAATGCGGGGGGAATCTGACAAAGCCCACACAACAAGAAGTGACAGGTTAGAAAAAGTAACTCTATTCAGCCGCATAAAATGTCACTTCGTGTGCAGGTGACACTTTCACATTATCAGCAGATGACAGTACTGTTGCCTAAGACCTTTGACAAGCTTTTATCATAGGTCAGCAAAGGCAGAAAGCAGAATGTGCATGCAGACTTTTGGGGAAATAGTGCAAATCTAAACTGTCTGAACACCAAGGGCCTTTGTATTACAAATAACGCTTTATGCTTTATCACATTTTGTTTGGGGAAATTGCCAGCACATTTCTTATTTAAGTAAAATTGACAATGTATTTTAATCTCATTTCCTGATTCAAAAACTTACATTTTTGAAAGATCCAAGACCACATTCATTACTGTCCTTCCACTTCAATATTTTTTGGCAGGTTGGTCTTTCAGTTTTAAATAAGCCAAAATTAGCTACCGATATCTAGAGCTCTGTGTTCCTATTCTTAAAGTAAAATCTGTGAAACTAATTGAGTGAGACTGTTTAATGAGACAAACCTCATTAAGATGGTAATTCTTCCCTGCATACTATATCCCCTTACTCCTTCTGAATATTTAGCTAGTAGTATCAAAGATTTAGAGAAACATTTTGTGAGGCTTATTTGTCAGAGTACAAAATAAGAATAAAACTTTACAACAATTTGCAGTATGTTTGGCTAATGACAAAAGTGGTCATGAATCAAATATATACGTTAAGTCTGAACAACTTTTTTAAGGAGACATAGAGACATAGGCCAAATCTTCAGAAGGGCCAAAGTGAGGGAATGGTTTCCAAAGCTCTCAGGGCTCACTAAAACAAGCCAACAAAGTTCAGGCTTATACTAACTTTAGCTTATAAGGAAATTTCAGCATTCAGAATGATTTGGTGGCAGATGGCTATCTGGACGGTGTCTTTATGCTCTTGGCTGAGCTCTCTACAAGTCTAAAGCTGATATAAATATGTATCACTGACCTTTTGGTTTCCGTATTTCGAGTTCATCTCTAGTATCCCTGTGATAATAGAACTGGCTTTGAATCATTTTTAATGCACTTCTCATTCCAAATCTGTAGAAAACCAAGTCCAGTTGTCTGAAATACATACTTATCTTTAAAAATTGCATCATTAAAAAAACCCCAACCACCTGCCAAAAGGGGTCCAATGGTACAGAAATCCAAACTAAAATAGAAAGCAAGGTTCATGAGTTATCCTGTAACATATTTAGGTCCAGAGTTTAGTTGCAGGAACACAAGAGTCCAGTGCCATTTGAGATGCTCTGTGGTACCTGAGAGCCAACAGCACTGACAGATACAACACAGGACCTATGGGAGACTCCTGGTCTTTTGGAGTAGAAGCTAAAGGTCAGTTGAGGCATGGCGGGGAATTTTCATGCCCTACGTTTAGGAAGGCTTTACAAAGGCACATATAGAAATTAACATATGGCAAGATGGTTTTGTCTAAGTTTAGAAGAATGATACACAAAAATCCCGATTAATGCAACTAGTATTTGGGTAGATGCGGTATCCAAAGTCACCTTCAAAAGATCCTTAGGCACACACAGTTTTTATTGCACATAACTGGAAGCAACCATGGTGGAAGTGTCTCTATCCATAAAAGGCTGTTCAGAAAATGCAATGGGATTCACCTAGGCTCTTGTTCAAGTGAGTCACTTGTGTTTTCTTCAGTGGAAAGAGAAAATTTACTTTGACTATGTGTGCAACTTCTAGATGGCTGAAATGAGGTGGAGACCAGTCCCTCCCAAATGTCCTGAATGTCCCCAGGGCAGCTGAGCTCTGCAGGCACTTAAGTGAAGGAGTGTGGTTCAAACCCTGAATCCATTTCAAGTAAGTGCCTCAATATTCCTTCTTATTAGCTTGTAAGGGAGACACAGGGTCTTCTTTTTTGGGTATTTCCTATTAGTTAGCATAAGCATCTCAGTAATTTGTGTGCCAGCAGCTGTGACATCCCCCTATCTTCCCTGGGCTCTCCCATCTCTGGCTCCTCTGCAGAACGTCCCACCTTGGATCTGCCACTCCTCTGTTCCTTTGGAAACATCTCTGTGTGTGTCCTCCATGCATTAGCCTCGTTTGCCCTGATGTGTGGAGGAAAATATGGCAAGGGAAGGGGTAAATGAGCTTTGCAGCCTGCAGTTGGAGACCCCCCACTGCCCTGCGCCAGCCACACGGCAGGGTTCGGGGACTGGCACCAGATGATACGCGGCCTCTCTGGTGCTTTCCGAAGCCCTCCCTGCAGGGTGTTAAAAAACAAGACAGCTGCCTATATGTTTTCAGGATTTGTTTCCAGTTTTTCACTCCAGCAGCTGTGCTGAGCTGCACACACCACAGGGATGCCCTGAGAAGGACCAGGGTACCACAGGGAAGGGAGTCTCTCTGGGAGGAGGAGTCACACAAACCAAACCCCTGCTTTAACCCATTCAGCAATGTGGCTTACTTATTCCTTTCCTACATTCAGACTATCTCAATGAGGCATAATCTCCCTTTATTTCCAAAGAACAAATATTCATTTATTTAGCGTTTGCCTCAATTACCTTACCTCAATTGCCTCAATACCTTACCACCTTCACGCTGCCCTCCAGTGCTCCCTCCCCTCTCTTCCCTTTAATGAACAACACTAACGAACTATTAAAATTTTAAAAACAAGCAGATGAACAGAGAACTAAAATACCACCTTTTGAAAAGCCCAGCTCTCTCTCTCTTTTCCACAACTGCCATCACCTTTGAGATATGATAACAGATACATCATCTCTCACATTTGGATTTGTCTCAGAAATACCCAGGAGAAATACGAGGGTGAGGTAGGAAGAGATTTGAGCCCATCATGCCTGTGATGATGCCCACACTGACCCAGCTGGGAGATTTCTCAGCCAGCTGCTGCAGAAGCACCGAGCGACCTTTTCACTGTGCAGTTTCTCATCTTGCTCAGACCAAGTGAGTTCGCGGCAGAGGTATAACTCAGCTCTTGAAAGCAATACAGATGGATTAGCATGGCAGCATAAATGTGTTAGCACAGCACCTTGGCTAATAACTTATGAATCAGGCAGGTGTTTTGCTTCTGTCCTGGAGCATGTCCAGCTGGACTTATTCTGAGAGCATGGTTTGACTGTATTAATTTGTTCCTGGTGCATCCCTGAGCAGTCAATGTCTCCTTTGAGATGTGATACAAAAGATCACACAGGGAGAAATGAGAAGGCAGAAAAATTAGCTCCTCCAGTTACTTATTATTGCAGGATTTTAATGGTTCAAACCCACTGCCCAACACTTCAAAAAAAATTATTCTTTAGGAAGGATGCACAATGTTACAGGTTCTTTCAGGACCAGGACCTGTGAGACCAGAATACCCAGCGACTGCAAAGCACTAAATCAACTTCTGTAGCTGAGATCACTGTGCAAACACCCAATTTACAGTCTCCCGTAGCAGAATGTCAATCACATAATTCCTTTTGCACGATGAACTGCTGAATGTTTTTGTATTTACAAGAATGCATAGCGAAGTCCAGAACGAGTCATGCTTTATTGCTGTGTGTGTGTGCTGTTCAGCACACCAAGAGAATTGGTTTAGTGGGCAATAAGCTGTTAAAAGACTGAGATGTTGGTAGCTAGTATCCAAAGAACCCAACTGCTTGGGGCTGTAATGTGAGCAGTGGGTCTCATCAGCATTAATGACTTATCTTCTATTCTGCTCTCACATGGAGAAAGAAACATAAGCCTCTACTGAAAAAATCCCTACATTTTACTAAATGTAATACAATGGAATTATGACTGAACTTACCACAATTACTTTTTGCAGCTTCTTTTTCCTAATTATTGCAGATCACATGCATCAGTGAATTTATCAAATCCATTCACACACCTCTGGAAACGGAGTGGTGCATTACCCACTTCAGTTGCGGAAGGACAAAAAATTAGGAGCCTTTTGGCTTCTTGTCCAGACTAGTTAAGTTCGTAATAAATGGGTGGGATTCTTGCAACTGTCAGCAGTCAAAGTCCTGCTTGCTAGTTCCTTCTAATAATTATAAATATTCAGGTTAGAAGCTGGAGGCCAATTGTCTTCTTTTTTTGATCTGTCTTGGGTGACAGCGATGTCAGTGCAGTAAAGCTTTTGCATTTCCATAAATATGGCACTTGTCAGATCTCATCAGCTTTCTACAAGGCTGAATGAAAGCACAGCTCTCTGCTGTGGTTTGGAGCAGTTGTCAAGGAGTAATCAAGTTTATGGCTTTAAGACTCCATTCAAATGTGCCCAGTTTGAAGGGGTCCTTTTATAAATGAAATTTTGGTCCTGCTCCTCATTAGGAAGTTCACAAATTTCAAGGGATTTAGATTCTATTTTCAACTTCATCAGTACAGCTAACACTGTAAAATTAATATTTGCATCAGATTTATCCTCCGGTTGAAAAGTTTTCAGGAGTTCTCTGAATTTATCCCATCTCAAGGGTACTTGTTTTCTTTAATTTAGATTGACTATTGTTGTTTACTCATTCATGAAATTTCATCAAATAAAAATTAAATTAGACAATAAGAATACATCTGATGATTAGTATATTCAATTTCAATAACAGAGAAATATCACAAAGGATGGGTGCTTCCCCTGAGTACTTATGATGTACTAAAATATATATATCGGGGAGTATATATAATTAAAATGTGTTAAATAATAATACCTTGTATATTTATATTAATTAGAAAGTTTGTACTCAATTTATTTTTAATAATTCCATATTTTAGTCTTTTTTTGAGGTTCTCTGTGGCAGATTTCAGCCCTAACAAAAACTCTATGAGCCTTGTAAGTGTCATTTATACTATAGATATCAATTCAGGGAAAAAGATGCTGCTGCATCAGTGATGAAGAGAACAGAAGAGGAGGGGATGTTTGAAGAGATGGTTTAAAAAAGGGCAGGAATGTTACTTACTAGGTCACTGTTGGATTTTGGATGCAACATGATTAATGGTATAAATCACAAACTGGGAAAAGAAGAAGGGAATAAAAATGGAAGAGGATTAAGAAGAGCAAAAGGAAATGGAGAGGGAGCAGATGACTGAAAGCAAAAAGCTAGGTAGTGGAAAGATTAATTAGTGTCTTATAGATGAGAACAAAGAGCAAGGATGTGATGGATATGCAACTCATTTCCTTTCAGAAAAAGCTGACAAGTGTAACAGAGTGCTTTTGGAAACAAGACATCATCAGTGAAGTTCACTGCTGCTGGATATATTAAGGAAAATAGTCCAGGAAGGTTAAAAAAGCACTTAAACATGAATAAGAAGCTCAATAAAACCTCTGCATTACACTAGCTACGGATAGTCTTTTTATTTGGTTGTTTTTTGTTTAAATCAGAATCCTTTCTAGCATAATGTGACTTCACGTTTGAAATAAAGATTTTTTTCCTTTCCTCACAGAAGTTTTCAGATTTGTCTTGAAACACTCAAACCCAGTTTTCCCCAAATTCTCCTCTCTCCGTTCCTGTCTCAGGTTTTGAGGAACAGCAGTTTCATTTGGGATGATTTCAGTCACTTTTATTGAAGAGTTTCTGGGGGAAGAAAATGAAACATTATTGACTTCAGACAATAAAGTACAGACTGATCTTCATCATTTAGCATTATGCAATGCTACACAAAGGACAGGAATATGATTCAACCTTGTACAGATTTGGTTGGGAAAGGATTTTTTACTTATATGTGATTTTCTCTCTGTTTTTCCCTAAAACTGAAATAATTTAATCACACACATCCCTCCCCCTGAAAATCAAATGTCTAACAGAAGTAGAAATGTAGGTCAAAGAGAGACAATCTAAATGATTAAACTTTATTAGTTAAAAAAGCAGCATGTTTGCATAAACCAGCTTTGATTCACCCCCAGGTAAGTTAATTCTCCCCTTTCCTCTCAAATATCTTGCTGCAGGTTAGTTGCTCCATAAGGATATTCTTCCTGTTGCTGGCTAAACTGATCTAGTCAAATTCCACTCTTGTCTTCGTGGAGCAACCTTGTCCTTGTAGCTCAAATAGCTAAATTTTAGTGACAAACCATTTTCAGTAGTAAAAAAAAAAAAAAAAAAAAATCAGAAATGAACATTTTAATCAGCTTTGGTTGTAAAACTTATTTGGCTGCATTGGACCACCCTAGAAAGAAAAGCCAAGGTTATAGATTCATAGGATCATTTATGTTGGAAAAGACCTTTGAGATCATCAAGTCCAAATGTTAACCCAGCACTGCCAAGGCCACCACTAAACCGTGTCCCCAAGCACCACATCTACAGAGCTTTTTAAACACCCCCAGGGATGGTGATTCTGCAACTTCCCCGGGCAGCCTGTGCCAGGCCTGACAGCCCTTTCGGTGCAGCCATGTTCCCTCACACCCAATCTAACCCTCCCC
>JAVJGI010000001.1:43877384-43930875 GCA_035590275.1 Ibycter americanus | reverse complement strand
TGGGGGCTCGTGCCCAGCCGCTGCCGCCCAGCCCCCCCAGGCCCTTTCCCGCTGGACCAAATCCCAGAACTGGATGTACAAATCTATGCAAATCTGGGTCTCTGAATCCATGAAGAGCTTTTCTTGCTCACTGAGATCTTAGCCCATAGCAAGAGGCTTTCAGAGAAGCAAAAATTTAGGCCTGAGAGTTACCAATCTGGCAGTGCAACAGTGGAGATCTTTCTTCTGCGCTGCACAAATTAAAATTTACACAGAAATGTCAAACTCAGGATTCATCTTTATTTTGACAGGTGATGCTAATGCAGCATTTCCTTTCCTTTCTGCTTCCCTACAGCTCTGACACCAAGCCAGCTGGATCACCTAGGAGAAATCTCGCACTGGCTTTGCTTGAAATTCTTATATTCTGACTTCAGTTCTTTGCATTACATTAATGTGGGTCTTATCCATTTCAGTACTACACCCTTACCTGTGAGATACATGAACACATTAGGCTCATTTATCCATAGAGAAAGCTAATGACGGTTGTGGGTGAAAAGAACTTAGTGGTATCCAAAAGAAAGTATGTAGTGTATTTTCATTTAAAAAGTTGAATAATCCTCTAAATTCATGTACGTAATGTTTTATCTAAACAAACAAAACTGGTATAAGACTTTTGGTTTCTCAGGAGGAAATGTGTTAGCTTTGTTGTGTTGATTATTTTGGCAATATATAAGCATAACAAAAACTTGAGGATACCAGAAGTTTGAAGACGTGGAAGTATGCTGCATTTTTAGTAATTGTCTTTATTTGTATTATTATTAATAGTAGTGCTTTCATACTACTTAAACTTTCAAAGCTAAGAGCTAGGAAAGCTTTTTCTTAATTTCATCAAATAATGAGTAATAGATCAAACAATCCTAAATTAATAACAAAGACAAATGGCCCTGAAACTGTTCTTGAACATAAAAGGACACAACTCAGTTAAACAAATATTATGTCAACAAGAACCTCTATAGGAGCTACACCGCTCTGATCACAGCTGTGTAATTTTTCTCATCACTGTTGAGAAAAAAGCAAAGTTAAAATGCATATGCAGCTTTAATTAAAAACCTGGGTAATATTGATGTGATTTCTACAGCTCAGTGCTCATCAAGAATTTTAAGATTTAAGCCAAAGCCACATGAAACCACACAAAAATGAAAGCAAAAAGGAGGACAGAGGAAAGAGAAAGAAGACAGGAGAGGAGTGTATTAGGATAAAATACAGATATGAAGTTCCCAGCAGAAGATAAAGGTTCCAGTGCATACATATGGCGTGACTGGTGGCCAGGATGGCTTGGCATAGTCGTCTACTAGAAGGGGTGACTGTTTGGAGCACAGCAGATACAGCAGCTATCAAAACCAAAAGAAACATTTCTTGCAGACTCTTGTCACCGCTGATAGTATTTTCTGTTCAGATAAATGCTTAGAATTATTTATTAAAGCGTAGGCTAAAGCCCTCTGTCGGACATACGGACCGTGTCCCTTGGCTGCTGTCGTAAACAGGGCTGTCTTCCAGAGGAACTTCTTCTCCAGGCAAAATGAACATTGGGACTTTTTTCTGGTGTACTTTCCCTGTATCCCCTGTTCCTCACATTAGGGGAACAAGAGACATGATGGATGTGCTGTGGGATCATTTAGCAAGGAGCCATAGGGATGGGCACAAGTAGCTAGCTAAAGACCAGTCAGAGTCTCATCAGTGGGCAAGAGCTGATGGGTAGATGTAGAGGAATGAAGGCAGTGGGTTAATTAGCATTGATAATATGCAGCTGTGACCTTGCCTTGATGGCAGTAGGTTGATTGACATGAATGATGTGCAGCTGTAGCTTGTTCCCGCCAAGTAGTTAAATAGCACTAAGGATGGTGGGATAGGGGACTGGATAGAGGAGGAGTGGTGTGGTCTGGCCACTGGAGGAAGGTGAATCAGTTCAAACAGTAGAATCTGACTGACGGTAAAGCTTTGTTGCAGCTTGATAGCTTGCGTGAGCTGCAACAGGTGGACCAGTACCTGGCCCTGGGGCTTGCATGTGTGTAGGGGAGTAGGTTATGTTGACGGGCACAGCCTCCTCCACCCTACAACAGGTGTCCGAATTGGGGATCATGACCTGCACATGCCCATCACTGCCTGTGGACTATAGGTGAGCAGCTCAGGTACGAGTGTCTGTATGCCAGATGTTTAATATTGGGTGAGATGAATAAGATACAGTGAAACAGGATTGGGTGAGAGAGAAAGGTGAGAATCTAAGAGTACCCAAACCCGAGGTGCATAAGAGGATGTATGAGTGTGGGCTGAATGCACTGACCCACAGAGCCCCACTGGAATTATAACTGGGTGAGAGAGGGGGATGCTTTAGGAGGAGATCACAGATACAGGGGGAGAACTCAGTGGGAGAGATTTGTTTGGTCAAATGGGGTTTTGAGCAACACAGCAGGAGAAAAAAGTGTGGGCAATGGGCAGAATCTGAGGGTTGTACAGAGAGGGAGAGCAAACCAAGGGGAAGGATGACTTGGGCTGGTGAGGCAACAGGACATTAGGGGGGAGAGGAGGAAAGGTGGCGAGGTCCAAGGCTGAGAAAACATTTAAATGAAAGAAATGTCACTGCTTGATCAGGAAGGTGGCAAGAAGTATTGTATTTCTTCTTTAAACTTCCACAGTGCAGCACTGAATTGCTGCTGTCTCCTCCCTACCTACCAGCAGCTCAACACTGGGATGCAGAGCCCAGTCCCTTCTCAGCCCATCTGTGCCGCCTCCTCCCTTTGGTCCTGTTGCATTTAACGTCACACACCTGGTTTTGGAACAAGCACACTCATTCTGGAGGTGAGTGTGGAGGTTTTTTGTGAAAAGCTATGTGTCTTAGAGGTTGGCTTAAGACAACTGCATGCTTAACTCTGTAGATGCTATAACAGATATATAAAATTTTACGGAGTGCTATGTTCTAGCGGGGGTACAGTTCACAACTGCGATTGGCAAAACCAATTGAATATCAGCAGTGAATTTATGAAGCAGTAGTCAGAATATAATACATTCCTCTTTGAAGAAAAAATATTTATTTTTTTAAATGCTAATTTCAGGGGGACAATTGAAGCATTTTCATTTGGAGAGCTCAGACTACATCTTAGTGCTGACATACTTGTCCTGATTTTTCTCCTCCCTTAGCTCATCAGCCCATTTTTATAAGATCTTTGGTGAAGAATGTAGCAAGCATCACCATACACATAATTTTGTAAATTATATGTGATAACAGTATTATATTTTCTTCCAATTCCTTGCTGTGGAAATTCATCATTTCTTTCATGAAGATAGGTAAGACTTGAAGCCTATCTGCAAATTAAAACCTCACTGACAGCATCACCAGATGATTTACAAAGTCAAGTGTCTAATTACACACTCTCATAAATATTCATTCTTATGTTCACAGTTATGGAGGAGAGAAAGTGAACATGTTGATTAATCAATTGATAGTATCTGATTTGGCTGGCTATACAAATGGCAAAGAAAAAATAGCAGAGCAGTTTCCAACAGACATAGGCTCTAGCAGATCGTATTGTTTAGGAATACTAACATGAAATGGAAACCAAATAAATGCTAAAAATTAAAGGATGCATGGCAGCAAAGCGACCCATGCAGGCAAAGTGAACAGATTTTCCATGTCAGTTGGCCCTATTGCATAGTTCAGGTGACAGTGTGAAATCTACGCTTCCCCTTCTGAGATTCTTCTTAAAATTTGCCTTTTTAAACTTTGCCAAACTTAAGACATTGTAGCCAAGTAGTCTGATTCAAGCTGGTTTTTTTTTTTGGGGGGGGGCGACATAGCAAAAATAGTTAAGCTTTTTCCACAAACACAGTAAGAAATAATTGTATTATCTACATTAACAAAAAAATGATGACAGTAAAAAAACCCCTCAACTGCTAGTGCCAATGGCTATTAAATTTCTAGCAGGAGCATAATTGTGTGAGAGGTTTATTGTGGAAAGGGTGGGGAAGCACATCTGGGTTTGTGTGCACTACAAACCTTTGGAAAATTGTAAGTTCATGTTAAAAACTTGCCATGTCTTGGTAGATTCAGCACCGACACAGTGTCCTGGGACACCTGCACCTCCCCTTGGCTGCAGGAATGATCTGCTTTTGGTGCCTCCTTACACTGGTGAGCCCTATAGTTTCTGGAAAGGAGGGGACAGAGATGTGATCAAAAACCTCTCAGGCAGGTATGAATTTTTGTGATTTCTCTCTCCAGCAAATCTTGATATCCTTTGGAAAATTGGTTTCTAGTTTAGGCACTTCAGCTATGTACCTCCTGTCAAGCTGTGAGGGTCAGGCCAAAGTGAGAAGCAGTCTGGAGGAGTTTGTTACTATAACAGGGTGTGAGAGGTGGGGAAGCAAGGCAGGGATGGAGAAAAGGGTTTGTCTGAAGCCAGATGCAAAAGCAGGAAAACAGCTCCTCTCTTCCTTCCTCTGTGCCCCCTCAGCAAGACCACAGAGCTTATCTAGGGCCATCTCCTGCCAAATCCTGCTTGCACTGGTCAAATGAATCACCTCACTGACTTCATGGCTTTGTGCCTCTTCGTGCCTTCACACCTTTTAATTATGATCTTGTAACTCCTCTATTAATACACTGCAAGCTCCTTGTGCTTTTTGCTAATTACTGCAAATTCTGATAATACTTTATCATGTGCTAATATAATCTCCACCAGAGGTGGATACTGAAAGACTGTTTTCTTCCATACAGAGGTCTATTTTCTGCTCTTTGCAACCAGATTTTTTTCCTTCAGTCTTCCTTACTTTTAACTCTCATTGTGGATGGCTTATTGAAAATACCTTCTTTCTGCACTGCACCCAAAGGAAAGTCAGGAATGAGAATTCAGGATGGAAATATACCTATCACTTTGACAAAGAAGTCCTTCGTTAACTTTTTCTTATGCTAATTAAATCACACTGATATCCTTAGCATAACAGAATAATGTGCTTAACACAATATTAAATGTGGACTGTCCTGTATATCACAGTCCTGTACATTACAAGTATCTTTCCATTTGTTATAGTGTAAACCAGATATATGTATATTATATATATTTAATTAAAATATCTGTCTAAGAAAAGTTATGTGAGTGTGTGTCTGTGTCACTGTCAATAATCAGAAATAAGTCTGACCTTTCTCTACTGTACTACCATATTAGACGTGCCTAGCCTGTCACTTTTCAGGGATTATCATGGCATACTGGCTGCTGTTTCTTTTTTTTTTTTTCTTCCAGGTTTATTCAGTAATTTTAACTGTAGCAAGATAATAAATGAAACTATTTGCCATTGACAAAGTATCTTGGCTATATACAAAGTTTGCCTCTTATTGGAGTTTTTTTGCTGTTTCCATTCAGATGAATTCCTAAGAATAGGAATTTTTGTTTTGGGAGTCAGACTTAAATAAAGCAGTCAAAGAAAAATTTGGTGGTTTTTTTTTTCTACCCCCTCCCTTTTTTTTTTCCCCCAGAGCTCCCAGGCTATATGCAGCAAGGAATGGATTGGTCCAGACTTCCTCAGTCCCGAGCTAAGAATCCATTTAGGATGTTTAGGCTTTTCTGCCTATATTGTACATTGCTCTTCCCAAACTCATTTTTTGCATGTTATTTTTCAGCTTCACAGTCCTGTTAGTCTGTGTGAAATAACTTTTCCCTGCACACACAGAGCTTTGTGTAAGTCCTCACAGCGGGTCTCGCAGCCTTTTACATCCTGTACCTGCCACTCTTACTCTGCAAGCAAGAAATCGTGTAGCGAACACTGAATGCCTGTCCCAGCGTGCCTGATGTACTTATGGTCATAGGTTGCAGTGGCTGGCTTGCATAGTTGTGGCTTTCTAGTGCCACTTTATATCTTCATTTTCAAGTCTGTAGAGCAGTAAATTGGTTCCCAACAGGCTGTGAATAAAACACTATTTTTTTGGATGCTACATTTGTTTTTATGATAAAAACGCATTATGTGTGAGAATGCATAAAGCGGGCAACACAATTATGGTTCCTGGACTCCATCCTGGGGAAGGGATGAGTATGACCGTTTCCCAACATTAATGACTCCCAAACTGTGGTCTGTGAAACTGCTTCTGTCCCAGCCATGAAGCTTTACTGAAAATTGGAGCTATGCACTAGATTCTTCCAGGCTTTCAGAGACCTTTTGATTAGTTAATTAACAACATAACATGGCCAATATCTAAGCAGCATTCTGAAATTCTGCATGGTTTTGCCCTGCTTGTTTCCATTGCCATATTTCTTCGCTTTAAGTTCAAACCTGATCATGATGAAAATTGCAGTGGTGATGGATTTAGGGTGACTTGCTCAGCTGGTGTTCAGATTAGCTCCTTTGATTTCACAGAAGTGGCAGCACATATTATGAGCTGAGCTTTGAATCAATTCACTGGACTTTTGCTGGTTTTACAACTGTGAACAAAATTTAGCCCATAAGAAAACCTAGAAGATAAATGGCAAGAAACAAGAGAGCCAAATAAGTCAACAAAAACAGTTGTTTTCTTCTTCGACTGTGTCCACAAATTCTAGATGACCTTAGGAGAATAATCTCCTAGGAATGGAAAACTGAAAACTCATTACTAGTAAGAAAAGCTTTAGAGGACAGAGTTTTATTACATTTACAGAAGCTAATGCCTCTTCATTTCTCTCTCCTTTGACCTGTTTCAGTATTATCAGATTAAATATATTCTGTATAGGAGAATTCTGAATCGAGTGTCATCAGAAGCAAATAACATTTGCAGAAGGACTTCATAGTACACTTTTTTTTTTTTATTCAAGCGCTTTATTAAACTCACCTAAAACACTGATTAAGCTGATCTAATGGAGTAGTGGACCAACAAGGTGAAGATTTGAGAGCAGCCTAGCTGACTAAGTCTGGATTTGGACATTTATGTTAATCCTCCCTAGATATATTCAAACCAAAGTTACTTTAATATGTGATGCATGATTTTTTCTAACATCTTGAAGACCAGAGACAAAGCTTACTCTTGCAGAAGTCTAACTTTTTGTTAAATACCGTGAGAGGTGTTTGGATACTCTTTGGGCTATCTTAATTTTCAGCACATTTTTCAGCCTATTCTGAGGAAAATGCAAGAACCCTCTGAGCATTTAATTAACTAAGAAATCTCAGGTCCCCATCTCTTCTTGATTTTTGTGAAAGTGAGGCAACTCAACAGAAAACAGGTATATTTTAAACTTTACTGTTTTTCTCCCTTTTATAATAGAGAAGCAACTAACCAGATGACCCAAATACCCAACGTCAGTAAAATAATGTACTCCAAATACTGAGATGGTTAAGTATTTATACATTTCTGTGCACCCCTCAATTGTTCTATGAGAAAACATATTTCTCTTTCCATCACTAATTTCATGATTTTTTTTCCAGGAATGTGTGTGAACAGCAAGTTTAGGGAAGTCTGAATGTAGCTTCAGATCTACTGAATCTTCTGAAGAACCTTCTCCAAGCGTCTGTCTGGAGGTGAGACAGTGTTGTGAAACCAGACCTTGCAGCAGTGCCTGTAACTAAGGCTGTTCTATTACATTACCACATATATACACTGCCCAATGTCAAAGCCTCACTGAAACCTGACTAATGTTAATGAGGAAGAAAAAATGCAGTATCATTCTGAGAGTGTGCTGTCTAATTAAGGACATGAGCAAAGACCGGGATAAGGGCAAAGAGTGCTGCTCAAGAGCATGCAGCAGGCGAGGGGCAAAGCAAATTAGATTTGTTGACTTTCAGTGCAAGATCATATCTTATAGGATCATGCTCCTTCCCTGTCTTCTAGATTGTAGCACCAGAAAAGATCTGAGCATTAAAATTGCCTCACTGTAACAGGGGGATACTGGAACAAACTTCTGTTCAGATACCTGGAGGCCAGTAACCTACATCTTTTTAAGATGGACCTAGAAAAGCTTATGTACAAAAATTTTAATGAGGAGCTAGAGTGTATTGAGTGGTACAGGGTGTCCCTTTAGGCTTCTGCTCCAGCGTCCTTGTAAAATGTCTGAAGTTTCCTATACATATGTTTTACAGTCATTTTTCTCCTTCCCTTTGATAATACTTGTTTGTGTTGTTTCCATTACTCTGTAGATTAACATTTGCAAAATGCCTTGAAACTGAAAATAGCCAGCATTGCTATTATTATTTGTGCCTGGCTCCTCAGAGGTTGATACACGAAATGTATGAGAGAGAGAAAACTTAGTAGTTTAAAATCTCTCTTCTTAGTTTGAGGTCTATCTGTACTTCTCACGTTTTTCTTATTATGTCCAAGTAAACACAAAAAGCAGGCTTAAAAATTGGTTCTGAAGATGCTTCCACTTCACATTTGGATGTATGCAGCCAGTAAGGCAGTTTCAAATGTGATCAAAAGCTTCCAGACTTGAAACCTCTTAAGATTGTTTTTTCTATTCTTCCTCCAGTACAAACACAAACAAACTAAACCCCAACCAACCAAGTAAACCAAATCTGCAGTAAGTAAAAGCTATTTCTTAAACTGTGCTTGAGGCTACTTATTCTTGGCAAAACACCTTCTCAAAAGAAGGAGTTTGCTTAACATGCGGACACAGCCTTGGCTTTATTGCACAGAGCAGAGGGAAATCAATACCGTAACAGTGATATTTTGGGATCGTTGATAAAAGAGTTCATAGGAAAAGGTAAATTTGAGTAAAACTGCTCTGGTAAACTAATAACGTGCTTTAGTAATATAAATGTGCTTGAGGACTTGGGACACTGGTAGACGGTCTTAATTAAATTATAAGTAAATAAAATATAAGTGTTTTTAAATAAGAGGAAAGTACATTTATCAAAATTAAGTGTTGTATCAAAAGCACCAACAATATGACCACATTAGAGCTTGCTACAAGTTGACGTCAAGCAGGAGAAGTCAGGAGAGGGTTTTCCTGCCAGCTGAGATGAAGGAGGGGGACATCTGCATTACACCTGAGCTCCTGCCACTGGCTGCTCCATGGAGCCCGGTGAACACAGCTGGGGCATCCAGATGGAGTGAGGGAAAAGTCTCCGGACCTGTCAAGGAGGAGAGAGGACTTGAGCTCCTTGGGTTGTTGTACCCACACATGCAGAGGCACCTCTTGCTTGCATGGGTCTGTGCTCGCTATGGTCCCATCTGAGCATCAGTGAGGCTGACTCAGTCCTCTCGACAGCGGTGATATAACACCAGTTTGCTGTCTGAAATAGTTATTCCCGCTGCTCTAGAGGAGTGCTGTATGGCTTCCTTCTGCCTTTTCAATTAACCTCAATGAGTCCTTCACGCCCCAGGTGATAGTGCACACTGCAATGTGGGGCCAGATCCTATTACGTTTTGTCAAGAAGTAATCTTTAAGTGCTCCCTTCTTACAGTATAAAGTTCAGCTCAGCGATAGTGAAGATCCCTAACTGACAGAATGCAATTCATCTGTCCACATTAGTCACCCAGTATAAATTGTGTCCTTCCACATCATGGAAAAAAAGTCACTTATATGAGCTGAGGAATGGACCCATGGCCTAGAAAATTATAAAATATAAAAATTATAAAATATAAGTAAATTTATAATAGTAATTATAAATTACTACATATGGAGTAATTGATAGGAGCCTTATCGAAAAGGTATAGGGATGTGCTGTTAATTTGGTCCACCAGGTATGTCCTCTGAGGGTGAGGAGTGTCCGCATCCCAGGTCGGGTAAGATGAGCCCACCCCATGCTGGCATCATGGTATATTCAGGTATGTGGTATATTTTAGGAGCAACAAGTCAGGTAGGTAGTCTGCTCAAATAGAAAACAAAAAAGCAAGAATTCTCAGATACATGTAGGATTAATGTCTTGTCCACCAATATTTAGAAATTTCGTCCCTTAATTAGGCAAATGGTATCTCTGAGTTTCCTCTGCAGTGAATATGGAAAATGACCACTTCTACAGGGTTGCATCTCTGCCCTAAAAACTGACTGACCCTCTGCAACCCCATCTATTTTTTTTCCCTGTTGACCACAGAAAGAACTTAAGATAGCTGCTCTTAATTCATGCATTGTAGAGGAAATGTAGAGGTTAATTAACATTGATTATATACAGTTGTGGGCTTGCTTCAGGGGAGGTGGGCTGGCTGATGTGGATAATGTACAGCTGTGGCTTGTTTGGGCTAAGTAGCTAAATAGCACTGAGGAGCACTGGTGGGAGAGAAGCACTGGGTAAAGAGAGGGGACTGGATGAAGAAGAGCCCAGGGATGTAGGAGAGATGAGGAGAGGCCCCAGGAGAAGTTGTGAGAAGAAGGGGGCCTGGATGAGGAGAGGCTGGCTAGAGGAGAAGCCAGGAACCCAGATGCAGCAGAGGCAAGAAGCAGAGTGGGCTGGCCTGAAGAGGATGAAGAAACAGCACGGACAGTAGATGAACTTTTGGAACCTTGTGTGGGAAAGCCTTGTTGCAACTTGATAGTTTGATAGTGCTGCAACAATGCATCTCACTTAACTGCCTGAAGTGAAGTCAGAAAAATCTGGTGCTCTAATAGTTAGAGCAGGGCTGGATTTCAATACCTCTTCTTTGGCCCCTACATTTAGCATTTTAGGCAGAGCTGAGATTTCTCTCCTTTCTTTAAGACATTAGGTATTTTAGGAACATTTTATCATGACTTTGACTTACATGCATGTTAAGGAGTTGTGTGTATCTTTTCCTGGTGTCTGTAAAAGTAAAAGCTTAGGAGGGGTTAATAGAAGGTTCCTGGCAGAGTGAAAAAGTTTAGGCATAGCAGAAGAGTTTAAAAAAAGTATCTAATTACTTTTAACTAGGAATCTAGTATGTGCATGAAGAGGATTTTATTATAACATGTGCTATTCAAAGGCTTGCTGGCACAGGAGGTCTCTTCTTGTCGTGCTGGTGGTTCTGTTTTGTTGAGGGAAGATGGGATTTGCAATCAGAAATGCAGTATTTCCATCATTGTCAAAACTATCCAAAGTGCTGTAAGCGCACTGGATCATCTTGGTAAAAACTTGGTGAAGAGCTCATAGTTTAGAAATACTCAGGCTGAAGGAGGCAGCTTGTCCTTAAATTGAACCAAGCTCTTCCCCAGTGAAGAGAACGAATTTGTTCTCATGCAAAAGTGTCTGTGGCACAGAACTGGAGATTTAATTTTACATGCAGTAGAGCAAAGAACACAAATAAAAAATGTCTGTTAGAAAGCAGTCCATTACGTTGATACACTATCTGTACACATTCATCTTCCACTTTATTCATCACAATTTGTAAAGAAATATTATTGCTTGCCATCCAGTAGTGCTCATCTCATATTTATCCACAATATTAAGCAGATGTCTGTGAGTGTAATTAAAGAGAGAAAAAAGGGGCATTGTTCTTTATTGATAAAAGCTGCAGAATGAGAGAGACAAAATTATTTTTTCAGTTTGTGAGCTGGTATTTTTTGACATTTACAGATAAGAATAAAGGGTCAGCTAATAGATCTTAAAACACACAAATTTAATTCTTTCAGGACTAGAGACATAGACAGGGAATTTTTTCTCCCTGCTTTTCAAAGAGAAAGTAAGTTGGGAATTTGGTTTGATCTTTTGTATTTGTGCTAATGTCAAAAGGTGATTTAAATTTTAAAATATTCAAAAAGTAGCTTTCGGTTGTGCAAGCTTGTTTGTGAATGTCTGCTTTAAATCACTGTTATCGGTATGAGATACTTACTTAGTTTACCTTTCACCATAGTCCCCCAGTGCATGATTTCAAGTGATTTCAAGCACCAACAGAGGGGGTCATTGCTCAGGGTCCCTTCAGAGGCAGACTGGTAAAAGGTTAGATATGTGAAAGACACAAGAAGTATCATTTAGGCTCCACAGAAGTACCACATCAAAGAGGGATCTTTAGGAAGTCTCTGCCACTGTAACTTTGCTGTCTTCAGTGTGTGCCTAGGTCATGGTCTGCACCTTCAGGAATACTGGTTGGTCATCCTCTTCTAGTCCCTGAACGTTTCCTGTTATGATAAGTGTGGGGCTTGGGGATCTCTATTTGCCCTATCATCTGTGGGAAACAGGACCTCCATAGCTCAGGATAACCCCTTTTTCTTTCATCTCCCCTCAAGTATCACAACCTCCACTTGCACCATAAACTTACCCAGCTCAGACAACTTATTAGAGAAAGGGAGGACCACCACCAGCCAGAGGAAGAGGAAGGGAAAAAAGTTTATCTGAAAAGCATCCTCTCTTCTCCCCTGGTGATCCCAAAGGTGGGGTGCTGGGGCAGAAGGCCATGCTTCGCAGAGGACGAGCAGCTATTCTAGAAATTACAAGGCAGGGGTTATTTCCATCATGCTGTCTGGACATTTCACTTCAAGCCTCAGTCTGCTCTGAGCAGAGAGGTGCAAAGGGGCCCAGGCAGAGCAATGCAGTGCTGTTGCTGGATCAGCACTGGTGTTGCTTCAGAAGTATTTGTTCCGTGAGACTGCCTGGTTTGCAGCTGTGATACCCTGTGGAGCACTGGCACTCAGCAGCCATGTGCCGTGGATCGTGCTTCCATCAGCCATGAGATATTCTTTCGGAAATATCTGTAGGGGTTGATTCATTTCTCTGCAGAACACTATAATTCAATCCCATTATTATGATCATTCATATTACAGTAAAGCCTGAAGGTCTCAGCCAAGATCAGAGCTGCAAACTTTTACAGCAAGACGCAGTGCCAATGCTCTCAGAAGATGCTGCTTCAGGATCAGTTTCACTGCTATGCTTACAGTAAATGCTGTCTCACATTTATGTGCAAGCTCGGAGATTTGAATTCTGCATTTAGATCTTGCTCACAGCAGTGGTTCCGGATTATACTGGTGCCACCTCCAGCTTCTAATACATTTTTGGTAGATTCATAGATTTTAGAGCCAGAAAGAAACCGTTATATCATTTAGCCTGACCTCCTGCATCTTGCACGCTCAGGCCTCAAAATTCACCCAGTTTCTCCTCTGTTGAGTACTGAGGAACATCTAGAAATGCCTCCGTCCTTCAGCTGATGGACAGTTTGCTCCTTCCCCTGAGAATTTGCTTCAGCAGTTAAGCACCCTCGCGCTTCCAAATTTTGACCTTATTACTGAGAGGAATTGGTGTGGAGAACCTTCTACCACTGTTCCTCTGAAGCTTTTCTCTACTGGATGAGAGAGCTCTTTGCTAACCAACATTTTCAGATTCAACTGCAAGTCACTTCACAGTTTTCTTTTTGACAAACTGAGCAGATAACAGCAGAAAAAGATAATACCATATCTTGTTTTATTAACTCCCAGTGATTATTTCGTACCCTCACTACAGCTGTCATTACTTTTGGTTCAAGTCACTGACCCGAGACTTAATGTTCTGAATTTTTTATACTTGTATAAACTGGAAGCAGTCTGATTCCTGCTCACTATTATTGCTGTTAATACTGTATGCTACCATAGCTCCTAATCTCTGAACATTTTCTTTCCAAGAGAAGCCAGCCATAAATTGCATCATCTGACTTCAGTGTGGACTTCCCTCTTCCCATTTTTTTAAGCATAATTTGAAGAGTTTCTGAGACTTGGGTGAAAGCTCCCAGCCAAAAGTCACCAACATGATTGGTGACTGGTCATTTCCATTACCTTAAAATTGTCTGTCAGGAAGAGACAACTCTGCTCCTCAGGGAGTAAAATAAGATCAGAGCATGCTAACAGCTATATTGAGCTGTCCAGCCCTGTATCCTGCCCTTGGAGTGGTCAGCTGTGGATGTAGAAGGAAAGAATATAAAAGATCATTCTTCGCATGCCCTTTCAGTTCCCACACTTAGTGGTATACTGGTTTTCTGGGGTGGAGGGTGACCCATTATATTTAATCCCCCTGGTTGGTCTCCTATACAGGTTTGCCCACTTTGAACCCAGTCCTACCCTGCAGCAGAGGAGGTTCCACAATTTCAGTATGCTTTGTATAGAAAGCATGACAGGTCCCTTTTTGAAGTATGAACCTGTCACCCCAAAATACGGCGTGCCTCCCCATTCCTGTCCTTTGAGGAGCTGCGGACAACTTTCCTCTTCTTTTCACTTTCTTTGCAGTTTTCATAGCTGTAGAGTTCCCTCTCAGCCCAGCGGGTGTTTAATTTCTGAACAGAGGAGTCATATCTAGTTAAGGCTTTTCACATCCAAGAAATTTCAGTCTCAACTGGTTAGGCTGAAGCAGGAGTCCTATGGTCGTGTAGCACATCAGAGTCCAGAGACAGGACTTCCATACGCAATCAGGGGTCGACAAGGTAAGCATTCAAGAGGGTGCCTAGTTTCAAGGCTGGGGTTGGTACGAGTTTTCAGTGTGACTTAACAGCAGCCCTGCTTTTGTAGGTCGCATTTGTTCTGACTGGTTTCACACCTCAGTTTTCCCTGCCCAATTCATTCTGTAGATGCACATTGCACCCACCAACAATCTGCAGCGTGCCTCTGAAAATGTATCTCCAGTTATTACACAATCACCTACATAACTGAGAGGTTTTTTATTGGCGTCTGATGTGATTTCTTTGTCAAAGACAAACAATTTGTTTTACATTTGGAAGGGGAATGCTGGATTTTAAGTGTAGCGATCATAGATGCAGCTGCCACCACCTTATGTTGCATTTCAAAAGATTAATAATATTTGTCAATTCCGATGTGTCATTGTGCTTTATGACTGTACAGCATGCTCTGAATGATGGCACTCTCTTTCGGATTGGCCTGATTAATGATGGATGAATCTGTTTCATTTTATTGTAAGCCTCTCTTAACTGAATGGCTTAGGTTAAAAGAGAACAACCTCCACCAAATGTTATGAATTATGCCGCTATTTAAAACATGTTTTCTTCCTCTTGTTGCTAACAATTTAGTGACAATACCTGAAGAGCTGAACTTAATTACTTCTGATCAAGCCCAGCTCCTCTGGATATAAATATCCACTCATTTTTCCCCTTTAATTTTATGATTTCATTTTTTGCCCAGTGATGAAAGTGTCCCTCTGTCATTACCGTGCTTTGTGTTCTACAACAGATCATTTCAACACTGCAGATGCCCATCTTGTTCCTCGTGAAAATTGCTGAGCACATTACAAAACCCTTTAATGGTTTATCTTGTTTCCTATTCACCCATTTGAAGAGTCAGTTTGACGCAATGGCTGCAGCACCAGCTTGTAACAATAAGCTGGGCGTTCAGGCTATACATAGCTCTATTGTTATGTGACCTGAGGCTCGGTTTTCACGTCAGTTGGTTGTCCTATTCCTTGTCAGTCTTGTGTAATTATCTTGTATGGTCCTGTATGGCAAAGACTTTCTAATGTTAGTTGTTTGCTTAGTGCTTAGCACAAGGGTGCCCCTATCTTAGGTACTGTAATGTACAGCATATATAATATTAGTAGTTTAACAGAAGACAGCAAGAAAATCTTCACAGTTTCATCTCTTTCCTAATTAGTATTACCCTGGTATCCTCTGTAGTTAGCACTGGCAACCATATGCTAATGGTAATCACTTACAAAAAGTAATAGCAGAAGTTTAAGGGTTGAGTAGTGAAATCAGTTACAGACCTGAAGAACAGTTTTTAGGCATTAAAACCTGCCCAGATATGTTGCTCTAGTAAGAAATACTGCTGCTGACTACAAATACGTCTCTAGGTATCCTATTTGCCAAACCTCTAAGGAAATTTGGGGGAGGTTTGGTTGTCTCATCCTTCAGAGAGTTGCCAGGATAACATGAAATATGAACAGCAGGACCACAAATCTTTATACAGAGTTAGAACTGGTTTCATCCAGAAGCATTTTCTCTTCTGAGATTCCAGTTAAGACTTTCTTCATTCACTCGATCAAACCTTAAACAGATCCAACATTTGTCCTCTTGAAAACAGACATGGGATATTCTTCTCACAATGCTAAAGATTTCATCTTTTGGACTGTCTCACTGACCCCCTTCTTCCCATTCAGTCTGCAAGAAATCAAGTGGCATTTTTAACACTCCTTAATTGAAGCAGTTAATCCAGCCACCTAAATTAAAGACTTCTTTCCTTGAGTTCCTATGCAGAGTATGTAAACAAATGGTGAATTTAGTAAAAATTAGCACGTTTGCCTAGGATGTACAAAACCTACAAGCCCTACAACTGGGCTGCTCTGAGCAGCATAAACTATATTTAGATAACCACCTCATACACCCCTCAACTTCGAGAGTTTTCTACTTGATAAAAATAATAATAAAAATATTTATTTTCAGAGAAAGGAAAGTCTTCCTTTGATCACAGGTTTTTTTCAGAGTTTTGGTTGACAACAGTTATTGCAGTCTAGCAATCCTTTCTTCATGGCTTGCCGTCTATCTCAGTATCTAAAGGCACTGCCCAAGACCGCTGTGGATTACAGTTTTATTGGTGTAAATACTCAAGAAAAGTAAATATTATCTTTAGGTAAACATACAAGCCAAAACGCTGGGGCATACCTAAATCTCTCAGATGTTAATGATTTTATATTTACACTAGCCTGAGAGAGAGGGAATTCCTTTCGCTATGATAAACACTGTTTAAATAATAAACCAAATTTATAATAATAAACACAATTTACAAAGGGAAGTGGACCAACCAGAATCAAGATAAAAAGAAACATATGAGTTATAGTAAACTAGAACTGGCTTCTCAACAGTCAATTCTAGTTTATCCATGCTACCACTCCTCGCATCTTATTATCTGACACATACCTGTTGACTTCCAAGGGCTAAAGAAAGCAAAACATTTCAAAAAACATTTTCATTTTCTACATGAAGTCAACAGATATGACCAATGGTGCCCATGAGCCAGCTCTGTGTAGTCAGAAAGTATCATTTTAACACGGTGATCTCAGAGTACATAAATGGCATGTTGACTCATGATGTGTTACTCAAATATTGTAACGTGTTGTTGTACTTTGTATTTGTGAAAAACTTCCTTCCTGGGCTCAGGATGTTTCACATTCACCTCAGAAACAGCCCACAGACTTTCTGGTGAGCTCATTTTTAGCTAGGTCTGACTCACTCAAGTTTTTTCATCAAAAGGCAGATGAAATCAATGGTGGTAGAAATTTCCTTTAATCAAATTTGCTTGACCTTTAAACACCATAGGAAACCTTGGCTTAAGGAAACCGGATGCAGTTCACAGAATTAAGGTATTTCTGTTTTCCTCCCACATAAAATGAACAAATTATGCACTGCATTTCTCAGTCTAGACCACTTTTGCTTTGGAGAACAAGGGATGAAGAAACATAAAATGTCTGTGAACGTGAGGGAAAGTACACAGTGATTCACTGTAACAATTTGCAGAACAACATAAAAATAGTGGTTGAGTCACAGCTGACCTTTCAGAAAACGTAGATCCTCATCTACATTTGAAAGGGTGCAGTACATTAAAACCAGAACGACACTGGCTTCATTATGTTGCCCAAGACTTGCTCAGGATTAAGGTAGTAAAATATCTTTTATTCTGTAGGGTGCCGAACGAAACTAATCTATTGTCATTCTTACTCTCCCCTCCAAACTCTTATATTCCCCTGGCTAGGTGACTTTATTTTTATTCAGATGGTTTGAGGTAGCTACTTTAGCCTGGGTTTAATTCCACCATTCTCATGTCTGAGGAAATGGAGTAGACATCAGATTTTTGCCTTTTTATCTGCTCCCCCCACCCCGCGAGTCATATTTGTTTTTGCAGTCTGGATTTGAGGATTTAGTGCCATAACTACTCCTTTCTCCCATGCTGGTGAAGTCAAACTGCTGCTCATCTGTTAAGCCTGTTGCAAAGTAGTTAATGTACCAGCCTGGCTTTCAGTAAGGCTCCTGCCTGATGTGGTTTGAATTCACATCTTCTTGAGTGTTTCTTACTCCCTGAGCTACAGGTAAATTTGTTGCCTGGTTTTGATCTCAAAAGAGAGACTGGAAGAGATCTGGAAAGCCTCAGCTTTCACTGGAGAGGAAAACCTAAACTTTCACAGATGATCCAGTTCCAGCAGATGAATAATGTAAACCCAGGTCTTCCACACCTTGGGAAAGTGTCCTAGATACTGACTTATTAGCCAAAAAGATAAAAATGATCTTCCACACCTCCATGGCATTTAGGATAGGGAACAAGAGAGTCTGAGAAGAAGGAGAAGTTCTTCCCCGTACAAAAATAAGTAGAGGAATGGCTTTCTCTCTTGTGCACCAGAGCAAATAGTAACATTCTCCTGGGGAAGGCCAACGGGAATGAATGAAGAGCTGCACAGAGGCACTCACTTGGCTCCAGAAGCCACATGGCTGGGTATCTCACCACTGCAAGAAGTCCAGCTGACACAGCTAAATCATCTGAAACTGGAGTGGAGAACATCAGCACTGATAAACCTGAGATGTGATGTGCAGGTCCTTGAGAGTTTAGTCATAAGATAGGGAAAGCAAAAAGTTCCTCTCAGTCAAAAATCTGTCTCCGTGTCTGTAGGTGGATTTAAAGAAGCTTGGGTGATGCAGGGCTTCCAGAGATACCCTTCTGCTTCCTGAAATTGATCTTCCTCTAGCACACGAGACAAATGACGCCTTTGTCCACTTACTGGCTGACTCTTCATTAACAGCTTTGTATTGGAAGCAGTTTGTGAAGCTAGCCATTAGTAAGTCTCAGACAACAATCTGAGTAACCAAATAAAAAAAATCCATAAAGACATGCTGTATGGCAAGTTAAACACGTTTCTAATGAAGAGCAATAACACAGCATGAATAGTTGTGACTATACTACTTCTCTGCATTATCCTGTCATTGGAGACAATTACTGGTCTATCAAAATTACAGTAAAAAGACAAATTAAGCAATACTTGTACCAGTTAGGGTACAAGAACAACTCATTTGGTCACTCTGAAGGGAATTGTTATATAGGACACCAAAGATACCAGACCAGCAAGGCATGAAAGAGTTTGCTATAATTTTTGCTCCTATTGCAAGGCTTCTTTTTACAAGTATGAGACATCATCGGTGAACTCCAATGTAAAAAATGTATTTATCTGTGCTAGTTAGGGACAGTGTTCTTTTCTTTTCAGCACTGTGAATTCTTTTTTTCATTATTTCTTGCACTGGAGATAATCAGAAATATGTCAGTGCTTCGAAGCATGTAATATCATTTTCACATGGATGTGACCTTCCATTACTAAACCTGCCTTTGACTGTTGAGACATGTATGCACACATAATTTATTTCTTTAGTTATTCATATTTTAAAACTTCATGGTTTGTCATTTTTTTTTTTGTTTGTTTGGTTGGTTTTTGTGTTTGTTTTTTTTTTAAATAACACTCTTGGTTTCAGAAGAATGGATAAATTTAGGATTAGGGGAATTCTTAGGTGGTTGAAGACCTAAGGAATGAGAGTTCTGCTACAGTGTGTCTCTACAGTGGTCTTGCAATTCACTACATGAACAACTCTAGTACCTTGGGATGGAGTGTCCTTGAGGTCCAACTGTCAGAGTTAAGATCCGCTTGCAAAATTTCATTGATGTCATTTTTCAGAAATGCTTAAACCAGAGCACTTTTGCAGTAAGAAACCTGTAAGTGTTACTTTAACAAGGAGTTTCCATCTTGCTTTGGAGTGAGTCACATCTCACCTTACTCTGTGTAAAAAGTAGGTCTTGAAGCTAAGCTCCTCTTCTCGGCTGACAGAATATAAACCTTCTTGACACAGGTGCCACAGGCTGGTGGGATGAATTTCCTCTTGGAAGCTACCTCTCCTGTAAAGAGTTCAAGATGACATCTTTAGTGGCAGAGCAGACTGACAGTAAGCCATGGAGGTGCAATTACAGATTGCCAGGTGAGATAAACCTTATTCTTCTCAAATCAGCTAGTGCTAATTTCCAAAACACAGTGAGCTGGATAAGATTTGCTTCTATGCGTTCTGTTAAGATTTCCCTCTTTTTTGATGAAAGAGCATTGCTGTCTGCCTTTGTTGGGCACAACAGGTTGCAGACAGGCAGCTGACTATCAGAGAAATTATGCTGTTCATGTTCTAGCTGGATGGTGGCTACTAATTGGATGCTAGCGCAAATTACATCTTGACTGCCTGCAGCTGTGAATTTGCAATGCTGCATACTTTATATGCCCATTCAATCATATTCACTCAGATTCCTGTCCAATTTTTAACGTTCACAAAAATCCAAGCACCAAGATTCCAAGAATGAATGTGGGTGGCCCGAGTGCTCACATCACTGTCCCATGGTACATTTGGGTTTAAAAAACATTCCTAAAATCAACTTCCAGAGGATAATTAATCTCACCTGCTTTAGGAACCTATTTCAGAATAGTTTGTGCAGGTACTAGCTGCTCAGGTTTTTGTTTTTGTTCTCCATAATAATGGATCTCTCTGTGTTTTTAAAAAATAGAAATATAAAATCTTTTTAACAAGTGATCAGATCCCGCTGTCCTTTACAGTATACATTTATTTAATATAGTTATGCCACATGATACAAATTATAAATTTGTCTTCTTTCTCTGTTAACATAAATCTGAATTTCCCCACTGGGTGTAATCATAGGCCTTATGCATGAGGATTTAGATGCACCAAGAGAACAAAAGCTAATAAAACACCACTCTGAAGATGGACTATTTCATGTCTTTTATCTAATTTTCTTTCTTGTTCTTCCTCTGACTTCAGTGTTAGATGAGTTGAACCATTAGTTATTTTTATTATACTGACAAATGCAGAGTGAGCTAGTGACACAAGTTGGCTTTGATTGAGGCATAAAATCCCTCCAAAGATGGAGACTTCACTTAGATAATGTCTAAACCAGAGAAGAACATTGTTTATTGCTGTCCTTGAAGGCCAGGCTATAGACTTATACCACCTACTCTACTACGGTAACAAAATGGATTTCACTTCAGTCTTCAACTCAGAGTCTGGCAAAACCTCTCAAAACTTCGTGTGTTATTTTCTTTTTCTTTTCTTTTTCTCCTTACTGATTGAAATGGGAAAAGGAAAAAAGTCACTGTCACCTTTGATCATGATGATGCTTTTGTCCTTTCGAGCTTGTGCTCCTAAGGGCTTGCTGGGCAATTTTTAAAGGCTAATTGTGAGGAACCTGCCTATTCAAAGACTCTGTTTTTATTGTTTCTGACATTAATTGCCCAAATGTTACCAGTCACTGGTCTGCTTCAGATTATCCACTGCTGGTCAAAGTATAGCTAGTGTCTCTGGTGCATTAAGAACTGTATGTTAAAGTCTGCAACCTTCCACTCTGCACAGAAGCTAAATTTGCAAAGAGTGAAAAAATATGAAATACAAGCTTTATTATTACTGCACAAAGGTCACCACACATACTCCAGATGATGGTTCCATCTAAATCATGGCTTTGTGGCGCAAGTGGAATAGCTTGATCTGCCAAGTCACTTCCAGTTTTTATGGATGGCACTTTCCAAATGCCTTGGAAACCCTCACCCTGTGCACGTGTGGCATTCAGGACTGCATTTCTTATTGCATCCATTAAGTTCATGCTCACAAAGGCATATTTCAGACAGCTGAGTATCACTTTGCATTGTCTCAGGAAGGGGTTGAATTTGGGAAAGAGCCAGAGGTCTCAGGAGGACTTTCTGAGAAAGTAGCCACTTTGCAGGAGGGTCTGACTTCATTCAGCAGGAGAAAGTCTGGGTAATGGGAAATTCACCATTGCTTGTGATTTAGACTCATTTCTTTTTATGAGCCAATGATCTACAGAAGTGCTTGTGGATGCGGTTATACAGTTTATAAGCGTGGGAAGCTGCTCATTCCCATCACCTGTAGTCAGAGATGGTGCCCCAGGCGCTGCACGCACATGAGCCCAAGCGCCTTGACTTCACTGATGGGTTTTAGCCTCAGAACAGCCCTGTGAAGAAGGACAAGATGAACCTCCTTATATTGGAATGGCTTTCACAGGGCCACAAAGCCAGTAAATGGATGTGGAGAGTGGTGGTGGATCCAGACTCCTATCACCTCTGTGACATAGAGACCCACGGAAAATCCTGGCCCCTCACTTGTCCCTTTGTCTGGGGACTTTTGGTGTCCCCCAGCCCCTGGATGCCTGTGTGCCCTCTGGTTTCTTGTCCCCCAAAGCACAGTTGCATCCTTCTCACTTCCAGGGCTGAGTTTGAGTCCCTGTGGCCTCTGCAGGTCCCTCAAGCAGTTCCTTCAGCCCTTCGAAATAACAGTGGCAGCTGCACTGACACGTGCACAGCACAGACCTTGCAGCAAATCCAACAGTTTGATTAAGAAGGCCTGGCCTTAGGACTCAGCAGTGTTTTGGCAACAAACTGGGGGGGGAAAGATGGTCATCCAACTAATTATCACACAGATATGCTCTGGTATAGCTGACCAGTCAGGGCCAGGAAAACAAACCTCCTTATGGCACCAGTTCCTCAGTTAAAGGCTTTAAAATCCACTTGCAATGTCTGCCTCTCCCTTCTCCTTTTCCCCGTTTCCTCTGACTTTCTGCTGATTTTTCCCTCACTAGGAGTAAGTGCAACTTGTGCAAATAGCTGAGGAGCCCGTGCCCTCTTACTTTTCTCTCTGTGATTCATTATTATTAATAACTGGGTTATTTTTGGCTTTTGCTCATCAGTCAACTTGTAGCAAATAAGCAGCCTGCCTTTCAGCATTGCCAATCAAGCCTTTCGTTCTGCTTATCGGAGCAGAATGTCTCGTCCTGTTAGTGGCTCCTCTGCAGTCCTGCTGTTGCTGTTACCCTTTACCTAAAACGTACATTTGGACTTGAACCTATGCATATATGTAGAGGGACAATAAATATGGGAGCAGCTCACATTTTCCAAGCCCTCCTCTTTTGGAGACAGTAGCAAAGACTGCTGTGACTGCAGCACTGAGAGCAATAAACATGCTCCATATGGCGCCTGCCTTTTGACAGAGTGCTCCTTGGCTTGGGGAGTCCTGGGACTGCTGTGACAATTTTCAGTGTGCTTTACAGTGAGTTTGTTTTTATTTCGAGTTTGAAAATCTATGCAGTGCAGAGGGGGTGGAGGGTGGCTGTTAAAATGACATAAATAGTGGTATCAAACCAGATGGGAAAAGCAGGATAGAGAAGGGGAAAACAAACAGGATGATAAATGTTAACCTTATAAAGATGTGCAATTTTAGCCTTGGTGGTTTCTTTGGTGTTTTTTTGTTGTTGTTGTTGTTGTTGTTGTTTTTTTTTTTTTTAAATGAACTGTGGGGTATTTTCTTCTGCTGTGTGAGTTTTAACTCTAAAACTCTGACGTGCATTACAACAACTCACAGGGCATGGGCTGTGTGTGGGTTAAGTTGCATGGCCTGCCTATTTGTCCTGGGTTAGAGTGTTGATGCTTTAATAGGTAAGCCAACTAACAATGCACGACAATCAGCCAGGCAAATACCAATAACTTCTCCGAGACACCACTAACATAAGCAAATGGAAAACCCTTTGATCACTTCCAAATCATACAGGAGAGTCAGCATAGCAGAAAACCAGCTAACAGAGTAGGATACTAGTATTAGCTAAGTCTTAAGCAAATATCACATATCTCCATGTGACTGACTACCAGTTTGCCCAGGAGCCCGCGGGAATCCCTGCAATGCAAAGCAGACTGTTGTGATCAAATACTGGGAGTGGCAATGACCTCTTGTGGATTTACTCTGGGAATTAATTTGGTCTCAACTACACTTGCAGGTTCTCAAGACTGAGCACTGGAAAAACTTGTAGTGTCATTTAATCCATCCCTTTTCTTTCCACTTTAAGAGCATCCATTTCTGCCTCACGTGCTTTTCCCTGCTCAGCTCTAAGTGGCTCAGCAGCGAGGACTCAGACCATTATTTCATGGCCCAGCACATCTCCAAGCACAGAGAGTGTGCTGTCACGAGCTGCCATGCATCACTGAACTGCAGTAATTTGCCATGTGCCATACGAAATAATGTAACTTAAGTTAACCCTCTTTCCCTGTGAGCAAAGCTAAATCAATTTGCTGTACATTTGCCTTGGGTTGAGGGCGTGCACAGGGACTGGGGCAGTGGTTTGGATGGAGTGTGTCGGCTTGTTAAGCCATGATAGTTCTGTTACCTTATGATTATCGTTATGGTCAGAGCTTTATTTTAAAATTAAACATAATTTAGCATTTAACATGATTTAATATTGATTTTTAAATTTTAACATAATTTATCTAATCCACCTTCTGATATTAAAAAAAGGTAATGTTCAAGTTCCTCTTTCCCAGCCCGTCCTCTCAGTCCAGCTTTCCCATACATGCCCCATACTGGATGGCTGTCACCAGAACCAGTCCCTTTTGACAACAGTCTGCAGATAGTCCCACATCAGTAAGTCCCAGTAAGGACCTGGCTCCCTCTTTGGGCACTCTCCTCTCTTTCCCTTCCTATTCCTTCTGAAAGATGGCAGAGAAAATTCTTTCTTTTTCCTGAGGCTATTCTTCTCCCTCCCTTCCTTTGCAACATCCCCTTCCTATCTTTAATCTTTTTTAATCCTTTATCTTCTTATCCTAACACAGCAGGATGTGTGCAGAAGCACAGGAGAGGTTCTTGCCCCAGCTCACTGCTCTGCTCAGTGAAGCATTGATAAGTTGGCAATGTCTCCAGCAAGCAGAGTGGAAAATTTAAATATTGAGGAGGCAAAGGTGAAAGGTCCTCAAAGCTAATGGAAGAGGCATCCTGTAAGGAGAAAGTACAGCCTCACAACCTGCTTTTCATGTGTATTACCCAAGATAAGGCAGCAGCATTAAATTTTATTAGATGCTTTGTTTAGAATTTTCCTTTTAATATCATTGAGGTAACAACCAAGAACTATGACTACATGTTTTTGAGTAGCTCTTTGCAGTGATTTCATCTTGATGAAGGTGAAAAGCAAATGGACTTTGCCTCAGGTTAATTTTACTTTTCACTTTGTTTGTTTGCTTGGGTTTTTTTTCCTTGCAGATGGGCCTGAGACCATAAAACTTCCTCCTACACTAGTGAGCTTAATGTATTTGCAACCCAAAATCTTCTCCCCCCATCACTCTCCACACATCAGCCCACCAATTCAGATCCCTTTGCAGCATTTTCAGTCACTTGCTAAAATGTTCTGTTATTTCTTGTGCAAGCTGGCAGCTACAAGAGCAATGGTGTGTCTGATGCCAACGTTGTTCACGTGAACTAAGCCTTGCAGTTGCAGTTTATCTTATTTGTACACCTAAACTGACACTTGCAGAAGGTCACTTGCAGAAGACCATAGGCAAAAGCAGTTTAAAAATGACAGGGAGACACTGAACATTATTTTGATTAGTTTTGGGTCACAATCCTTCTGCCCACCTTCCTTCTGCTCCCGAGGATGAGTGAAGACCTTGTATTTTATGGCCTGTCTTGTGTCTCAGGACATAATAATTTGTGTTTAAGGAGAAGATAAGGAAAACTGTGGGACGTAATGTTCTCCTGAGGAGTGGTGGGGGCACCACATCCAGATTTGATTTAGTTTGAGAACAATCTCTAAAACAAAGGTGATGATGTTCATGTAAGTAGAACTACTACCTAGTGTAACGGCATTACCACCAGTTTGGCCATATAAGCTTCAACAACAGTGGGGCAGGTCTATATAAGTCATGGCAGTCTACGTGGGTCATTCTTTGCTTGGGAGGTCATTGGTGGTGTTCAGAAAAATGTAATTCACAGCGCCAGGCACACTGGAGTGCTTTCTTGCAACCAGAGAGTACAGAGACAGATTTACATCTGAGTGCACCAAGGTGTCGTACTGTGAGCAGGGTGATACCATGGTGCAACTGGCCTATAAAACTATGTTTTAAAGGTGAAAGTCTGAAACAGAAAAACTGTCAATGCACAACTGCTTGCCCATCTTGGTGGCTGGATCCTGAGCTGCTGTAAATCAGGGATCAGATCCAGATGTGGCATATTTATGGAACTGATGCGTTCCAGCTGAAGATCAGACAGGTCTACTTTACTTCATTGAAGGCTAGCTCCCTTGCATCACCCCAGAAAGTGAAAAACAATGATTTTAGAAATCCAGTCTACAAGAAAGGAGGGATGGTAGTCCCAAATCCCTCAAGCATTCCCTGAAATCTGCCAGAATCCCCAAGAAGCAGTAAAATTCAGATTTCGTCAGCCTGTGGTATCTTGACTGAAAGTTCTCTGTACATCAGAGAGGAGGAAGGGGGATGTTATATCTTACACATGGTAGCATGTTGCGGTCCCCTGAGGCTTGAACAGAACATGGACCATCTGGGTTTTTGCAACTTGAAGTTCAATTAAAATGTTCTGATGTTAATCACATGCAATTTTCAAGAATATAATTTTTTTCTCTCCAGCTTTCCATCTTTCTATATTCTATTAAAAGCAAAAATGAGAGAGGAAGTGAATAAATATTTCACATGAAAGTCCGTATGGCTTCAATCGTCATAGTAATATGCATTTAGGAATTATTCATTTTTTAATAAAGAAAATTTGAAGTATGACTGTTGCCCTAATAAGCTAGGAAAATAAGCTTTGGAAATAAAGGTGACTTTCTAGACCTGTGTATTGAAAACTGACATGAAGAAGAAAACTTGCTGTCATTGAACAAACCTGTACAGGTGAGATTGTCAACATACATTCTTCTTGGGTCAAACCTTTTAGCTGACAGCTCCAGGACCCTTGACAAGTAGTTAGAAAAGCCATTCTCCTATCAGTCATCTTGGATTTGCCCCATATTGATCTGCATGTCCATTGAAACAAATATAATGGTCTGCAAGCAAAAAATGGTGGAAAACCATTGCTCAGAGCAGCCGCCCCTCATTGTACAGCCACCTCCCAGTGGAAAATGGAGCTGGACAACACTGTCTTGAAAGGACTTTTGTGAAGAGCATGTGGTACCTTCAACAAAGTTCCTTCGTTGCCAAGCGTGATAGCTATCTGTGCTGGAAGCAGTTCTTGGGACATACACTCTTGGAGGTCTCTTGATATAAAGAAAGAGAAATGGGCAAAACTTTCCACCTGGTTGGCTGGGTTTCTATCTTGTGCGAGGATTTCTTTTCATTTTGTTGATCTGTTGCTCACGATCAGGAAACTACAATATTGTGGGTGCTGGCAGGGCAACATGTCACCTTGGCCTGAGGACCTTCTCTAGCGACTGTGTGTGCAAAGCTGTTTGAATGGGGATTACTCACATGGCATCACTGCATGGCAGATCCCACTATCGCGCTAAAAAAAGTTCTAGCTCTTTAAGTAAAAGCATATGCAAAAGACAAATTGAGGTGATCTCAGTCTAATTAATTCAGTCCAGGTTTATGGACCCAGTCCCATGACTGTGCATAGTTCACCCCATAGATCAAGTAGACGCTTTGGATGCACTGCTAGAGTGTACTGAACTTTGGATGTACTGTGTGATTTTACTGCAAGCAAGCTAGAATGATTTTAAGAGCCAAATCCCCATCCTACATAAATTGACATGATGCTATAAATCGTTTGATAGTTTAATACTTTGAAGTTGCCTTCCTTATATTGCTGAAAAAGTCACATTCATGCAGAACTTGATTCCGTTATTCAGTTCATCGCTGTTAACTGGGATAAACCTCATCCTTACCCAGTGTGGGATTGGATTTCATTTCATTGTAAAGTAGGCTGGAGGAACAGATCAGCAACCTGGTTTGAATCTAGCTCAAGCTGATACTCTGCCTAATTTTTCCCTGGTCCAAAACACCTCTAGGCAGGCTTTTTTTGGCATTCTGTGTTTGTTGGGGAATATCTCCACAGTTTTTCTCTCTGGATTTCTGGTTGGATCTGCCAACTTTGAAATTTTCAATGATTTGATGGGTGCACTAATGTACACTAGCTGTTTTCCCTGGAGTATAGAGCACCAGATTTATGTCCAAGAGAAGCAACACAATTCCCTTATAATTTAAGTTACATTGCTCACAACACAACTTCCAAAATGTGTTTAAAAATGGCTTCTGTGGGAAGCCTTTAAAGCTTAGTTTAAGCAGACGAGTATTGCTACTGAAATAAAGAGGATCATTCATGTGCTTCCAGATAAGTTCATGCATAAATGCTAGCACAATTGAAGTCTGGAAGTTTATGTTAAAATGAAAAAAAAAAAAAAAGTAGCAAATTTCACCTACTTTTTGTTTTGTTCTACATACATTTTATGCCAAGATAATAAGCACACTGTAAAAAACTATAGTGCTTGAGTCAAAGTATATGGGATCATTTATTTTGCCTTTCATAGGCTTTTTAATTACTCCAAATAACGCTAGGGTGCAGGTAATTCTCGGTTTAAATTCTCAAGGTAAAGAACCTTGGAAAACATTGTGATTTGAATCTCAAATGTTCTACATTCCTCAAGATAAATTATTTTATTTATGTTGATTAATCTTGGATTATTACCGAACATCCAGATTTATTCAAATTGCATGGAATGCTTAAAGATACTCAGTGACACAGACTGAGAGAGGTCAAGGAAACAATGCAGAAACAAGTTGCTTTTTTCATTAAACATGAAAAGCATCTGTGTCTGTTGAAACTGCACTCAACATTTGGTTTTACTAACTACTGGTCAGTCAGTAAGATTTGAAATAATCTATCAGGCAACATTGCCTTTGCTTATGCATTGCTACATAAATAATTTGCCATTGCTTATAGCTGTGTACTTGATTTAAGCTCAAGTGTCAAGGAGGATGAAGGGAAGGAAGAAGGTGAAAGAAAAGCAGTGAAGATCATGCTCTCTTCATATATGAGTAGGGAAGTGAGTGATTTTAACTGAATCCTTTAGACTTTGCAATAGGATGAAACAAGGAGAAAATCACAGAAGTCAGCGGTCACTTTGGCATCCATAGTACAGCGTAAAAGAGGCATGCTATGGAAAGCCCAGCATCCCAAAGGTGTTTTAGTGTTCCCTTGCAGGGTTTTAAGTGCCTACCAATAGCGCCAGATAGGGAAGAATCAATGCTAAGGTGCAGCTCAGGGTCAATTTTAGTGTTAACTCCTGTTTTTTTAAGGAAAAGAAAAACCAAGGCATAACAAATGACCCCTTCCTCCCTCAATAACCACTGCCAGACCAAAATGCTTCTGAACTCAAAGAACATTTTTCTTTTTTTTTTGTAAAACACAAGCATGACTCAGGTGTACACTGTCTGGTAGCTGCAGCACCTTACCCAGCGTGATCGTTCATGTGTCCTTGAAAGTAGTGAATCCTATCATCAGTGTGAGCTATGATCTTCCATAAAGTAATTATTGTTAACTGCTAAGCAAGGACTTCTTAGGCCACCATGACTTGACTGTGATGTCTTAAGAGGGCTTTGTTAAAAAGCATGTAAATAATTTTTTTTTTTCCCTACGTGGTCCACCATGATGTGACAGTCTTTCTGACATCACATTTCAGGACCAGCTTTTTAAAACTTCTCTGTGGTCTGCCTAATGAGAGGCATAGACAAATTATTATTTGAATTTTATCTCTGTTAGTCTTGTCATCTGCTATTTTTTATGGAGGAGAGATGTAAGAGAAGCAATCCAACAGATTTCCTACCTTAGAAAGGCAGTGATGCCTCACCAGCTGAGCCATGCCTCGGGTTTTAGCAAAGGTGCTCTCACAGCTAAGAGTACAGCAGCCAGTTTGGGCACATGCTTCCTAACTAGGCATTGGTCCACATGTAATGGATGATGTTGCCTCTGCAACCATCTTTTAGCAACTCCTCCTACTTGTCCATAGGTCTTGCACGTTATGTATGGACTTCTGCAAGGAAGATGGTGAAAAAGTAATCTAAATGCCTTCTAAGGTCCTCAGCTGTTTTAGGTTTACAAGCTGAGGTGTTAGAGATACATCAAGGAGTCCTGGCTTTAGTGCTCAGAGGTGAAGATGTATTTCAGGGTTGCTTGAAGCCATGACTTTCATTATTGTTAGTCACTCAGCCAGAGAAGAGAGATGGAGGACCTGGTGAAGTTCTCCTCTCTGATGATCTCTGCTGTGAGCAATAGGACATAATTCTTTCATCAGGAAATTTCTGTTTTGGAGGCTATCTGTGGAGGAGTTTAACCTTTTCTCACCACCACAGTGACCTAGCAAACTGAACCAGCTGCTCCCCAAAGCCACAGATAGATCCTTGTGCATGGAGGAAGAGGTAAAAGGCCAATGCGTATTTGTAGTTGTGTTGAGTCTCAAGAAGGATTTGTGGTTCCTGAGCCCAAGGGGACTTATTCTGACAACTTTTTTATTGAATACACTAAGTGTGGCCATTGCACCTCTATTGTGAATCCATGAAGTCCTTGGACAACACTGTGCTTGGGAAGGATCTGCCTCAGAATGGGTTTACCATGTACAAGTAAATCACTGCTAGAGGTAGGAAATTCCCAAGAAGTCTCGAATTCCTGCACTATTTAGGTTAGGATTGTCAGAAGTGGATCCTAATATCCCATAATGTTGCTCTATCACTGAAGATAGATTAAAAAAAACACCCAGGCAAAAAAGAAACTTTCTCAGCAACACCTAATAATCAAATATAGATTACAGTAATATTGGGACTTTTGAATCTTGACATCAAGGAAATGAACACTGAGATAAATAAGTACAGGGAATTTTATTACCTACACAACGCTTTAAAACAACTAAGTAGAAAACCCTGAACCTGCTATATTAAACCTCTCATTCCTTTACCCACGGAAATGAAGTAATAAAATCTATTTCAGATAGAAATCTCATATTAGCTATGCCATTGGGACTATTGTGGGTAAATAGATATGAGAGTGAATGACCTTAAGTCTAAATTCTGCTTCCCAACATCGTGATCTGTTGTATTGGAATGAAATGCAGCTCTTGGAGAACAGAATCAAAACCCAAATGGACAGCAGCATCCCACATACAGGAAGGACAAGATTGTATTTTAATCAATAACCAGAGGATTAGAGCCTCTGTGCAGTTTTGCTTTGGTTATAAGAACTCTTTATTTATGTCTGAAAGAGAAAGGGAAGTTTTTTGGTCCATGTTTTGTCTGTACCGTCCATTCCTACAGTGTCTGGAATAAGTAGCCCGGATTGAAGTTTTTGGCTCTTATTTCTGGTATCTCTTGCTGTTTTCTCAGCTTTGCAAATGTCAGTCTGCTGAGAATGGAATCAGAAGAACTATAGATATAAAAGGCTACAATTGCAGAAAGCATCACAGATATTTTGAAGACCTTTAAAATCACCTAGCATCTGAAACGTCCAACTTGGTGGCAATAATATTTCCCTTTATGTCTAGAATCACAAAGTCGTCACATGCTATCCTTCCTCACCAGACATTTTCCATGTTTTGCCACCATCTTGGCATGAACACGTGGAAACCAACAGCAGTAAGAAAACCCCAGGGGACCTCTAGATGATCTCTCTCTTTTCTGGGAGAGAGGTTTCTGCTTGATGGACAATGATACCGGAGTATAATATTGTGTTAGTAACTGGAATAAGATTGCAATAGCAGAAATAATAATAGAAAAACACCTGCAAACATCTGACTACTCAGAAAACATCAGAAGTCATTGGGAAGATGAAAAAGAAATATTCACCAGTGAAGAAGAAAATTCCACGCCAGAAACTTTAAGGAAGCTGCTTCTACCATCTCAGTGTAAGAGGACGGTCTTTTTGGGCTACAGCTTGCAGTGGCTTGGCTCCAAGTTACAAGTTGCATAGATACAATTTAGACTGGCTTATTACTGTCAAAATACTAGTAGCTTTTTCTTCAAAGGAGCAGTCAGCATTTGGAGGCTTCCCATGCTGAAGTGCATAAGTTACCGGGCATTCATTTGCAAATGTATTCACAGAGATGCTATTTGTCATGTTGGGGCTTTGCTTTCGGCTACAGGAGACCTCTTTTCTACCTGCTGCCATAGGCAGATTCCCCCAAAGCTTGCGAGCAGAGCACCTGGGGGAAGGGCTCCTTCACTCCCTCGTAAAGGTCATTGCACACACAAGGAAAAGAGTCTGAAGTCTTGACTTTTTGTCTGCCTCAGATGTCGCAGCAGCTGCTTTGAGGCTGTTCTATCCTCTGAAGGAACATTCTGTCTCAGCAAGCGAAGAAAGGAAAAGAGAGATCCTACACCATTATAATTACTTGAGCAAAAATAAACACACATATGGTCTGACATTTTCCTAATGCTCCGATCTTATTTGGAAGTAAATGTATTAATTAAAGGGGGGAGTAGAAAGGTGAAAAACAAACAACAATCCCTGAGTCATGAGAACATGACAAGCTGTCCTTTGAAAATGTTATTTTTATTTTTCAGTGACACTGGTGTTAATTTATTAGGTGTTATAGTGTGTGCTTACTTATTTGTTTTTAAAAAGCAATGATTTTCTTCCTCATTGCTCCTCTGTTTTATGTTTCAGTTTTGTGTATTTTTATATATGGTACTGAGCTAAGAAGAAAATTGACCCCTAGACAAAGGGCCAAATCAACATCTTTTTGTCCTTGGAGCTCTCAAAAGCTGATGTTAAACTTTCTCTCGTCTCATAAAAGATGTGATTCAGCTTTGGAGGGCAGGGTAGGTAGTTTAAAATTCTCTTTGATTCTCTTTGATGATGAAATTCTCTTTTTATTTCAGCCATGCTGCCCTTGTGCTTAGGCTTTAAATGAAAACATCTTTGACAACTGCCTTCAAGAATTAGACGTTGAAATGCAGAGGCCAGTCTACAAATGGCCATTCCAACAAATATTCAGTGTTCATGCCCCAGCAGTAACTAAGCAGAAACAAATCTCTAAAACCTGAAAACCTGTATCTCTTTACACAGAAAAAGTAAAAAGAGAAAGGGTAAAAATCCCATGTGTCTTCCCAACAGAGTGTATAAACTCAAGAATAGATGTAGCAGGCACTGAAGGAGGTCCCCTGGGGTTTTCTTATTGCTTCTGTTTTTCACATGACTATCTTCCCAGTTCTGCGGAATTGGAAAGCCATATGCCAACCCAGGGAAAGAACGGAGCTTTTACAATCTATCTCCTTCTATATTTTGCAGGCTTCTATAATTGTTTTCATAACTGTAGGTCCACAACATTAAAATGAAAACCTTTTGAAAGAACAGACTAATTGTGAGGGTTTTGGTACTTTTCTTTGGTACTTTTCTACTTTCCTCTGTGAAGTTTTTCCTCATGGAAGTATTTTAATTCACCAGAAATGTGACCGTTCAATCTTATATTTTCCATTTTCTACTTTGCCTCTCCATTTCCACCCCCTTCTTCTCTCCTTTCACAGAAGAAATAGAAGGAAATGAAAAATAAAATTAAAAAATGAACCTATAGCTGCTGGAGGGAAAAACAAAATGCTGAAAAGCCTTTTTTTGTTCTTTATTTAAACATGAAACCCCATTAGTAAATAATTACTTTCTTGTACAGAAGTTTCCCTTCAGGAAAGCACAACTTTTAGTTGAAAAATATTTTCAATGCAAGCTTTAATCATTTCTTGAAAATACCCACCACATTTCAATCTAAAAGAATGTTTGTTTTATTTCCATTCACATGTAATTTCAGCAAATGTACTAACTATAAGGCATCGTGAAATAAATCATGATATATTTCAGTCAATTATATGTTGTAATAAAAACTCTGTAAGTGTTTTGAATCATGGCTGTTGTTGTGTTCTTTCAGAAGATCTCTCCAACTTCTTGCCTAATCTATGGAGCTGTTCACTCCCAGCACAGTTTTCAATCTATTCACAGTTGCAGAAGCCATCTGGTTTTCAACTGAGTCTTTCTTATAAGCTCAGTTTCTTTTTTCTTCTGAGAAGCTCAAACATATAAAGACTTTTTAAAGTATAGAGTTGTGTTTGTTAAAATACAATGCATGTTCTCTATGGAAAAAAAATGATTCAAAATAAATTTTCAGATTTTCAACAGTTTGTTCCCCCTCTCCCTTTTAAAAAATCAAACAAAAAAATCTACTTTTCATTTGGATTCCCTCCTCTTTTTTTTTTTTTGCTTCTCTGCTGTTTTAATTTTGTTTCCCCCCAGCTGGAATATATAGAAAAAGATAAAAGACAGAAAGGAGAAATATTTTTAGAGCAAGTTCCCTGGCACTTGATTCTTTTCCTAGCTTGGTTTTTTGATAGTATGTTAACCTCACTGACCTTTTGCCTGGCATTGCCAAAAGTATCAGCATTTGCAATGAAAGAGAAAAAATTTTGTCTATATGGGATTTGTTGAGACAGAAGAAAACTTAAAGTATACTAAAAAGGAGAGAAGGAGGTCTCCTGACGAGGCAAACGACAAAGATGGTTGTCTCTGACTGTTCAGTTCAAGACATTATGAATGGTTATTGCTGTCTGGATTGGACTTCATGGTTACTCTGGTGGATCATAACAAGTGGGGAATACATTCTGACATTCTTCCATTTTTCACTTCCAATCTAATTTTTTTCCATTTCTAAACCTGAAAAATCCTAATGTGCTGCACAGAGATGGCATGGCATATCCTTACTTTCACATAGATGCATAGTCAGGAGGCAACTAATGTCCTTTACATTAAGATTATTGTCAACTTTATTTGATTAAAGAGGAATAATAAAAAAAAAAAGCAGCTGAGATGGAGAGCTGGCTTTGAATTTCTTTCCCTACATAATTGATGGATGTGGTTAGGTTTTCATCCTTCTACAGGGGATATTCCTTTCAGTTGATCAAACATATCTGAGATGATAACATGGTCCTGGCAGAAATAACGTAGAATGATGGGACACAAGCCATGAAGGAAATACTAAATTTTATCTGGAACCTACTATAGTGTTCATCAGTGAGTTGAGAGCACAAGAGCTGCAAATAGGAAGGGCTGTTTGCCAATTCTAGTTGCACCTCTTGTGTGTTGTTCACCTTTGAGATAGCCAGCTGCTCTATAACAAAATGCCTGCAGGACTTTCTACAGTTGCTTCTGGTTCCCTGGTGTTGAATTATTTACTACTTTTCTTCCACCTAGAGTTCTTCATAGTATGTCTTCTCATTTCTATTTAAAAATAGTTTAAAAAAAGCCCAAAACAAAAAAAGTAATTTGAGAGGTTAACTGGGGCTCTGCCTGTTCTCTCAAATTTCTGTGCCAACTTTCAGCATAAAACAGTGATGATTTAATATATGTGAAGATGTCTCTTGGAATTCCAATAGAATTTTTAACATTTGAATGCAGACTGACAACTGAGGATCAAAAATATGCTTTCAAGAGGCTTTTGTGCTCTGCGTAGTAATCCAACATAATTTTAAAACTAATTTTTAACATCAGATATAAAGCCAGACAGAAGAGTTTAGATTAAATCTAACGACTCCTGAAAATGGAGGATTTTGAACAATCTGACCTTTTGGAGGAAATTTATATCAAAGCTAAAGGTAAATCCAGATCTGTACGTAATCAGTGGATTGACTTCTGTTTCAGCAAACTCTTGCTAGCAACAGAAAGAGAACCAAGGGGGAAATATGTAAGCAGGGACTAAGGGTGTGTAAAGGAATAACTGATCATACAAGCAACGGTCAGCAGGGAAAGGAGTATCTGCTTTTTTTTGCCTGTAATTGAAACTTCAACTCATGGTGCTATCGATGTGGGGTTATTAGGCTGAGGTGATTTAGACCTGCTGTCCAATTTGACCTGTTGCCATAGGGTTAGAAGTAATATGTATAAAAAACCCCACAGGACACTGATAGATTGGTAGCTGGAAATGTTAGCTTAATTGGAACCCATAGCTTTGATATGACATATTGCATCAAGTCAGAGAGGAACTGAGGTGCTTGGTCAAAATGCCTGCTTCCTACTCACACTGTTCAGGCTGGTATTCTGGCTTTACGCTCCTTTAGGAAATAAGGTTCACAAAGACTTCTGTAAAATATAAACTGCTTACCTCAGGAGACCAACCACACCTTATTGTATGCTTTTAGGATGCTTACCATCTCAAAGCAGTTTTGTTTCTGGATCAAAAAGGGTCTATTTAACTGAAAATTGATTAAACAATGAAAGGAAAACAGATTGCAATGCCAAGTATGACAAATGACATGAGTTGCATAACTGGAAAGATGGATAGCTCTTCCTGTAGGCAGGCCCATTATAAACAGCATCCTCTAGTTGGTTTCACTGGACTTTGAAATTTCCCCTTAGATGGTTTAAGACAAATTAAATAAGGCAAAAAAGTGTTAGCTCTTTAGTATGAATAATTGTCATGACTACCAAAAGTAGCCACTGAGAAAGAATTAATCATCCCTAGTTCAGTTCCTTTCCATCAGCAATTGGCTTTGTTATGAATGAAGTTGATGTGTATCATTGACCTACTCTTCTCACTGGTAATGAGGTCTCCTTCATTCAGACTATAAGATTTCTAAAATTCAATGAGAAAGCAGTATGTTAAAATTACAGAAAGATTGATTTGTGAAGTTTTCTGGAGGTGGTGAATCCAGCTTCACTTGAATGCCATCAGTCATATGTAGACAGAGCTTATACATGATTGTTTGGAAAGATAACGAGGCTTTCCAAAAAGCAGCCATAATGATACTTAATCTAAGGATCAAATCCAAGACAGAAGCCTGGATTACCTGATTCTTCCAAAACCCAAACAGTTTAAAAGTCACAGTGCTGAACACTTGAATCAATAAACACATTACATATTTTGTTGTGTTATCTGTGAGATGAAAATATCTCCATGCTATTCAGATATGAAGTGACTTGTTCTTAAAATCTAAAGCATGACTTCTCAATAGGAACATTATCAGTCAGATCAGCTAAACAATTTTCTAAGGCCACTACAGAGAAAAAAAATTGTGTCAAGAGGCTTTAATAATATTTATGGTAGCAGCCTTGATGAGCAAACTGTCCTGTGTTGTCATTTAATGTAGTGCACATTCAGCAAATGAGAAAAAATAGCCTTCCACAGGAAGCTGTATCTTCATCCTTAGTGTTTGAGCTTTTTATAAGTCCTGACATGTGACTTTTGACTCTTCAAGATCCATATTAAACTGAGATATAATAATACTAATATTCTTACTAGGCATATAAACATACATTATCTTCAGATACTACAAATTAAATGGTCCTTAAGGTGTCTTGCAACAGTGAGTTGCATATTTGGATTACCTAATAGTTTAAGGGACAGATAATTGATTTATGAAATGTCAGGTAATAGATCTGACTAATAATACGTGTATAATAAGGACATATCTTATTCTGGAATGTGTTCTTAGGAGAACTTTGTGTCAGGCCTTGGATGTTACCTTTTCCTATCCTTCCTGTGAACTTCCCTTTGCATAGCACCAGAGTGACTGCAACCAGACTGCTGTATCCAGTTTTTTGTGTACCATTTAAGAACTGGAACAAAAACTTTAGCAAATATCATATATAAGAGATTCTTGAAGCATCTGGTTTACTGTCAGCTGGGAAGGACTTAGGTTCTACTTTCTACAGTAGGTAGAACAATAATCTTCCAATGTGTATAGTTTCAAATACAAACCAGATGAGTTTTTGTTACATCCAGTTCAAGGCAGAAAGATAAATATTAGGATTACATTGTAGCAAAAAGGTGTGAGGAGAGGTTCACTGAATATTCAGGGACGCTTCCTCACAATAGTGGTGATGCAGCACAAACCCAGGCTTCTCGGATGGTTGCTGCATAGTCTTCACCAAGGTCTTTTTAATCAGTTTAAATAGACACCTGTTAGGAGTAGTTTAAATGTCATTATCCTGTCCCGAACAGAGGGTGATTTAGATGGATATATGGAAATGCTTCTAGGGTAAACAATCTTTTTTTAGGCTGAGCAGTTCTGACTCCTGCCAAGGATGTCTAATTGGAAAGTGCGGTCACTTCCCCATCACCTGTGTAGTTTACAAAACACTTCTAAAATGATGTGGCAACCAATGTACTTTGCATAAAGAGAGCCATGACCACCTCCCTTTCTCCATTGTGTACCATATGCATCACTATACTACCTGGGAGCTCAAAAAGGGACTAGGACTAAAAAGACATCCAGAATTAGCATACCTCTCACATTCAGATCCAGGTTGCTCCAGCACCAGAGCCAGCTGGTTTGAAGCCAGCATGGTCATGTTTCCATAAGTTTCTGCCTTAAGCTGCTGGAGCTTTCTGACTCTTCCCTGCTCTGAGCGCTTTGAGAGCTGTCATGCTCTTTCCCTATGCTAAGCAAAAGCTTTGCTCACTTTGATACAAATCTCAGCTTTCTTGTTTGGTTATATAAAATCTTATCATAAATGTTCAGAAAATGTGTAACAGGAATGAGGGGAAAAGTAACCATCTCTGATGTGGCACTCTTCAAAGAATAAGCTGCTTTTTAATTAACCCTAAGGAGTTTTAGCAAGACAAGCCAATTTGTCTATGGTACCATTAGAGTCTGGTTTCCATAGGACACTTTGGGTGGCAGATAACAGGTCAGGTTTATTTTAATTAACTTTGGGTGACTAAAAAAGACAGACATTTCTATCTGATCTGTCATCTCTAATCTTAACATCTGTCTGAAGCAGATTTGAATAATAACAACACGGTAGGCTCTTTAATTCAATTCATTAGTTGTCCACAAAAGAAAGAAAGAAAAAAAAAAAAAAAGGAAATAGGTTGGTTGTATCCTAAAAAGAATGTTTTAGTCCTTTATAATACTTGGTTTAATCTGCTCTCAATTAAATAAAAAATGTTGAAAATATTTTTTTTCTGAAATGCAATTAATTTCAGATTAAACCTATTTTTATTCTTAGCACCTTAGCATTTGGGGAGCATGCACTGTGTAATCAGTGCAGGATAGAGCGAGGTATGTAAAGCTCTGAGCAGTGGAGAATGGATATTAGTAAAAGGGCAAGGAGATAGGCACTTATAACGAGGAAGCTGGAAGAAAAGTCACCCTGTTTTCTACCTGTTTTCTATTTGTTTTGCTACTTCACAGTCAAATGTTACAGCCATAAAATTTCTGGGACTAGGAACCTCTTTCCGTTGCTGGCATATGACATTTAACACAATGGTATGCTCACCTGCACACGAAGCTCTCAGGTCTATTGGAGTATGACTGCTGCTGCCGATAAATGAGACATTTTGCCAGCATAATGTTAATCAGATCCCTGAAACACAGAGCTAGTGCAGCAGGAGCGTGCATTATCATCAGGTAAAATACTTCATGTTATGGTTGCCACAACACTGGGTAAAATCACCAAGTGAGACTCCTGTCAGAGAAAGTTTCCTCAGCAGTATCCAGCCTAAGCCACCGATGTGGTGATGCTCTGAGTCCCTCCAGGGCCTTTCATCCCAGCTCCAGCAGATGCTCATTGGAAAATAAATTCATCTGGATCTAAATTTACCAGATTGAACTCCACATCTGCAGACTGAAGATGTGAGATCTTCCGCCTAAGGGTCATCTGATCAGAAACAGTTTCTAATTCACTAATGAGCTTACTAACTAAAGCTTATTGTAGAGTTATTTTGCTTGTAAACTCTTTGCCATACTTACTGGGTGTACTGGATTAAGCCAAGATGAGTATTTGCTATACAGTGATTATCTTATTTTTCTCATTATGTTAACATCCAGCTTTCTTCAACACCCTATTTGAATTCAGAGCCTTTTTTCCCAGTGTTACCTGCCAGTCTCAACATTTGTCATTTCTCGCCTTTAAAATTGCACACTGCTGTTATAGATGTAGATCGGTTTTGTCCACATGAAACTCATTTTTCCCCCTTTATGAAAAAAAGAAACAAGATTTAAGAAACACTTGAGTCCCATTGCTTGAATTATTCATGTTTTTTTCTAGTAATTTATCTACTAGCTCTGTGATTTCCTTCTCACTGTATCTTTAGTTTATATTTTTGGTAATACATAAACAATTCCAGAAGTAATAAAGAAACAATCAGTTGGCTGAGTGCTTTACTTAAGAAAAAACCCCACACAAACACCATGAATACGTCCTTTTCAATAAACTGAGAGAATTGGAGCTGGGTGCAACTCTGACACAAAGGTGAGCACAGCACTGTGGGCTTGCTTCTAATTTTCATATGGTACGGATCATGGGCCATGGTGGGTCTTTTCTTTCCCCAGTTTATCTGACCCCTCACCCTGGTTCTCCCCATTGGAAATCACAGGAATTAGAGAAGTGGTCTCTGCTGTCAAGCCCAGATAATGAACATATAAATCAGTGCTTAGTGGTTTTGGGACTGAGGCTTTTGAAGTCAGAGGAAAGAGTTGAATTGATTTCAGCACGCTCTTGAGAGGCTGCCAGCCTCATTTCCCGAAATGGCAATAGATGCTCGAGCCCTCGTTTGCGTGAGCACAAGGTCTAAGCGCAGAAACGGTGATTTCAGTGCATGTTTTATCCACCCCAGTCTGGACCCTGGCCCTGTTCCAGTTTCCGTGTAAGTCACTGGGAATTGCTCCCCTACTTTATGGAAAAAATTACTTTGTTTTTTAAGGAGCTAAAAAGGAGTTCAGTGTTTGAGGTGTTGACCCTGAACCCACGTTCATTTAGTCCAAGGCAGTTCTGGGATGAATGACCAAATTATGGTTTGTCTTTTTTTTTTTTAATTAAAACTCTCTTATGTGAAAATTTCTCCTTTTAATGCTAAAGGATGAAGCAAAATTGTACAGAGAATGTAGTCAGTAACCGGCCTGAACTGCAGAAGCAGGAATGTATCACCTTTCCCGCTGGAGACATAATAGAGACCATTTTAATTATTTAGTTCATGAATGCACCACCCTTGACATTGCAGTCAACATTTTAATTTCACATGAAATACAGTGCAATTATGACCTACTGAAAGAAGTGACAGCACCGTTTATGTCACTCAGTAGAGAATTACAACCAGATGAAACAATTACCGTGGTTTATTTTTGTTTATGAAGAAAATTATGCCTGTGTCTTCTTTCACACACTGGGTATCCGACGGGCAGCTTATGATGGTAACATAATCCCATGAAGTACCTCAGAGTCATTGAGATGATTTCTCAAAACCACTTCCCTAAGGCAAATGCTAAACTTTTCCACACCTTTTTTTTTAAATAAATGCCTGACGTCTTTTGGTAGAAACTAGAATGATAAATTAATTGAGGTACTTCAAGGCAAATTTGGTACTGCCTGGGGAAAACCTCCATCAGAGTCTGGGTTCAGCATTTTATGTAGAGTTTTAGATAGAAGGTTTTGATCATTTGTAAAAGGAAAAAAACCCCAACAAACCCAAACCCCATAAAACTGAAGCAATAGCAAAAATGTAAACTAATAAAAATGGTGAATCTTCCTAGAAAACTGTTCTAGACTGGGCCCTTGAAATCACCCAGCCGTACCAGCATGGGGCAGTGGGACCAGAACTCCACCTGAGCCAGAGACATGGCTGTGCACGCTGAGTACATGCTGATCCAGCTATATTGCTTCCCAGTTTGGAGCTGGCTGATTTACTGCTACTTGGAGGAATCATGGATAGATGTTTCCCTCACCTCCTCTGATAAGATAGGGTCTCCTTACTATGGCCACCCTACTTGTCCTTTGTTGTACCTGCTCCACTTCGAAGCCCTTGAGCACTGAGAATGGGAATGCTACACATTGGTCCAGAGGACTTATTATTATATTATTATACATTATATTTTGTATATATATAGTATTATTATAGGGAGGCTCTATGCAATATTGATCACCCACGTGTCTTGCCTGTGGCTCCATTTCACTTTGCACCCATCACATCAGTGGCTTGTAAACTCCCATCAAAGACTTGAGGGTCTTTGTCATGGCATTGGCAGTGTTCTTCCTTGTAACAGAAATGTGTCAGACATTTTAGACAAATATTCCCAGTTTTTTTTATACAGGTCTAGGAATCAGGAATCCCAGAGAACACTAATTTTACACTGATTTTCTTTTCGCATGTGAACAGTAGCTGCTCAAGTGCATATTCATCAAAGGTTTTGAGCAATTGAAATGGTTCTCCATAGTTCATCTGCTTAACTTTTCTTTATCACAGTTTTTCTACCTGCTAGTTAATTTACATAAAGAAACAAGCAGATAAAAAGCCAGTAGTACTGCCTGATAAATACTTGCTTGCTTTCTCAAGGGTTTGTGGAGATTTATTACTAAACAGTTTGATATGCAAATATGAACTAAATATAAAATACCAAGAATATGAACATTGTGCAGACTGTTGGTCTCCAAATATTACAGCCCTTACATCTTGTGTTATTGGACTACACTGGTATACTTCAAAAGAGTCTCTGTGATTGATACTGGTGCACTGCAAGAGACTTCTTCCTAAAGGTTTTGGATGATGTCTGAGGAACTATTCTGAAGCAGTATAAATAATAGAGCTCCTCTTTTGCTTTAGTAATTCAATATTCCTTGTGGTATTGTTTGCTTAGAGATAGACAAAGATTATCCTGGTTTTAGCCTAGAATCAGGGAGACAAAGCATCTGGCCTGTTTCCTTCCCTGCGGTCCTGGGGAGATGACAACCTTCTTAAAGATTCAGAATTCACATGCTAACATGGACTTGCAGAAGCACCTTTTTAATCACTTCTATTGAAATACCTTTTTTTAGCATTATCAGTCATTTTGAATCACTTAATGTTCTGAGAACTCATTTTTCTGTGGATCTTGGTATTTCCTTTGAGTATTTCTGAGTGTCTGGCTGAATTGTCCCCTTCTTAACACTCTGCACAGATAGCTTTGAGCTATGAAGGAGTCATAGCAAAGATAAACCGTCAGGATGAAACAGAGAGGTATAGACCCCAGCATGCACTAATTAATATGTTTTTAATGTACCTAACTGAAATTCAAATTTTAGGTCTATGCAAAAAGTTACCTGATGTGCCAGATCAGAGGTGTTCATTGTAGAGATGACCTCTGTGTTTTTTAAAATAGAAAAAATCACATACATGTGATGAAAGAAATTGTCCCTTAGAGATGCAATCTGTGAAAGGCTCCAAATGACCTAATTAGTAATTTCTTCTAAGAGCATGATGCCTGAAGGCAGTAAGAATCCTTAATTCTTCACACCCAAACTGTGTGTGTTTATTATCTGGGAAAGAACTATATTCTGGAGAGATAGGATGAAAAATAAGGATATGAAAGGAAACTCTGGAAACATGTGTAGACATCTTTTATTTCACTGAGTTTACATAAGTTCCTTTTACAGCAAGCTGTTCTGTTATAGAACAATCGTGTGCTGGATACTTCCTGGCAAAATGAACATCAAGCCTATTAACTGTGTAATTTGTTTTTTACATTGGGATTTCACTCATACCCCGCTGGGCTAACTTTTCATTATGTATGAATTGTTTTTTCTTAAAGCACAGGTGAGCTTGTGGTACTGGCAGCTGCCTTGAACAGTTCTCTTTGAAAGTGCTTTACTATTATTACATTATCATAGTTACTTTAAAAAATAATAATAATCACATTAACCTCATTAAAGCATCTGCTGATGTATGATTGTATTTTCTGGCTATGAACTGCAAGGCAGCCTATGCTGTACTAATGAATCCTTTGAATGTTAAAGTTGTACAGCAGGTCCCCCCTTGTGCCTTTTGCAGAATTTCTCCAAGAAATCTTTATTTTCAATCCCATCTCCTTGGGTTGTCTCATTTAATAAGCTGTTATGAAGCTTAGCACAGTGTCCTTTCCTCCATAAAACAGGTGCAGGGTTATATTATTCCATGTTGAATGTACAAATTTTATTTTAAAAGGTTATTCCTTAAAGCTTTGTTCTGTGAATTCACCTCATATTTGTGGCATATATTCCCTTGGACAGACAAAATGAATTGAAAAATTTGTAGTTTCTGATTTACATGGAGGCTGCCAGAAGACCATAGAATCATTGAATCATAGAATGGTTTAGGTTGGAAGGGTTACTTTAAAGATCATCTAGTTCCAGCCCTCTGCCATGGGCAGGGACACCTTCCACTAGACCAGGTTTCTCAGAGATGGAATTCAGAACAGTACATCCTCCTATAATACATTTCCTGGGAACAAAATACCATCTCATCATTCACCTGTACCTTTAAAAAATTTGTTTATTGCTGTTGAAATGCCTTAGCTTAGCAGCTTTGGAGACAAACATCATGTATCTACCTACAGAGAATGGTCTGCCTTAGGCAAAGCAATCCCAGTAACCTGCATCCACATTTGTAGAGATGCTGCTAGGCTCCCTCCCTCCAAAAATTGCTACTTTTGTGGCCTTAATTCACCATCCAGTGATATCATGGGAACCCTTAGATCCTGCTTCAAGAAGCTTGCCTGCTGCCCACTTCCCATACTGCCTGGCACCCTGGGAAGAAGGGCAAATCAGTGAGCACTAGCTGCCTCGTGGAGCAGGAGCATCATGGGCAGCAGCCCATGAACCTGCAGCAGCCCTGTGCCCATGTAACCTAGCAAACCCTGACCCTGGCTCCTTGGGGTTCCCCGGCTCCCCCAGCTGAGGAGCTGCGGACCTTGGTTCTGATGCGGACCAATGGCCAAAGTGCAGGGAAATCCTCAGGCAAGGTGTATAAAACCCAAGATGACTGGGAAACCTGGAGGTCTGCCTGCCAGCCAGCCGAGAAGGTGGTGAGCAGGTGGGCTGGCAGAAGACCAGGATCATGGGGATGATAAAGTGCTGCAAGTTATGTTCAGTTTTTTATAGAAGCCATGGTGAACACTGCAGGAGCAGCAGAGTGGCAGAGAAACTCAATGAGAATAGGATGTTTGTTAACTTTTAATTGAACTCTGGGACAGAAGCCAGGGATCTGACAGAAACAGTGATATGAGTTATAAAAGAAAGGCTACAGGTACTGGGGGATAAATTTTGAACTCCAAGATGGTTGATAAGCTCTTCAGCATCAACACAAAATGTGAGACAAATACGTGAGAAAGTTACTATCTGAAAAGAGACATTCATAATAGTGTTTGAACAAAGAGTAGACATCATGATGTTAAAGATATGCTGTGATGTCCTTGATGGCATCAGAAGAATGCACTCAGTGGAGCAGTGGTGGACAAAATATTTGAGGCAGAGCTGGAGTACCCGTTTTAATTGCAAATAAATGAAGCATGTATTTGAAAAAGCCACATGTCCCTGTTTCCCATTAGGACAGTCTCTCTCAACAAGATAGAGCTGTAAAGAACAAAGTGGATACTAATGTTATCAAAGTCAGACTGTGAATAGAAGAATTAAGGGAGTGAATTGACTTATTTCACTGGTACCAGCATGCATGTAAAAACAGACTCAATTTTTTATTCAAGAATAGTCCCTGAGCAACTCAGCAGGTGTGTAAAGGAGGAACACTTGTGATGTCTCCAGCACTAGGGAAGATAGCTATGAGTTTCTGCTCATGCAATGATCTGCTTGAGAAATGCTGTTTTCATAATTTGCTGCTGAGGTTACGTTCTGTACCCAAAGTGTTCCAGCCATAAATATCACCACTGGACATAGGAGATGTAACATAGGAGAAAAGCTAACAGAGCAAGGCAAATCATAGAATCACAGAATCATAGAACCATTTAGGTTGGACAAGGCCTTTAATATCATTGAGTCCAAACATTAACCTAGCACTGGCAAGTTCGCCACTAAACCATGTCCTTAAGTGCCCCATCTAAACTCTTTTAAATACCCGCAGGGATGGTGACTCAACCATTTCCCTGGGCAGCCTGTTCCAGTGCTTGACAGCCCTTGTGGTGAAGACATTTTTCCTAGTACCCAATCTAAATCTCCCCTGATGCAACTTGAAGCCATTTCCTTTTGTCCTAGGGCTTGTTACTTGGGAGAAGAGACAAGCACCCACCTTGCTACAACCTCATTTCAGGTCGTGGTACAGAGCAACCAGGTCTCCCCTCAGCCTCCTTTTCTCTAGGGTAGAGACCCCCAGTTTCCTCAGCCGCTCCCCATCAGATTTGTGCCCCAGGCCCTGCCCCAGCCCTGTTGCCCGTCTCTGGATATGCTACAGCACCAAAATGTCCCTCTTGTAGTGAGAGGCCCAAAACCGAACCCAGGATTCAAGGTGTGGCCCCACCGGTTCTGAGTGCAGGGGGACGGTCACTGCCTTGGTCCTGCTGGCCACACTGTTTTGGTTACAAGCCAGGAAGCTATTGGCCTTCTTGGCCACCTGGGCACACTGCCGGCTCATATTCAGCCCGCTGATGACCAACAGCCCCAGATTCTCTTCCGCCAGGCAGTTTTCCAGTCACTCTTCCCCAAGCCCATAGCTTTGCATGGGGTTGCTGTACCCAAGTGCAGGACCCGGCACTGAGACTTGGTGAACCTCATACAATTGGCCTTGGCTCATCGGTCCAGCCTGTCCAGATCCTTCTGCAGAGCCTTCCTGCCCTCAGGCAGATCATCACAGCCCCCTCACCCCCCGGCTTGGTGTCGCTTGCCAACTTACTAAGCATGCACTCGATCCTTTCATCCAGATCATCGATAAAGATATTAAACAGGACTGGCCCCAGTACAGAGCCCAGGGGAACACCACTTGTGACCAGCTGCTGGGTTGATGTAACTCCATTCCCCACCACTCTTTGGGCTTGGCCACCCAGCCAGCTTTTTACCCAGCATAGACTACACCCACCCAAGCCATGAGCAGTCAGTTTCTCCAGGAGGATGCTGTGGGAAATGGTGTCAAAGGCTTTACTAAGGTTCAGGTAGACACCATCCACAGCCTTTCCCTCATCCACTAGATGGGTCACCTTGTTGAGATCAGGTTCATCGCACAGGACCTGCCTTTCATAAACCCATGCTGGCTGGGCCTGATCCTCTGGTTGTCCTTGCATGTGCTTCATGATGGCACTCAGGATGATCTGTTCCATAACCTTCCCTGGCACCGAGGTCAGGCTGACAGGCCTGTAGTTCCCTGGATCCTCCTTATGGCCCTTTTTGTGTCTGGGTGTCACATTTGTTAACCCAGTCGACTGGGACCTCCATGGTTAGCCAGGATGGCTGATAAATGATGGAGAATGGCTTGCTGAGCGCTTCCAGCTCCCTTTGTACCCTTGGGTAGATCCCATCTGGCCCCAGAGACCTGTACGTGTCCAAGTGGTGTAGCAGGCTGCTAATCATTTCCCCTCAGATTGTGGACCTCACTAGCACCCCACCCCTCAAACACTGCTGTGCTGCCCGCCGGCTTCTCTCTAGTGAGCCTGGTTTTATCCCTTTCCCCCTTCAAATCTAGTTTAAAGCTCTTTCCATGAGCCCTGCTAACTGCTGCGCAAAGATCCTTTCCCCCTTTGGGACAGGTGTACCCCGTCTGTCGCCAGCAGGTTGCTGGCGGGTACAGACCCGGGGTCAAACCTCCCAAAATTCTGCCGGTGGCACCAGACTGGGAGCCGGGTGTTGATGTGCTGGCTCTGCCTGTTTCTTCCCTCATCGTTCCCTGCAACTGGAAGGACAGAGGAGAGCACTCCTTGTGCTCCTGATCCCTTAACCAGTTATCCCAAGGCCCTGAAGTCTCTCTTGATTGCCCTCAGACTTCTTGTTGTAAATTCATCACTGCCTACCTAAAAATCGATAATGGACAATAATCTGAGGGCCGTGCCAGGGTAGGGACATTTCTGTCCACATCTTTAACCTGGGCCTCAGGGAGGCAGCAGACTGCCCTAAGAAGTGGGTCCAGCCTGCACGTTGGGCCTTCTGTTCCCTTCAGAAGGGGTCTGCTGTGGCAACGACCCATCTCTTTTGCTTAATGGGAGCAATTTTGACACAGGACGTAGGCCAGCTTAACCTCAGTGACACCTCCATGCTAGATGAACGACTGTCCCCATCATTGCTCGGTTCCACTTGCAGAGCCTCATACCTATCATGTGAAGGCAGCCGGGCGGTGGGGTGGACACAGCGGGGACGCACTGGGCAGTGACTTGTCACCATGGCCCCTGTCCCTTCAGTCACTGTGTTCAGCCAGGGGGACAGAGGATGGGGAATCCTCCGTGTCATGCGTCCTGTCTGCCTGTCGGGCCTGTCCCAGGGAAGGCAGGGTGCTGTGCCGGGAGTCTCTCTCTCTCTCTTGCACTCCCTGATGTTCCTCCATGTCCCCGGCCCTGTCACCGAGCGCAGGGCACAGCTGGCAGCCCGGTACCGGGGTGGCTGCCTGCTCCCACCGGAGCCACCTGGGCAGCTGCCTCAGTGGCAGTGGGTGCAGCACTGACAGAGGCCATGGCTTTCTCCCGGATGGATGCCATTGCTCCCTGCTCGAGCTGGCAGCACCTCAGCACCCACCCTGCCGCCCTTCTGTGCCAACTGCCGCGCCAGGCCCCGCTTGCCCGCCCTGTTGGCGTCACTCCTGGTCACCATCGCTCCCCCAGGGGCTTCTTCCATAGGTGTGGGAGGCTTGGCAGCCACTGCTCCTGGCCCTGCCCAGGGCTCGTCAGCAGAGATCAGAGAGGTTGATCTCAATAAGTGTGGTGACACTCATACTGTGATCATCCCAGCAGAGAAAAAAAATGGGTATAAAGATGTCTTGGAACAATGATCTATATACTTAATTTATCTCCTGAAACCAGTTATCTGAGAGCACTGCAGTGCTAAGATACTTAATGACAGCGAGGTATAAATCTTAACAGGAGTTTGAAAATCTGGAAAAAGTAAATTCTAGAAACCCTCATCCTAAAGAACTCCTGGTGTGATTCCACTCTACTAACTTTACCTCCCTGAAAGTGGTGTCTTGTCAAGTCAGTGCAGATTAGGTTAATTTAGGAACTCCTAGGTTGCTTCCAAGATAATTCATGTTGTCCAGTTTCTATATGTTTTGGAAAAGGCCAGATTTCTCTCTGTAGTTGCCTGTCTTCCTCCATAGATGGTAAGAAAATCAAATGCCAGTACACAGTAATAGAAAACCAGTGTTTTATTTTAGTCAAAGGATGTAATATTTTCAGGAATTTAATTAGGGGATGATATTGTTAATTTGAATTGACCTTAAGCCATTTACTACTGTTGGCAGGAGAGAATGGCAAACAGCCCCCACCCCCTGCCCCACTTACCTGCAAATACGAAGATTGTGTGTGTGTGTCTCCCGCCAGCTACAAATACAAATGTATGCCTTGCAAACTGAATGCAAACCTGGGTTGCTGGTTTTAGTCAGGCTCTCTAGAGGATTTCACAACATGCAGTGAAGCGAAGTCCAGAGCAAGACTGGAAAAAGTAATTAACAGATACCAGCACAGGGTGAAACAGAGAATATGTTCCCTGTCCCCATTAGATTTTAAGGCTGCACTTAATAATAAAGGGACTTCTGACTCTAGGCTATTAATCTCTAAACTGATACAGAACAAAAGAATTTTAAAAGATACATGAAAATAACGTAGACATTTAATGGTCTAACTGAAAGGCTAGACACATTTTCTTCTAGCCTCCACAACTATTTCTTCTGAACAAGTGAATAACATCAAGGAAGCTATTAGGGTGTGCATATTCTGAAAATCCATGTCAGCTTAAAAGACCATGCTGAAGGCCTCTTGGAGGAAAGCGCACAGACATTTTTACATTGCCTGAGTAGACAGTGCACCTTCGCAGACTTGAGTAGGCTAAACTGGTGATTGTTGCAATCAAATATTTTTTTTTTTTAACATGAAACATCTGTCAGAACATGCCTAACAAGGGGTCACATTTTAGTAGGCACGGAATTAAATAAGGAGCCTACATAGGCAAAACCAAGCTGTGTGAATCCCATATGTCTCCAGTTAAGAGAGTGCTTCTGAGCAGTTGACATGCAGTCACTTGTGAAATTGTAGTAACTGAGATATGGAAGAACTGAGTGTCTAGCTGGAGATCAGAGAGGATTTCAGTATCAGATCCTAGCAGCAGAAGCCTGTTCTGAGTTGCTTTCTGATGCATTAACCACTGTGAATGTCTGTCATCTATAGAAAGTTACTGTTTGATATTTTTAACATCGCTACAGTTGCACCATTTCATACTCTGTTGCTGAGTCAGATTCACTGCCCTGTCTTAACATTTTAATAGTGTGGCTGTTGAGCTAAACAGTATACACTTCGTTAAAAAAAACAAAGGTACAAGCTTTGTAAGGGCATTCTGAAAATTAGCTGTCTGGGAACCAAGTTCATAGCTCAAGGCAATATTTCTCACATTATTCATTTGGTGAAAAAGAACAATCTGAGCTATTATTCCAGGAACTGGAAACAGTCTTTGCCACGGCCAGGTGAAAGCACCTGGTAGTAACACAATTTTGATTTATTTACTGTGTTAAAGAACTTAAAATTGCTGACTATTTATGTACAAAGTATGATAAATTTTATGGTATTTCACTGCATTTGGTTGTAAAGCTCAGCTGTTCCTGATTTACCAGTCATGTTTCTTTGCATAATCCCATTAATTAATGCAGAAATGCTGCATTAATTAACTAAAAAAGAGATACCTCCCTTCCTCCTGTCCACTGACAACAATCTTACCTAACTAAGGCATTTTACGGGTTGCCAGCAGTAAGCCATGGCTAGCATGACAGCCAGCTCCATCAGACTATCTTGTATTTCTTCCACTGTGACCAAAGGTCACCATGAGCTATCTTCAGTCTCCATGCCATATGATAACAGTGAGATGGTGCTACCTCCCACCACCATCAGGAGCCCCACTCTTGCCTCCACCCCCTCTATCTATGCCAGCACAGGGTTGCTGTTCTCACTCCTCAATATGTCACACCACTTCTAGAACGCAGGAAGACTCACCTGCTCATAGGAACTGACTCCTTAAGGATTTCATACTGTATAAGCCAATGGCAGTCTTAAAGAGCTGCAGACGGTGAAGCTGTTAATTGGGAACCACGATTTAATTACCCATTGACTTTGACACTGAAAAAAGAGAGTGGAAATTTAAATGAAAGGAAATAAGAAATCTGAAATACTTTCAGGATGAATTAAAAAACATGTATTATTATTGTTATTATTATTATTATTACTACTACTACTAAACTGTAAAAAAAGCCTTTCACATATCTTTTATAATATAAAATCCTGGTACCTCTAAGAAAATCCTCTGAATGCATCAGCTGATGCATAGAATATGTTGTGAAAATGGCATCTCCCAAAAATAATAATGAAGGATCCAAAAAAAGGAAAAGAAATATCAAGACAAATGTCATCAGCATGAACAGGTATGCCACCTGTTATTTGCTAAAGGAAGATGAAGGCTCCGCATAAAACCTGGACAGCACAGAAGATGAAGCAGAAGAAAGCGGATGGGTGCAAGCAGACCGGTGGAAGAGATTTAACAGGACAGAAATTAAAGCATCTGGGTGGTCTTCTGAAATCAGCTTTTAATCCAATCCACACTAGCAATGTAATTAAGCCATACTTTTTGATACAGGATACTGTATCTATGGCAATCATCCATTCTTAGACACTAAGGCAGGAAAAATGATCTCCTGTGTCTTTACTCATTGTTTATATCCTGTCATTAGAGATCTGAGCAACCCATGCCATCATGTTCCTGAGCTTAAACTAATTAGACCTACTTAGAGGAAGCTGATCAAGGCACGAACAGAAGTGTGCTGAAAGTGCTCTGATTTCCAAAGCTCAAGTTAATATCTCTACATGCCATTTGTAATGTGTCACATAGCTAATTGGGAAATAACATGGGCAACTCCTAACAATCCTGCATGTGTGATTATCAGGAGCAAGTCTCCACCTTGGCGACCAGTGGTGGTCAGGATACCATGTCCATGCAGAAACAGCTGTGTTTGAAGGGTGCTCAGAGCACTTACATGTGGTTGTGCATCAGACACCTCTTGGGTCTTTGCTTTGCTCCTTCCTAGGTCATGTCTTCCAAGGAATGAAGAAGTTATGCTTCTGGTTATCAATGGGCTCATAAATGGGCTCACTATAAGTAGAATATATCTCATCTATCTATTCAGCTGTTTAAAAATGACTGCTGAGATGGACCTTTGATGAAGCAATCTCTGTTAGTGTTTCTGTCTCTTTAGTCATTGTTGACTCTCTTACCTGACTTCATTAGCCCTCTTTCCTTTGGTTGCAAACAGCATGCAGCTCACTTTTTCAGTCTCCCCAAACAGAGATGCATTCACTTTGAAAACCCATCTGCAGTGCTCTGAGTGTGGGGTTCAGACTGATGCAGAGAAGCCAAATTAAGCAGCAGAAGTCTTCTCAGAAATACCTTTGTTCCCCTTGATGAGATTTTTTTCTCTCATTATGTAAAATTAAACATGGCTGAAACAATATAAACTATAATTTCCATGATGTAATATTTAGTGATATAATAAAGGTTAATTTGTATCTTGTTTGGAAAGCCTTTATTGAGAAATTATTGTAGTGTGGCCTTTTAAATACACTATATGCAGAATTATAATTTATTAAGCTTCTTTTTTTACTATAAACAAACTCTAGATGGAGACATTTATCAATAAAATTATTTCCTTTAATAATGATTGTAAGATTAAAAAACCAGTGCAATTAAAAAAATTGTTGTAAGAATTAGTTTTCAGACTCAAACTTACTGCAAAAATAATATAAATTATTAAAGGATAATAATTAACACAAATGCCATTGAAAAAATACTTTGAAAATGTTAATCTAGAGCTGTAAAAAAATGATGTATTGTCCCATACATCTTTAAAGTATATATATTCAGATAAAAAATGACTTTATATAGTCCCTTTTGATTTAAAATGTAATTACTGGTAAGATCAAATCAGTACTTAATTTTCAACAATTATTATGTGACTGTCCTTAAAACATTGGGGAGGCATATTACATTTCATTGCTGAGGAAGACTCCCATATTTATTTAATGAATAATGAGATCATTCTATTTAGTACATCATATGTGTATCATATTCGTATATCTAAATATATATATCATACAGTGATGGGTAAAACGAATGAGATATTAATAATGTTTCATAATGATGCTAATGAGATAGGTAGTTATGAATATAGTGAAGTTCATAGACAGACAGATAGATAAATAGATAGATCGACAGACCTGTTCATTAGTGTGTTGTTTATAGCAATCATTACTCTTTCCATTAAGTGCAATAGTAAATCTATTGGATTCAGTGCAACCAGAAAACAGAATTAATTCCTCTATAATTTCATGCCTGGCAGGAGAATTGCCTTAGTTCTGTTGAGTACCATTTTAAGTCCTAATCTCACAACATTTAGGCCTCTGTGTATTTCCAACGGCTTGATCAGTCCTTGCTGCAAGACACATAGCCTTGCACTTAAGTATGTGCCTCATTATTTGCAGAGTTTGCTTTTTCCTAAACCAGAAGATAACAAGGGAATAAAAAATGAAATGTGAAACATCTCGTATTTATACATTTAAGTTGTTAGACTAGCTCAGAGCAATGGCCCAGCCCCTCCAGCCCACCGCCTGCACCGGCCAGGAGCTGCTTCGAGAGAGGCTGCGGAAGCCTCAGACACGCTGACATGCAGTAACCTGTGCTGAACGTCATGTTCACGCAGTTCATCTAAAGAGTTGTGGCCTGTGAAGCACTAAATTGAATTTACCTTCCACCACTCATGTTGGCATTAAATACAACAACTCTTGATACCCTTTTGTGCTGGGCAGATGCTGGCTGGGTGCCAGGTGCCCCCCCAGCCGCTCGGTCGCTGCCCTCCTCAGCTGGGCCGGGCAGAGAAAATGCACCGACAGGCTGGGGGGGGTGAGGGCAGGGGGGGATCGCTCA
>JAVJGI010000001.1:43845149-43876852 GCA_035590275.1 Ibycter americanus | reverse complement strand
AGCAGCCGCCCTGCAGCCCCCAGGCCCCGGCCCCCAGGCCCCACACACCCTGTCAGCCTTACAGATAACACTGCTGCTTTCCCTGCTGCAACTCTGTGCTAGAAATTAGTGTCTTGACTTTACAACATGCTGTGTGTGAATACAACATTTTGTCCAGTTTGACTTTCCTAACGTTTCATTTTATTTAGTGTTCCCGTGAGGCGGAAAGAAAAAAATCACCATGATTAAATATGCATAATTCCCTTTTGCATAATCTTCTACATTACATCTTCATCAACACAGGATTTTTAAGGAGAGAATTATTCTCTCTCCCCTTTTTATTGACTTAAAGTCTTCCCCTTTTCCCCCAAACTAAAGGAAGGCAGGACCATGAAAAGATAAAAAAGCATGAGAAATTACTGAAAATTCAGCGTGTGACAGAATTTTATCTGTTGGGTTGTTTCAGATCTTCTAATGTCTTTTCATTTAACAGCTGCTTCTTGCCACGGTGAACTACGTGCACACTTGGCTCTCCCAGTAAGATTCCTGCGCGTTGCCCAGTTGTATTCCCCAGCAGCAGATGGCAGGTACCAGCTCGGGCAGTGAGCTCAGACACGGAGCTCGGTCAGCCACGTTTGCACAGTCTGCAACTGTATGGGAGTTGCTGATCTTCCCCTCACCACCGTGAATTAGCCCGAAGAATTCCATGTTAACACCACTCCCTTGCTTCCAGAGCCAGGAGAGCTTGCTCACACCTGGCTTGGTTGCCTCTAGAGAGCACTGCTACTCTGTTCTGTAAGGATACACAGCATTTTTCTCCAACTCTCCGACTGTGAAAATTCAGGTTTCTAATAGAAATCTTAAAACCCGTCATGCTGAAGAGGAGAGAAATGAAGGGCTACCTTAATCAATCTGCGGGAAAAATAAATAAATAAATAAATAAATAAAAAATATCTGTATCAGGAAATTTCATCCCTCTCGTTGTCTTAGGCACCTGTGTGTAGGAATTTGGCGCCTCTGCGCCTTTCTGATTTCCAGACTAGAAATCTTTGCTGTGCTTAAGGAACTTTTCTGAATAAAAGGCATCTAAGTTATTAAGTGAGCACTGTGTGGGTTACTCAATTTGCCTACACAAATTCTTCATTAAAAAAATCACTTATGCAGGTAATTCTCTTTGCCACTCAAGCACTTGTAAGAAACTCTTGCAAAGATGGGAAAAGTTCATAAAACCTGCAGGGGTAAAATTTCAGGGAAAAGTTTAGGGTACTCACTTTGTTTTATATAAAATCCTTAGTTGTTATTTTAACTTTACCTTTCCTATTGCTAAAAAAGAAAAAAAAAAAAGTAACACCTAGAGATACCCATGGTTTTAATTTCAAGGCAGACAGGGCAGGTCTTGCATGTTTTCAGCTCCCCCAAAATTGCTCACGATAGCTGATAATGAGCAGTGCTAGCCCTTACTCTGATGAGGACTGCAATCTGCGGTAGCTCCATCCCAGCACCTCCAACACTCGAGTCCCAAAACAATCAAACTTTTTAACTGGAATAGAATGAATATAGAAAAGGTAAAATCAAATTCCATTCTCAGAAAGTTGGCAACATCCCAACTACAGGGAGAAAAGGTTAAAAAAAAAAATCGCTTCTGTGAAGTCTCAGCATTTTTCAAGCATGTTGTTTTCATTCCTGTTTGCTGTACGTAGCATTTTACAAGCAGCTTGAGATGTGGTGTCAAGATATTTAATAAAGGGTCTTTGTAATTTGAAAAGTTCCACCTTACTAGCTTTTCTCTCACCTTCATCTGGACGCAATATTGTCAAGTCCCCTGCATTCAGCACACACGCATACTCCATGCTGTTCCATGGGTTTCTCATCAGACTGTTAATTAGTTCTGATATATTAACACACCAGGCTGTGAAACAAGTCTTGGAGAGAAAACATGATTTAATTTCTTCTTTATGTGATTTTATAGCAGTAGAACTCCATCAATTTCTGTGGAGTTACTCCCAATAAACACAAGAGAGCAACAAAAGAGTTGAGTCTTGTGGAGAGTGCAGCCAGGACACCTTGAGAAGAAAGCAGCTAGAAGAATGCAAGCTGTTGTTATCACCTTGGCCAGTGATAAATACAGACAAGTTCAGAGAGATGCTAAGCTTCTCAGCTTCCTTGGAAGAGCTCAGTTTCTCCAGATTTCTCCTCTGTGTTGCAAATAAACCTATTTTTTAAAATCCCCATATTAAACAAAAGTAGAGCTCTATTCCCAATAGCAATGCATATATTTCACTTACTGTATGCTTCATCTTTTCCTAACTCTTAATTAGAGCTGACGGATGCTTCTTCCCAACTGATTTTGATCTCCAGTGCACTCACATCACTATATATGTTTACAAAAACACTAAATCACCAATGTTACTTGAAAACGCATCCCTCTGCCATGCACATAGGTAGGAAGATGCTGCGACTTCATTCAGCAGTTCCTTTGTTAAGGCATGGACCTTGGTGCTAAATGGAGTATGTCAGTGTTTCCATGGAAACCAATCAAAATTCATGAAAGGACTGATTTGACTGGCTCCAGCTAGCAATGTTTTATTTCATTTGAGTGCACAATAGCAAAAGATATTACTTTCATCTACTTTAAAAAGAGAGTGGATTAAATTGTTGCATCAGAGTTTGATGGTAGCAAGAAAAACAATGTTATTCAGCTGATTGCAGGAAGGTTGTCTGTTTATCCTTGATTGTAACAACCAGCTCTGTAGCTCTGTGCACACCACAGCGCCACTGAAACGGCTGCGTCAAAGCAGCACAGTGGAGATAGTCCCAAGTCCTTCCCGCTCCTGCCTCTTTGCCTGCTGTACAAAGCAAGGAGGACCCTGCTCCAGGGTCCTGCTCAGCTGCAGCTGCAGCCCACCTCTTCCCATTCCCCATCTGCACGAGCTCCTGGGCTGACTGTTGCCTCCAGCTGCAGTGCAGGGGATGTTAATCATACCTTTAGAGGGTGATTTGCCCTCAAGAGAAGCCCTTTTGGCCACACAGGCAGCAAGACCGTGGCTATGGCACAGCTCCTCCGTGTGAATGTAGGGGCACCCTGTACAGCACAGAGAGTCTCACAGGGCCAAATGCTCACGTTGGTTTGTAAGGTACAAAGTCACTTTGTATACTACCAACGACCTGTTACAACCACTCACATAAGCTGTCCTCAGCCTGCCCACAGGAATCTGGGCCTGTGCGGGTGGATTGCAAGAAAGGAAGCATCACTCTTCCACCATGAAGAAAAGTGCAATGTTTGCATGGTGCAAAGCCTTGAGATATTCTGATCACAGCTTTGTTTCAACAGCTATGGTCTCCAGCAAACAAGACAAACATGATCCCAGTGGCTTTCATTGACTTTAGTAGAAAATATATAATAATTTTTTACTCATTGGATTATAATATTCCAGCTGGGGAAATTTGCTACATAGAGTAATTATTCAGTTGTCACCTAATCTCACTTTACCAGTCATTTAGCACTGAGTCTTGATTTGTGTCATTTTTTCAACTGGAAGTAGAAACTGCATAAAGTTTTATGCCAGACTTTATTTACTGTCTTGTACATTGTTGCAGTAATAAACTCAGCATGATTGCATGCATATGTTAATTTAAAGCACTGAAATCGTACCATTTACATGTATGATGTATCTTCAGTTCAAAGCTTCTTAGAGCCAATCCTGCTTGACCCAGAGGAAAACTGGTTTGTGCAATCATTCTTAAGAACTGCATCCCAAAATTCAGTATAGACTTCTGTTACTGGCTTGCACGTTACAATGAGAAATTATAGCAGAGGGAAATGAAAAGGTATGGAGAAGAGAGAAAGGATAGTCTTGTATTCAGCCAAGATTTCACAGTTGCTGCTGCTGCATAATTCATTTAGATACTTATTGTAATATTAGAAACACAGGTTATGTCATGTGAAGCTGTGCATTTGTTCTATATGGAGCACTGAAGTGCCATGTTCAGTAATGCTGGAAACTTAACTCACATTAGGTTCCTTAAAAGATAATTATAAATTTGTGGAAAGGGATAGTTCTATTGGGAAGGCTGTTATCAATATTCGTTTCACTTATTACATGACTGAATTGACCAGGCTTTGGATAAGTCTTATCAAAGTATTTGAAAAGAGAATGGAAGCACATAGGAAAGAGGGAGAGTAGGTGTGAGGAGGGAAATACCGTCTTAAATCCCTGGTGAGGCACCTTTAGCCTAAACTGAGTGGAAATTCAGCATCACCGTCTGAGTCAACCATATCCCAAAGACAATTTGATGCTGACACATTGGGATACGCTACCCCTAACATTTGAACACTCTCTTCTGATACAAAATAAGGAACCAGCCAGACACATAGGATCCCTGGTTAGTCGGAGGAGAACGTTAAGTACTTGTAGAAGATAAGGAAAACACCTGAATGCTGCTTTAGAGGTTAACTATAACATCCATTAAGCTCAAGGCTGTACCTCCAAACTTTGCCCCTCTTTAGCAGGGACAGGGCTACAGGGGTGAATCCTTCCTCCCTTTAGAGGCAATCCCTACTGTCTTCTGGAAATGACCTCTCTCTAACCCGTGTTCTCCTGCCTACAGCCATTTGCTTGGAAGATGGAGAAGGGCTTTGTATTGGCTTTCATTTAAAAAAAGAAAACACAAAAGCAATTGCATTTTATGAGGCACCTGATCTGTCAGTGTATGTTAGATGTTCTTTGAGTGCCCTTGCTAAACACAGCCCTCCCAGGGCACCAGCGATCTGGCTGCCCAGCACTGCTGGCCACAGTGCACCTTGGTCAGCAGGTAGACCTGGGCATCTCTGGATATGTACACAAGATCTGTAGGCACTTACAGGACATATGGACTTAACAGGAAGCTCTTCATGCTGCCATAGGGAAATGTTACTTCACTGGGTCTGTGGAGAACCACAGTGAATCCACAGAGAATCCAGTGAGTGAAACCACAGGAATCCAGTGAGAAGCAGTTCTTCTCTGAACTGACTTGATAATTGCCCCTTCTTTCCACATACAAGTCATTTCTGCCCCACACAGCTCTGAAGAGTTAGAGATACTCTGTTGCTTTGACTAAAATATTGGAATTAAGCAGCTGAAGTCCATTTAAATCTAGTTTACACACCCAAATCCTATTTTTTATCTGGGTTATTAGTCATCCTAACATCAGGTGAAGAGCTATTTGTTATTTTAAATAGCTTGAATTCCTGGTGAAATAACATGTCTCCGTCTATATTTCTTTCTCTTAAACTGCAGCTCTCACCTTTACATTTATGATTTCTTAGCTATAAAAGGATTTGCACCCAAACATCGCTTTAAAGTTTGGAAAAGTTGGCATGTCAGTCCCACTGTGATGCAACACACTTTCAAAGAATACTCCTTCCCTTCCACAACAAAGACATATCCATTTTTTGTGTTCAAAGGACCTTTAAAGAAATTTGAATGGAGCTACTTCTCTTTCCTTTTATTGAAGGAATACACTATGGAGCTCAGACAGAAAGAAAGGGGCCCTTAGGACAATTTATCACTGGAATAATGGGAAAATGCCAAAGCTAACTCCTTCATAAGATAAAAATATAGCACCTTTGGCCCAGTTCTGCAAACATATAGGTGAATATCTTTGTATGTGGGAATGACACCACTCAAGGCACTGAGATAAAAGTGATGTTTGAAGAATCAAGCCCAGCTGTAAGCCCTTGGAGAATCAGAAGCACATTGGGCAGGCGGTACCAGCATACCAACGTAGCAATGGCTAAAGAGAGGCTGGTTATTTTGTTATGCTGCAAAACAAAACACTTACTTTGTAGCTTTATAGACACTGCTAAACCAGAGGGAATACAATTGCAAGTTTTCAAACATGGGCAAGATTTCTTGATATACAGGGGGAATCAGTACAGAACAGATTGATGCAAGCTTGGAATTACTGGGATGGGCAACAGAGTTGGGCCATGGACCACTCTGTCCAGCTCAAAACCTCTATCTCCATCACTAACATGGCAATTGAACAATTACCATTTCTCTGGGAGAAAATCTCACAAACACACATCTGGTATGCCTCAATCAGTTCTTAATAAATGCTTAAAACCAAATCAGAACTTTGTACATTTTCACAATGCCTAAAGAAACGCAGCCCTAAATTCCTCCATACTTCTAACTGTTGTTATATACGTTATGTTCTAATGTTTATACATACTAACAATATTTACTGATCAGATGGCACACAATTTTTTAATTTATTTCTTTGGCTTGTTTATTGTCATTTGATGTTTTGGTTTAAAAATTTATATGAAGATAATAGTAAGCACTTGCAGAAACAAGTTTTGATAATACAGATGGTTAAAGTTGCCAGCTTTCAGAACAGCAGTGAAACAAGAAAAAAGGAATGGTAATTTCAGAGAAAAAAACATTCACTTTGGAAGCAAAGGCAGTCAATGCTAATGGCTTTAAATTATTTTCCTTATACAATTAATAACCAAGTGACATGGATCTTTTCGGGCTATTACTGAAGAGCTGTGTGTTTGATACCATTGTCGTCACTTTAACAAATTGTTGTATGAAATAGCCCTTCAGAGCTTTTGTTGATTGATAACTGAGTTAAGGAAACTTCCCTTTGTGGGAAAAAAGAGTAAGGTGGAGGGATGTAAATGACTTCTAACTGCAGATCAAAAAAGGGGCACTCCATCATTCTGTCTGCAACTTGTCAACATAAATTTCAGTAAGTGTTACTTCAAAAAAAAGAAAAAGAAGGACCGAGAGCACCATTTTAAACATCAATATTTCAAATAAGTTCCCACATAGTTTACACAGCAGGCTTAAGTTTTGCATAAACTAACAGAAAGAACTGTTTTCAAACCCTAGGTAACATTGACTGATCTTCTCCAACAATTCCTGTGCATCATTTCCACTTTAAAGGTTCCCCTAATGTGAAAACTATGATAGCTACTTTTTTTTTTTAATTGTTTTTCTTTTCATCCTTTGCTTTCTTTCACCCTTCGAACACTAGGACTCAGCTGTTGCTTCACAGATTTCTAGTAGGGCAAAGATTTATATGCTTACCGAAAGTTCAGCTATACAAACCCATTCTGAAGAGCAGAACATATAAATGCTGACCTACATCGATCACTGTGTGCTATGCCTCTGTCATATTCACTGGGTAAAACAAGGTTACGCCAGACTGCAACTTGGAGATGACTCCTTAAAGCAATGTTTGTAGGTAAAGGAAGAAGCGGCATAACATGCAGTACGCATTTTGCTTCTCCTTATGAACCAATATTTTAAAAAGCCATATGCTGGCTGAATGGCACCTCTTCCCTGACAGGGGTTGTAATGTAGGGTTTCAGCAGTTAAGGTCATAAGTATACCAGAAAGTGGAGGGCTTATGTTAACTTTTGAGGTTGTGAACCTGATATATACGAGGCCCACAACCTCAAATGAATGTGAATATGAGATAGAATAACAATACAGATTACATGTTCGTTAAAAGACCTGCAGTAATTTTTACATATATTGAAATGCCCGGGCTAAAACCAAATAGGTGAAACCACCATACGTACCTTCAGATTCTCCCGCAGTTATTGCAGAGCAGCGTCAATCAGCACCGACAATCTGCTGCCCTCTGCATATAAGAGCTATATGTGCAAATGTCTCTCAAACCCTTTAGGAGGGAAAGGACAGCTCACCTGGAGCAAGATTAAGTCAATACAGAAGGTTCCACCTCTGAAATAATGTTAGAATTTGGTGCTTGATACAGCATGCTTTGATATTCTTGGCTTTAATTTAGAACACATTTCCAGGTGCTAGAATTGTTTCATTTCCAGAAGATGAACAATGCCCCAATCCAAGTAAATGCCTTTGAAAAATGTAGTTATAATTTAACTCTAAAAACAGAGAGCAAGCTGTAAATATATGCATTATCCAGCATTTATGTAGTGTGAGAATTCACTTTCAGTCCTTCTTATTGGGTAGATCATCCTTGACAGCTGGAAATGAAAACAAGCAAGAAAGGAGAACTTCAGAAAAAGCTGTTTTAAATCACCTCAGTGTATAACTTTAGCCAGTAGAAGAGACATACTCAAGACTTCTCTTGCCTTGGACAAAGCTATTACCAAACAATACTCCTGTATCTGTGTATTTTTGTCCACTAACACTTCACAATCCAGTAATTATGAGACATATAGAGTTGAAAAAAAGAAGTGTGTTTATAACAGATATCACCTATGGCTAAAGCACAAAAGCTGTCTGTCTGAAAGATTGGAAGGAAGTTTGGGAATGAACACAGACTGCATTTTTTAATCTGTGTGATGAAATGGTTATTTCATTTAAAAACTGCATTGCGGGCAGGCCAATAGGTCTCTGTATTTAAGGTTGCCTGACACTTTCCATTACGAGAACCTGTTTTCACAGACTCATACCTTTGACAAATGTGAACTGTTTGGACTGAAATATCTCATGCCAGGTGTCTACCTCAGAATTAATTCTGTGAGGAAATTTTGCCAAGGAAAGTTTAATGTTTTTGAAGAATAAGGCAAAGAAAAAATACTGTGTTTTATTCCTAGTGAAAACATGGACAATTTTTCTTAACTCTTAAGCAGGAACACATCCGTCTTGCAGAAGAGTTACTCAAAGTTTGTTGGGAGGTCTTGTCTATTTATCAATATTTTGCCATCATTCACATAAAAGTGGTTATGGTGTCCTTTTAAAGTCATGGTTTAGGATGGACTTGCAAAACAGCAACCACCACAAACATCCATGTAGAGGATGCTCCCACTGAGAGCTGCTGTTGGCTAAGAAATAGTATCTTGAAACTTTTGTCCTAGATTGATTTTGAGTCGAGCAGGACAGGAAATACTTTTCCTGTATACTTTCCTGCCTAGTCCTGACACTATACTGAGATCCAGGAGGATAGTGGAAAAAGTACAGGCTAAAAAAAACCATGGAAAATTTAGCTTGCTTTAATTCTGGTGTTTCTTAGTATTTGGAGATTGTCTTTGTATTATTAACAATTTTATTTAAATACAGTTATGTGAATATGTTGTAGAATATCTATGTATCCTTCCATCCATCCATCCATCCATGTACATGAAATCTCTTCTGTTTCTAGCCAGTTTCTAACCTATTTCCATTTACTTGTGCTACAATATAATGTCAGTTTGATAGTAACAAAATCTTTTGTTCTCCTACCAAGCCCAGATAGTGTTTATATTAGGGGAAGGCTGACTTCTTCGCAGGGTTTGCCCAATTCCTTTTGCAGAGACAACACTGGGAAGGCAACAGCGGATGGGGTTAGATCAGATGGATGCAGATGCCCTGGGACTTACATTGAAATGGACCTTGTAACCACTCACCGGGCCAAGTGATGCAATACGATGAAAAACATTTCAATTATCATGTCTTGCTCCTGCAATTGCTCCTCAATCTGCTTCTGCAGGGGTGTTGTGACATGACAAATACAGCACCTGTGACAACAGCTTCCCCTCCATGGGCCCCTGCCAAGTCTCTGTAAAAAAAGTCATCAAGTTATTCAACCATGTCTTCAGATCAGAACAGACTTCTGCGCAAAAAGAGATTTTGGGAACTTATTTTCACATTTGGTGTTTTTTTTTAATAAGAGGTTGGCTAAACATCAGTGAAAAATACCGCAGGTAGAATTGATCCTGCCTTACAGTGGAAGGATAGGTTCATTCATCTTTCAAGAGCTCTTCAAGCCCTATTTCATGTGATTTTCAGGTCCAGTGATTCTCTTGAATGGTATTCACATCGAACTTATGTGCTGCTTAGTGCTCTAGGGTGATGGTTTTCAAGAACAGACAAGACTCCTTGCATGGAGTTAGGTCAAAATTAAGATACTTAACAGGTGTCTGTAACTAAGCTGTTTGCCTTAGTTCTCATTATAACAGACAGTGCCCTGGAGACGGATTCAGATGACTGTAAGTGCCTAGTGCCATTTTAAATACCCTAAAGTATTCAGTGACTTGGTTTTGCAGCCTAATGGGTGGACAGGTGTCACTTTGCCATTGCAATTTCGAAAGTGCAGTTTTCAGTGATTTAATTCTGCTGTGGAAATATGGTAATAGTCAGTCTAGCCCATTCAGGAGAAGACTTAGTCCTCTTAGTTAGTATTTTAACTTACAAATATCTTGTTCTCAAGAGGAAATCCTTTACTCAGGAATGAAATGATATCCTTACTTTGTGGCCATAAATTTTGTGGTTAAGTTCATGAAGAATTTAACTTGGATTTTTTTCTTTGTAGGGCTAAAGTGCTTTGAAACCTTTCTGTTTCACTTTTCTATTACTTTCATCTTTCTATTAAATAGTATTAATGGAATGACTACTTTGTTTCCTTTTTTTTCTCCTTTCTGTAAAACAGGGCAAGAAAGTTTCTATTCCCTTCTTTCTAAAATGTAAATAGCCTGAAATAAATAAGAAGTACAGTGTCATTGCAGATTGGCCTTTTCAAGTTTAAATGTCCCAATTAAAACCTAGTGCTTGCTTCAAAACATCTGGTGAGTTTATGAGAATTCATATATTCTAGAGATATGACAATTCATACGTACATATTTTATTGCACTGTTCTGTTGAAATACAACGTAGACAGAAATATGGTCCCTTTGGCTCGGCTTGCTTGACAAAAGAGAAAAATAGGGCCACAAAATTTGAACAGGTTTGAATATTTATCTGATTTGTGGAAGGTAGACCTAAGAAGAAGACAGACATCTTGTGAGGTGATTTAGATTCAAATTTTTAAAGACATATAGATATTGGCCTGCTTTGTAGGGTAAGTGAAGCTGAATGCTAATTCCTGGTGTCTAAACTACCATAAGCATTTTGACCTGGAGGGATGAAAAGAGATCACTTGGTGGTTAGAGCTGGTGTTAAGAGGTTGGACATGTGGACTGGTGCCTCCCCAGGATGATGACAGCAGTGAAATTGATCCCTGCCTGCTCTTCTGGGTTCCCAGTTAAAGATGGGTGCTAATCCTTTCTCCTCCAGTCATGTTCAAGTGGTGGGGCTGTAGCCTTGATGGACCAAAAGTTGCCAGTGTTGTGGAAGTGCCCAGGTTGAGCTTTTCAGGGAATGTAAGTGAGAAAATTCCTAAACAGTTAGTCCTTCCCAGAGCCTGCCAGGTCCTCAGCTCAGTGCTGCAGGAAACAACTCAGAATACACAATAGGAGAACGTCAGGACCAGCACCAAACAGTGAACGTGGCTTCTCAGCAGCCTGGGTCTGGGGAGGCGGGGGCAGCCCTCTGTGCTTGGGTGGGCACGGTCTATTCACATTTTGTGATGGACGCCTAAGCATTTCTGTGCATTTCACCCCAAGCTACTAACTCCTCAGAAAGATTTTCTGGGCAGTTATACTCTTAAGATTAGGCACTTGGGAACTTTCAAGGAGACTGAGGAGACACTATGAATTTTAGGCAATCTTTACATGGTCACTGAAGTGCCGGCAGTCTTGCTTGTGGGATCCAAGTGGCTTAGGTGTGGGTACTACCTTCAATCTTAGTCCCATTTCACTTGGTCTGTTCTCTGTGACTCTATGACTCTACAAACAACTAAATTCACTTTCCTGGGTCTCTTTCTCCCCAGCCCTTTTCTCTCCCTTACAATAACTCTTTGGAGACAGAGTCAGCCTGTCACTGTATGTTATACATGCTCTTGAGAGATGTGGAAAAGAAGGTAGGGGGGTCATTTGGTGCTACAGGAACACTGGTGTAACAAGGGAATCTCAGTCCCTCATGGCTGCATAGGTATTTCTGAATTACCATGTTTAATGCAAAATGCTTTTGTATTAGGATTTGGTAGAAAACTGACTGCTATAGTGCACTTGGGAACCACAGAATGCTTTGGGGTTCTTGTAGTCAATCTCTGCAGCCTCATAAGTATCCCTTTGCTCTAAATTTCATGGAAACTGTTGTATACCCAAAAACCAAAATATTTTTTTCTGCCATGATTCAAGGCACTTAACCTAAATGTAATGCATAATAGTTAGTCATTCTCATATCCCCAAAATGTAAAACAAACTTCCTTCTTTAAAAAAATATTATTGCAAAAGATATTATTATCTTTCCAATAGACTTGGAGAACTTAGGAAGAATGATAAATTAGTAAAAATGCTCCTATGAGTACATTTTTATCCATACCCAGCTTATAAATAGATTCCATCATAAAAAACCAAACCAACCCCAAAGGACATTTTACTAAGTAAAATAAAACTGTTCAGTTTTATTACAGCCTAAGAAACAACAAACAAACCAGCTGAAAAATATGAAGTTCTATAATGTAATGAATAGCAAGGTAGAAGTTATTATTTGTATCAGTCTTGTTTAAAAATCAGCATGCTGTTAGCAAACGATACATTTTCCTACAGTGTACTACTTCCTTTTTTTTTAAAAAAAAAAAAAAAATGAATGGGGGAATTGCTGTTATTTCCTGAAGCACTTTGATCACGAATTGTTATGCTGAGACATCCAGCTGACTTACTAGCTTGAAAACCAGAATGCAGAAAAGGAAAAAGAAAAAAGAAAGCAAAATGAAATCAATGGGTGCTAAATAATCCCAGCTGAAAAGAAAGTGCATGTCACAGATGTATTTAAGCATGGCATGTCCAGGAGTAGTAAGAATTAGCATAACTCTGCTGCCATGGAAATCAGCAAGAGTTTAATCATAGAGTTCAATGGGTGATGACTCAGAAAAATGCTGAGTGTTTTTGAAAAATTCACTCCAATAATTTGACTTTTCCTTTTTTCTATGACTTGCTAGTATTAAGAGAAGGGGAAAAGAATAAAAGACTCTTGCATTTTGTCACATCTAGCAAAGTGATAGATCTAGCTGTGCAGTGATCGAGATGTACCGTTAGAAAGTCAGAATTCGCTGACTGAAAACATCAAATATTTGAAGTATTACAGGTATGAGCTGTATGAATCACTGGCATTTTTGATTTGGTGAGTGAACTGTTTTGACACTTCTGAAATATATTGTCATTTTTATTTCATTTAAAACAACTTGGATATATCAGCCGGTAAATAGTTTAGACTGTTCTGAAGCTGTACTTTCAATGTGTAAATGACTTATCCCTCCCAAAATCTCCACATTTGCAGTTTGTACTAGGAACTGGAAGAAACAGGCTGTTCCATGGCTCGTGTTAGCCAAATGGAAGCCAAATGGCAAATCACTGCCTTTTGCCTTTTGATCAACCCTGACTGACAGTGATGGCAAAGCTGACAGTGAATGCTGACAGAATAAGTCAGCACATGGCATGTTTTAAACTGAGCGCGTGAGGGAAAGAGTGAACCGAGCCGAGAGAACGGAATCTTTTTTTCACAGTCTTTCTACAATGAAGCTGCATCTTGTCAAAACCATAAAACAAAAAACCTGGGTTTTTTCTGCTTTCTGAAAAAGAAGTATCAAAATCTTTAATGAAAAAATTGTTGTAATATTACATTGCATAAAAGAATTTCAAGGAAATGGAATTTTCAAGGAAATTATTTGTAAAACACATTGGTTTAAAATATGAAAGGAATATGTGGAGGAAGGGGGGAAAAGCCTTGCTTGTCTTTAATTGCTGAAACCACTTTGAATTGTGTGGCCAATAAACCAGAATAAAATAGAGATGTGTTTAGGTAATGTAAGACTGATACATATACTCAGGCAGCAGACCACAAAAAAGTGATACTGACATTACGAGTTTCTATTTGAGGCAGTATTTCTGTCTCTAATGCTTTCCTATTTTTTATTTCTGTTCCTAAGTTAAGAGATTTAATTCAGGAAACTTGTATATATTTTACAAAGGTAAATAAAATTAATAACTTGTTACAAATTCCTACAGGAAAAAAGTCTGACATTTGGATTCCGAATGCAATCTCCGTCATCCCATTTATGCATTTCAGCACAAAAGAAAATTGCTTTTTTCAGTCTCTTTCATTTCTTTTCATGTCCAAAAACTTGGACCCACTATAGTCCTTTCAAAAAAGATTTCTTTTTCTTCTTGTTCAGTTACGTATCTCTGCTTTGCAATACATTTTTTGTTCTAGTGGAAAGAGAACGCTAGTGATTTTGATCTTCCACTTAACTTTGATAAATTTCGAAGGCTTCAGATATAATCTACTATACCAACTTCTGAACTATACGTGTTGTAGAGGTAACTAAGTAGTCTTCCAGAAAGGATGTGAAGTCAGCATCCTTCAAATTTTAGACACAGGAGCTATTACAGAAGTAAGTACTCTCACCTTGCTTTCAGAGTCCCCGGTATCTTGTTCTGCCTTGTGTGTCTCAGATAAGAAAAAGACAAGACTTCACATTTTGAGACATTTCTTCAACATCTTAAAAAGGAGGGGAAAAAACCCCTTTGAGTTTAGCTATCAAATGGAGACTTTTGCTTCTTCTTTTTGCAAAGAAAAAAGTCACTGTCAACTTTTACTTTAGTGGTTTGTTTGTACCAAAAGCTTGGATAACCTGGCATCTCTTGCTTTTCTATTTTTAGTGATAGCTTTAAAAGAAATTCGTAGAAGTAGTCTTTCTTCTTAGGGTACATCAAACTCAGCAGGTGGCAATATAAACTTCACCAGATAATGCAATGATTCTCACCTGTGTTGCTTGGAAGAACAATTGTTGAGGGGAAAAATGAAGTTAACTTATAAAAATATCCTTTTCTGATACATGATCAGAGAAGACAATATCCAGAAAAGTGAAATCTGTATTTGAACAAATACTTTAAGGCACTTAGTCCGTACATCTATCTTGGAAACATAATTGCTCTAGTTTCCTGCTGTAGTCAGTGGATGAAGGAATGTTTCATCAGATGGTCTTCTGTGTTCAGATCTTGTGCTTCTCCTCATCCATTGATATGAGGATCTCAGTGGTGACAAGGTCTCCAGGAGGCACCTGCAGTTGAATATGTAAGAGTCTACAGTGATTCCTCTTCTGTTACTACTTCCTCTTCCACCTTTGCTGACAGTCACATCTTTCATGAAGGAACATCTGCAGTGGGCCAGGCATGTGCAATCTTTGTATTGACTATCAGTGTCATCAAGAAAGTTTTAATTGCTAATGAAAGCTTTCTGGTCTGCTCCTTACTTTGTACTCATGTTATTCTAAATGCCCATTATTCTCTTCCCAGTGTGGGGTTTTTTTCCCTCTTCTTCTCCATACTCTGCTTCATCCGACATAATCTCTATCCTTCTCTTCACATTATGTCTTATTCCACTTCTCACATCCTCACTGCACTTAAAGCATGTATTGCACTTGCATATTAAAGAAACACAAGTAATAGCTAAAAACTGATATTAACTGAAATTAAAGAAATAAATTTGAATTCCCAACATCAATGCCCTGTAGCTTGCTCATGATTTGAAATCCCTGCCCCTACCAGTTTTGATTGCATGATAGCTCTTTCCTGTGTGCAGCTTGTCCATGTAGGCTATGAAATAAATCAGGCATGGAGAATCTCTTGATGCATATTTGTGCAATTAAGGCTTGAAGCCTGGCTGCTGCTGACTGTCACATTTACAATAATCTTTACGGTATTCTGTTCCAGCAACAGGGACCCCAGGTTTCTAGGACACTTGCAAAGAAGTCAGCACATGTTAGGTGAGGGGTGGTAACAGCTCCTATATACACTCTTATATGATGGGAATAAGCGTAAGCCCTTTTTCTAATAGGCTAAGCTAAGTCCAATGTCAGATTTGGTGCAGGTAACAAGTATTCAGGCAAACAATTCCACAGCTCTGTTGACACCTGGCAGCTTGCAGAACTACTGTAATTCCATTCTGTGCAGGTACTCCGAAAACATGGTCCAGTTTGCTTTTGCTCTTTTGCTAAAACTGCTATTGGGAAGGTATTAAATAGGCAATAGTCTAGATAGGGAATTTACAAGCTTGAGCTTGATTACTGAACAGGCATTTCTGAAGTGACCTTGGGTAAATAACAAATAAATTGACCCATGGTTCAGTTTTTTATTGCTAGACATGCTATGGGGGTGAAGTCTGTGAACAATTGTGAAATACTAGGATTCTGTAACAATGAAAACTGCATGATTACTCCAAAGAGAAATGAAGTTGCAGAACATGATGTTTTCATTTGTGTGGTGTCAATTTTGTATTAGCTCAAAATAGTCCCTACACTGGGGAGGGAATCCTGGTGATCCACATCATATCACCCTGTGCAAAATAAATTCCCAGTTAAAGGGTATCAAGTCCTACCTCATTTTCCATGCAACATCACTTTTTCATAAACATTTAGGAATGTAACTTTAATATCACTTTAATGGAAGGAAATAATGTGCCCTTTCCATTCAATGGAAGATTAACCCTGAAAAAAATAATTTACCACCCATTGTTTTTGCTTTTTAAGTTAATGGAGCTTTTCAATTAATAACAATAAAGTGGGCTTTTACACAGTGTATTAATTTTATACAGACAACATCTTCACCTTTTTGTCCAGTCCAGTGTCATAATATTCTTCTGATTCTCTTCTAACTCAGGGATGTTATTCGAAAGAACTGATAGTTTGGCTGTTGCTCATCTGTTGTAACTACAGGCAACCACAGAACATTGTCATAAAATGCCTAATGGGTTTGCAAAAGCCCAAAGAAATCAGTGCAAATTGCAAATCTGTGTGTGTATTTCCCAAGCGTCTTAGCACTTACAATACTTTTAGTAGATACAGTAGATTTACTAGAGACGTGAGGACTTCAGCAGACATTGGTTGTTTCCAGCATCCCTGCGGTTCTGAGTTTAGCCTATTTCTAGTTCAGTGCAGCATGATCTCCCCAGCAGTCTTATTTCATGTACCAGAGGTGTAGAGCAAAAAAGATCTCACTGCCAGGGAAAGATGCATCTCTTCCCACTAATTCCTGACATGAAATGATGCAAAGGAGGGAGATTGGGTTTCCCTGTTCTGTTCTGCCCACCACCATCGAGGCAGTCTCATCTTCTGCCTTTGGCTTTCAAATCACGCAACAAAAACAGGTCTTTGCACAGTACCATGAACCCATTTCTGGGATTTGAATACAGATGGCTCCCAAAACAAATGTCTGTCAGTGATTCCTCCTGCTGAAGAAGTATTTAATTCTGTAGTCCAGCATAACTATGAGCATATGGTATTCAGCCATACTAACCACACTACAAGAACGGACCTGATATACGTCGATTGTAGGATCTGGTGTACTCCTAATGCACTTTAGTGCTCTATCTCAACGCTTGCCAGACCAGAAGGCTTACTGAGGTGCACCACACCTTTCTACTTGTCTATGTGCTTATTTTTTTCTAGCAAAGGAGTAGGTGAAAAGAGGATGATATCTACTGAAGAATCATCCTGACATGATGGGAGGACCTGACCAGTTTGTATTTCCTAACTCAGGAATAGCTGAAAGCATTGTGGATAACAACTATTCTGCAATGAAAACACAAACATTGCACAGCAGCCCCATCAATTCTTTAGTAACTCTTTTTCCTGAACAAGAAGCTATATACTGTTAGTCTATTTTAATTAGGGAGCTTCCGTGTCCTGATTTAGCTGCACTGTCTTGTCTCCTGCCAGTTCACTTGCTTCAGAATGCCAGTAAATTGTTATGTAGCAAGCACCTCTGTGCATGTCAGCACAAGGGCTGAGGTTTATCTGAACTTGAGCCAGAAGAAATTTGGAAGTTTATTTTAAGCTGCTCACCTCCATAGTCATTGGGAAGGGATTTGCTTACGGAAGATGACTCGTTCCGGCTGTCTTAGGCATTCATTTTTGAGCGTGTTGGACTGCCCTGTGGAAATCTCTAACTTCCACTGTCCACAGAGGGCATCTATTTAAATAGCACTGCCTGGGGACAGCTGCCTAGATCCCCATAGGAGATACGATACTCATCTCCTGTGGAGACACAGGGCAGACGAATCAATCCCCCAGCTCACATGGAGAAATCTACAAACAAGCTCAATTGCAAGCTGAATGTCACCCTCATGTCTTAATTACTAGGGGACTGAAAGTAGGTGAACTAGCTATCTAGGTCACCCTTACAGGAACTTAGATGTATTACCCTACTTTATTTTGTGACACGCTGCAAGTCAGAACCTGGTGATACCAAAGCCAAGATCAATTGCCCACAGTTCTAACACATCCTGCCTCATACGTGCAGTGCCCAGGAAGAGTAAAGTCTGTATTGTAGAGAATAGTAATTATTTGCTTGCACATTTCAGGTCCTACTGTATTGGGAGTAGGTTGGAAATGTTTCGGTAATGGGGGACTCCAGGGGAGACCTCTGTGAGAAGGGGTCGGTGGCTGCCCTGTGCCAGACACCCCAGCCAGCTCTGCAATGGACCCACTGTGGGCCAAAGCTGAGCCCGTTGGTGATATTTGTGGTGCCTCTGTGAAAATATATTTAAATAAGAGCAGAAAATGCTGGAAAGAAGGGGAGGGAATCAGAGAGACACAACAGAGGGAACACCAAGGTCAGAGGAGTAGGAGATGCTTCATGGTGGGGCAGGCATGCCTGTAGGGACCGCAGCCCGTGGACGACCCATGACAGAGTAGGTGTGCTTGAAGGGACTGCAGCCCTTGGAGGACCCATGCCAGAGCAGAACAGGAGTGAGAAGGAAGGAGCAGCAGAAAAACTTCTGTCCTGACCGCAGTCCCCACACGCTGCTTCTTGCCTCACTGATGGGACAGAGTAACTTGCAGCGATAACAAGCAAGAAGGAGAGGTGTTGGGAGTGAAGTTGAACCTGGGAAAGGAGGAGAGGGGTGTTTTCCCTAAGTTTTATGTTTGGGTTTGGGTTTTTTTTTCACAATACCCAATTCAGTAATCATATATTTATATTGACTGGCGATAAATTAATTTTCTCAAATCGAGTCTGTTTTGCCTGTGACCGTAATAGGCAAATAATCTCTTTGTCTTTACCTTGACCCACAGGTTTTCTCACTCTCATTCTTGCTATTCCCTGCCTGCTCCTGTTGAGGCAGGGGAGTGAGTGAGCAGCTCTGTGGGTGCTTGGCTGCCAACTGGGGCCAACCCACCACACCTACACATTCTGCTTTTGGTGCAAAACGCATTGGGAAACTGGCAATGCATATTGCGTGTCTAGTTAATGCTAGTCATATACTTCCCACAACTTAGAAACAATGTAGCAAAGGCTTGATTAAATTGTCCACATGTAGGGGACAAATGTCATCTGAGAAGCCATAAGTTATCTGAAACATCTGCAGAGGTTTCAGGATATGATAGAGCACTTTAGGCCCTTTGGCATGACAGTTGAAGGACCAACCAACAAGATACCCTAGGACATTTGAAATGCCACTAGATGCTTTTCAATGTGCACCTGAATTGACTGCTGGTAGTTTATGTGCAGGAGTCTTGGAATCAGACAGGAGCTAATTCAAAGTAGCAACACTGACTCCCATGGGACTATACAAAAATATGCTAAGAATTTGTCTATTTTTATTAAAAATACATTATTCGGATGTCAGGCCTTTGAATGTTTTAATAAGCAGAGGTATCAAACCTAACAGCAAATTAATAAAACCAGAATCTAACTCAAATCTGAAAGGATTTACATTGATACAGTTGCTGTAGCAACTTTGCTGTTGACAAGCAAATACTTAAAAAAAATTCTGTGAATTCAAACCACTCTTTGAGGCTGCTGAGAAGTATACAATAAAATTATTCCATCAAATTCTCCCTGGAGGAAACACTCAAGTGCTCGGATGCATCTCAATTATGAGCACACAATTCATGACGAGGTACATTACTGACCGTATCAGGGGAGATTAGGGCACGTGTCAATCCATGACTACTTTAAAAGAATTTTGTTTAAAAAAAAAAAGTGTGAGCTGGGAGCATTAACTCCTGCAATGTATTACGGTTATAATCACTTTATCTTATGGTGGCCAGATATATAACACGAATCCCTACTGTTGTTAATCAGATAGCTCCACTCCATGATCTGTTAAAAGAATTTGTTTTTCTACCTGGTTTTCTTGTACATCAACAAGCTCAGAGGTCCTTTTTTCTTTTCCTTCCTTTAGATGTAAAAGTTTTCTGCAAAAATCAATTTTGCCTGTTGAATGAATGATGTGGTGGCACTTCTGCAGACATGATATCAGAAATCTATGATAGTGTTCTTCAGAAATGGTTCTTTTTTGTGAGACTTGTCTGTGAGGCATAGTAATTAGCCTGCAGCAAGTCCAGGTTTTCTGATTTAAAAGCCCTTCCTTTCAACACTACAGAAGACACAGTAGTTTCTTTTAATTTTTCTTTCCTCTAAAGAAAAATAATTCATGACACTTTAAAAATAAAACTATAGATAATGTCTTCCTGACCCTTTTCTGGGAAAGTATATAGTGAGTACAGTCTTAAAAAAACTACTTGCACTTATTTTGAGTAACACAGAAATAGCATTATGGGTCTTAAATGTGTGACATGGTCCTTCTCTGCCCTTGTTCATATACGTTAAAGATCTGAAGAAACGTTATTTATGGAAATTGAGGATTCAGTACATGAAAGCACATGTAAGATAAAACACATCCTCTCATATTGATGTACCCACAATTCTCATTAAAGATTCAGAGTAGTACAACACTATCAAGACAGGATATAGTAGTACACAACTTACATTTAAATTCATATAGGTCAAATAATTTATACTAAGGTCGTATTGATAATCCCTATAGAATGAACACCTCAAGTATTTCAGACTGTGGGGCAGAAACTCTCCGTCAACATTGGTATGAGCTGGTCTGTAACCAGAACGTCCCTGGGATTTAGGTAGGGGTCTTGAAAGTACATAAGCTACTAGTACATGCAACTTCCTTTAGGCAGGATCCTTCACCCGAAATAATTTTGCAGTTGCATGAGCAAATAAATATATTATTGAAGACGAGGACTGTAAAATCAGCTTCATGTAATTCCAGGAGGGCCCTTGCAAAATGTTTGCTTTTGAAAGACACTGGGCTTTATGTTATACATACAGTCTGGCTTCAGACATACAGGCTGGCTTCACTAGTATAGTATTTTGAATTTTAGGAAAAATACTTTACCTATCTTCTTTAGGTTCTGCACATGACCTAGACTAGCAATTAAGTCAGCGTAGTCCAAGCTTTAAGATCGGTTCAACCAGCTTTTGAATAAACAAAAGCTTCAACTTTCTGAACACTTCTGGTGTTACACAGAAGTACATCTGTTCTCAGAACAGACAAGAGGATTTAGAATAAAATACCTACACATGCTTTTTATACAGGAATTTGATCATGGATAGATGCTCAGGGCCTGTATTAAAGTCCTTTGTTATCTTAGGCCTATATCTCCTGATTTCTGTTCTGATCTCACTTTCTCAGAATAGCTAATATTAACACTTGTCTTAAATATTCAGACACACAGATGAAATATTTGATATATATGAGGACATTTCTAATAGCCATATGACACAACTAGCAAAAGTTAAAATGCTGAAAATACGAGGAGGATTAGACCCAGGTTCACAGTCACGCAGCTGTCTGCTTTGAACCTCTTCCACTCTGTATATCATCTGGTATAAACTGGGAGATCTCCTGCCGAAGCTAAGAAAGCTACGCTGATTTATACTAGCTAAGCATTATGGGGCAGTGGACTGTTTAGAGAATTTTATCTACAGTTCTTGGTTGTCAAATAAACAGCTGAAACTTTACTTACTTAAATAAAGCCTTTTCTTGATTTATGCTGGTGCAGTGACAGTAGAATTTCATTCATGTTCCACTCCATGCTGCACGCAGTGGCATTTGCTAGGTTATATAATGGCAGCTACATTTAAAGAGAAGTTTCATTGCATTTAATGAAATTGCCCCTACCAAAGAGCTACTTTATTTTTTTTATAAGAAAACGATAATGAGTTACTCATTTGTGTGATGCTTTCAGTTCTGTGAAGCTCTCCATTATACACCACATTTTACCAGTTTTGGACTTGAAGCCTGTGATCATCTCTGTATTTCATTCTAGTTACATTCAGAGCAATTGCACACTAGTTAGCTGAAGTGAATCATTATTTTGTCAAATCACAGAGACCATCTGCACTGAACTGATTCCGTTTCAAAAGTCACGCCATGGATTGGCTGTCCCCAAAAGCCTTGAACCAAGCAAAACATTTCTTGCTGCTCATGGGAAATGAGATGCTTATAATTAGGCTGAGCTGCTTTTTGTGATTCAAGCCTTATTCAACAAACACTGTCTGTTGCCTGATTGCTTTAAAGAAATTGTTTTTCTCTTTCCCCACCACAGATTTGACTCCACGCAACTGTAGTCTGTGGGTAAACATATAAATGCAAAATAAAATATCCTGTAGGCAAGCAACATGGGACAAACAATCCTTTAAATAAATTAATATAAAGGCAAACAGGCCTAAGATTTGACCTTTATATCAAGTTGACTTGAAAATGGTCTACGTCTTACTTAATGTTAATCTTTTCCCATGTGTGTGTGCACATGCACTTCTGTGGTGTCTTTCCTGGATGGGTGAACAGACTTCCCTCAGTGAGATGTCAGTCCAAAGCTTGTGACCGAGAGAGTGATTTATCAGGTTCCTTTTTGAAGTTGAGGGTTTGAAAGGTGTTGAGAGGACTTATGGCCTCTGACAAGTAAAAGATTTTCTAGAGGGTGAGTTCTTAGCAAATGCGTGTATAAGACTTTGTTCTATGGAAAGGATATAAGCGTTTAGGTGAGCGTTCATCTGTTGTATTAGTCTGCTTCCACTCATTTTTCTTTGTGAGATGGGTGTCTTGGCAGGAGATGTATCATTGACTGATAAGATTCCCTTTCATTGAGTTAAAACAGTCAAAACAAGCTCCTCATCTCCATCATGCCCCTGGGTAGGTTTAAGAACAACAGTGTACTCAGAAACCCACACTCAATAATTACCACATCAGATTTAATAGTTTATGTTACAGAGAAAAGTTGGAGCAATAAAACATCAACAGTTTATTTTTATTAATGATAAAAAGAAAAAAAGTACGCAGTAGCAAGTAAGAAATCCACACGCTTAATTACAGCTATTTCTCTTTGGAGCATATCTGCCAACAAGCTTGTACATATATTATTAATATTGACTTGGCATGATGTGTAGCAGAATGCCATGCTGGTTGCAGAAATTCCAAATCAGTAAAGCCTAAAACATTTGTATTTCTTTACTATCAAACAAAAAAATCCTAAAAATAACTTTCAGCATCTCTTCTAATCCTATGCATGGGAATACACAATTTACATTTGCATTATTTCATTGCATGCCATCATTCAAGAGTGATAAACTATCATAGAAACCCTCTTTCTCAATACATCCACTACATGGATAGTTCTGAGGACCCAAAAGCTCTCTTTACATGTGTAAGATAACTAGCTCCTTCCATCTTTTCCTCTACATAAGCACTGCCAAATGTGTCATAACAGTTATGTTTATAATTTGCTGTTTTCAACAGCCTGTGTCCAGCACTATAGGCATATTTAGCTTCTGGAGAAGAAATAACTGAAATATGAAACTTTTCATAAATTATATTTGTTACATCCCCTCTGCTAACGGTAGATACCCCAGAAAACTTGACCCACAGATCAGGTCCTTGGCTAGTCTCTGAGGGCTATATTCATATTACACACCATTTAGCCTTGCTGTCTTCCAAACCTTATGTGGTACCTCTGCAGATAAACATATTTTGTTGGTATGTTTGTGTTTATTTTTCAAGTGCTTGAAATAATCTTAAAGGCTGTATCACAGCCCACCAGAGTAATATTTTTATAGCATAGGTATCTCATGTCCTAGCTTGCAACATAAGGTGAACTGAAACTGTTTGAGAGGGCAAGGTCATATGAGGAAGGTTTTATAAGGCATAGGAAAATAGACATAGCATGGTTTTGTCTCTATTGTTTGCATGCAGTAGTCCTGGAAATAAATTTTCCCCATGACTACACTTGCATTTCATTTTAGCCGTACCTAGCTGGTTCTCTCCAGAAAAAAGCCCCACTACTGAAGAGATGCACATGCAGTTTGGATGACTGGGGTGTCACGACCTGGAAATGGATTTGTGAGCTAAGTTATTTTACAGCATATACACCCAAACAAACCAGAGCAAGGAATGACAGTAAACACAGGGAAGTTGACTCTCATGTATGTCCCCCAGCCTCTCCATACATAGTGTCAGAACTAAGAGCATTTTGAATTTAGTTAAATAATGGTCATTAGTAAGGTGGAAATGGAAGAAAAACTCCTAGCAAGATGCAATTGGTGATTGGCCTGTCCAAACCAAAATTTGGATATTGGCAGAGAAGTGCACATTGCAAATGAAAGAAGGTATTTAACTCCATCGGGAAGCAGACAAGCCCACTAAGGCTGGGTGACATTAATTTTACTTAAATTGATACTCTTAATGGGAAAGTCTTGCCTTCCCCACATTCTGGACAATCATTTTCCATCCTTCCCTTCTCTTTGAGTCATATGATAAGCCAATCTAATGAAATGATTCTGCTGGAAATAATTTCTTTTCTTGTCCTCTCCTTTTCATTTTCAGCCAGGTTACTCTCTGCACCTATTTAAAAAACAGTCTTATTCCTCAAGAGGGTGTGGAAACAAGTTGTTGGAGGCAGAAGCAAAGCTGTGATTGGATAGGTATAGTGGCTGTACAGATTTCCTTTGAGTTTAAGTCAGAACATTACAGAAAGACACCAGGATAAAATGGGAAAAGTGAGAAGAAAGACTGAAATCTAGCTGGAAAAGCAGAGAAGACTGATATTAAAAGTCAGGAGGGAAAAAAGAAGAATCAGTTTTAAATTCAAAAATTAATTTGTTTTAATTTATGATCTAGCCTAACAGTATGACCTTTTTACTGGAATACTGGCTAAGATGCTCTATTGAATAGAAGAAAGGTATTGATAAGGCCTTATAAAGACAGGAGGGAGGACTGTGTGAAACTATTTCCAGACATTTAAATATCCTTTCCCTGTTTCAGCTAGTTGTCTGGATACTTCCACACACCCGCTGGAAAAGTGGCAAGTGTCTCCACAGTGGAGCTTACCTTATTTAGGTCCAGTGTCTACAGCTGGTGGCATGAGCCACCCTCTGAGGTGACTGCCTCTTTGTGGACACTATAAAAGAAACGCAGAAAACGAGCTTATCATAAATCCAGCTTTCCATGTAGGTCAGGTAAGAAGAGATTAATTGTATCCAGAAGTCAGTGGCTCTAATTATGGGCAAAGGTAGCAGATGTGTGGCCATATTTTGTAATTCTGAGGGTCAAGGGATGCAGTCAGCATCCTAAGGGAAGAGGTGAAAGGGAAAATTGCTCTGGACATGGGAAGAACAGCACAGCAATACGTCTAATACACAAATATCTCAGTTTGCCTAGCCATGTAAAATTTAGTTTGCTCACACATGATCAGCAAGTATTTATCATCTTGTCTTTCAAATAAATAAATAAAAGGCTGCTAGGTCAGCTTTTTGTTATGTATAACAAGGGGGTTTGTGATTCATTAGTGCTCATTAAGCTGATTTTTTCCTCTGAGTATTTTAACTTAGAATCATGCAGCAATACAGGAAATGGAATCGTAGCAGCATAGAATCATTTAGGTTGGAAAAGACCTTTAAGATCACTGAGTCCAGCCGTAAACCTAACACTGCAAATAGTCCTGAGGCCACATTAACTTACCTCCTAGAATGCTATACAAACTTTAAGACACATTTCTTTAATCAGTAAAAATGCACATTAACTGGGGAAGGTTCCAGCTGATTCTGCAAGGGCCCCAGCACCTTTGAACTCCAAGGACAGAAAATGGCATATGGAGCAGCTGCATTTCCTACGTAAGTTTAATGCCAGTTAAAAACCAAGGCAGGCATTCAAGTTCAGTTATAGGAAGTAAAGGATTCAAGTTGTAGACCAACATACTCCAGAGGTACCAGAAGGAAAGGCTACTACTCCTACCTGCTTGTCTTCACCCGTTTGTGGACAGCCAGTTCTGGTCATGGACCTCTAATCACATGGATAAATTAATTAGTTTGACAGAGACAACTGATTTGAACTGTTTAACCTCATCCCACTGCATTTACTTAATACAATTTGGAGACTAAACCATACAAACATAGTGGTAAACTGAGTCCTCCCAGAAAGAGTTTAACGCTCATTAATGGGTAGCGGAAATTATACTTTTCAGTGTCACTGCTGGACTTGAAACGCTAAGCTTGTACACTGCCTTTGCCTTGACAGATAAGGAGGCAGAGTTCTAACAGTACCTCTGCTTTGGTGTGGACGTAGTAAGCACCAGAAAAGTGCTTGCAACTGTGCTTATATGAGAAGAGATATGATCTATATTGATACAAGAAACTCATAATGTTGGCAAAAACGTGTGTACAGAAGTCTTTAAACTTGGGTTGATACTTCAGTAGAAATGAAAGTAACTTTTTTCATTCATTTTTCCTGTACAGACAGCAGACAAAAAGAAATGAAAGTAAGGTAAAAAAGTATTTACAGAAAGGAAAGAAAAAAATGAAAGATGAGAGGAAAAATAGTACTAATTGATGATTTGAAAAAATGCCAAAACCCTGGACTTAATTCAGTCCCTCTCAGGAAAAACAGCATCTCCAGCTCCCTGGGGAAGAAATCTAGATTCCCTTCTATGGGCTCTGCCAAACACAAACTAGGCTTTAGTCAAGCAGAAAGTCAAGCATGAAATACTAGATTAAAGCTCAGAGGAACTGGGTGAAATTACAGGGATGGAAAATCAACTTTTTGAGCTGTTGATCTTTTTGGCCCTATAACTTACAAAGTTTTAGGGTTGTATGGTTTGAAGCAATCTAATTCAAAGATTGCATCATGACAGCTGGCATAGAGTGAACTAAGTAGTGACAAGGAACATACCCTAACCTCAAAAATTGGCGATAACTTGAATAACATACTTTTTAACTACCACTGAAACTGCAATCCTGCCAGATATTCAGTACTTTACAAGTGCTGCTTGATGTACTTTCAGCTACAGTGGCTTATTAAAACCCATTAAAATGACTACCCAGTTATTACAGTGTTAAAGTGTTTTTAATAATAATTATTTATTGCATCTGTATTTTTGAGTCAATTACATACCATGCTGCCCATGTCAAATAATTTAATTTCCTCCATTGCTGAAAACTTCCAGAGGAGGTGCACTTATAGTAGCCTATATTATGCAAAGCATATGGTAGGTCTTAACAGGGCTTAATTAAATACTTGTTTAAATCAAAATGTTGCAAAAATATTTATTCTATTTTTATGTGTAATTAAAGTGCATTCGTAAAATTATGCTAGACACAGGGGGAAAAAGAACCCCCCCTCCAAATCCATTAAATAAGCCTAAGAACACTGTGCATTTACCTTACTGTTAACGAGATAACATCTGCAAAGTATTTTGAAGCCTTGAAGGGCTACATTTTCTTTTAGTCATTATTGCTATTCCAATTGCTTTTTCAAAAATTTGTTTATTGATTTAATTTTATTTCATTTTACAAGGCACCATTCTTTGCATGTCTAGTAGATGTGGTGTCAGGCATAGGAATTAAGAGCACTACAGGATCTTTTTTTCCCAAGGCATCATGGCCCAAGACCATGAGGAGAGAGTCCTCCAGGACTAGAGACACAAGTGGCAGAAGCATTGCTTGCTGCTGTTGCAGTCAATTCACAGAAAAATTGTTGCTGATATCCAGCTGGTGCCATTGAATCTGTAGCAAAAGTCTCCCTAAAATCTCTCAAAATAAAGGAATAGGGTGATAGCTTCCACCGGCGCCATCGTATGCATCTAAGTCAGGTTTCTGCTGAGCCCTCCCTTTGCAAGAGCCTCTCCCCATTAATCTCATGGACTTAACAAGGGATGTACCACTCAGCAGTGTGAATTCTCCTGTGACTGGATACACAACAGGACCTGTATTATACCCATGGCATAGTGTTTTGCTTGAGATTTTTAAAAGCACTGGAAGATATGGAGTCCTTTGACTTTAAAGTGAACTAACTAACATTAATTAACCTCTGTGGAAGACAGAACAAATCAGACTTCATATGGGGTTGTGGTCACAGTGTCTAACTCCTGCTGAACTCCATTGCTTTTATTCAGGTTGCTCACCCCAGGAAGGTTATTTCAACTTGACCCTGCTTGCAGAAAATCAATGAAAAGTCAGTCTCAGGGGTTAATAGGACCAAGAGCAGAGCTTGTATTTGAGGTTAAGATGTATCAAGAAAGATATTTCACTCTGGAGTTGTTTTGCTTTTGGATTGAGTTTTGTCCAGCAAACACAGTTAAAGGTTTCTGTTAAAATGCAATTGGAAAATGTATATATAAACTATCTTTGTTCCAAATTACGAAGTTAGATACCTGGGAAGAATAAATTGGAGCCAGTAGAGTTGAATTGAGATGAGGTTTAGCTTCACAAACTCTCTTTTTTCCCCCATCTACTGCACTGTTTGAGAATATAAGGGGAAAAAATTGGGGGATCCCCCCCTCCCCCAACTTTTTGTTTTCATCAGAGGCCTAAATTTTTCAATTTCACTGTTTTTCTTGAGTACAAGGATTTGGTCCTCCCACTTTGTCCTTACCTTCTGTCGTCCCTTCTGTATTACTTCTTTCATGTTACTGGACTTTTCTTCCTTTACTCGCAGTTCTCTCGTACTCCCACTGTTTCTGTTTCCAATAATGGGTAATCAGACTACATCGTCTCCTTCGTGGCCGTATCTATTGACTGTCCATACCAAACCACCTCTCCTCGACCGTGCAGCGCCAGCCTATACCAATCCTGCAAAAGCTCCTGAACTTCCAAGAGCAAAGACAATCTTGTTTGGTCTCCCTGGGAAGAGATGCACACAGCAGGTCTCAAGAATGGGAGATCCACCCAAACAACCACACAATTCACCTGCTTCAAGCTAGAGACGGAGGAAGGCTAAGTCATATGCAAGTGACTTTCTGAAGGACACTGCCTCAAAAAAAAGTTTAAAATATGGGACAGGACAGTTACTCCAGCTTTTGTGGAACACCGTGCAGTGAAAAAAGGGAAGAGGGCAGTTTTCTGTCCTTAAATGCAAAGCCTGTTACGGGACTTAGAGTTGTGCTGACCATCTGTCCTTGCTCTGTCATTTCACCTACCGTCTTCTAGGTTTTGTTGCTCCCTGCCAGGCTGTGGCTGAAAGGGGCCTTCAGGAGTGGAGCAGGGAAGAGAGCAGACAGATATCAGCAGAGGCTTCATTCTTTCTCCATCTGCTCACCCTGCTGACACTCTGTACGTGACAAACATTACGCTGGGTCACCATGTCTATATACTGTGTATATAGATCAGGGAAGACATGACTGCTGTCTGTTACCTCCTTGTAGCAACTCTCTCAGTGAGAGGTCCCGCAGAATGCCTGTGTTCTACGATACTGCAAGATCAGAAACGGGGAAAGAGTTACCGCAAAACATTTTCCTTTTCTGTGTCCTCCACACTGTGCTTCAGAACGCACTTGCTATCCATGAATGCCCTTCCTTTAAATGTTAGGGACAATTAAATCAGACTGTATGGCAGTGTGCAGAATTTCAATGTGCTGAATTCAAAGGGCTAAAATCCCATGTTTTGTCAGGAGAATGTGAACTTTATGATTTGAGGAGAGCCAGGAAGAGGAGAGACAACATTCTCTTTTTTTTTTTTTTTCCCGCCACCCTGTAAAACATGTTGCACTGCAGAAAGCTTTTTGATGTGTTTTTACATATCTCTGACAGCACCACATGTCTGTCTTGGCCAGTCAATACAACGTAGATGTGCTTTGGATTTCCACCTCCCATTAACAGTGTGCTCTCTGTACTGGGGCTGGAGTGCCACACCAGATGTAATGGTTTGCTGTCTTTTCAGATGGCCAAAGCATGGATAATTTCATTAATAGATGGACATTTCCTATCTACTTTTAGGCAAGGATGTTAGTGCAGTGTGGGGTCACATTCTGTATTTGGTTCGCTTAGCTGGAAGTACAGCAGTATTTTATTTGACTTGAACAGATGACTGACCTATAACTTATAACAAGGTAGCTGCTGTACTGTTTTGCCTCGAAGTTTCCATCCATAAATGAGAATGGCTTTGAATCTGATGTGCTTTTACTGATGTGCAATATAAAACTAATGCTTAAACTGTATACAGGGATCACTAATTCACCCTGGAACTGCAGGTAACTAGAGTGGGCGCAGCAACTCTTTAAAACCTGTTTTAATGTTATAAAAACCCACAAATCTATATGCATATGTATGTGTCACCAATCTATCCACATTTATATATCCAAATTGATATATAGTACAGCTTTCTTTTGTTTCTTCTCATTTTTGGAACAGTTACTTCCAGCCTTTCAGAAGACAATCCGTACTCGGGGAGATCTGTTAGAGAACATGGCAGTTATACAGTCCCTACACCACATAATCAACAAAAAAACAAGAGAAGGAGGTAAAGGCACAAGGAAAATGATTAAAAAATCTGAAGTTGGAGAGATCACTGTGTAAGGCAATCAAATCAAATAAGGAAATTCAGTTTAATCAAGACACGCATATTAAAGTACCCAGTCAAAAATAGACCCTTCAGCTGATGGAAAAGAACACAGGTATATGGGTCTAGGAGAGCTGCAAGACACACATTAATTATTGAAATCAATGAATCTGAAATCCAGCTCTAAAAAAGAGACAAAAAGAAGTGCCATGCATTCTGAGTACAGGCAGGATTATGCAATCCCACTAAGCTCCTGCTGTGAAACTGTATTCTGCATTCGGTAACTCCACGGACATCTGAGGGCTGAGGATAGGATCAAGAAAGTTCCTGTACTTGGATAGAGGAAGAACATGACACCTACTGACAATGTGGTCACTGTATTTTGAGAAATCAAATATCTAATGGCAAAGATGAGAAGGAAATGATCTTTCAGTGCTACTCTGGCCAGTGAGATTGTGCTGTGTGTGCTCCTCTGTGGGTGAGATGCGGCATTTTATATATGTTTTCACTCAGCAGAGGCCCACGATCTGACAGTTTTCCAGTCTTTCATCTAAGTATTATCCCTCTTTTTATTTATTTATTTATTTTTATTTCTTTGATGAGAATAAGGAGGATGAACGGGGGAAAACCCATAAAAAAACCCCAAATTCCTTAATCAATGTACGACTAAGATGGTGGGATTTACACTGTATTCAGTCTTTGGATTGGATTTGGATCCGAGAGTGCATTTGTGGTTTCCTAATCTTGGGACCTTTTCATTTTTGGTCACGATTTAACCCGCCCTCAGCTAGTTCTGCTGCTCCTGATGGTGACGTGCATTCAGCAGCAGGTTGGGGTACGATGGCTGCACCAGTTACTGTCCCCAGCTATCCACACCAACTGCCCCCACCTCCCCAAAAGCCCACAGTCTTTTCAGCTGAGGCAGATGAACACAAAACACATCCTTACGCACACAAATCTGCACCTTAGTGCACACTAAACTCAGTGCTGCTTGGCATTAATTAGATTAATTAATTAACACAGTCTGCAGCTGGTTCAGGCATGGTTCCACCACCTTTTTAGCTGTTCCTGATAGTCAGCCCACCACAGGGTACCAACTTCTTGTACACAGCTGAGACAGACAACTGGATTTAACCTCAGCAATTCCAGTTTATCCGTTTGTGATGTGTGTGTGAAGAGACAAAAAGCAGCTGCAGTTCCCTGGGCATTACCCACTCAGAAGACCAGTGGAGGACGAAATGCTTTGGTTTTGTCTCTGCATTCA
>JAVJGI010000001.1:43800774-43845049 GCA_035590275.1 Ibycter americanus | reverse complement strand
CAGCTGCAGTTCCCTGGGCATTACCCACTCAGAAGACCAGTGGAGGACGAAATGCTTTGGTTTTGTCTCTGCATTCATACACACCTCGTATTTGGCTTCAAGTGTCAGCACGACTGTGATATTTACTTTCACGTTTATCTCTTCTTATCTTTAGAACACATACATCTGTAACACCCAGTTCTTTGCTGCTTCTTTCACCCAGGGTTGTAAGCTGGCTCTCTACTCCAAGGGGGTTGGGTTGGTTCATTCTCCAGCTCCAAAATGAATGAAGCAATAGTGAGGAAACATCGGGACGCAATGACAGCAGCAAACATCTTGTTCCACCCTTGAGACAGTATGAACACAAGCCATCTTAGGCTTGCAAGCACAAGGCTCACAGTGAGCACCTATTATAAAGCCCCTGCAGACCTAGAGGGTCAGTAAAGGAAATAACCTGGGGGATCTCCATGTTACCTCAGGAACTGTTGGAATTGCTTAGATATGCGCCAAGACCTCTAGGCTATGAACAACTAATAGTAATTCTCCTTTAGCTTAGGCCCAGGAAATTCCTAAATATTATGGCTTGCAGCAAAATAACAGGTGTGCAACAATTTGGCAGTTGTGGATTTGTTATATACTGTGTTGTTATAAATAGGCCCCATCTTCAGTTACTGCTCAGATTAAGCTATATGTTCAATTTCCTGGGTTTGATGTTTACTTCTAGCTTGATACCTGATTAAATATTGTCAAAATAAAACCATTACTGATACCATGTGTTAATGTAAGCACTGTGTTTAGTCTGTTTGCTGATTTAGTGGGTTTAGATTAAGATGCAGACCGCACACTGAGAAAAAAAGCCCTGGAGAACCCTCAGGGTAAGAAATGCAATACAGCAACTCTTTACCCTAGGTTTGTACTTTTTTTAACTGTGACTCAGAAAGAGACTCTTTTCCACTAGCATTTCAATGGACTTCTGCCTCATTCTGTGAGAAGATAATGCCATTCTGGGTAAGCTGCAAAGATTAGCCAGGGGATGCCAGTTACTTCAAAATGTTTCTGGAGGTTTATGTATTCATGGCAAGTGATAATGTTTGGGGGCTAGTTAGGACACTGTCAACACTTCATTAAGACTGTGCTTCCTCATTAGCTGGCATTTTCCTTGCACTTAACTCCCATAGCAGATATATTGCACCAGTAATAACAATCATGCATTTTAATATTTTGGTATTCATTAATAGTCCTTTCCTCCTTCTGCATGATGCTACTTTATCTCCAAGACTATCAGGATTGTCTAAAGCCATTAAAATAGCAGATTCTGCCAGGGAATTGAAAAAACCTATATTTTTTTGAAACTCCCGTTTCATAACATTTTCTTTCGGTTTAGCCATATAAATGTGTCTGTCATAGAGGCTCCTTTCCTTAGCCAGTCTGAGGCTACTGGGACTTCATCAACACAGCCTTGTTTTGCAGAAGGAACTGCAAGCTTAGAATGGGAATCTAACTTTTTTGATGTTAGTCAATCTTTTTGGTAAGCTTTTGTGACTACCTTCAGTGGTGGCCACACCACGAACACACGCTTCAGTTCTAGTTTTTGTTTCCATTCCCTTCTGAATTTTGGTGTTATCAGAAATGGAATTTTCAAAGGAATGTTCCAGACATTTTAGGACATCTACTCATTTTTTCACTATAGCTTTTGAATCACAGGTTGTGGGAGGAAAGATGAAATCGCTGTACAGATAGACAAGAATACATTGTCTGAAGGCAGCTTTGACTGATAATTAATAATTTTGCCTACAATTTTTTACCGAACTTTTCTACTATATGACAGAAAAAAGTGCTCTGGCAATGAGATATGCTGTGTTCATCATAAGTTTGGTTTACCCAGCACTGTCTTTGAAGTAGTTCTGGAGTAATAAGGTCATACTTGCTCTGCTCTGTCACCGATGTCCCTAAACAGTCCTACTCCCTGTCCCACAACCCTTATTACACAGGAAGGAAGATGGGCTGTTTGAAGAAATAGACAACTGCATGGAAAAAACACTGTTTTGCAAAAAGTACCAAGTGCACTGCAGGGCTGAGATCCTTGTACAAGTCTAGGTATTTTCACTGCAATGGAACTAGTCAACCTGAGCTCTATTTGCCTTCAGTGTGAAAAAGAAGCATTTCCAAAGTGTGATTTATCTGCCTTGATTTAGACGTCTGTTTTAGCACAAGATGAATTGCACTGTCAAAGTGTCTCCTCCTCCTCACCATTGACTATTAAGGGAGTCCAGGACAACAAAGTACAGTGCAGTTATCTACAGAAGGAATGTCTGCATTTGGTCAGATTAATCCCATTCCTGATATCTGGTTTTCAAGTCAAAACAACATACTCTTCAACCTGGTATCATCAGGGCCATGAAGCATAAAATTGGGCCTAAGGCTAACACAAATGCTGAATATTGTGTCTCGATATTCTGAAATAAATCAAGAGAATTGTGCTTGGAACTGAAGGCCTAGTTACCTCTCTGGAGTATATGAGAAGCACACTGTTGTTTCCATGTCATGTGTTTGGTAATCGTTATAAAGCAGGGAGAAAACAATATAAACGCGGTGAAAAAAAAATATCACAGGAATACATATATACTCAAACACACAATTATCTCTTTACCAAGCCAAAATATGACTCAGTTCCTCTTCTGTTTTTTTCCTCATTTAAGGCTAAGAAGAAGCAAATAAAACCCAGACAAAACAGTTGGAGATCTAAATGCTACCTTGTCCTGCACTGTAAGAGCAGTCACCATACGAGCTACCAGAAAAAAATGATTATGAAAGGTGGGTTCTAGCTATCACGGACTTTCTATTGACATCAGCTTTTCCATTTGTAAAATAAGGATGATGTTATCCACCACAAGTCATAGGAAATTTGGGAGTTTTTATCAGAAAGTGACAATACATCAATATGGAAACATCCATGGAATTGCTGTCATTTCAGTGGTCAGATACAAAATAGAAAGAATAAAAGCTATCACTTAAATTGATATGCATCCTAGCTAAATGAAAACCACAGACCAGTATGGTATATCTATTCCTACTAGCAAAAATTAGTTTTGGTAGGAGGACATATCCTTACACTCAGTCTGGACCTTAATAGCCACAGTAGTAAGACCATCATGGTCTGAAGAATAACAGAATCTACATAATTTTAGTGGGGTGAAAGAGCCACACATCTGTCAAGAACTGTCTCCTTGAATTTCTCCAATATGAGAGGATTCCTCATAGATATGAAAGAATGACTTCACTCCCTCTTGCAGACTATGGTAGCGAGTGTGCTTGAGACATGGCTGGGAAGGAATGTGACTTCACAGGCAAGATACTTGGATCACTTTTGGCAGCAGGAATCATTCTTGGTTACAGCTGTAGCTTAGAACTGAAAAAAAAAAAGCACTGAAGATACTGACTATGGCAATTGACAGTGAGAGTGCTGTAAGGTTATTAGAAAGGTGAAATAAAATGTGTTCATTTTGTCATGGGGGGTATTATTGAAGTAAACGCATTTTAATTTCCTACTAGGTGGCAAGCAACCCAGAAATGTGCTAATTATCCTGATAAGCAAAAACTGGAAAAACTGTAGGACCTGATGGCTTGTGATTGTTTAATCAGACCACAACTCAAGCAAGACCCACACAACCGAGGTCTACAATGCAGTAGTAGGTTTAGGCATGCCTGAGCTAGCTGGAACTGAGTGCTATGCCACAGGTGGTAACTGAACCCAAGGACTTTGGTACCATTCACAATCCTACATGCATACCTCTGCAGCTGCACTGAACTGAAGTTTGTGCCTCAAGTCCTCTACGGTATCGCTACCCCTACCACCTCAATTACAGCTAGCTCAGGTATGCCTACTGCCGTTAATTCCTCAGCAGCAGATATACCCAAAGTTAGTAGAGAGTGTTCATTTATGGCAAAGCATACCCGAGAATAAAGCAGCCGCCCTGTTTGTATGCCTGCATATCGTCTAACAAACAATCTCTGCATGCTTACTTTTAGCATTTTCAAATTCAGCAAGAAGAAAAACTGACCTGTCTGATTAGCCTGATATGGAGGTAAAGCTCTGTACGAGAAGTACCCTCCAAATAACAAGCTTTGAGGCCTTTGATTAGCAGAAAGGTCATTGATGGTTTAATGCCTAACTCCCAGATGCCACATTAATGAGTATAAACTCATTTAAAAGATTTGTGATAAGTAATTAGGCTACTGTACAACTGCTTCAGCATATTCCCCATCACTCCAAGGGCAAGTAAGAAAGGAGGACTGATTTCCTGTGTGAGCGATAATGAGAGACAAAGGAGACTCGTTATTGTTTTCTGCCTGGGTGTATTGGTGGGCTGGTTCCTTCCCCCACCATACCTGCTCTGCTGTTTGTCAAAGCCTAGTGCGCTGTAAATGAGAATAAACCTTTACAAAGGAGTGCTACAGATGATTTCAGGGCCATTGTGCCTTGTTAGTTGTGTACCATACAGGGGAACAGAGCACGAGTCACAGGAAGCCAGGCCAGCTGTGTGTCACCCGTGTCTGGAAAGCAGGGACAGCTAGGTCACAGAGTGAATTCAACAGGCATGGGCACTCTAACAAAATAAATCAGAGTCAGTGGGACTCCACATTTAGCCAAAGGAAGAAACACAGTACCTCTATTTCTGCAGCTACTATACGTTCTGTTAATGAATTTATATTAGTGCACTAATTAGCAGTTCTAGCCAGGGTCCCCCACTTGGTAAATGCTGTACCCTCTGAGAGTGTGATTCTTCTTCTCATTTTGGCTGTTAAATGGGTGAGTGTACAGCGTGCTGGTCTTCTAGGGTCTCTCTGTAGTCACTTAAAGATAGCAATTAATCCTGTCCTATGAGTCAAGGTGAAACATGACTAACTGTCCTTGGAAAAGCTTTCTCTATTACCTAGAAAGGGAATCCCAGTGACAAACATGTAAATGGTTAGAAGGAAGGAAGATGAACAAAGGCATTCCCTTCATTAGAGACTTCAAACTATAAAGAAAGAAAGAAAAAGAGGCAGATAGACAGGACTTGGCTTGACTCAGGTCCTAAAGACGAACAGCAAAAAGTGATGGTTAGAATTCAGGTCAACCGATTCCCAAGGTTGTTTTCTAGTGGAACTCATCGTAAAAAGCCTACATGGCGAACCAGTATAGCTCACTAGAATTTCTCCCCTGTTGGCATCCATCCTCCTGTTTCTTTCACATTTTCTTAGTTTTCTGTTTTATTCTATTTAGAAACCACAGGCTTTTCTGACTCTTCCCTGCTGTTCTGAGTGTCATGTCCGTCCCTCCCCCCCCTCCACCCCCCCAAAAAAAATAATACAGGAACTAAAGAATGAAGTGAAAAAGCCAAATCCACATATCTTACACTTTCCTGCCTTTCTATTTTACGTCAGATCTGTTTTAGTAAATATGAATGAAATAAAAATTCAGCTTAATTCAGCCAACAATTTTGATTTTGAAAGATTATTTGAAAACTAAGCAAATTAAATTGCTCAAAGCTGTGTCTTCATATATTTTCAACTGGGAGCAAGGTTTCAACAAGATCACATTTTCCCAGCTGTTTTGGGTGAAAAAAGGCCAAGACTCTCTACTGTTTCCACATATAAAGCACCAGTGTAACATAAATTGCATTCTCCCTTCGCCCAAGGAGTTATGGATCAAAACAGGCAGTGGTTTCCTAGAATCCCAGACTGCGTGAATGTGGGTTTTGCTTCATGAAAGCAATCATCTGCTCAGCCAGCACCTTCTAAAGACTGCTAAAAACTGTGTGGATTTTCATTTTGAAAGAAAAAATTCTCTGAGAGACCTCAGCAGAAGAGCTGAATGCCAGCTGTATATCATGTTGGCTTCTGCTGTAAGATGCCAGAATTCTTCAAAGCTTTGAGATAGAGTCCCAAACTGTGGCCTTGATGCTACTGACACATGTACTCACACATTGCCCTTTGAGGGGCACTGGGTTTCAAGCGGCCACTGTCTTATCTGATACAGCTTTTGTAAACTGTGTGGTGAATGATCTGGTCCACAGCTTTCCTTCAAGTCTCAGCTTGGAGTTGGTCAGGGCAGTTGAGGGTGTTCCTTTCCATCCCAGCACGACTCCACACATTTGGCCCCAAAAGACTGGAAGATGTACTAGAAAAAAAGACACTATCAAGCAGCCAGACTCATTGTATTTCAACCCTCAGTTTCAGCTCAAGAAAAGTGAGTTTGTAAATAGAACCCCTTTCATTTTGCCTCTGCTGTTTATGAAAGATAGTGAAAATGTGCTAAGGCATTAAGTTGCTTGGAATATCTGGAATAAATTTACTGAGTTGTCTTCACCTGCTTTGGTGATATCTGTGTGAAATAACTATTCAGTCAAGGGAGATTTAAGCCTCATTTGCATTATGGCTGACTCGAGGCAGCTGCTGGTGAATTTGGGCAGTTGAACTTCAGCTGAAGTATTTACAGCTTGCAGAAAAAGGGCTGACATTTGGAAGTGATATGCAGTCTTTAAAGATCTCTGATTTAATGTGTTTTAAGAGATCCCTAGATGTAGATGCTTTCAAGTAAAGAGCCTGGGATTTTTTAAGTCACTGGATTTGTTTAGTGACTGGAGTGAGTTCTTTTTTGTTAACATATGGGAACTTTTCAGTCTGATTGGCTTGCAGCTGTACATTAGTTACATGCTGGAGAGAGATCCAATAAGGGCTTCAGGAGGCTATTTATTATACTTTCCTAAAACCTCTGTCTGTAAAGGAAGAAAATGTCAGTGGTTAAGATCCTAGGGTGACACTGAGATCCAAGTTAATTTATTCTTCAAAAGGCTGGATGGATGATTGTCTGGTAAGTCACCATCTCCATGTGTGTCTGTTCTTCTAATAGAAATGTGATCATGAAAGCTGTTATGCAATGTTTGGGTACACTATGGACATAAGGGTTGCACCAGTCATAACTGCATCCACAATATATGCTTCTGACAGGTTTGGTCTCACTTTATTCTCAGGCCATTCTCATTAAATTAACATGTCCATCGAAGTAATTCTGGTGCTTTAAACCCCAGTGTTCGGAGTGGTTGATTCAGGGAATGCACTGGAATGTCTTTGCTGTTGAGTAATCTGTGGGACTTTTCAAGCAGTAGATACATCTCAAAAATCATACATATGTTTGCATACGTAATGCAAATATTGCATAATTAATAGGTAGTAGCACTAACTGAGACATGGTGACCATTCTTGAGGAAGGCAGTGTATGTTACTTTTTCCACTGTCCCTCCTTCTCTCACTTGCTCTTCCTCTTCCTCCTACTCAGTTCTATGTAGCGGATCTAACATACTGTGTTTATGACCAAAGATGTCAGAAATAATTTTCAGATCTAGTTACATACACAGTTTTAGGTGCATATGGAATTAATATTAGAAACAGGGTAAGTGGTTTCTTCTCAATATCTTCTCACTTACTGGTAACTGCTGTTAAAGGATCTCTTTGGCCAGAGGTTGTACTAGGACCATTGTAGTATTCAACTTACCCAACTTTCATTCTTTTCAATAATCACTTTGTGAATCCTGTCATATTGTTGGCCACTATGATTGGAAGGGGGAATGCTCTGAATATCAAATATTGTGGGGAGGAAAGTAATTCTTTTTGTTTGCTTTTGTGATAGGTCCTGTGTTTTTGAGATTTGAGAGGGAGTAATTATTCCTTAGTCACATTCTTAATTTAGAATCATGGAATCATTTAGGTTAGAAAAGAACTTTGAGATCATCAAGTCCAACTGTTAATCCAGGACTGCCAAGTACATCACTAAACCATGCCCCTAAGCACCACATGCACACATTTTTAAACACCTCCAGGGATGACGATTCTACCACCTTCCTGGGCAGCCTGTTCCAATGCTTGACAACCCTTTTAGTGAAGAAAATCCCAGCTCCTTTGGTGGTCTCTGGACACACTCCAGCATCTCAATGTCTTTCTTGTAGCAAGGGGCCCAACGCCTAGCCCAGGCCCCGAGGGGCGGCCCCACCAGTGCCCAGGGCAGGGGGACGGGCACTGCCCCGGCCCTGCTGGCCACACTGTTTCGGACACCAGCCGGGATGCTGCTGGCCCCCTTGGCCACCTGGGCACGCTGCCAGCTCATGTTCATGTATTGTTAAAGACTGAGGCAAAGAAAGCTTTGAGTACCTCAGCCTTTTCCTCATCCTTTGTGTCAGCTTTCCCTGCCTCATCTAGTAAAGGATGAAGTTTATCCTTGGCCCTCTTTTTGTTTCTAATGTACTTATAAAAACATTTTTTGTTATCTTTCATGGCATGGGCCAGCCTGAGTTCTAGGTGGGCTTTTGCTTCTCTAATCTTTGCCTTGCATAACCTCGCAACATCCTTATAATCCTACTTATATTTCTTCCGTGATTTGTAGATCTCTGCTATAGCTTATCTTAGGTGATGCAACCTATGCTGGTTATTCTTACACTACTGAGTCTCCTGTCATGTAAAGTCATTCTAAGACTCCTGTTGTCATTGTTGTCCACACTAGAGGATGTCCCAAAAGCTAGAGGTACACATGCATTAAACAGAGTGAATAAAAAAGTGATAAAGAAATTCAGCAAGGTATTATATACACAGAAATTACATCTTAGGAAGTCCTGAGCTGAAAATGATTGATAAATAGTAAAGTTCTAGAAGAGAATTACATGTTTTCATTTTCATATACTCTTTTGTAGATATACACTATGGACAATCTTCGGAACAGGATGTTGGCTTGATGAACTGTAGATCTGATTCAGTATGGCTATTCTTATGTTATTGCTGGACTTTTGTTAACTAACTCTCTGCTTCTTCATGTGTAATTTGTGGTATATTTTTCCCCTTCACATGTTTGTTTGGGGTTTTTTCCTTCTTACATAGCAAAAAGGATCAGAAGAATGCCAGGACAATTGTGTCCCGAATAGCTTCATTTACTGAATCAGATACTTGATTACCTTGCTTGAAGTACAGTATTTGTCTGAAGTATTTCAGGAAGCTTTTGAAATATGGATATAGTGAACAAAATAAAAGAGAAAGTTGTGAAAGATTTACCACTATTCTTACATGGTACATTTTTCCCCAGGTTTACTCTTAATTTTTCAAGTTACTGTTCTTGCTTTTCTCCATTCTCTGTTTATCTGCTGTCACTTACTCTCTGTGTTCCTCTACTTTTGCTTTCCTTCGTCTGCAAGTTTTTCAGCTTGTTGGTTGATGTTTTATTCTATTCACAGTTGAATCAAGAATTCCCATGTCTTCTATATAAATAAGCAGCAGAACAACATAGAACGCAACACAACAGACTTTCTTTTGGAGTAAATACAAACAGAATTTGATTGGTGTCAATAGCAAAGAGTATGAGCGATAGAAAGAGCCTGAGGGTTTTCAAAGACATTTTCCCCTTCTGTACTTTCACAGATTCATTCCTTTTCTTTTTCATTTGCTCTGGTTTTTTTTCCTCTTTCCTGACAGCGTTGGTGTTCTTGTGTTTCCATCTGAGGGGATGAAAGCTCCAAAGCCATTTATTTCTGTCAGGCAGCTCTGTAACCATGTAGAGATGAGCATTCTTGATAGGAACCAGTCCCAGCCCAATATACATAGTAGATATACCGGGACTTGAAAAGAAATGTTTGGAAAATAGAGGCACTGGTCCTGGCCAGTAGACATATTTTGGCAGGGGTGGTGTGAACTTACTGGCTGGACGAAGCAGCTTCTTGAAAGAAGAATGTTTTGAGAATTCATGTGGAAGAAATATCCACAGAGTTCAAAATTACTAAAGCATACACCTTCAAAACAATTATGTACTAGCAATACTATCATAAAGTTGTCAGACTGTTTGTTTTCAGTACCTAGCAAACTTAAAGAGCCTTTGGTCCCCACATAATGGATGGAAAAAACCAGGCAATTCAGACGGCTGAATTATAGAAGCCTGAAGTAGAACACAATACAGAAAGCATCACAGTCAAAGACCAAGACAGGTATGCAAGGTGCTATGCATTGTACAATAAAACAGATTTGTTTAGCAAAATGGCTTTTTTTGACCTTAAGGCCTGTGATTCTACTACTCTAGAAGGAGATCAGCTATTGTTCATGGATGCTGGATCAATGCCCTCTGAAGGGGAAAAAGCACACTTCCCATGGAAATCTGAATTAACTCAGGTCATCTGGCAGCAGAATAATACTCTGAATAAAGAATGAAGCCTTTTGGGACAATTTGTGCTAATGAAACTAGCAAAATTAAATGGAGAGATAATACTCCCTAGGAATGGAGGGAGCATCAGGAAAAAGCCTCAAGAAAGAACTAAAGCTTTTCTTTAAAAAATTTTTGGAATTGCACACTTTCCCTCATATTAAAAAAATAACTGGGATATAATAATTGGTCTTTTCCTTAATTTTAACAGTTGTCTAACCAATACAAATAATAATGCATTGCTCATAGCTTATACCATCGTTAAACATGCATAAATTGGAGACTATGGCAATAGCTGCAAAAATAAGTTGGTTAAAAATAGTTTATTTCTTCCAGAATAGACTTCCATGTGATTAGTTCTTGTTCAGAAGTATATGAAGATGTAGAGTATGGGAATCCCCTGTTCTAATCAAGGTGACTGACTGGAATTCTCTTGACATTTTACAGGGCAGTCATGAATATATTGTCAGTTGTGAGCAGCACATATAACTAAGAATAATTAATATGGATATTTTTTTTAGACTTTATAGTAGCCTAGTGGTTCTGATACAGTGTTGCACCCAAATTGCAACCAAGTCAGAAGAGCACTGTAACAGATCAAAGCTAAGTAATAGAGGTACTAGGCCAAAGAGAAAAAATATAGCTCTATTTTCATTTAATGATAATGAAATAATAATCATATATAGTACAGGCTACTAGAGTGATCGGTTCTGCATACCTGACTATGAAGGAGGGTGTCAGTACAACCACTTGGTTTTTCTGCAGTCTTCCATAAAACAAGAAGACACTTCTCTGATCAGTCCTGAGAAGTTCTTTAATCTGCAAGGATAGAGATTCCACAGCATCTCTAGGACAATTTTGCAGTGTTTCACCATCCTCACAGTAAAAATATTTTTTGTTAAATCTCATCAGAATTTCCCATGTTGCAACTTGAGCATTTAGCAGTACGGATCCTGAACTTTACTGAAACTGCTGTCAAAAGTGTTGCAGTAGCAAACCTTTCATAGCAGAATGTTTTTACATTGCCCTAACCTCTGTGGTACTGTTCTATAACTACTTGGTGCTACGTGCCATTCTTTCTTCTCCTGAAAAAATAGGTACGGATTGGAAGAAATAAGGTTTGCAAGTTCCATGAATTTATTTTTGTGTGTCTATCTCTAGGGAAAATTGGTTTCGGCTAATGATGAGCAGTTCTTTAAGAATAAGCAGCCTTCTACTCATCAGAAAACATCACTCTTGACCAGTACTCTGGGCAGCAGACGAATATTGTAAATGCAGCTGCTATATAAAATTAACCGTCTCTGACTGTGGAAAAAAACCCAAGTGTATTTGTATTTAATATTCATTTCTGCTTCTGTTGCAGCTAGAGATGCTGCACAGTTGCATGTACATAACAAAAACATTACTCTAGGGAATATCTTCAACACTAACAAGCACATAGTTCAGAAGGCATCTGACTGTCTTAGCATCTCTCCCAGATTAGTGCCAGTGAAAGCTTATCCCTCAATTACTAGTTTTTCCTAAAACTTCTCTTCTGTCAGTAGTAAATCAAGGTTATTTCAGAGGTGGCACAGAATTATTGTGTACTTCTCACCCTGTGAATTCTATATTATCACTTCCTCGAAAGATTTTCCTTCTTTAAGCCCACAGAAACATTTTGACGGTCTGCTTTTACAGTGTCCATAGCAACAGGAGTTTTTATGGCATCCAGAATGATTTTCTTTTACTTAAGAACTACGAAATTTGAGCTACCTCAGTTTCCCTTTTCTTCTGTTATACTAACAAGGAAGGGAACAATCACTGAGATTATGCAAAGTGAGGTAACTTCACAACCCACTTGTGAAAGCAGAGTTAGAAGAGTGATCACTCCAACTGGAAGCTCATTCACACCTCCAAAACAAAAGGTATCTAAATTGAGCCTTGCTATCCTGGCTCCTTTCAATATAGAGAAATAGCTGGAGGCTGGAATGCTTGGAACATGCCAATTGGCTTTCTTATCTGAAATCCGTGATAATGCTGTCACTCACAGGCATTTGCTTTCCAGACTTCTTCCCTCTTCTGGTTCTGGTTCAACAGCTGTCATGGGGCATCCCAACCTATACACACTCCGCCTCTAGTTTTCAAAGAAATGTTGGAACAATGTAAAAAGGGAAAAGAAGAGAGAAAAAGGTCTTTTGCCAATGTATGATGAATTGGAGCTAATGCATGGGCTATAAGTATTTTCAGGTGGAATTCTGAAGCACACCAGGATCTAAAGAAAAAACTCCGAAGATGAGGCTGATGTAATATGTCTGTGATTCTTGTCACATAAAGACCATTGTACCTAATGGAACTTCGGTTTATTTCGGTTCAGATACCATACCCAAATGGTGAGAAACAAATGTCTGTTTGTGTGAGAGCTGCCATTTTGGTCTGAGCAGATTAGAACCTAAACCAATGCATTTCTATGAAAAGAGCTGAAAAATTTATACGCTACATTGCAATCTGTAGCAAACTTCCTCAAGCTTCTCCTTGAATGAACACAACAAAAAGATCAAGCAGATCTTTCTCTTTCCCCTGTAATCAAATTTAATGATGCCATTTCAGAAACAGCATAGTGCTGTTCACTGTCAGCAAAGGATTCCACCTGTGTACCTTCTAGTTTATCTCATCACATTAGGTCCCTTGGCATTTCATTTAAATGCTTGCATCAGATTTTCTGATTTTTTTATTCATCATTGTCACTTACAGAAGGCAACTTAAAAGTTCCCTAAAGGACTACTGGATCTAGGAAGAGACAGACACATACATGCTGGTTCAGAGCCACTAATCAAGGCATGAAGAAGTTGTAAGAAGTCTCACTGTAGACATTAGTGTGCATTTGAGCTATCGCATTTGGAGAGTAAGACCGACAGCAAATTGTGCTGCAGACATACACTTTAACTCTTTAGCTTGAAGATCCAAATTCAAAACTTTGCTTAAGTGAGATTTAACTGCAAGTTAAGCAACTGAACTGCTCTACAGCCAACCATCTTGTAACTGTGAGCAATGTCCAACCAACCACATGCCATCCCTTGTGATCTTGCAGGATCAACATACTGTGAAATGACCTTGCACAGTAATGATAAGTATCGCACATCATAGCTCTTCATGCAGGGCACAGTACACAATATTAAAGTTTTTTCTGCTTTTAAGCTTCCTGCTGCTGCAGTTTAAATAGTCCCATTCATTCACAAGCATGTGAAAAGTCTAATCTCTTTCCAGTTGTTTCTGCACTTCTTCAATTTAGAGAGGCATCCACTCTCCGTGCAGAAATACAGTTATGGTGATCAACCTTTTTGCAAAGCAATAACACGGGGGCTTTAATGACAGTAAGAACTTTTCTGATGAAGGGGCAGGAAGGGAATGAGACTTTTACAACAGATCATGCCTGTCTGGAGGAAAGCTGGAGTGCAAGTTGAGTCATCCTTGTATGCTCTGATTAAAGATTTTCAATTGCTGATGAAAATTTCCCTCATGGATTTGTTTAGCATCAGAGAGTGGCGCACACTGTGCAGAGAAATAAGGAGCAGAAAATTGTTTTACTCACTGTAGATAAGATCCTGATGGCTACTCATCCATTTTCTTTTTTCTAATGGACAGAGAAACGGGCATTTCTAGGATTCAGATATCTAAAATGGGTGAGAGAAATGGCTTCTGAGGAGGATGTGTTTCTCCCCAATGATTAGAAAGGGAGCTGTGAGAGCAAGCTCGGCTGCAGCTGTTTATCCTGAGGCATCAATGGTGAGATGAGAATCCCAATCCAGTCTGTGAGTTCTGTGAGGACTGATGGTCAGTTTTCATGGCTGCATCAGCACACAAGGCGAACTGAAGTGGATGAAATATTTTCTCTTTTACATGTGAGCTCTTTGTCTTAATTGTTTTCCCTGTATCTTGTCCCATACACAGATGTTATAAGAGTGCTCTTTTTCAAGGTTTGTTTCAAAGCCTTTTTCAAGTTAAAGGTTTTTCACCATCCTCTACAAACTTCAGAAGCAACAGATTTTGTATTTAAGGGAGTTCCTCCTCCCAGTAAATTCTGCAATGGCTGTAACGTTGAGCGTCACTTTGTACAGCATATTGGCGTCAAAAATCTAGCCTAGAATTTCCTTTTAAAATAATTTACGGTCCATTTACATAAAAAAAAAAAGTTTGTGTTATAAGGTAACAATGTTGCCATTAAACATCCACGATGAAGCTGGCTTGTCAAGTTTAACTTTGTTCCTTGTATACCCTGCTGAGTCTTTAAATGCAGCTGATGTCTTAAGGAGAGGAGGAAGAGGGAGTGAGTCAAAGTGAGTCGTACCTTATCAGAACATTTTCTTAAGGTGTTTCATGTGTTTGGACAGTTGTCTGTTACATATCAAATGATGACCAAGTCTCACACACGTAAATTATAGTGGGAACAGGGAATCATCCTGAAGGATATAAGTCAGTGGGATCAGGCTGCAGAGCTTGCAGAAACTCGGGAAGTTCTCAATAGAATGCCCTAGTAACTGCAACAAAATCATGTACTGAATCAGGATCAGCTCTGAAGTGTGGATGGCTCCCTTTGGTAATTACTAGCTCCAGCTTTGCCAGCACGGAGTTAACCTCTTTCCATTTTACAGAAAAGTCAATGTAAGAGCAGGGCAGTGTAAAAGGCGCAACACAACTTCAGCGTGGTTTGTAACAACCAAAAGCTTGTCAGAAAGAAAGCATTAAATACTCTAAAATATGCAGCAAATTACCAGGGTATTCCACGTTCCTGTTGGTGCACCCTGGAACAATTTAAGTCAGTTTTCAAATGCTTCCTGAGAAAAGTATAACAAGCAGCTGGGATAACTTCACTATTTATTGCATTATAAAAATAAAATACCCAGAATTAACACTGCAGCACACTGGAATGATTATAGTTTGAAAAATGTATTAGACCTAGTCATTCTTATGTCAGCTTTGTATGCAGCCTCCTGAAGTTGCTGCCGTACTGTGGGCTTGGCAAATGTGAGAACATGGCTGCTTTGCAGACCCAGTGGCGTAAACCACCTCACGGTCACAGTCCGCGCTTCTGTCCTGCCTTGAGGTTTATGAGCTACAAAATCAAAGGCTAAATTCTGCCCCGCCAACGGTCGCTCCTCTGTTTGAACTGCCCCGCCAACGGTCGCTCCTCTGTTTGAACTGCCCCGCCAACGGTAGCTCCTCTGTTTGAACTGCCCCACCAACGGTCACTCCTCTGTTTGAACTGCCCCACCAACGGTCGCTCCCCATTTAAACTGCCCCCGGGCAGTTGCCCCGCTGGCAGCCGATGGGATGCGGCACTCCCTCAGAAGCACTTTGGTAGTGACTGGCCATGGCGCCCTGTCCCAGCAGCACCGGGGTGAGTGTCCCTCCTCCACCACCCTGGGCTGGGCTGGCCTCTTGAGCCGCCACCTCAGCGCTGTGTCCCCGCCGCCTCCATGTCTCCAGAGGGTGATCCCGCCTCAGCGCCTGCAGCACACCTCCCGGGGCATGGCGGCCACCCAGCTCTCTGCAGCGCCGGTGCTGCGGGGGTCTCACGTGCGGCCCTGTGTGCTGGCTTCTGCAGCCTGGACTGGTAAGTGAGCAGGAGTTGGGGGAGCCTGGCCCTGCCGCCTTGCCTCAGGTGCAGCAAATTATCGAGTACTTCGAAAGATGTTACCGTTCTGCCCCCTGCCTCACCCCCTGTTTCCCTCCTTACCCCCTGACCTGATGTACAAGCTAGGGCAGCAGTAGTGGGCTGTGGCAACGGGTTCCAAATTTTAACTGTGAATCATGTTTCATTTTTGTTTTGACCCAAGAAGTTTTTCTTGTTTCTACCTTTGGTGACTTAAGGTCGTGCCCACTGATGCTTGATGCACTTTGTTTTATAGACTAGCAGCGCGTTGTAGGGTGGGGGCACTCCATCCCCATCCTCTGACTGATTAAAAAACATCTGTACCCCCTTCCCATATTACAGACACAATAAATCAAGTACAATACAGGAGCAGAAGGCTAGTGGTAAAGGGGCATCCATCTCCCCCAGTGTCATGGGCTTGACAGGCGGATAATACTGATTATTGTGAGATGCTAAACTTCAATGATGAGGACATCCATCTGCCAGCAATGGCTGATCTGCAGCCAGTCCCAAGATGTCCACTGCCAGATGCATCCTGGCAGAAAGTCTTTAAAACAATAAGGAAAATAAACATGGGGAAACCGCCCAAATTAATTAAAGATAATGAAAACTTTTTGGGGTGCTGAGGAATGGCAGAGGAAGAAGTGGATTGAAGCTGTTGATATGTAATGATGTTATAATGAAGACAAAAAATTCTAAGTGTTAAAGAATCAAAGGTCGTAATTTATATTATCATTATGTCTATCGTATATATGCATTTTTTTTCATATTATCATTATTCTGTACTACTTAAAAAAAATAGGAAGAGAGTACACATATTATGAAAACTGAGACCTGTCCCTCCATGCAGGGTAATCAGACCCAAGGATGGACACCCAAGTGTCAGGGCTTATTTGTGGTGGTACTCCATTCCCACTTACGTGTTCCCAGTTCTAAATCTGGAGAGTTCCTAGGGCCATGCCTGGATATGCGTGTGTGTGTATCTATCTCTGTCTCTCTCTCTCTCTCTCTCTCTCTCTCTCTCTCTATGTCTATGTCTGTATCTATATCTATATCTACATCCTATCTATGTCTACATCTAATCTATATCTATAGCCAATCTGTATCTACATCTGTATCATCCATGTCTATTATATATATCTATGGGTTGGGTGGAGGTGGAGGGGGGCAAATAGAGCACAGAAATCCCAGACAAAAATCACTAGGAAAGTGTCCCCAAAACTTCTGCTGAGTTGCTGAGAGCGCTTCTGAGTTCTAGGAATGCCCCAACCAAAGCTGGATGTCTGGATTTAATAATCAGTTCACACAGAGTGATTTTAGATAACTATCTCCTTAGATCTGGCAAGTCCCTGTGCTATGTATTGCTGACTTCAAGGCAAAATCATCAGAAACGAGGGTGGATCCATTACTCAGCTGCTACACCCTACTGCCTAAAACATCAACTAACAGCGAAATTAGTGTCCAGGCATCAGAAATGCAGTACACATGGGTCGATGAATACTTTTTCTGAAGTTAATAGAAATATGGAATGGGAAGCAGCAGAGAAATTAGCATAGGTTAACATTGCCAGTGAGAAATGTTTCAGTTGTGGCACAAATAAATTGATTTTGCCATATATCCATAGCCAGTCTGTATCAGAGCTGAAAGTGAGTATCTTAGATCCTCACTCGTGTACTATCAACTGGACTACACACTTTACAATATACGTTGTTTAAGAAGGTCCATGTCGTGTTTAGCATAAATGCTAACTTTGGTAATCAGAACTGGGTTTTAATCCATACAAATAATTGGTTTTCTGAGTGATTATTTGCGTTTACCTACCTCCCATTTATCCCAAGCAATAGTTATTTGTAATACCCCTCAAGTACTGTATCTTAATTTTTGCTTTTTGCCTCTTACAGATATTCATAAGAGTCATTGTAAAAAAAACCAGCTACTTTTGCTGATACTTTTATCTTCAAATCCACCACCCCATGTTGTGGTATGTTAGTATTATTGACCAAGGCCACTAGATTTATTATTCAGGGTAAAATCTGATGGCTCTGTGCATATTTATTAGAGTCCAGGTACAGTCCACATAGCTTTTTAAATTGATTGATCTTCTAGTGTTGCTATTGGAGCATAAAAGCAAAGTGGTGGCTTTTTAGAATAAATTAAGTGAGAGATTAGAAGCAGGGTAAGCTGGAGGATAGATAAAGGCTTTTAGAATATATTGTAATCACAGCAGAAAAACAGACTTGAAGTTGCGTGCTTCCTCCTTTTAAACGTTTCCTCTGCCCCCAGTCAAACCTGTAGCTATGAAATCTGCAAATAATGAAACTTACAGGATATAGAAGTAGGAAATTATACATCTAAGTTGCTGGAAACTAGCCTGATGAGAATTTTATTTTTCTAGTATTTCCCTGCTATAATAGATAAAAAAACCCCTTTCATATATTTCCTCTTTTAGCCTATGTTTTTCTGTGTTTCCCATTTGTTCGAGAGGTTTAGACCTCAAAGCCAACTAAATAAGAAACCGGTTAATATAAAATGAAGGAGACACTTCTGAGCCTCTTAGGAGTAGTGGCTGAAGAATGTACCTGGGAGAGACCTTCAGATGATATAATATGTAGGTTATAATTTTTGTCACTTCAGAGAGCTCTGCTGAACACATGGACCTTTTTAGAAAAAGACTTCCATTGCCTCTTTGATTTATTGACGTTTTCCCTATTGATTGTTCCAAGACCTTTTCTCTTGCAGTTCAAATTTACTAACCAGAAGCTTGAAGCATTAGTAAACAGATCCCACTTTTCTTCTTTGAGAATGAATGTAATTATCGCAGATGAGGCTACGTGAGGTCCAAGGATGGTGTGCAAGGTGGCATTCTAGCGAGTGAGATTAAAAAGGGCTGCAGGGCTGGTCCTTCAGGTCTGTCGGTTCAGGCACAAAGTGAAAAGTAGTGTTCCTAAGTAAAAGAAAAGTTGAAAGTCAGGTGGAAAAGCAGCTTCTAGGTTAAAGAACATGAATGAAAATACTTAGTCTTTCAAATAGAAAGGGAAGCACTGTGAAATCATTGAACAGGGGGAAAAGCAATCTTTGCTTGCAGTCTCTCATGAGGGAAGTGATGCATTGATCTTTGCAGGCTGATATAGGAGCATCCATGTGACACTTCCACAGAGGACCAGGTGAAGCAGTTAAAAGAAAGCATTTTACCACTTGGTCCCCTGAAGGAGTTAAACTTAGGTGAGCATGTTACACCCACGTGGCTGTAAGACTGCCCACCTCACCCCAGCCACTTAGTAGTTTCTGAACCTGTTAGCCAACTGAAAACAAATCTGAGTCAATGGTAATAAATTAAAAGAGATTATATTTCTGAAACTTTTCTAAAGATGGATGTCTGGGTTAGAGGGATGAGCCTCTATTAGCAACTCCACTGAAAGAAGGGGTATAATACACTGGAGAAGCCACATCACAGTAACAGCAGTTCTCCCTGAGGGTACTTTAGATGATAGAAAATTCACTTTGTGAAACTTTTGAGCATCCAGCCATGGAACTTTAATGTTTAGGAAAAAAACCTTCATTAGTTGTGTTTCTCAGAACTGGTGTTCTCTTTCAGCTCTTTTTCAGCATGAACTTCCTGCAGAGGTTACAGGTAAGGGTCTGTGAACTGAATTGTATTTTTTAATATTTCCCCCTAGCTTTTATTTCAGAATTTATCTCATCTGTGGCTGAGAGCTTTGTGTGAGGCAGAGTCCCTTAGAGGCCTTTTGTTGAGTATTCCCTTATAACCATAGGGGTGAAGTAGACCTGTCCTGAGTTGTTTGTGCATGCTGCAATTAATTTCTGACACTAATGGGGAAGAGACTAATACAATATACACTACATTAGTTTTCTTGCTATATTCCTTTTTGTATTGACTTGCAAATGATGTGAGTGCAAACTTGGTAAAAAATGCTTTCAAACTAATATTAACTCACACAATTCATTATAATACTCCAGCTATAATACGTTTGTCATATTAATTCAGCATAACACAGAACCAATAAAACTGTTACATGAAAATAAGGGTTGATTTTCTATGCAGCTGGTAGTCAGATGTTGTTCTTCATCTGGCAGAAACAAAGTGGAACTGACTGTTTCAAAGATTTGGCATTAGAACAGAGAGTGATGTGCGTTAGAAATCTGTGTAGAAGTCCTCATTTTAAGTCCATACTAATTCTCTTATCTCTGAGTCAAAAGCATTTTGATATTTTAATATTGGAAACATTCATCTTGACAGCACAGATAGCTCATTCTTTCAGGCAAGCTTCTAAACAAGGTGCAGCATGTGATTATAAGTGAAGAAGTGATGTGTGAAGGGTGTTATATGTGTAAGGAAACAGAAACTTATCCTGCTGTACTGCTAGAAAAGAGAAACATTACTCTGCATCTAGAATGAAAAGAGTAGAGATTATATTTCTATTTATAAGAGTTCATATCTGAAGACATTTTTGTAAGACTAGGGTTCAGGAAGGAGGATAATTGTTAAAGTAAACATTCTTTCCACAGAAAAGGATCCTCAAAAAGTTACTTTTTTGGCTTAGATGACATTTTACTTTCTGGAAGTTTTAGGAGCCTTTGAAAAAATCTCAGCCTAAATATTGGTTTTCTTATATTATTTTAGAAGTGTATGTCAAAGATTCATAGCTGTTAGGATCTGGTTATTATTCCTTCCCAGTTATTATGCCTGAAGTGGGATAAAATAAACAGTAGTTTTAAGCATTTTGTCAAGAGCTAATGAAAAATCTATGTATTATCAGAGAAATGGGACTTCAGAGGCCTCGTATTGGTAAAATAAATTTCACTTGAAAGAGTAAGAGCACACTAGTGAGATAATAGTGTTTTCGTCTTGAGGTTAGAGAAAGAAGAAAGTGTTAAATCACCAGGGTTTGTCTATTGCTGTACTTACTAACTCATCTTGGACAAATCACTTACTCCTTTCGTTAGGTTTACCAACACCGAAATTGCTGTAGGTGCATTTTTATGACTTGTAAAACATTTCATATTTTGTGAAGGAAAATATTGCAAAAGTCTAAGCACACAGGATAAATATAATTAAATTGAAATGATGTCTAAAATGATGTAATGCAGAGATGCACAAAAGCGGGACTCGAGCAATTAACAGCATGTTTATTGGCATTGGAGAAATTAATACTTCTGATAGAAAAGGTGAGCTGGTGTGAAGGATGGAGCATATATTGAAACAGGAGCAAGAAAGTCATGAGCTCTGAAATTGTTAAACTTGGTGGAGCAAAGTGTAGAGTTAGCAAACAAGCCTGCTCTGCAAGCGAAAGAAAATGGCCATATTGCGGTTTGGAGCATAAATAGTTCTTGCTACACTGGTTGCTCTAAGGCAATGACACCACTATGCCATTTCCATACCTGAGATAGTCATTCTGCATTGATATGTTGCCCTGAGATTATTAAATACAGGTTAATGTAATATTCCATAGAAATAGCTCCACAAAACTAACAGGCTGCTTCAAAAACATCTTTCAGGAAAGCTAGGCTTATCTGCAGTTTTTCTAAGTTGTGTGTTGAGGAAAAAAGTTGATGGCCATTAGAAGGCTAGCAGGATGTGACACGGAAATGGATGATAATCTGCCTTAGAATGAAGTTGGATAATAATTGCTAAAATAGACCAGAATTACTCTGTGTGCAGAAACCCAAAAGCAAGAGAATCACCTTCACTGAGTGACTTACTGTCATTGAGTGCAGAAGGAAAGGTACAGTCAGGTTGTCTGCAGATCCACCAAGACCCCAGAAACAGCTCAGGCTGTTTCCTTTTAGTCCAAGTTTACCTAGTCTAAGAGTTGAGCCTCTCTGCACCTCACCCAAACAGGTGTTACGAAGTCCTGCTGAGAACCTCAGAGCTAAGATTTAGGGTTGATCACCAATTTTGTAGTGCTAGGGAGAATTATATTTTAAGAGGTGGAATAGAGAAGGTGTAATACTGGAGAACTTGCAGAGTATTTGGAGTACTTTAGCTTTCCTGTGCCTCCAGGTGTGTTTCCTTTTCTATTGCACAAACTTCCAGCAGACACAGATGCCTGTACGCACAGCTGTGTTTCTACGTTGGCAGGAACCTATCTATGTTCAAACGATTCCCTCAAATCCTTAGTGTTGTACAGAGCATGTGAACAATTTAATTCTCATCTAACGACACTAAGTCAAGTTCATTCTCTGACTGAGTTAAGTGCTAGAATAATAATACAAAAATAACAAAACTGTTCAGGCATTGCATGTGTTTAATTTACTGACAGAACTATGTAATGAGCATTCAATAACCAGATCTGACCAAACCAAATCGGTTTTAACATAAAGCAGCTTATTACTTAGCACATAGGTCTACAAGATGGCAAGGACACATCATGGTTGTTAAAAAATGGGGTTTTTTGAATGGTTTTCTGTTATAGCTCTTGCAATCACCATAAGACTAAACTCAAACAGCTCTGATGGAGTAAAAACAAGCTACCAGAACGAGATCTTATTGTGATTAACTATGCAAAGGCCAAAGACTCTGAAGATCTATGAATCCCTATAATTCTGAGTTTTACCCCCGACTTTGCTGATAGGGGAATAATGAAAAGGAGACTCTCAAAGATCCACCCGAGCCTAGTTTTATTTTCCAGGCTAATGTTGCCCAAGAATGCTGGTTTCTATTTCTAACATCACCCAAGGAATTTAGGGTACAAATTCAGTAGTAGTCACTTTTATATCTCCATCTCAAAAATTTAGATTACTTTATACAAGTAGCTGGCACAACTAGATGCTTGTTTATCAATAATAGCCTCAAGAACGCCTCCGTTCTCTAGATATAAGTCCATGCCTCCTGAAAGTGGGAGAAGGTACCCAAATGTAATTGCTTGGAATGTTAATTTGGTTTTGTTTGGTTGGTTTTTTTGTTAGTATGTTCAAGTGGAATATGCCTGAATGGCATTGCTAGTAACCCAAGCTGGAACATAATGGGAGACTGCTCAAATTTTTTAATATGGTTAGCCCAGGGAAAAGGGAGACCAACAACTGACTAGTTACATATGTGCATTGTATTGTTCTTCAGCATAGCTGTGTGTCGTTGTTTAAAACCAGCCAGCAACTGAGCACCACACAGCTCCTTGCTCGCTCTCCCCTGGTGGTATGGGGGAGTGAATTGGAAGAATAAAAGTGAGAAAACGCATGGGTTGAGATAAAAGCAGTTTAATAATAATGATGATGATGAAAAGAGTAAAAAAATAACAGAGAAAAAAAACCCCCAACACCCAGAAAGACAAGTGATGCAAATGAAAACAATTGCTCACCACTAAGCGACTGATGTCCAGCCAGACCCTAGGCAGCGGAACCCTCAGCCAGCCTTCCCCCTAGGTTTACTGCTGAGCAAGACACCATATGGTATGGAATATCCCTGTGGTCAGTGGGGGTCAGCTGTCCCAACTGTGTCCCCTCCCAACTTCTTGTGCCCCCCCAGCCCACTCGCTGGTGGGGTGGTGAGGGGAGCAGAAAAGGCCTTGGCTCTGTGGAAGCGCTGCTCAGCAACAACTAAAACATCCCTGTGTTATCAACATGGCTTCCAGCACCAGTCCGAAACACAGCATCATGAAAACTACTATGAAGAAATTTAACCCTATCCCAGCCAAAAGCAATACGCTGTGTTGGTGCAGTGCTTCACATCAAACCAGTGCTTGAAGTTCAGTTGGGGTTGCAAAGCTTGCTGAAGCCGTGTATATCTCAGTACTTCATGGTATAGTGTAGATGTTCTCCCAGGTCCCCATCCCAGAACAGCCTCTTGTAGAGTTGCAGTGATGACCTTATTGGGATCCACTGAACTGTTGTGTTCCAGTATCTGTATATGTCCATTCATTATTCTGTTTTCCTGAGCTCCTTCATTATCCCTCCACTGATCATTCCAATCCCTTCTCAAGCTCACCATCTCTTTTCCCTGCAGTTTTACCCATTTCTAGACTTGTGGCTACCTGGACAGTAACAGGTAGGAATCAGAGTTGTCACTTGATGGCTGACTCTTAGCAAACGGAAGTTCAGAGCATCTGCCCTAAGTTTTGGAGTGCAGAAGCCCCACCCTGGACTGCTGAGTAAAGTTATTGCTGGTCAGAGTGTGTTTTCTGCTGTGATGAAATTATAGCACCTACCAGATCATTGAGGATTTTTCCTGATTAGGAGTGGCCCAAAACTGGAAAAAAATGATCTCATGCTTAGACAGCAGAATTGCCATATAAATTTGTGTTGGTTTGTTGCTGTTGTTGTTTGGGGGGTTTTTTTGGTGGGTTTTTTTGTTTGTTTTTTGGTGTTTTGGTTCTTTTTTTAATAACTGAAGAAACCAGACAGGCAGCTTGTAATTAATGTTACAGAGATGAGAGCTTAATTTCTATAGTTGCCTCAAGAGCGACCTTTAAAGCATGGTTGTGACACACCGTGTTGCGAAGCAAAACTTTTCTGACATAAACAGGGGACTTTTTACCTTTATAAAACAATCCAGAAACCTGAAGCAATATTGATTTCAGTTATGACAGTGGTGCAAGAGAAGACATAAGACAAATGGTATTTGAAGAAAATGAATCACATCAATTGCTGTCATTTTGCAAAGGTTGGTCAGGAGAGGTTTTGTCTGAACTACTCCTGTTTACCTGATAGTCTTGTGTCAGAAATACCTTTTAACTACGTTCTAAAATGATCCAGAAATATTGGCAGTGGAGGAGCGTGTTCAGTCTACGCAATGGGAAACTGTTGGTCCCAGCAGAGGGTAAAACCTCTCCCATACAGTTAGTCAGGTACTTAACAAGCCCAAAAGAAATGCTTGTCTGAAATACACATAGAAAAATTAATAAATAAATGTTAAACCGATTTTTTTTTGTTGTTATTGTTGTAATAATATTGTGCATGTATGTCTTAACAAAAGAAAACCTTTTGGTCCCTGATAGTGCCCACTTAATCACAGAAGATAATGATGGAAAAATATAAGAATAAAGTAAGTATATATATTACTGCCCAGTATCTTCATCTGCATTTGTAGTTCATAGCCTTAGGTTGGATGTGGTTTCTGTGTAATGCTCAGTGTATTTCTTTTCTGTAAACGTGATCGGTTTTCCCCTGAACCCGCATAGCAATGGTAACAGCCATTAACTGTTGGTGGGAAGTAGTTCCTGAGGCTACCTCTATTTAGTGTGAGGAGCTGCTTCCCGTTGGATGTTCTGAGCTTGCCACTAGCAGGGTCCTTTTGACACCGTCTGGTTCTTCTCTTGGAGGAGGGAGTGACAAGTGACCACCTGCTGCGTTTGATCAGATAAATTCCAGCGTAAAAAGTTGTCTGACATGGATGTGAACACACTGAAAATGTCACCTGGTCTAATTCAGTTCTGTGATGGAGTAAGAGACGCTTCGGTAAGAATCTCTGTCAGACATCAGAAGGAACAAGTGCTACAAACGTCTGTGCAGAATGGCTGCACTCTGACATTTCAAATGAGAAAATACTATCCTCTCTACTTTTCTCTACAGTCCGAAGTAGCATTTTAGTTGATTTATGTTAGTTATATCCATTGTTTAACAAGCACAATGACCAATAGCAGTTACATTTTCTCCAGAAACCTGATTATTTTAGAGAAGCTACTGGTAGAAAATATCAATTATGTGGAGTTTCAAGATGTGGCTTTGCTGTATCATTCAGTACTCACTTAAGGCTACATTTTGAGTTCATCTCAGGTTTCGAAAAGGTTGGTTTTCCTGATGATGATTTGCTTCTGCCAGGCCTGGTGACATTCAGGCACAGAAATATTAGGACAAGCTGTCCTTTTTGAATATGGAAAATATTTCTTTACTCCTTGCAGGTAAGTAGAACACAGAGGAGAAGACGGTCTTTATTTCGGGTTTCCTCATCTTGTGTCAGAAACCGGAATTTTTGCACAGGAGAAAACAGGTTTCTGTGTCAACAAAGGAAGGTCAGGTTCAGGTTTAATTGTTGGATTTCTGTGAGAGAGAGTATCTTAATATGTGGGTGATGGCTTACTGCAAATACCTGTGTGTGCTGGTTCTTTGCTCTTCCTTGAAGATTGTGTAGTAGCACATCATTCTTGACTAAATTTGTTAATCTGTCATTAAAAGAGAGAATAGGGTCAAAAATACTAAGATTAAATTCAAGTGGTTAAATAGTTTGCCACAAATGAATTACCAAATATAGCACCTTGTTCTTATCCTTGTACAATGTCAAATCAGTGTCTCAAAGCTGTTTGCTACAGAAGTTTGCTGGTTTTTCAGTGAGTACACTCCCTTCCATGTTCTTGGTATCTTCGTATCCCCTGTATTCATAAAGTCTATGTTTTCCAAGGAGCATTTTGTATGTGATACTGCATATGTAAACAGGTTTTCTTAAGTGTATTTGACCAGGTAAGTTTTATAGTGTAGACATTAATCAAAAGATGAATAAAAGTTATGATTTTCATGCCCTGAAAATCTGGCAGCCTATACATTTCCATCCTTTGGAAATCAAGACCATTAAATTATTTTAAATAATAGTCTCAGTAGTAGAGAATACAATGTATAGGGATGCAAACTCACTGACCTTTTTTTAAAAATCTGTGTTAACGTACCAGTACTTTATTTAGGACCGCTAGCTTCTGTGATGTGTGGCATTTTTTGTTTCTTTAGGATTTAATTTTTCTCTGCTCTGAAGATCAGACAGATTTGTAATTGCTGATATTTAAGGGGAAATTAAAGAACTTTTTTCATACTGTACTTAGTGGTGGTTTACATTGCAGCCACTTACAGATGTATCTTTTAGTGATCACTAACAGCTGTCAGTGTTCCATGCAAGCAAAATCAGGCAGCAAACTGCTTTGCTGCAGCTTTCTCAGTGTGAAGGTTACACAATTAAAGGAGTTAAGGCATTAATATATACCTTGGAAGTAGGAAAGGAAATTGAGATGCCTCTTTGCAATGCATGGGTCCCCTCTATCTCACTTGATATACAACCAACCTCCTTTTGAGCTAAATACTCCTGCAGTAATGAACAAGGTTGTGACTTGCTAAAGATCAGACGGTGAAGGGACCTATCCTGATGTTACTTGATCTTTTTACTCAGCCGTGCTTTTTTAATGTTGCTGAGATTGTTTAATGAAGTCTCAAATTTACTACAAATAGGCTGTTGTCCTTATAATTTTTTTTCCAAGTGAAATAAATTAAGGAAAAATACTTTTGTTGTGGGGCAATTATTGGGAAATGCAGTGATATTTGAAGACTACCCAATTCTGGCTTGGTCTGAAATGTACCAAGTTCAGTTACAAGTTTTCCCTTCAATCCTGATTAAAGGGCTGTATGCATCTATTAATGTATGTGGGTGCTGTTCACATATAAGTGTTTTATAACACTTCTCTGTTATAGATTTTGCTGTTTTCCTTTATTAGATATATGTTTGGAAGGTGTAAAGAAAATGATTCATTTTGGGAAGATTGTGTTGACCTAAGGGCAGATGACTTTGCTGATTCTTTTTTGGTATAATTGTGGTGGCTTGTTAGTGACTCTTAGGCTGTCATTAAAATTACCTGCAGTGTTTTGTTGATTGTGTCGTCCTTGAGGCCAAACTTCTTTTTCCCTTGATTAGCTTTGACTGTAAAAGGAAATCCTTGGGGCTGGTTTCAATAAAATACTTTTGGCTGATCTTAAATTTTCACTGAGGGAAGACACTAACAAAAACTTCTTGGTTACCCATAGTGAACGCTAACACTCCCCCCCCCCCCTCCAAAAGTGTCAGGAACCCAGTTCCTTTAGACATCTTGTGTAGATCCCATGATCATTATAGACCTTAATACAGAGTGGTCTTTTTGATAGGTTTTTGAAGTGGAAATTTGACCTATTATATAAACAAATATATTTTTTAGAAAACAAGTAACTTCTGAGAATATTTTGATTGTTTCCTAAATACAGCTGTTATTTCAATTTACACAGTAGGATGTCTCTGACATGTGTCGTGGGACATTACCAGCACTAGAAAAGTTGCAATGAGCTGGGTTTATGGTTTTTTTAGCCAGTAGTGAATGCAAGATTCTATTTTGAGGTAAGAGGTTCATGCAAACATGTATGATTGCCAGTTTGTCTGACAATTGCTATATATATATATACGTATAATTTTTTTTTTTTCCTAAAAAATTCCTGCGGTGTTTTCTTCAGCCCTGAGAACTTCTTTGGAGAGTACCTTTTGAGCTTTAGATCAGTGCAGAATGATTGGCAACACATAAGCCTGCAAGGCATGGCCTTCTTCTGTCCAGACATTTGTAGAAAGGCCTCAGAACTTCAGTTTTCTGTACTTGCCTCCATGGCTTTTATACCCTACCGTCATGGTTTAACCCCAGCTGGCAGCTAAGCACACACAGCCACTTGCTCACTTCCCCCCTCCTCCAGCAGGATGAGAAGAAGAGAATTGGAAGGGTGAAAGTGAGAAAATTCATGTGTTGAGATAAAAACAGTTTAATAATTGGAACATAACAGTAATGATAATAACAATAATAATAAACAATAATGATTACAATAATAATGAAAATTGTAATGAAAAGGAAAATAGCAAAGAGAGGGAAATAAACCCCAAGAAAGACAAGTGATGCAAATGAAAACAATTGCTCACCACCAACCGACTGAAGCTGAGCCAGACCTCAGGCAGTGCCCCCTCAGCCAGCCTTCCCCCTAGGTTTACTGCTGAGCAAGACACCATATGGTATGGAATATCCCTGTGGTTAGTGGGGGTCAGCTGTCCCAACTGTGTCCCCTCCCAACTTCTTGTGTCCCCCCAGCCCACTCGCTGGTGGGGTGGGGTGAGGAGCAGAAAAGGCCTTGGCTCTGTGGAAGTGCTGCTCAGCAACAACTAAAACATCCCTGTGTTATCAACACGGTTTCAGCACCAGTCCAAAATGTAGCCCCATGCTAGCCACTGTGAAGAAAATTATCTCCAGCAAAGCCAGTACACCTGCCTATGTCTCTTCTCTTTGTTAGCACGTCTCTTTCACCTCTTCCAGCACAAATTCTCACCCTCAAGTATATGGGAGCTGTGTTACCTACAATCAAAATACAATTGCTCTGTTTGAAGAACTATAAAGTGTTTTAGGAGTGGGTTCTGAGGTTGCATCCTTTAACCTCTAACAGGTGTAACTATCATTGAGTTTAGCAGAAAAAGAAGCACAATGAACTTGACATGGCACCATAAGAACCTCCTTTTCCCAAGCAGCTTTTCTCTGCTTCCTGGTGTCCTTCCAGCTCACCTTCAGAGTCATCTATGCCTTTGCTTTCACCTCTTACACTTTCTCTTTTCAGCCTGTAAACCTCCGTACACTTCATGACACCATGCTGCTAGTGCCATAAAACACCAGTTGCAGTTGGAAGGGTTGAAACTGGCCAATATTTGATTGTCTGCATTTCCAGTATTGTAATACTGATATGTTGATGCTCTTCAGACATGGTTACAACAAGGTTTAATTGTTAGAGTGAGATTTGTGTACCTTCAGACTAAGACTCTTGAAGTCTGTATTTTGAAAACCAGTAGTACCAGTCTGAGTGTCCAGTTTCTTCATGCACAAAGGTCTTTAGTGTCCCCAGTCTGTTTTGGGGAATCATAGCTGCGGTCAAGCCTGTAAGGTTTCTGTCTATTACCAAAAGTATAGCTGACCATAATCTGAACACAACCAGGTATACAAAAGCCCTGCTCTTCCAGCTTGGCCTACAAGTCAGTGTTTCGAGGACCCAGGCAAAACTGCATGCCGAGCAGATGCTGCCAACTTCCCTCTCATATTGTTAGAAATGTTGAAAAAAAAAAAAAATTAGACAAAAAGGGAAATGAATAATAACATTCCAGCAAATAAAATATTGGTTGTTTATCCAGAGTTAACATTTTACCTGTATAATTCTAATGTAAATAATATACATTATATACGTAATACTAATATTCACCAAAGATGATAGTCCTGAGATACATTCAGAACTTCTCAGATGGGTTTAATGTAATTACAAGATGAAATAAATGGTATTCATAGGAGGCCAGAACACCACCACAAAGCCTAATGAATTATTGATGGTAATCTCCAAGATGACCCATTGCCTTTGATTTTTCTCTCATTCTTTCCCATTTCAGTGATGAAGCTTCTAGAGAGAAAGCCATCATTTAAATTATTAAGGAAGAAAAAATACAAATCCTTATCTTTATTTTTGAAAAAATTCTCCATTTAGGAAACAAGCAACTAAAAGCAGTTGTGCTAGTCTGCATTTCTCCTGTATGTCATATAGAATTAGGGGGTTTTGACACATTTATTTCTCCAGAAACAAAGCCTATGTCATTACTTCCTGAATTTGGATGATGTTTGAAGGTTGTAGTTTTCCAAAGGCTAGTTCCTCACCTGACTTAGTCCAGCAACTCAAGTCTGGTTGATACAAATATGGGCTGTAAAATTAGTATAAGAAAGTAATGGAAAACTGGGATATGTGTTACTCCTTAACCTTAACACAAAAGTGTCTGTGACAGAAAACAGTTGATTCTTACAAAGTAGGGGGCAGAAGATGAAGGTAATAAACAGTTGGGCTCTTCAGAGTCTCCCAAACAATGACTGTAAATTACTATTAATTAGTTTAAAATATAAGCACGTTATTGCTATCTAGAGAAGGAAAATAAGACCAGATACCTGGAACTCCTCCCAAGCAGACAAGTAAGGACAAGAGAACCAGTTCTTAAATGTTCGAAATATTTAAATAGAATATTTCAATGGAACACCAGGTGTTTTTTTGTACATCGATAAAGAATAAATACAAACATAAATCTTGCAGGATAATGTCTCCTGTCCAGAGTTCCTTACTTTTAACCACAGACCAGATCAGAGTTAGGATATTATTACTGTAATGAATAGCAACCAGATGTAAAATGTTATTTTTAGTCTCTTTACTACTCCTAACCCATTAACTGAGCTGTGAAAGCGCAAGGGCAAAGCATTAGCCAAAGGAGTATTACTTCCTATTTTTGACGGGGAGAAACTGAAGGATAAATCCTTTATTTGAGTAGAACTAATAATAAGATTTCATCTGTGCTTGGGTTTTACCTACTAATTTCAATTATGGAAATGTTAGGCCATTTGTAAGAGTTTTTAGATTTCCCGCTCCAGGTGTATATTATTCACTTTCATAGCTGAAGAACGTGTCAGGGACAAATTTAGAATTTCCTGATGAGCTCCCTTCTTTACCTATTTTTCCTTTGAAGGCTTTTTCAGCCACACTATAGGCCATACCTCATTCAGTGTGTAACTTCTACACTAAAGCTACTCATTCATTCCTTAGTTCTTTTGAAAGTTCTGTTCCTGAGCCAAGTGGGATGGATCGTTCACACGACTTGGTTTTGTTTAGCATTTCCTTCTTTGGATCAGAAAGTGGCAATTGCTGTTTGTTTATGCAAACACAAAATAAATGTCATTAACACCTGAAAGTCTCAAGACACTTTTGTTTGTTCTGTATGTCCAGCAATGTGGTAGCATGAATAAAGCATACAGGAGCAGCAGAATTACCACAGTAGACCTTTCACTAACCCCAGTGCTAGAAACTAGTTTTGTAACTTAGGAGTTCAGTATTTGATTTTTTTCTTTGTTTTTCTCCCTGATTTTAATTTTTTTCCTGAGATTTGGATAAATCCAATGCTTAAAGCCCCACAAAAACTATCGTGGCTCTGAAACTGTTGTGCTAATCTACTGTGAGCTGGTTTAGAAGTCTCATGTCCTGGGAAACCGCATACTCCATGACTTTTATATCATCCTGTTGATTTCCTCTTCCTAAGGTGGTAAAGAAGCTGTTACCACCACTTGTCTCACCTATTAAAACATGTCTTCTTGCCTCCCCCATCTAATGTCTGGGCCACAGCACTGAGGGGGTTTAGACATGGTTACCTCTGCTCATTTAAAACATTCCCCTCTGATGAGCCCAGCTATCATTCTGCTGTTGCTCATTATTCATGAAGCCTGGACAAAGACATGAAAATGCTCACTAAAGAACATCAGGCAGAATGATTTGTGACCCCTTTATTCCACGAGTTGTTCACAAGATGATTTACAGAGTTGGGTTCTACTCAGCCTGAGTAAAAGTGGAGAGATGCAGGCTTATCTGAGGCAGTGCTAAATAAAGGCTGCCCAAGGAGTGTGTGAACCAGGCTATTAGTGTGTAACCACACAAGGGATAAAATTGTAATTAATTCCTTGTGACCTGTCTGCTGCCAGGGGATAGTTATTAATGATCTGGGCTGTCTGTAAAATCTTTGCCTGGGGATATCTCAAGCTAGCTTGAGCTGAGCCTTGACCATTCACAAGGTTGCCCCTTGTCCTCGCAGAGTGCAGATGCACATCTGTTTAAGGAAGGGACCCCAACTTTTTCTTCCTTCACCAACGTGTGTCGTTTGCTCAGGTGACAGTCTGGTTGTTTGGCATAGCTGGTTTATTCTTAGGCACTGAAGGACTTTTGAAGCCAAGTGAAAGATCTGTGTTTGCTGCTGTTGGTGTATATGATTTTCACCTTGAAAAGCAATCTGTTATGCATGCCTTGTGTTTATTCAGGTCAAGAGTTTCCTTTTTGTGATGGGTCAGGCTGACTGTTGATTTGACTGCATCTTCTTCTAGGTATGTTCTTTCCACCCACTAGACAACGCTTTTATGACTAGTAGTTAATGGAACATCAGTACAGCCAGCACTCTAATGTATTAATAAAAATTGCAGTGTCATCAGCAAAGAATGTTTTAAGGGTAAATGGGTCTCGTAACTTGTTCAAATGCTTCCTGGTACTGTTTGGCTTTGGTAACACATACACTGAAGGGCTTAAAAAGAGGAGAGAAACAGGAAAAGTATTTTAAAAGGAAAGAGAAGTTTTACAGTACGTTAGTAGAAATAGAAATAGTTTTTACTCTTCTCATCCTGTACCAACAATGCAGAACAGCATCAGTGTCTTGGAGGAGGAGCTATGTGTGCACCAGAGGTACTTGCATGATGTGTGAAACCTGCAAAGCCAAATTGTGGATGAACTTTGTGTGAAAGATCATGAAGGCACAAGGAATGGACTTTTTTCTTCATTCCATGCTTACTGCTTTGGTAGTGTGGTTCCTAGGTCACAATATTTCCTCTGCTGACAGGCAGGCCAGTGCCTGACACCTTTGAAATGAAATTGCACCCTGTTCAAGGTCAGAGGCATCATTCTGTAGGTACAACATGCAGCCTGGCTTTTTAAAGGTCTAAGTGGAAAAATTACATAATGTTAATTCTCCCTCTTCCATTTAACAATGAGAAGTCATCTATCAATGTGAAGGGGCTGGCTTGTATATTTATGTTAATGGCAAGAAAACCCATTAATGCTGCTTAAAAGGAAGGGCCACAATATCAGTCTAAAATTAGTGAGTTTTAATACAATTCTGAGCGTAATTTAGTCATTGCTATGAGCAGCTGGTGGTGTAGAAAGGTTTTTTCTGTTTGTTTTTTTTTTTTTCTTTTTTTTTCTTTTTGTTTTGGCAAACTGTAAGTTCCAACACCTTAGGTCTTATAAAACAGTTGTACGGGCTGGTTGAGGGATAGCAAACACAAAACTTGGTGTTATACCAAGCAGCACTTCTTTAACAATGCTGTGCCTGCAGTTAAGCCTACAAATGCTGCTGCCTGGTAACTTTTGTGTTCTGAACAGGAGCATGTGTTGTGTGGGATCTACTACTACCAGAGTACAACCCCATGTTTGCTATTTATTGTTAGCCTGCAATATCCTTTTCAAAAATCTTGCCTCAAACTTCTTTTCTAGTTTTAGTAGTAAACATCAAATCATGAGATACTGGTAATTTGCTTATGTCTGTCATTGACGACAATATGAAGCAGTGGGCTTAATTACGTGTTATGTAAAAATGACTATACAGGTCAGACAGAAGGCCCATCTAATCCAGCAACCCTGACAGTGACCCTAAAGGGGACATGTACAGAAAGACAAGAATAGTCTATGAGAAATGATAAAAATCTTCCAACATTGAATAATTTTCACTTCGTTTTTATATCGCTGAAGAATCCTAGTTTATTCTTTACAAATCTGAATTCATTGGATGAAAACCACCTCAGACCTGTGATCATACTTCTTCTCTGAGCTGCTTACACTTCTGTTGTATCCTTCCCAAGGCGAGGGAATCGGAGCAGTACAGTTTCCAGGCTGTACATGAAACAGAATCTCTCCTCTCCCCATGCCCACTCTGCTCCCTTCATTAGGCTTGAGTTTATAAAGTTCTACTAAGCACTCAGCTGATGCTTGCAGGCAAGCTAGGATATTTTTGTAAAGCCAAGTCTGTTTTTCCTCCATGAACATTGTTTGCATTTGTCTGCATTGGATTGCACCTGACATTCTATTGGTGAGTTACTTCATCTTATAAAGCTCTTCTGGAATTCTGTATAGCTACCCCCATCCTTACTATGTTAAGTAACTCTGATAAGCAAACTTTAGTGTGTCTCTTCTTTTCCGTGTTCTTTACATGTAAGTAGATAGCACTTGTCCAAAAAAGACCCTGCAGAACTCCACCTGAGACCTACCTATTGTAAGAACTGACCACTTACTCCTGCCTGCTGCATTTGTCTTTTATTCATTTATTTATCCATACTGGGACTTTTTGCCTTAATCCTGGTTGCTTAGTTTCATTAAAAGCATTTGATGAGAGACTTTCTCAAAATGCTTTTTGAAATCCAGATACAGAAAGACTGTATCAACCAGATCTTTCATTATCTGCAAATTTGTTGGCCCCGTTTAAGAAACTCCAAAAGGTTTGTAAGGCAGAACTTCAATTTGCAAATGCCACAGTGACTGTTCCACAGTGGATCACATTCATTTAAATGTCCACTTGACCTATTCCTTACTACAGCTTCCACTAATTTGGCTGGTTCCTTCAGTGTCCCTTAGAAACTTTTTCAAATTTGTTTTTATTTGATGTCACTTTTGCTATTTTCTAGTCCTCTATTAAAAAGACACTAATGTCTATAGCAAAACACCTTGTTTATCCTTGAGCTTTCAAAGGCTTTCTTGGTGAATAGCTATAATTTTTTTGTGATGTTTCATGGTGGTTAATTAACTCTAGCAGTTCTTGAGATTTGTTGCCATTCATTTTGCCAATCTATCCATTATGTCTTTTGAAGTCACTCCAGTTTCAGAATGATGAGTGAGAATATAAAAATCTTTCCACCTTGTTCTGCAGTGAATACTAATAAAAATAATTACTTTAGTTTCTCTGCAGTACTCTTGCCCTCTTCTGAATTTTATGTTTATAGTCTTGTGCTAGTTTTGGCCAGGGTAGAGTTAATTTTCTTCACAGTGGCTAGCATGGGGCTACATTTTGGACTGGTGCTGGAAGCAGTGTTGATAACACAGGGATGTTTTAGTTGTTGCTGAGCAGCACTTCCACAGAGCCAAGGCCTTTTCTGCTCCTCACCCCACCCCACCAGCGAGTGGGCTGGGGGGACACAAGAAGTTGGGAGGGGACACAGCTGGGACAGCTGACCCCCACTGACCACAGGGATATTCCATACCATATGGTGTCTTGCTCAGCAATAAACCAAGGGGGAAGGCTGGCTGAGGGGTCCGTGCCTGGGATCTGGCTGGGCATCAGTCGGTTGGTGGTGAGCAATTGTTTTCATTTGTATCACTTGTCTTTCTTGGGGTTTATTTCCCTCTCTTTGTTATTTTTCTGTTCATTGCAATTTTAAAAATTAATTTTATTATCATTATTATGATTATTATATTTTATTTCAATTATTAAACTGTTTTTATCTCAACCCATGAGTTTTCTCGCTTTTATCCTTCCGATTCTCTTCTTCTCATCCTGCTGCGGGGTGGGGGGGAGTGAGCGAGCGGCTGTGTGGTGCCTAGTTCCTGGCTGGGGCTGAACCACAACAGGACTTATCATCATTTGATGCTGTGGGCTTCCTGGCACTATTACTGTTTCTGATGCATTTGAGGAAAGACTACTTTTTTTTTAATTTACTCCTTTCACTTGTTGTTTCTCCAGCTTTTTTTTGGAGGGCCTTCATTATTGTATTTTCAGATTTAATCTGCCAGAATTTGACTGTTTGTGGTTTCTTCCTTTGGATACAGCTTCAGCTTTTGACAGATGCCTTCTCATATATAATAACCTTTTTGTCTTTGTTTCTAGGCCAGGCTAGTTTTCTTTTGTCCTTTCTCAACCCTGTCTTCAAACCTGATGTATACTGACTCTGTATATCACCTGTAAGGTTTTCATTATTTTATACAGCCTGAACTATTGTTTAAGGGCTTTCTGTTTCTTTCTGTAGCTCCTGTTTTTCAAGCGGAATGTAACTCTTGTGGATTTGTTGTACTTTGTTTACTCCCCTGGGAGTATGTTACTGTAACAAAGTGCTTTACTGAAACAAAAGTATGGTATAGTTACTTCAGTGGAATACTTTAGGATAAGATCCTGTACAACTAAAGGATTGCATCTTCTCTTTTGAATTCCACAACCATCTGATCTGTGTTACTCACAGATTGCTTGTCTTATGTCCTGATACAGTCTTTCCCCTGTCTGAAGTTGGGTCATTAAAGTTTCAGTTCCTGCTGTACTTCCAGTTCTGATTTTCTGTGTGATTTCTCACATAGTGTATTTCATTAAGTGTTATCATCCTGGCTGCATGCTTGCTTGTGTAGGTAACACTGGTTTAAATCAAAGGTCACTTTAGCACTTTATTCCCTCAGCCCAAACCTCACAAAGCCTGCTTGCTTTCTTGTGAATTTTTTAGCCTGGCATTACGATGTCTTTCTGCCACCAAGTTTCCAGCATGCCTAGGATACTGAAATTATTTAAGGCATAAATTTAAATGGAAGTAAATGAGACTCCCCAGCAACTCACTCTTATTTTTCAGTCTTCTAGAATTTATGTAGGAACATGTGCCCTCTGGGTTTGATTCCCTTCTTGCCACCCAAATGAGATGTCACTCTTTGTTTTCCATTTCCTATGTGACTATACTTATTCTGTGAATTATCCTGTATTTGAAAATACAGAATTTCCACATTTTCATCCATTATTGCTGCCATCACAAAGGTGTCTTCTCTGGCATCTATTTGCTTCCCCCACAGTTTACTGCAACAGGTCACACAGGCCTCCTTAAATGCCAGCAGTTGGTTTCCTGTGGATCTGGTGAAGTCTATCACTCTTCTCAAGGATCTTCTTATTCTAGAGGATGTATGCTTAATCCCAAAACCTTGTGATCCATCCCAAGATCAAAACTTCAGCTGTAGATATGGCTGATGGTAGATTTTTTGCAGCCACAGGGGCCTACATCATCTTTCTGGCTTGGACTCAGAGCATACGTGTTTTCAGAAGGATATTCTAGAGGTAAGAAATAATACACCTGCTTTCCACTAGAAAGGATCCTCAGCAAAATCATTTTCCCTTTAATGGCCTTTCAGACTTGCTCCTGCTATATGATAATCCTGGCATAATTCCTCCGAACTTGTATGCCTCCCATTTTCTTCTGGAGCACAATGGATTTCATTTGCTTGGAGGCAAAACTACTCAGTGGGGTCTCTCAAGTGGTTGCTCCTGTACCTGTCAGTCCCCCTGACTTCATCCAATTCTGCCACTTTGGACACCAGTGGGAAACACCAGCAGTTTGCACCATGACCTTGCAAATGTTACTCTCATAAACAGCCTATTCATATGTTGTCTGTTTCATGCAGTAAAGTGGGTAACCCTCCTGCTTATAGCTTGATTCACATCTTCCTTTGCTCATTTTGAATAGGTGATGGGTATAGTCCATACTGGCCGCTGCATCTAGCTAATCCATCCAAGCTCCTCATCTGTTGCTTTCCTCAAGCACACAGGCTAGAGAACCTGCTGACTTACTTTCACCTGCTGCTGAATTCCAACAGCAACCACAGTTAGAAGAATCTTTGTAGCCACGAGGAGAGAGAGAAGCCCTGGGATATGCTGAGGAGGGTGTGGGATCTCTATGGAGATCTGAGAGAAGATTAAAGATAATCTCCTGGCAGTAGTTAGTCCTCCTGTGAGACACGGAGGTAGGCTGAAGCTAGCTTCTAAGTTCCTACACTGTTGGATCTGTAAAGGCTCAGATAATTTCTGAAAAGAAGCTATTTCTCTGTTATAAAGCAGCTATTCATTTCCATATAACAAAACCTTTCAAGCAGAAAGAGTATCTTCCTCCTTTGTGAGTAGGCAATGGTGTATGTTCAATTGGAGAACATAACATCTAACTCCAAATTAATTTGGGAGGCTGATGCTGATGAAAAACTATATAGCAGTAAGATGTAAGTAAGTAAGAAATTGTTAAGCTATATTGTAAAGATAAGCTGTAGAACTCCTTACCAGAAAATGTGGATACACAGTGAAATGTTCAAGGGGAAACTAGATAAATTAGCTAAAGGGAAGTCCATCGAGAATTACTACATGCATAAAATACAACCCCAACTCTGAGCTACAAATGTTTGTGGGCTGAGACAGTAGTAGTTGTAGGGGGCAACATCATTTATGCTTGTCAGGTATATATGCTTTTCCCCCACTGACCAACAGCAAAAGCCTATATGAGACAAGTTACTGAGTTAAATGGGCCTTTCACCTGAGCAGTCACTGTCATACACTGGGGAGACGCTAGAGGAAAAACTGGAATTAGAGGCGTGCAGAAGTATTGATAAGAGTAATACTCTTGTTAGACTTTTTCACATCTTAGTTACTTAAATTACACAGCCTTCAGCTACCATAAATCACCTTGATATGCAATTGTGGGTCAATTATGTATTTTTCAGAAATGTTATTAAAGATTTTTTAGATTAAGGACTAAGGTTATTTTTCTTTTCATCATATACTTTTCCAGGCTCATGTATCAGATCATCTACACAGCACCCTGACTTTCGTTCTGAAAAGGTACAAATGGGACTATGAACAACTCTAAAAGCAGGGTTTGAGATGGCTGGGATCACTTCGGTCTCAGAAAGGTTGCTGTGCTAAGAATAGCCAGAGAACTGAGGAAATATGTCCTTTTGGGATTTTAGTCTGTCCGCCTCATTCTGCGCACCTGTAGAAATGTTCTGGCCATTTTATACACACTGCTTTATAAATGTGTTATAAAATGTCATTGGTGATTTTGGCAGACACTGGTTTGAAAAGAACAATGCAAATGAAATTATGAAGAGTTTTACAACTGCCATATCATTAGAAGTACTTTCCTGGATACCTCTGTCTGGATATTCCTTTACACTTATGGGACTGGATTTATATAATGTTAATTTCCTTCCAAACAAAGCTGAGGAAAGAAACAGGTTAAAAGCAAAGTATAAAGTAGAAAACAAAAAAGCAATGCTAGTGCCTCGAGTTAGTCCCAGGAGTGGCTGTGCTTGGCCGTGTGTTTAATTTGCAAACTCTGCCAAAGCGTAAGTTGCCAAAACTCAGAGAAGACTCAAACTGAAAGGCTGAGGCTCAAATGATTTGCTCTACTGAAGTTTCTTCACTCATTGTTATTTAAAAATTCTCAGTTTAGTTTTTGGAAAAGATAGAGCAGAAAGAATCGGGAACTTGGTCCCTTTCTGGATGGAAATGTGATGCCAGTTTGTGTGTGCACAGTGCTAGAGTACTAATAAACTCTCTGTGCCCACCTATATTCTTTTACCTTGGTAAGCACTGAGTTTTGCAGTTGACCCCCAGGTCCTATTTGCAATTTGATAGACTTTTCAGTCATGTACCAGTGTGTGCCTTTGAAAATTAAAAAACAAAAAACCCCAAACAAAGCAAATGCACAAAAAATATAAAGCAATCCCTCCCCCAAAAAACCCCAAACAAAATCCTCAAACCCCTTCCCCCCAACCCCCTCCCCTGACTTCCCTCAAAGATATCCTTGTCATTGAGTAGAACAAGCAGGATTAAGACGAGAAGGAACATCATAGGAGGTTGGTGCTGTTCCTCCTCAGGTACCTATTAATGTACTGAAAAACAGCCTTTCTATTGCAATTCTGGTGATCATACTTGACAGAAACACATTCCGAGTTGCGAAACACCTCCCTTTCTCCCCACTCCTCTTATTGATTCTCCTGTGAACAGAAAACTTTCATCTTAACTGCTGTTTCAAAAAGCAGTCTCTCCCAAATTTTAAAAGTATGTGTTCAGCATTGATAACTTAGAAACTTGATTTCTGATCTGAACATTTATTTAAGCTGTCAGTACACAGGGTGGAAGTCGGACAAGGCTGTACTTCATCTCGAATGGAGGTGGGGACAGATGTGAGAGAAACAATAGTCAGACTGCATTATGTTATACTGTAATCATTTCTTCAGTGGCAAATAGAGTTTTACTGAACAGAAGGTTTTCACACATTTTCAAACCCAGTGCTAGCTTAAAATTCATTCATCTTGCAAGGTTCTGAATTATTCAGCTAACATTCTAGCCACCAGTATCAGAACAACACAAAAACCAGAATTCATGATACAGCTATATGTTATCAAAGGTAGAATAGGCATGTAGAAGTGCGTAACATCTAGCATATCAAATGTCCTTGTTCCCATGGTGTGTGGGGTGGAAAACATGTGCAGTGATGTTCCTTGTCTAGAAGAACTGTCATTATACATAAAGCAAATGGATAAAATACGGTTATCCTATTTTACTGATGGAAACCAAAAGATCAGAGAAGCTGACATCCAGGTATACAAGTGTTGATTAGTCCAGAAACTGAGTTCCTGAAAAGTATTAGATATTTAATTCCTGTTGAAATCTTGGGTATTCTGTGCCTAAATCCTGGCAGAGATTCACATATAAGTAAGAGACACTAACAGCTTCCTCTTTCAAAAGAAATTTAGGAATGTGGTTCCTAAGGACCTCCTACAAACTCCTTGTATTGTCTGTGTAGTTTGGACTCACAATCTTAAAACATATTTAGGTTCCTGTTTCTTCTGATTCCAGGTGGATTTAGGAACTTAAATGTCCCTGTGCTCAACTAAATTGTCCAAAGGTAGATTAGGGACAAGAATCCAGCTCAGGTTTTTGGAAGCTTGGTGCAATTGAAATCATCATAAAGTCATTGTTCACAAAGCAAGAATAAAATTAAATGTAGGGTGAAAGCCAAATGTGTAATTTTAAGTGTGGATCTAACTCTTCTCCCTGGGAGCAAGGGTTCCACTCATAAGGATGCTTCATACTAGCGAATTTTCCCAGCACAAGCGAGAGAAGCTATGGGTGAAGTGCAGGGGATGTCTGGCAGGAAAGGGTCTATCAGGATGAAATAAAGCTGACAGATTAAGGCCTCTTCTGGATGGAGTTATGAAAATAGAGATGCTGGCAAGAGGTAACATGGACTGGAGCTGGATAGGAACATACTTAAAAGTAGGTACTGGAGAAGCACAGGAAAAAAAATATACTCAACGGTTGATATTTCCAGCCCAATGAGAAAGCAAATAGCTCTTGTACTATGGCTTTTCTGAGAAATATTCTCCCAGACTCCCTGTTTCTCTTGGTACACTGAGGAAGACTGAGTACCTTACCAGTTTAGCATTTTGACAAGAATCTGGATTAAGGGTTTGAAATCCTAATGGATTTTAAGAACTTCCTGTCCTTGGTACTTTAATTGATTACCCAACACCACTTAAACTATTATTTTTATGATGGGTACAAGTGTAGAAGAGTTTACATCATTTTCTGTATGGACTTGGGGTAGCATGAACTGTGTGGTAGCAATAAGCCGTCATGGGAGGACTGGCTGTTTCTAATGTGATGTTCATGAAAGTAGTTTAGAAGACTACACTGTATCATCTAGACAGAAGAAATAAATGAAAAAACAAATGAAAACAATAAAAGCCTGAGATTGCTGTGATGTTCCCTGTGTTGGTCACATTTGCAGCGTGATCTGGAAACTTGCAATTTTTCAGTGTTTTTAAACTGAAAGAGGTATAGGTGCTTGTGGTGTGTGCAACAAGCAAACAAAACATCGAGAATGACTGATTTTTTTAAACATATATATCAGATTCTGAGTTTATTGGTGTTCTTTGGCTTTTATTTGAATTTAGTGCCACTCTTTTTTCCTTCTTCTGGGGATAGGGCTAGAACATAGACAGGAGGTCCTCTAACAAAAAGCTGGCTGACAGCGTGTGCATGCTCTGTGTTGGAGTTGCCTGAAACCTCTCAATGTTCCTTTTCATTGCTAGAGCATCAAATGACGTCAAGCTCATCTCTCTATCCAATGTAATTCTGTCTAATGAGATTCTGCTGACATAGGAAGGTCTGTAAGGGTTAAGCATGTATAAGAGGTCTTTCTAGATACTGTCAGGTATTAGCGTTCCATCCAAATAAGATTGTCTAATCTACTTAGTATCTTTTGTGTCACACAAGAGTCTTACCTGGCTGTGAGCAGATAGTATAGGAACCAGATAAGAACTCTTAAAAATTCTTCTGGATGCACTGTTGGTTAGGAATCTGTAGTGCTCACTTATTTTCCTGCCTTCACTGCTTCTGCTGAATCCATTTGAACCAGGTTCTTTCCTGTGTTTCCCCTCAAACATTTTCTATTTTTATGAAGTAACAACTTTATGGGTAAGCAAAGTAAGAATCTACTTCTGCTAGCTAGAATTTAGGAATAGCAGCTGAGCCAATCCAGAAATACACATCATTCATTAGCATTCTTTTCCTTTTAAAATCTGTCACAGGATTGAATCTGATTCTTTCAGTATATCACTGGGGAGCAAAAATATTTTTAGCCTTTTCCACACTACCCAATAATGGCATAGATATTTGCTATTTAGGTTATAAATACTGTGTAATCAGGTCTCCGTTTGAACAGTTGTACAGTGTCTAAGCACAACAAAGTATTGATCTCAGCAGTGGGTGCAATGCAAATAGTAACAATATTAAATAAACAGTCTGAAAAACTTGATGCAGAAACACAAATGCTGCTATTTATTTGAGAACAATATTCCAAATCCAGATTCTCCTTACATCTATGTGAACTTATAAATACCTTATTTACATGTAAATGGCCCTACAAAAGACTGCAAGGAGTTGATCTCTGAGGACATTATCATATTTGCTCCCCTGCCTCTTCCAGAAGCCACAGAATTTTTATTAGCCTGGTTTCCATTACTCAGCAATGAATGTCTGATCTTTGATCAAACTAATTTGAAGTAGTTGCACTTTGCACTTACAGGTATATCACATTTATTAGTTAAAACTATGTATGTGCACACATAGCAAATAAATAGACACGTTAAATAGTAAATGTTATGTGTATACCACTTCTTGGAGTGAGGAAATCTTCTGATGGTGAATATTCTACAGGAGTAGCAAGTTATTTTTTTTCTTCTCTGCATTGTTCAAGGAAAGCCGTATTCTCTCCCCACGTATTTATGCATTTGAAACTCTAAATGCACAGTTAAATGAAGTTACAAGCAGCTTTATTTTGTCTTATATATTTATACATATTAAGTCTCCCTACATCCTTCTTCCTCTCTACTTCCCCACTGGGATTGCTCAAAGACATTCAGCTGTGCAAAAATATCATAAGATTAGGATCATTGTTATAATGTTAGATCAGCTTAATTGGTATATGCCTTGCCTTCTCTATTAAAGGAAAAACTCAGCATGAAAATCTTCTTTTATCGAAATGGAGTTTACAAAAGCATCTCTGTGAAAATGAAAGTCGTTTCAGGTTTTCAGCTGGAATAATTCATATAGGCACACCACTCCAGTGGGGAACATGTCCACATACCTAGGAAGAAGGTTTTATCTTTTTAACAGTTGCACAGAATATTCCAGCTCTGTTCAGAGCAATTGTAAGGTAAATGTTTGGATTCAAGACTAATCCAGATTTCAATTTATACAGGCTTGTTATCAGCTTCTTTAGTGTTCTTCACTCTGAATTAACGTTTAATTTTCAGATATCAGTATAATTAGTCCTTCATTCTTGCAAAACGGAGTAGTCACTCTGTGACTCCTGAGACATTACTTAACCACAATCCAGGTTTCTGGCAGGAGGCAAGCTGTCAGGGGCTGACAAGGTCAGTGTGGCTGAAGTTGCTGAAGATTCTAATTGTGTACCTAGCCCTATCCCACCCTCCAAAGTGCTGCAGAGCACTTGGGAAGCTATTGTCATTCCCAAACCGAAGCAACTCCCAGAGCTTCTTGTGTCCTCAACTCTGTGTTGTTAATGCTGCTGTTATTCATAGAATCATGGAATCATAGAATCATTTAGGTTGGAAAAGACCTTTGAGATCATCAAGTCCAAATGTTAATCCAGAACTGCCAAGTCCACCACTAGACCACATCTCTAAGCACTGTGTCTACACATTTTTTAAACAGCTCCAGGGATGGTGATTCCAACCACCTCCCTGAGCAGCCTGTTCCAATGTTTGACCACCCTTTCAGTGAAGAAATCTTTCCTAATATCCAATCTAAACCTCCCCTGGTGTAA
>JAVJGI010000001.1:43782976-43800674 GCA_035590275.1 Ibycter americanus | reverse complement strand
ATCCACACAGACATTAGACAGGACTGGCCCCAGCACTGGGCCCTGGGGAACACCCCCTGTGACCGGCCACCAGCGGGAGGTCACTCCACTCACCACCGCGCTTTGGGCTCGGACATCCAGCCAGCTTTTTACCTAGCAAAGACTACATCCATCCAAGCCATGAGCAGCCAGTTTCTCCAGGAGATGCTGTGGGAGATGGCGTCAAAAGCTTTGGTAAGGTTGAGGTAGACAACATCCATAGCTTTTCCCTCATCCACTAGGTGTGTCATCTTGTTGTAAAAGGAGATCAGGTTCATCGCACAGGACCTGCCTTTCATAAACCCATGTTGGCTGGGCCTCATCCCCTTGTTGTCCTTGCATGTGCCATGTGATGGTGCTCAGGATGATCTGTTCCATAACCTTCCCTGTCATCGAGGTCAGGCTGTCAAACCTGTAGCTCCCCACATCCTCTTTGTGGCCTTTCTTGTAGATGGGCATCACACTGGCTAACCTCCAGTCAACTGGGACCTCCCCAGTTTGTCCAGACCATGGATAAATAATGGAAAGCAGCTTGGTGAGCTCCTCTGCCAGCTCCCTCAGTACACTTGCGTGGATCCCATCCGGCCTCAGAGACTTGTGCACATCTAAGAGGAGCAGCAGGTCACTGACCATTTCCTCCTGGATTGTGGGGGCTTCATTCTGTTTCTCATTCCTGTCTTCCAACTCAGGGGGCTGGGTGCCCAGAGGGAAGCTGGTCTTACTGTTAAAGACTGAGGCAAAGAAAGCATTAAGCACCTCAGCCTTTTTCTTATCCTTTGTAGCAATGTTCCCCACCACGTCCATTAAAGGATGAAGATTATCCTTGGCCCTCCTTTCGTTTCTAATACATTTGTAAAAACCTTTTTCGTTATCTTTGCTATCAGTGGCCAGCCTGAGTTCTAGCTGGGCTTTTGCCTCTCTAATCTTTGCCCTTCATAGCCTCACAACATCCTTATAGTCCTCCAGAGTTGCCTGCCCCTTCTTCCAAAGGCCATAAACTCTCCTTTGTTTCCTGAGTTCCAGTCAAAGCTCTCTGCTCAGCCAGGGTGGTCTTCTTCTCATTTTTTGGTACAGAGGGACAGCCTGCTCCTGTGCCTTAAAGATTTCCTTCTTGAAAAATGCCCAGCCTTCCTGGACTCCTTGGCCCTTCAGGACTGCCTCCCAATGGACTCTGTCAACCAGACCCCTAAACAGGCCAAAGTCTTCCCTCTGGAAATTCAAGGTAGTGGTTCTGCTGATCGCCCTCCTTACTTCTCTGAGAAGTGAAAACTTTATCATCTCATGATCGCTATGCCGAATACATCCTCCAACCACATCACCCACCAGTCCTTCCCTGTTTGTAGACAGCAGGTCCAGTGGAGCACCTCTCCTGGTTGGCTCCCTTACCAGCTGTGTCAGGAAGGTCTCTTCCACACACTCTAGGAACCTCCTAGACTGCTTCTTATTCACTGTGTATTGTCTAATGACTCTTTAGATGGTGGTTTTGGAGAGGTGAAAAAAGAATCTTATTTCAATCCCAAATTAATCCAACTCAGATATGAGATTAAGATACTTTAGATTCAAGGTTCTAGTTTAACTGAAATGTAGGTACCCAGAGCAAAAGTCCTGGATCAGAATTCAAAACTCTGTAGCATTCAGGGAGCAACAGCTGGGCAGGGCATCTGAATTTTGGTGTAGGCTGCCAATTTCCAATGTCTAGGGAGTGTGTTTCTTTACCAAAATTATTCCATGAAGGAAGCAATGTGCATTGCTTTGGTTTCAGCAGTTGTTTTTTGTTTGAGTGTTTTGTACTTAAAAAATAATTAACAGTCTTGGTCAGATAGTGAAAACTTACTTTGAAATTTGAAGCTTAATCACTTTTATCCCAGAGCTTCTGCAGTGCTGTCAAAGTTTGGTCTAATCTGGATTCAAGAGCCACCATCTTCTGAGTACTACTGCTATGGAATTTGGACTGTGGGAATGGGTCACAATCCACTGATGCAGAATAAGATGTTGCACAATGCCTTAAGCTCATCAGCTGATTCCAGCTGATTCATTACTATAGCAGGCAGATCAGATACCCAAGGAAGAGAGTTCAGGAGCATTAAGAAAGTTTTTTAAAAAACCAACAAACTCAAACCAAAACAAACAAAACCCCACCAACTAAACCAAAACCCAACAGAAACAAATAAACACCACCACCCCACCCCAGCCAGGAGATTTATTTTTTACAAACAGAAGACTTCTGTGAGAAGTCTGACGTAGGCAGTGTGCATGTTGAGTCTGGCAGATCACAAGAAGTTAATGGCATCCGTTTTAAAAGATAAAGAGAAGTCTAAAAAATATTTCTTTGGATGGTGCTCTACAGCTGAATATCTTGTTGAGATTCCTTTTCTAGACAGGAGGTAGAAACAAAGACTTTTTTTGCCTAGAAAGTCAAACAACGTAAACTCTAAAATGACTGCTATGAAAAGAAACAGAACACATGGGATTTGTTTGTTATCAAGACAGAATAAGAAAGGACCTGAGAAAAGTGTATAAAATAATGAATAATCCAGGAAAGAAATTTGGAATTTAAGTCCTCTGTGATTCACAACATGAGAGAGATGATATTGAATGAAACTGAAAAATATCACATTCAAAACTGACAAAATGAAGTGTTTTTTCATATGGCATGTGATTTCACTATGTAGCTAAATGCCACGAATGTTGCTAAGGCAAGAACTCAGGATGAGAGGTGCGGAAGAGAATTATAGAACCAGCCACAGTTCAAGGACTCATCAGCATTTGCTACTAAGGGATAAAGAAAGGAAAAAGAAAACCCAAAACAATTGTTGGCAGAGGGCTATCCTATGATTTTATGATTGTGATGAAAACTGTAAGGTACAAGTGTAGCCTAAGTCAGTTTCTTAGACTCTCAGACTTGTGTTACTGATCAAAAGCAACCACAACTTCCTGTTGGCTTTTCAGCTGCCTGATATTTATATTATGGATGAATTAATGATCTTTGGCATCAGTCTTTGTGTCAACAGCCTATAGGTAGCAGGACAACTGCCTGTGCCTGCAGTGGCTTTGATGCTAGTGTGCTCACAGGTCCTGGCACTGCTGTTCACATTGCCCTGAGTAATGCCTGATTTTAATGAAGTACTTGAAAAGATGGTGCTTGTCAGTGTGAGACAGGCTACCAGGGTCTGGCTCTAATCAGAGAGGTAGGGGCCTGTTGAGGTATTGCTAGTGCTGTGACAACGGTCAGATACTCCATGGGCTAGGCAGGTGGACTTTGTATTCCAGCACTTGCACAAGCAGGGAAAGGAGATGCTGTTCACTGAGATGCAGAGAGCTGCAGATAAAGATGCTATGGTTTCTGAGGCAGAGCGGTAATTTAACTCTTCTCATCCTCTGGCACAGTGAAGAGAAATAACTGCTACATTACCAGCTTTTCTTGCTACAGTTGTGTTCTCCAGAGCTTCTGTAACACCCAGAGGAGATTTTCTGTGTGTGTATTTCTGACATGAAGAAAGAAAGAAAATCTTTGGAAAACAAAATTATTTCCCCTCTGTCTCATCCAGATGCCACAATGAACAGTCAGGTCATAAGAGAGCACACTTTTATAAGACACAGTAACAGGTATTTGGTGATAATGTTTATTGAGCGCATCTTCTGAGTGCTGCATTTGGAGCATTGTGGGGCAAAGTCTGTCAAGAACTGTGTACCTACATGCATTATATACTTTTAAAATCACTCTTAAACTAATTGTGAACCAGTGTAAAGATTGTATTGGCATTTTAGTACCTTGAAGACTGTGTTTTAACTTCTCTTGGGAAGGGGAACAAAAATGCATTGTTCGTTGCATTGACCTTATGTCCTTTAAGTTGAGCCATTTTAAAGAGGATATTTTTGAGACTGTCCCACTCATGCATGGATTTTTTCCATCTTGTTATCTGCATCTACTGGGATGCCATGTTGAAGGCTGTAGCACCTGTCTTATGCAGAGCTCCAGTTCTTCCCTAAAATGAGCTTTCTGTAATTGATTAAGCTTTGTTACTTGGTTCTGTCTGTGGTCGGTTTGGTATATGAATCGCCTGTGATGGATTGGTCTATTTTTATTACTCTTGAAGTAGTATGTTATTAGAGGAAACAATTTTGGGGTTATAGCGGATTACAGGACTGTGGTGGGTTGACCTTGTGCCACACTATGCACCCACCAACTGCTTGCTCATTCCCCCCCTGCAGCAGATGGGAGAGAGAACCAGAAAAGCCAAAGTCAGAAAAAAATGTAGGGGTTGAGATAAAGACAGTTTAATAAGTGAAGGGGAAAAAAAGGAGGGGGGTGTGGGGGGGAAGTAGTGCAAAGGCACACACCACCTCCCACCAGCAGACTGATGGCCTAGCTGGTCTCTGAACAGTGGTTATTTTGGAAAGACTTCTCTCCAGTTTTATTGCTGAGCATGATGTTACATAGCATGGAATATCCCTTCAGTCAGTTCGGGTCAGCAGTCTCTTCTGTGTCCCTTCCCAGCCTCTTGCCTACCACCAGCCTACTTGCTGAGGGGACAGAGTAATAAAAGGATCTTGAAGCTGTGTGGGCACTGTTTGGCAATAGCTAAAACACGGGTGGGATACCAGCACTGTTCTAGTCACAAATCCAAAACACAGCACCATGTGGGCTGCTATGAAGAAAATTAACTCTATCCCAGCTGGGCCAAGTACAAGGACATAGCAGCAACACCACCACTGGTAACCTTATAAAAGCAAGTAGGTTTACTCATTTCATGTTTGTTGTTGTATCTTAACTCACCATTGCTTAGTACTTTACTGGAATTCGGACTATGTATCAGCAAAACAGGGAAATCACAACTTCTCTGTGCATTTACTTACTGAGGTCAGTGGCATTGGTGCCGTTCTCTTCAGTAAGCTCAGAATTTGCTTGGATCCACAAATTTCAAATGCAACTACAGGTCCAGATAGAAAGGATTCAGAAGGAATCAAATTCCATAGGCTGTTGTTCAGTGTAAGGTATTAATTGCTTCATTGCCTTTGCAAACTTTGGGAAGTTCTTTAGTTCAGAGCAGTCCTTAAACTGATAAAGTCATTAATGAAATTTTGCTTCTGTTTCAAGAAGCCATTCTGTGGTCATATATAGGTCCTTGGATTTTATTGTCAAGTGCTGTGATACATATTTCAGAGATTTATTTCTGTTCAACAGGATTGAGATTTATCTCAGGTTCTTTAATAAGGTCTACATCTGAGCTAGTCACCCTCAGCTCTATCAGTGCAAAGTAACTGACAGCATCAGGGTGAGTCAACTGTGTAATTCTGTCTGCTTTGAGGTAGGACATAGGGACCAGAAGCGTTCTGCTGGGGACTCAAGGGTACAGGGTCAGACGTGGACTACTCTGTGGGTAGTAAATGTTGCATGAGGATAGTCTGACCCTGTCCAACTTCCATGTCAACTATACAATCAAGTGTCTGGTCTAAGGTTATCACCCTACTTCCGTCTGATAAATCATAGCATTGAATTTAGATAGAGATCTTGAAGGGACGCACCTCCCTGTGAAGATAACTGTAGATCAAGTGTGTGTGGATCTCTAGATGATGTTTTTTGAACAGATATTAAATTTGGAGCTGAGTCTCTCAGGTCAGATAAATGCAATTTCTCCCTCAGATTAAAAGAGAGAAGCTATAAACAACATGTTAGTCTGAGTTTATAAACATTAACAGTATGTCCAGTTTTCAGTGTAAGGAAGCACAATGCTTTTTGTGGTTAAAATGCAATTCTCTATCACTTTCGGTGTCACTATATTAATTCCTGCTTGAGAATCTGGCCCATTCATGAAGGGCCTCGTAGGACCTGTGGCTATTTTTGTCTGCTTTTCTACTCCATATTGATGCAAGTGCAATTCTCATTTAATTTATGAGACCAGAGAGAGTTCATCTTGCTCATTTCCAAAATTCATGTATTTTGATGGACTGTCTGTGGGATAACACCCTGTATGAGTAATAGAGGGCAGACAATACTAAAGTTATTTCATCTGAGAAATTTCACACAACAGTGAGCAATTCTTCTGAATGCTTTTGAAGACTGTAGTAGACTTGACTCCATTGAAGGCTGATTAAATGGTTCATTTGTCGCATTCTTCTGTTTATCGTAAGTCATTCATTTTAACAGGCCATTTCTAGTACTGCTTCTGAACTTTACGTAAGAATTCTTAAAAATCTTTTTACTTTTGATACATACAAGCAAATCAGACAGAGCTATTCAATAGGAGGCTCAAAACCAGAGGTGCCTAAGGAAAGAAAAAAAATGACTAAAAAGGTGTTCATATTGACGATTATTTATTGCTTGTTGGTAATACAATTATGTTCTATGATACAATAAAATGCTATAATGCCTTATGGATTAAAAGTGGAAGACAGACTGCATAGGGATGGGCGCAAGAAACAGATAGTCCCCTAGATCATAGTTATAGTGGGTACAGGAGGGCCGTACCACTGCAACCATATTATGTGACCTTGGGTAAATCACCTCATGAGGTGTTAGGGAGAGACTGGAGTATTTTCCCTTTAGTGTCTTCTGGAAAATCTGTCCCTGATCTTTGCCATAAAATATGTTTGCAGTTTGGTTACACAATAGAACAAGTACGTTAATCCATGCGTTACAGATTGAGACCTGAGTGATACCACAATATGGCTTGTAACCTTGTGAGTACAGACACTTGTGTGTCTGAAAGAATACTTGAGAGTTCAACTCAGAAGAGGTATCCTGAGTGATTTATGGATGGTGATTGAAAGTTACAGTGCAAAGAGTTGTACACAGACTTCCTGAACCCAAGTTCTATGCCAGAACAAAACCACATCTTTGCATGTCAAAGAGCGACTAAATAATTCCTGAGAAGAAATGCATGAGACTGGGATGTTGCACTGCCTCCCTGAATGTAAAGTTTTGACTACTTCACAGTAAAATTTCCCTGCAAATAGGATAAAAATAGGCATCCTGGAGCTAATTTAAGTGAAACTTCTTTTATAGGCAGATCAGTAGATCTGTAGGCTGTACTGACCCAGGCATACACAATATAAAAACAAATTTTATGTCTCTATATATACACAATTATATTTATAACATATATAGGTATAAAATATATTTCATATATAAAATATGACTTTGGGCTAAGGGGGAGGTAATATAGAAATGACAAGGTTTTTGATTTACAGTGATGAAAACACCTTTCTGCAGTTACTTTGATGTGATGGGTGGAAATGTGATTTGTGATTATCGAGAGGAATAGCATTTTGGAAACAGATTTTGAATTAAATTGACTTTACTTACTAATGTTTTGCAGCTTTAAAGTTCCATTTGTCTGATACAGATTTTTACATTGTTAAGGGTCTACTTTATTAATGATGATGAATTTTACTGTGAGGGATGAACAGGAAACACAGAAATTCTCTTTTCACAAAGCAGATGGGGCCTTTAAGTCTTACATTATGACATTTTCCCTACATTCTCTGCAGCAAAACAGGAGCTTCAGTCTTATTTACTTCAGTGGTATATTGGACAATGTTATCACAGAGCCATATTCATCTGGCAGGTTTTTATGAGCTGCTTCATCACTAGGCTTGACTACATGCAGAAAAGTTTGAGAAGTCCAGCTGTTTCCATCTGTATTGACACTGTTACCTAAATAGCTGCGAGACACACCTAAGAAAATTCCAGAACAAAAGAAGGACAGCGGCTGGAGATCATGTTCAGTGCTAGGACTTCGCTGTGAACCTTGCAATTGATTCAACCTCGGAAAAGGATGCCCTGGACTTACTGGAGCCAGGCCAGCTTGACAGCTGCAGTTATCAAGGAACTGGATATGAGGGGGAAATGAAACTAAGCAAGGTTCTCCGCACCATATGTTTTGGGACTGCTCAAGGCCTTAGACTTTATGTAACAACGCAATTCAACGACAAGATGCTATTTAACCATATTTTCTCCTTTCTTTGCTCATTGGGGAGGATTGGGCTGTTGTACGAGGTATTTTCAGTGATCACAGAGGGTGGTTTGCCCAGTCACTGCTAATTACCAAGATCTTAATTTGCTACCACTAGGAATTCCCTTCAGGCCTCCAACAGTATTGAATTAAGTCCTGGCCAAAGACAATTAGCTACTCTTGAAAAGGTCTGTTAAGTGTCTCTGGAAAATGTGGAGATGCTCTTTATTTTTTTGAGCTGATGATTTTTTTTCCAGTTGCTCTAAATTCTGTGCAGTCTATTCAAAGGGATTTATTTCATTTTGTAGGACTAGTCATTGCTGTGGGGGAAGAAGATTTTGTTGGGTTTTTTGTTTGTTTTTTTCTTCACAGTCTATACATGTGATTCTGTCACCTAAGCCTGTTCAAAATGTACTAGTAAGCCTCTCTGCATGTGATCCATTTGCTAAATCTTTGTTGAGATTATAGGCAGCTTAACTGCTTTGTGGTATGTGCTTGTCCATTTAAATTCTCTGATGTACACAGAAATGGGAGGGTGGTATCTAAATTGTACACAGAGAGGAGATGAGGCACTCATCGCTGGTTGCAGGGAGAGAGTCTGGAAGAGATTGTTGTGCCATTTCTTCATTTAAACAGTCTACTGTCCCTGCAGAAGGAGTGGGAAAGCACAGAAAGATTGGCTTCATTGCACACAAGCTATAGAGTTGTTTATATTCGCTTGGAGGAAGAGGATCTTGTTAACAGTATCTGAGTGTCTAAGGCAACAGAGAAATCATTTCGGATTTACCTACACTCATTGTGCCTGAAAAAGAGAAAATGTGGGGAGTGTTGCTTCTGGTTTATTTCTCCTTGGATGGAAAAACTAGGGGCAAACATATCAGACTAAAATGCAATAATCAAAATCATGTTGGCCTGTCCACATTTGCACTGAATAGGGCTGAAGCACAATAGGACCACTTTACTTTGTTCCAAAAGTTAAGAGCCTCTGTAAAAGTGTCCAGTGGTTGGACATGAGAAAAGAATACAAAAGCTTTTTTTTGAAGGCTCAAAGAGGCCCTACAGAATCTTGTTGAAGCAGCTAACGTTAGTGCTAGGTTGTCCTCCCACTTAGCTGGGAATATACGCCTTCCTCCTGCATTAGCCCCTCAGAGTGGGCATAAACTAGTGATGGAAATGAGTTTGTGCTAAAATGAAAATGCTGGACTAGCATTTGGAGTGGCTGAGGCTCCTTTGCCTTCCAGCTTACCTTTGCTTGCATTTAGAAGCTTTATCTTCCAGCAGTTGGTCATAGCCAATCTGTTTCAGTGTCAACTGTTTCCTGAGCCTATGTGGATCAGGGTTCTCGAAAGTTCCACCGAGCTGAGGGGCAGGAGTTGCAGTGTCATATAATGCCTGGGAAAAGCATAGTCTGCTTGAAGACTCCTCCTTATAGAGGATATAATGAAAAAGCTGTTGTCCTGATTCCTGAGTATTTTGAAGATTAGGAATTGCCTATCTTGGTCTAGTATTTTAAAATAGAAGAATGTCAAACACTTCTGATTGTAATTTGTGAGTACTATTAGTATAACAAAATTCAGGAACTCTTTTGTAATTCAAAACATTCACTGTGGTTTTGAATCAGTATTGCTTAGGCAAGATAAAGCATTCCTATTTTTTTCCAACCTTTTTCTTTTTTTCCCCATGACAGCTGGCACATTTAGAGATGAGTTTTAGCATGGTAGCAGTATCACATAACTTCCTAACTTGTTCAGTCTTACATAACATTGATGTATTAATTGATCTCTCAGGGTCTCTTCTGGTGGAATTCTGGAATTGTTGAGTCTTTGGACTAAAGCTTGGAGGATGTTTGAGAGAATTGTAGTGCTTTGTGGATTCGGGAGAGACAGATAATGACGTGATAGCCAAGGGCTAATTTGAACAATGTGCCCACCTAAGGGCGCTGGTCAAGGTCTGACTCAAGCCAAGTTTCAAAGAAACTAACTTCTGTAGCCAGTGTGCAAATCTGGCTATGAGTCAGTATCTTACTCCATAAATAGTGGACAGCCCAGAGCCTGGTGAGCTCTCCTGCATGGCAACGGGCTGGACACCAGGATCTCCCCTTGAGCAGGGACACCTCTCAAGGCTACTCCTCAAGGCTGAGAGATTCCTTGCTGCAACAGATTCTTGGTAAGTGATTAATAGCATACTAAAATTTAAAATCTCAGCCAAGTGGTATAAAGGATCGATTGTGTACATATAATCCTTTAGATTAAAGTGTTGACCAATTCTGAGACTAAGTCGGGATCCAGCTGCACCTAAAGTCCGCTCTGAGGAGTTTAGAATGCAAGGGGATCCTTGCTGAACCTCATGCCTCAATGGGAAGGTCTCCCTGACAGTTTTGTCTGACCCTGTCCTCTCTACAGTAAATAATCAAGTGTACCTTGCCAATGAGTCTTATTAAACCACTGGCGCCTTTACTATCAAACTTGGTTAAATCCCTATTTTATACCAATAAATAAATTGCTGCTTCCCTTTTATAACTGAACTGTGCCACTCCATCTGTGACATGGTTATGCACATTCTTCTCTTTCTCTTTCTTTCAGCGATAATAATTGTAACAGCTCACAGTTCAACACCCACTGGGTCCTAATTCTGTGTGCTACACATTGGGCTTATAAGAAGCTGGGAATGAATCCAGGTTGCTGGCTCAGCTGATGGTTATCTGCAGGACCAACTCATCGTTCAAATCTAAGGGGAGTTCAGACCCATCTCTTAAAACAGATATTTATCTCAACCATTAACAGCCAGAGGGCTTTAATCTTCAAATTATGGCTTGATTCCAGTGCATTTCCATTGTGGTCGGGTGTTCTTCATGAATTATACCTGGAGTAATAGTACTGAGCAGTCTTGAAAATTCGCCTTTGGGCTATGTTCTGTGAAATACATTATCTGTTCTGCATGAGAACTACTCCAGACTGCTTCAACATGCACTGCAATAATGCTGAGCTGTGTCAAACTTCATGAGGAAATTAACCGTTTAGATTCCCTTGTAATAGGACACAGTGTTAAGTAAAATATTACAGATTCTAAGGCCAGAAATGAGGATAGTCATAATTCTATTGATCTAGAGTATTAAAATTCAGGATTTCCTCCTCAGGCATTTCTGCACCCTGTCCAACAGCTTAACCAATAAGCAGAAGTAAATTTCTTTGAAAGGGTCTGCAGACTTGATTGAAGGACTTAAGATCGTTTTGATTTACCTCCTTCCTTCCTCTTCCCCTCCAACCATTTCCAGTGGCTGATTATTGTATAAATATTTAAAATTACATCTGTTAATTAATTAACAGATTATTATTACTTAAAAACTTTGCCTGCCCAAAGAATGGTGCTATTTTCCTGACAGTTCTGAAAGGTCTTATGTGGTTTTTAGGAATCCCAAGCCGAATTTATTTGTTTGTTAAAGTAAATAATAAATGAATTGGTATGAATACAAGTATCTCTTACCAATTTAATCTTCAGCAAAATAATTTAATGCAAGGAAGTGTTTAGTTCTTACCACACGAGGAACTAGACACATAAATCCATATAAATATGATAAGCAGGCCCAGACTGACAGATGCTAATGACCAGGGAAATACCTTTTGATCTGCCTTGTTAGTAAGAAAAATTAGTTTTATCTTTCTTTTTCTCCTGTCAGGCCTACCTGGGAAGCACAACAATGAGATTGAACTGAAATAATTTTCTTTCTCATGAAGTATCAGCAGAACCACTTAACTGCAATCTGATAGACAAATTCTGCTTTGTGTTACTCCCTTTTAAATCTGTTGTAGACAGGATGGTTGCGTGAGTGAAAGCAAGAATGAAATTTGTCTAGCAGAATATTTATTACTGATGATGACATACACAAGAAGGAACAGGACTTGACTTTCCTTGATAGGAAGCAAGGCCAGGAATCATAAACACACACTTCCACGTGCAGTTTGGTGGTCTGAGGGGGAATCACAGTAATCAAGACTCATACAGTGATATATTTGCAGTCATTGTTCAGAACCTGATGAATCTTTAAGAGGGTGGAAAGAGATATTTAGTCAGAAAAGGCAAAAATATATAACTTTGTAAAGCTAACCCTCCAGTTTCTCAAAACCAGGTTACTTCTATTAATTTCTATATTAAGTTCAGGTAGATGTCAGTTGCAGGGTTTTTTTTTTTTACTATTTTTCTCCTAAGCATTTGACAAACAAACAAGGTGGCAAGTTTTGATGAAAATATGTAACCCATCTTTTTATTTCATTTTTTTGCCTGTCATGAAGTTAGGTTTTGTTAAAATGTAACTGATTTTGAAACATTATCATCGTTTAAAATTTATTTTTACTGCTGCTTCACTGTGATTAATTAATAGGATATATGGAGTAAACTGGGGTTAGACTTGTAAAGACAATTCCAACAGCATTTGAACTGATAAATGGAATGAAATGGAGAAGAGTCTTGAGTTGTCTCTCTATTCCATATTTTATAGCACCATGCACTTTGGGAAGCTTTTAAAAGCCTGGAGATCTATAGCACCACCATAATGCAAATAATTTGTAAGAAAAAGTATACTATAAGGTAGCACATAAAAAACCTTTATCACAGATGGCGCTTAGCCTACTTTTCAAAGATTTTTTTTTTTTTCTGTAGGCTATGCTGTTCATTAAAAACTGGACAGAGTGGGAAGGATCATAAGTAATAGGAGATGATAATGTAATTGAGCTATTCCATTGTGCAATAAAACAGTAAAGAGACAAGAGTTTAATCAGGTTCAATTTTCTTCACACTGAGAATACTATTGTGTTCTGCTGGTGCTGCTAACAATTTCAATGGAGTAGCTATGTCTCATTATTTCAGTGTTCATGAGCCCATATTGTATTTTCAGTTGTTTGTTATTTAAACTGTATAAATGCCTACAACAAATGTTTTATAGATACCAGAAATCACTTTTTGTCGTGGAGTACGCACTCCTTGTTACAAAGATAAAACTGCACAGTGCCCAGTAAACAATTTCCCACTTCATTATTAACTGACTACAGTTTTCTTCCCTAATTTATAACTTGATATCAGGCTAGGATTTTAAATCTCCCTTCAGACTGTTAAATAAAGGCTGGGATTTACTAGAACACTATGGCATAACTGGATCTTTGAAAACAATGACTGAAGGCAATAAGGTAAAAACAAGAAGAGAAAAAAAGTTCCACTGATGGAAAAATAAAGGGAAATTTGCATTGGTGTTAATTTGTACTGATAGTAATGAAAAATTACTATATGCTATATTATAATAGATACCATTTCTAATGAACTACACAACAGTAATATTGGAGTTAATATGAGAGAAGAGGAATGGCAGCAGGAGAAAAGATGAATTATTCTTGTTAAGATGGTACAAAATGTGAAGGCAAGAGGTTCTTGTATGACGTGGATCAACATGGGAGAAACAGCTGTAATGAAAGCTGAAACTTTAAAATTTACAGGTGCATATCAAAAAAGGAGCATATTGGAGCAGACAGCTCAAGTGTGACGGTGACTGGACTATAATGAATAATGTATTGGGTATATGAATACCTCCTGCCTAAAGCATGTGTTATTACAGAACAAATTGTAGCAAATCGGTGTAGAATTTTTTCCCTTTAAAAGAATGAATTACAGAACTGTTCTCAAATGCAGGAGCTGCCAGGGAATATTCCAGTGAAACAGGAATTCTCAGTAGCCTTTGTGCAATATGTTGCTTCTACCTCATACAGGGAAAGAAATCATGATACGGTCATGGAGGGTCTTGCTCTTTTCTCTTACCTGTTTCAAGCGCTTGATTCAAAACCCTTCACAATCCTTGCTATCTACATTCATACTATGAATTTGTGCCCCATGTTGAAGTTTCTTTTTTTCTGGATAGTTAGCGGACGCAGCATGAGGACACATGACTTTCGGGCACAGGAGTCTATTTGTAAGGCAGCTACACTGTTCTAGACTGTTGTACCTAAAAGATAGCTATGAAAGGAATGGAGGGATTAGTTGTGTCACTGCCTTCAGAATTTATTTGTATATAATTGATTTTGATTTTGTGTTGAAGGATCCTAGAAGGCTGGGTTTTGTTTTTCTTCTTTTTTTTTTTTTAATTTTATTTATATCATTATAGTTTATGAGCATTCTAGGAATGGTCCAGGATGTGTTTGATGCAATGTTCATCTGTTAACATTCCTTTTATTTGGATTACGGTAATTTATATGAGTCCTGATTCATTAAATATGGTTCTGAATATTACAAAATAGAGTAGACCAGAAGAAGAAAGGGTGAATGAAGTCACAAGGAAGTAGAAACATAATTTGCTTAATTTAGAACAAAATGAAAAGTGAAATCTAAGCTGAAGGGCATGACAAATAACATTAAAAGTATGTCTTTAGGGATAGAAGCTTACAAGTGTAGTTAAAGCATTCATAGTCCATCCTAGACAGACATGAATTAGCTGTGAAACAGAAACCATATTACAACATTTAGAGGGATGTTTGATGCACTTGTAGCTCATGCATGGTGATACAAACATGGCCAAGACAGATGTGTAACTGTGTGCACCTGTCAGTCTAAGTGTACCAAAATAAAACATGATCCAGAGCAGGGGAGACACTGTGGATCCCATTAACATATTAAACAGGTAAAGTATTCTCCTTGATGAGTTCTTAGCTCCATAATCATCCTTCTTGCCACCTAGTCTGATAATTTTATACATACTGTAAAGGCCCTAGAAGAAGGCTGAAGGAAGGACTACTGGTTAAAGTGTGATGAGAAAATACTGTTATTTACTAGGTACAGACTGGTGGAACATTATTTTTTCTAGTGCAGGATTCTGTATAATGAGTACATTTTCTGTGAACGTAACTTAATAATAAACTTATTCCTTGTGTTGCCAAAATCCAGTCTGTGCTTTCACATTCTTTCCATAGTTCTCTCTCTTGCACCTTTTTTATTTGTTTTCTCACTCATGCTAATATCCTACTTTTGTCCCCTGCTATTCTCTTCTCCCCTTATCCCATCTGTCTGTGTTTCCTGCTTGACCATGCTCTCTGTGCAGGTCTTCCTGAATCTGCTACCCTTTCTAAATGGTACTGCAACATCTGTTTTCTGTGCTAATTATTCTCAGAGGTCCTGCTTCCTAACTTGGTTCTGTCTTCTTTACCACTTCCTACCCCTTTGGTTTTCATATCCATGGATAAAATCATTTTTGTTGCCCTTCACTAGACTTGCTTCACTGAGTCCATATATTCCTTGTACTAGGGAGCCCAGAACTGGACAGAGTGCTTACAGGTGTGTTCTTACTAGTGCTGAGTAGAGGGGAATAATCACCTCCCTTGATCAGTGGACAACACTCTTCCTAATGAAGCCCAAGTGGTTGTTGGCCTCCTTTGCAGCAAGGGCACATTGCTGGTTTATGTTCAGCTCATTGTACACCAGGACCCCAGGACCTGTTCTGTTAAGCTGCTTTGCAGGTGGCATGTCCCCAGCCTGTACTGGTGCATATTGCTGGCCAAGAGGAAGATTTTCACTTTCCCTTTTTGAACATGAGATACCTGCCTAGCAGGCAGCACAGCCGCCTGATGTATCAAATCACTTTTACCGATTTTGTACCATCTCCACACTTTCTGAGGGTGCCCTCTGTCCCATCCTGGTCATTGCTGAAGATGTTAAACAGTACTGACCACCAGTGTTGACTCCTGGGATAGGTACATTGCTAGTGAGTGGCCTCTAGCTGGACTTAGTGCCAGATCCCTGACCACAATCCTTTAAGCACAGCATTTCAGCCAGTTTTCAGTCTGCCTGACTGACCGTTCATCAGTTTGTCTATGAGGATGTTATGAGAAAGAGTGTCAAAGGCTTTGCTTAAAGTCAAGATTATGCTAAGAACTTAGGAAGGGTTGTGCTAGGTGACATGTAGCCCAACAGCTGATCTGACAGCAATCAGTAATGGTTGTCTGCAAAAGAGTGTACAGGAACATGGTAAACACAAAAGGATGCTTCTCTGCTATATTCTTCAGCATCTGGAAACTTGTCCCTTGGGTTTCCTGAGCTGTATGTTATGTCCTTGAGTTTGAAATCAGAGCCAGATGAATTGCTTTTGTTTTCGTAAGGCAAGTCACAAGTTGTTATCACCTCCCGTTGTAAAAGCAGGTATCTAGAGCTATGCATTTCAATTTATTTTGCAAGATAATACTTTCAATTATTTCTCTTAAAAAATGAAATGAAGCCACTATAGAATGTGTCCATTGTTGAGAGTGATATATGAAAACAGGTAAGGAGACGAGAGTTCCCTCTGATACCAGAGTCCTGGATAAAGGTTGTTACTTTACAGTGAGTTGTGATATGTTGGGCTGAGACAAGCTCCAGGTGAAACTTTGGGTTAAAAATCAGACTATGGTTTCCTGAGTTATATGTGAAGCCTGTATGCAAACCAAGTTCTAATTAAATAGATAATCAGAAAGTTGCCAAGGGCAAACTGTTTCAAGGACAACAGACTGACACATCCTGCTCACTTATCTGTTAGGTCAAAGCATACAAAGAGCCAGTAAAATGTCAAATATGTGTTGAACAGTGGTTAAAATTCAGAATACTGCCAAACCTACATGGCAATCCTTTCAGTGTTGTTCCCAAAGGATATTCTCTTAGATTCCTCATTTTACTTGTGTTTGAATTCCCACTGCTCTTTCCACAGGAGAGCACACATTTTCTTTCCTTGCCTCCTCCAACTTTTCCAAATTTAACCTTGCTATAAAATTCTAGCACTTGCCATATATGACCTTATCAGGTAAACTGGTGAATTGGTGTGATATCCTATAACTTAATAGGAAAATGCATCTCCTAGTTACTAAAAGAGATCCCATTAAGGTCTAAAATGAAAGTTGTGATTTATATGTTCGTTCCTCTTTGGGACAGATGTGTCTACTTCTAATTTAATGCTTGTTTATTTAGAAGCCAGTTGGCTTCTCAGAAGGATCTGGGTGTCATCTTCACACCACATACAGTGTAAATTTTCTCTAAATGTAAACTGACTACCAATTCTGACTGACCTATCAATTCTGAATTTGCTACTTGTGCAAAATGACTGCTGTGGTCACCTAGAGAACTGGATGTAGCCATGGTGGTGGTGTGAGAATGTAGACGGGTTCTAGGGGCAGAGAGGAATTATGTACTTGAGAATATATTTTAAGCCAAACAGAAGGGATCCAGGTAGTCAAACATCTCATTTCTCATCGCTGCCTGTTGTGGTGAATCAGGGCAAGACTACAAGAAGTGGATACACAGTGTTTCTATCTTCTTACAGTTTCCTAACGTCCAGCAGTCAGAGGAAAAGGAACCTCAGCATAATTTCTTTTTTCCTTAGTTCATCAGCCTAATAACCTTAATGAATTATCCTTCATGAATCTGTCCAATCCTGTTTTTGCATCCACTGGCCTCCAGAGCACTCTAGTCCAATGATTCCACAACTGAAATACATTTCCTTTTTCACATTTTAAACTTGTAGCCTGATACTTCACTCTGGTTCTTATGCTGTGAGAAACTGGATGATCATTGCCTATTCATTTTGTACAAACATTGATTTTTGCAAGACTTTATCATATTCACCTGCAGTGTGTTGACCGTGGCTGGGCTCCGGGTGCCCCCCCAGCCGCTCGGTCCCTGCCCTCCTCAGCTGGGCCGGGCAGAGAAAATGCACCGACAGGCTGGGG
>JAVJGI010000001.1:43758626-43782466 GCA_035590275.1 Ibycter americanus | reverse complement strand
GGCGTTGGCGCCATCGGGCACGGGGGAACCTGCTGGCACCGGCTCACAGCAGCCGCCCCGCAGCCCCCAGGCATCGGCCCCCAGGCCCCACACATCATCTTATCAGGAAATAGCGATTTCTTTGTGAATGAAATAATGCATTTTTATGTAGGTCAACTCCATTTTGGTGTAATTAACAGCTTACATCCCACATTCTCTTTCCTTCTTGTTCCTTTTTCCATATCTATAAGGAGATAAGTAAATTGGATCAGGGTCCTGAGTAGAGAAATATTGTAAGCAAATTGATGTGAGAAACAAAGTGATTGGAATGAGTGATCCTATGGTAAACTAGGAAAAATCCTGGCTGACGTAATTTTCTTAAGACCTAAATAAGAAACAGAAACTAGTTTTGACTTCATTTTCCTTTGAGAAAGAATTTGAATATAGCGGCTTAGAATTCAACAGCAGTATTTTGATTTGGAAGCAAAAAATCAATGAAAAGGAAACTGAGCACAAGCAAAGGGGGAGCTGAAGCCTCAGTAACCACCGAGAAGGTCTCGGAAATCCCGTTGCCCTGTGAGTGGAAGCTGAGCCAGCAGCCTGCCGATGAGCAACTACCTACGCTGTATGGAACACATACGGTTTTGTTCCTCTGTGGGGAAGTTACTAGACACCTGAGGGGCAGACATAGCATAAAACTCCAGAACAGAAAAGAGCAGCTACAATTCCACTCTTAATGTTAACTGTTCCAAATAAAAATGCTTGTAAATATGTAATTATCACTTATTTCCTGATTGGAGAAGAATGCTTACTTTGCAACAACTCAGCAAGATTTACTAGAAAAAAAGAGTATCTTTAAAAAGTAACAGTAGTAAGGTTTGCTTATTTCTATTACATAAATCCAGACTTCTACTAGACCATAGTTTACATCTAAAAAAGTTTTCTTTCAGTTTTGAATTTTCATGGGACATTAGATATGCCAGCGTGTCCCAGTCTAGCCTTCCAGAGTTTTTCATTACTTTGGATGGTGTTAAAACAGCTGAAAGCAACATCAACTGAAATATTATTGGAACTTGCACTTGAACTTTCCCAGAATTTGAGGTCTGTAGTGCCCTTATTTATAGGTAAAGAAAAAAATTGAATTTAGTCAAGCTGGGCTATTCCCAAAGGTCAGGTTTAACTAAATCCCAGGGAAAACACATGAGCTGATGTCTTAAGTCATAAAGTGAAGACTAGATGTCTTTCTCAGTAATAAATCCAATAGTTGGCATAGATGATATTGGGAGAACCTTGGTCCTCTGTTAGGAAAGTCAAGCTAAACAGTCACAAAAATAATTTCTGACATCAACACTGGAAAACTCCTCTATTGTCTCTGTTATGAAGATATAAAAATAAAAGGGTAAGAATCAGCTACCTAACTACGATTTCAAAATTCACTCTTCCTGAAGTGTTCCAAAGTTTAAATGTGAGATCACTTTTTTGGGGGTGTATAACATAAAAGCATTGTCATGGGAAACATGATTTGAGAAAGCCTTCTGTTTATCAAAGTCGATAAGGTTAAGTAAAACAAAACTCCTTTCTTTGTGCTCATGGCAAACGGAACACTGACAAGGCTGTAGTATCATTGGATTTGTTTTTCACAGTTCTTTATAATGCACTTTCCAGTTTGAGTAACAATCCCTAATTTGAAGGTGAGAAAACACTTCACAATGGCAATTTAGTATTGGTAATGAATGAATAACCTTTCACTTTTATTGAAGTAGTGAATGGGTTAGCAATTTTTTTATTTTATGGGTGGCTTGATGTACTGAGGAGTTGACATTATTACCTGTGCTCCAGAGTTACTTGAAATAGGACAAATGGTCTCACTGAGGATGCAGGAGGTGAATATATTCTAGCTTTTAACTTGAAGGTTATGAACTAGCTATTTTAAGCCTTAAGTAAGCAAAAATGTTTGAGAAGCTGAGAAAAGCAGAAGAAAGGCTCACAGAGCCTTCAAAACATGGAGGCAAAGAGAGTCTCTAGGGTAATGGATAAAGAAGTTACAGACTTAGGAAGGAGGAAGTGAACTGAAGAGTTATTGCAGTTGAAGTTCATTTTTGCTGAATTTCAGCCACATAAATGTTAAGTATCTACTCTACCTAATAGCCTAAGTTCTACCGCAACAGGAGGGGAAAGATAGTACCTCTCCAGTTTATTGTAGACAACTGTCTACATCTTGTGGAAGTACCTGTTTTTCTCCTTGAATTGTGACATAGGAATATGATGACTTGCTCAGAGTGAATGTCTCTGTGTGTCAAGTTAACAGAGTTTCTGAGGATTCTTACTTAAAATGAAGAGAGCATCTCATTGTCATTGGAAGTTGAAGCTTGATGTTTGGTTACTTTGTGGTGGCAGGACATGTTTAGGAGAATGTTGCTGCTGATGTCTTAGTGGGGAAAGCAGAGGGGAAGTGACAGAAAATCTGATCTATTCCTAGGATTTCAGCCAATGCCTGACTATCACAAATAAGTAGTTGTTTTGTGAGAACACATACAATTAAGTCGTGATCTATTCCCTAAAGGTCTCATAATCAGGAATGCTCTATACAGAAAAAGAAAAACCCCAACCAAATCTGAAGACCTTGATTCTTCTTTCAAACTGGTATTATACTAGGATTGTACCTAACCTGCATACCACTACTCTGTTTTCAGTTGATATTGCACAAGCCCAATACCCTCACTTCCACTGCCTCCTCTCTCATATTCTTCCATGCTGATTCAGAACAGAATTCCAGCAACTAATTGTTCTCCTGGTAGGAGCTGAAGTTAAGGAATGAATGGGGAAAAAACCCAATTCATTCATGTATTACTTTATTTTTAAAAACTTTGGAAAATATTGCTACTCAATAGTTTCTGGTCATGTTCATGAGTCTGCCGGTCTTTCATCACAGTCTTCCAACATTGCTGGACAAGCTCACTAGCACAGTTTTGATTGTCTGGGGAACTGTCCTCAATACTGTGCACTTTATACATATCATGTGTACCCAAAATAGTTAGTCTAGGCTTGCCTGTCCTGAAATCAGACCTCTAAATGCTGCCTGACTGGCATTCCTGGTATTGACATAGTTTGCTGAATACACACTTTAGTTTACATTAGTTTACTGCAATGTAAGATACTTTATTTAATCATAGGTAATATGCCATTAATTATTAAGTAGTGATCCATTGTTAATAATTTTACAAAGATGATAAAATGTTATGAGATAATAGTAATAGTGTGTATTAATCTCTATGCATAGCCATGACATGTTATTAAATCATATAAATAAAATCAAAACAACATGAAGTGAAATCATTCCACTCTGCAAATGAAATGTGAAGATTCTGAGGGTACCATTTTTCCAAAGGAAAAATGTGTATAAAATCCATTTCATAGATCTTGTTCTGATTTGGAGCACTAGCATTTTTTTAAATGAGAACATGTTATGCAGAGTAAAAATCTTGATATTTTTCACTCAGTTTTAGCTGCTCTTAACACCTCATATGCTTACATATGCATTGTGCTAGGCAGTCTTTAGGCAAAAGAATGAAAGTTCATCTTTGAGAAGAATGTGTTGTCCAAGCAGCTATAATATGTAATACCGGACAGTTACTGGACCCTGCCTAACATTTTCCTCTCAGCAAGTTTAAAAACCCAACAGTTAGAATCCTGACGGAAACCATACCGAGTGTTACATTGTTCCCATCTCTTTACAGAGGGGAACAGGATTGGTTTGTCTGTTCTTTGTTGATATCCTGCATTTTGAATTGGTCATGTTGGATACTTGCTATTTTAAAAACACTTGTATATGGCTAGCTGATAGTTTTGTCTCAGAATAAGTTGCTACTGAATTGATCGTAGGGTTTAGCAAGTTCAATAGTCCATATATCAGAAGGGAAAACAAAGCAGTATCAGCAGGAGCAGTGATGGAGGGGCTCTTGCAGCTTATTTATTCTTTTTCTTTCTAAACATCCCATCACAAATCTTTTTCTCTAAATACTTTTTGCATTCACTATGCCTGTTTAAACTAGTTTCCACTGTACTGTAACCCCTCTGCCACACACAGTCACTTTCGCTGTTTTAAGTCACTGTTCCACATTATTCATTTATTTATTTGGGCTTGGCTTTCTCTGGCTTTTCCTACAGGCTTATTAGCACTACTACATGTGACTTGGTAGACTGCACTCCTATTCCCTGCTACCTGTGGTGACAGCAGCTTCCTTTCTTCCTCACCTTCTCTCTCAATGCTGGTGAAAAACAGCACACTGAAGATTATATGGAGCATGAAATAGCCCAGGAATGGCTTTTCTCGCGCTACTTAAACTTCATTTAATGAAGCTGAAATACAATGCCATCAGCTGAAAAATGTGATGGGAATTCACCTCATCGGCTCAGAAAAGCATCTGTTGTGGTGATCTGAAGCTGTCTTAGCTAAAGGCTAAACAATGCTATTTTTAAAGCACATTCCCATCATGGAAACAAGGAAATGGAGGCAGTGGAGCAGAGCACAAAGGAGTGATCTGAACTTTGAGATATATGTTGTAGGGGAGAGTTCAGTGCAGCGAGTCAGTGAAGTTAATGTTTAGGTCATATCGAACTCTCAGCAAAACTGTTTTTTCAATTGTTTTAAGTATGTCACCCTCATCATTCTGTTTTTGATTAAAAGGTACTCATATTACTTGGACTTTTTGGACTATTTCTGAATCTTCTCCATCTCCTATTCAGCAGTAGTATCTTGCCAAGTTGAACAGCATAGTTAAATAAGGATTGTTGCTCCAGGCAAAATAGGAGTCTGACTGTTTCTTCATAACACAGACCCATTCGAAACCATTCCAAAATGAAGATTTCATATCTGTGTCAGGATCTTAAGTTTGCTGACCCACCACATGAAGGAAAACAATTAGAAATTTACTGATCCACTAATATAACTAATCACCTGCAGATTAAGAAGGAGTAGAGCTGGTGTATAATCATGAGCTAAAATAGAAAAAAGTGGCTGAAAATGAGGAAAGTAGAGATAAAAATGTTTACCAGCTGCATGCAAACAATCAAGGCAAATAAATAATTACAATTAGATTATTACAGTGTGGCTATTTCCCTTCTTTTACTAGGGCCTCAATTTTACATTTTTCTTCCTGATCATATAACATGCTTTTTCTAGTCCATGTTTATGGTATGAGATGGATACTCAGAAATGAAGATAATTAAACAAGAATTGTAAAGTTTTGACTTCCTTGATTGCAAGCCTCCTGCTGACATTAGTGAGGTCAAAGTTTTGCTCTAACTGAAAGATACTGGATATTCCAACCCTCCAAAAAATACAAGCTTGTTTAGATGCACATAAAGCATTTACAGATGTTTACATGTAACTGGGAAATTTGCTACATGCTATTTCAGGTCCTACAGTCCTGAAAATATTTATAAATATGTTTAACATTGTGTGTGGCTCTCAAAGTCAACAGCACAACTGACACTAAATTTAAATTAAATGCACAAAAAAATTTAAGCACATCCCTAGGACTTGGCAAAATATAGGATTTATCACTAAATTCTATAAAATAAATACTTAATAGCACAGAATGAACAGAATAAGGAAAAAAAAATATCATGGGAAATTAGAATCCTCCATGTAATTCCTGCAGAAAAACCCCCTTTGGATTAAGACTTGGTAGCATCAGTGGAGAGTGCTGGGTGCTATTAGAAAGCTCAGAAACTTCTCTTTCTCCACTGTATAGAGATCCTCTTTCTGCCCTGCACAGACAAGAGATAGCAGTCTTTAAAGCAGCATGTACCAAAAATTTTCATTGGTGAAAGATTGTCTTATGTATCTTGGACCTCAGGTTAAACTCATTCTTTTCATAGCTGAAAGGAGGAACAGTTCTGTGTTTGGCTAAAGAAGGAGGATTTTTTTCTTTAAGGTGTTGCTTGAAATGCCATCTGTTTAGTGCCTCTCATATTTCCAGCCCTGGAAACTGCTTGTTGATTGTAATCTTATAATAGTTAGTCCCTGATGAAATGAATTGGGCTGTGAAATGATGAATTGGCAAATTCAATTTTAAGGTGTTAGTCTTGGACCAAAACATCTACGGCCATATGCTGCCAAACACTGACATGGGGTAGAGTTGCTGTTCTGTCTCAGATGTGGTCAGCAGACTTTAAAGGGATAACTTTCCCTTTAGACTTTATAGTAGTGCATATACATATACTGTTCTTTTGATCCTAAATTTTGGATCAATTCCTCTCCCTTCTTGCAGTCAGTATAGAACTGACACTGAACAACTTGATAAAATTCTCTGTCTGGCCAGGTAGACAAAGGGAGACCAGTGGATATTGTCTACCTGGACTTCAGGGAGGCCTTTGGCACTGTCTCCCAGAAGATCCTTATAGACAAGATGCAGATGTATGGGCTGGATAAGCAGACAGCAAGGTGGATTGAAAACTGGCTGAATAGCCAGACCCAGAGAGTGGTGATCAGTGTTACAAAGTCTAGTTGGAGGCCAGTGACTAGCAGTGTACCTCAGGGGTCAATACTGAGCCCAGTCCTGTTTAACATCTTCATTAAGAACCAGAGTGGCAGTGTACCCTCAGCAGTTTTGCTGATGACACCCAACTGGGAGGAGTGGCTGATAAGCCAGAGGGTTGTGCTGCCATCCAGAGGGACCTCAACAGGCTGGAGAAATGAACCTCATGAAGTTCAACAAGGGGCAGTGTGAAGTCCTGCACCTGGGGAAGAACAACCCCATGCACCAATATATACTGGGGTGCTAGCTTGATAGAAAAGGACCTGGGGGTCCTGGTGGACACCAAATTGACCATGAGCCAGCAATGTGACCTTGTGGCCACGAAGGTCAATGGCATCCTGAGGTGTGATAGGAAGGGTATTTCCAGCAGGCTGAGGGAATTGATCCTTCCCCTCTGCTCAGCACTGGTGAGGTCACACCTGTAGTACTGGGTCCATTTCTGGGCTGCCCAGTACAAGAGAGATATGGACATACTGGAAAGAGTCCAGCAAAAGGCCACGGAGATGACAGAGGGACTGGATCACCTATCCTATGAGGAAAGGCTGAGAGAACTGGGACTGTTCAGCCTGGAGAAAAGAAGGCTGGGGGTGGGGGAATCTTATTAACGTACCTAAATACCTGAAGGGAGGGTGCAAAGAGGAAGAAGCCAGGCTTTTTTCAGTGATGTCTGGTGACAGGACCAGAGGCAATGGGCACAAACCAAAACATGGAAGGTTCCCTCTTGACATCAGGAAGCAGTTTTTATTGTGAAGGTGACAGTACTGGCACAGGCTGCCCAGGGAGGTTGTGGAGTCTCCCTCTTTCGAGACACTCAAAAGCTATCTGGACACGGTCCTGGACAACTGGCTCTAGGCAGCCCTATTTGAGCAGTGGGGTTGAACCAGATGACTTCTAGAGGTCCCTTCCAACCTCAGCCATTCTGCGATTCTCTGATTTGTAATAAAAATAAGAGTGTGTGAATATGTTATAATGTATGTTCTTACTAATTTGGCAGAAATACAAGATCTAGCCCTCGATGAAATTTGTTCCATTGGGTGATCCAGTAGGGAACAGGTCTGTATTAACCATTATGAAACCACCCTTTCTATCACAGAGACATAAGACCTTAAGGATAGACAGGTCTTTAATCAACAGCTGTTTCTGCAAATGATGGCAAGGGTATGATCTCCTAACCTGGGTTTTAACTGAACACCTACTGAAGTCAGAAGAACTGGACTCACTGTATTTGATAGGCACTGCATTTGTAAATTAACTTTACAGAGGAGAGTCTGCCTTCAAGTGCTGTTTGGTTATAAGAGACATTTGACATGTTGTGTGTTGTCACTGATATACACATTTACTAATAGAAATTTCCATATCTGACTGTTTATTTGTGTACAAGTATTAAAAGTAGCATGTGTGTTTCTGCCAACTCAGCCATCCAGCTTGTTTTAAAACAATGATAAATTATTGTTAAAAACTCAGGGGAATAATATACAGAAGAAATGAATGCATCACATTTATTGGACAACTGTATCTACGAGTTACTTTCTAAATTCTGACACTGAAGAATCCACTGTTCAAGCAACAGTGATGTGCCGAATTGAAATGACTCTGCTCTTGTACAGAGAAGTTATTATGAATTCACAACTATTCTATAGCAGAAGCTGTTTGTTTGAGATGAAAAGACACTATTACACTGTCATACTGAAAGATGGCTCTTTTCAGCTAGCTCTGTCAGAGAGATGTTTTGTTTGAAATGTATGAAAAACGGGATGTTTTTATAGCTTTCAAATGAAAAGAGGTGTGTAATAATGGCAAGTAGTTAGAAACAATGAAACCAGCTCACCTTAAACACCTTTCTTCAGAGTGGGCAATTTATATGTTACCTGAGGGGAAGGGCATCCACTCATATATTTCTCAAGAGTGTAGTGTCATTTGTATCTGTATTTATGGTTTCTATCGTTAAATAGAGGTACAAAGTATGAATGAAGACATGACAGCTGAATGGATGTAGACAGCCACAGGACCTGTAGGAAAACACAGCAGGATCATCATGTTCTTCTGTGCTTTTCCTACTCCTTCATCTGACAGTTTCCTGGATGAGATTGAGCATGATCCTGCCAGGGTGGACTGGTTCCTGTGTTTTAATACAAGAGCCTTGAAATTCATGTTCTTGGCATGTCTCTGCTAGGCTCATCTCAGAGAGGAATGCATCTGAATGTTTAGTTAGGCTGATTTTCAAGGACTAATCAGATTATGAACAAGATAGCAAATTATACTCATACTATAATAGTTTCACTCTCTGATGTAAGAGTATAAATTTACAAGTCTTATCAAAGTGTATGTATATAGTGTAGAAATACCTGCTATTATCAATGAGCTACTTAAGGTATGGAGAAGCAGTATATTGACAGAAGCCAAGAACTCAGAGAAATCTGCATTGGCCTGCTGAGGAATTTGCGATAGAGACCTTCCCTCCCTTCAGAGGAAATCTAACCTCCAAACTGCGCATAGAGGTACAGGAATCGGGAGATGTGGTACAATCCTTAACGTTGTGAAGATTTTCTTTTGTGAGGCAGAACCACGTCCACACAAATGGAGGTTGTAACACTACTGATTGCATACCATGCACTTTTCTATCATTTCATGTGTACGTTTTCTGGGGGCAGATAGTAATACTGAATGTATGAGCACAGGAGCAATTTACTGGGACTGAATTTGTGGCACATCAGTTATTCCGGAGTTCCCCATGTGAACACCCTAATGTTGCATGCTACATCAGGAAGCACCTTGTGCACTGCACGTTTGTAGCCTACCTTTCTTTCTTGTGGGCATCTGTTCACAGCTGTGCTGGAAGGAGTTCTCTTTATTTTGGACAAAGCAGTTGTCACAATTACAGCTGGCTGCAGAACTGGTGGCTAATTCTCACTACAGAGTGGTAGGTATTTTCCTCTTCCCTTCTCTTTTTGTTTTTACAGCTGTTCTCTGCGCAGGGGTATTAATTTCAGTGGAGAAATACAGGAAGGCAGGGTATAGAGAGCAGGTTCCATGATAGCTTTCAGTTCTTGCTCCTCCTTTGTGCCTCTTCAATCCATCCTCATCCCTGGAAATATGCCCTTGTCAAAGGGAAGAGATATGCCAATATTTCATCATATATGATTTTGCTCTGGTACCCAGCAACGTTTCTCTCACATCCAGTCATGTTGGCAGTAATAAAGCATCAGGGAACTGCATGTATTTAGCAAGCTAAACCAAACAAGATCTGGTCTGAATGTCACAGTGAGAGCAGTGAGACATTTTATCCAACTGACACTTTACCAAAAGAATCCTTTAATCCACACTTAAAACACAAAATCAAACTAATTAATAAATCTTTTAAGCTCACATCTTTTTCTGTTATGAAAAACATCCTCTCTGTGCTGAAAATATATCAGGATAATTGTAAAAAGAAATCCAAGCCATTTTCCTTTGCGGTTGTGCCCTGACTGTAGTGCAGTATTATGGCACAGCTGCCATGGTATCAACGGACTTCTATACACTATGAGAAGCTGTTGTCAAAGCATAACGGTGAAAAGATTCATGGCAGCTCAGTTCTGTTCAAAACATAGGAGGAATCAGAAGACAAGAGAAAGTCATGTCTCAGGAGTTTGTTTTCTGTGTGAAACACTTTTGGTCTGTTAAAACACAAGTTGCAATACCAATAGTGCCAGGGAAGTGGAAATAGAGTATTAAATCTGTTGTTTTAATTATGAAAAAGAAACACACCAGAATGTTGGCTTAGCATTGAAACATATACCAATGTAAGAACTTTTATTGCAAGATATACATTATGTTGGTATTTCACATTTTTAATCACCTGGGGCTTGGTTTTTGGCAGATCTCTTGTAGCCACTAGTTGTTTCAAATCATGCTATCCATGCTTCCCTCCTGTAGCTGGTCTGCCTATGGATGTGCTCATCTTTCTTAGTTTATTTCTAAGCTGTGGCTGCCAGGAGTGCTTTTGAGTTTTCTATCTCCACATACATAACCTGGCTTTATCCTGAGTCCATGTCAGCAATGAAACCCATCCAATGGAAAGGCAATAAGTGGTGAAGAGCTATAGCACCTTTCCCCTTAAGTGTTCCATCTGGACAAACAGGAAAGCAGGAGCTTGGGTCCATACCTCTCCTGCAGCTATATAAACTCTGTATTTAGTAGTGTTGCAGGCAAAAGAGTCTCGACTTGGGGAATTTTTCTTAATTTAATTTGTTGCCCATTAAACTTTTAGTCTGTGATTTAATTATTGAGAAAAAATGAAGGAAACATAAACAATTAAACAAACACATGGGGAGACACATCTGCCCCTACTCCAGGCTAAATTCCAGCCTAGCACGTCTCTTCTCTGCTTCTTAGTCTCAATCACTTGTTTACACTATGGGTTATATTCAGTGCATCCCAATCCCTTTGGTTAGGCAATGAGCGGTACAGGAGGTTGGGGCTTTATGTGTAATGGTTTCTGTTTGCCATTCCTCGTTTCTTACTTATTTTTCTCTGCTTAGGCTGCCCATGGGCTGCAGTCTATTTAGGGGTGCCTATGCTCTGGCATGGGTTGCCTGCAGGTCACGGTTTCTTCAGGGTTGTCTGCTCTGGAGCATGTCATCCACGGTGCACAGTCTTTTTAGGGATGTTAACTGCTCCAGCATAAGGGTCCTGTGGGCTGCAGTCATCCTGGGATGTCCCTGCCCTGGCATGAAGCACCTCTTTCCAAAAGGACCCTCCAGCCATGCCCCCAACAATGTCTCCTTCCACCTGTCTCTTCCATTCCACCCATCTACCTCCTCCATTTCTCCTTCCCTAAGCAGCTGCCACACATTCTAAAATACATATGAATGGAGAGCCACGTGCTCCTCTGGCTGGCTGAGGTTTTGGGGTGCAGTGGGCGGTTTACATTGGTTCCAGAGCTGTCTGGAAGCAGCTGTGAGTGGCTCAGGGCACTTCACAGCCTCCTCCCACACAGATCACCTCTGCAGTCCCCTGCTACTGAAATCCTGAAGTTTTTCCCAAATACAACTGGACAAAGAAGAACAGGTTCTGGACTGCAGTGTTCCTGCTTACTACCGAAAATTAGGTTTGATGAATTCCCACAGAGAGACAAGGCAGGACGGGGGAGTGGGGGGGAAATACTACATGTGTCCTTATTGTTCTCCTATTAGCAACTGCTTCACATGTGAAGAAACTACAGAATATGAGTGAGTGGAGAAAAAAAAAAAATGTCCATGTCACAGATGATGACTATTCACCTTGTGAAAGAATGGTACAGATCATCATAAAAGCTTTAAAGCTGTCCTTTCTAACTGACTTAATTCCTACAGCCAAATAATTTGTTTTTGTCTTTTAAAAGGAGCTACCTTTGGGGTCCAAAACAAAGCATACATTTTGTTACATCTCAAGAAAATGTCTTTTTCTATTGTGCATTAGTAACCTAAAGGCCATAAGTACCTCAGATCATCCATATAAATATTCACTTTTGTGAGAATTGAAACTGCCAGATTAGTTAACTTGTCACGATGGAGGCCACAGAGGCTTGTGAGATGGAAACTGATATTCTGCAAACTGTTTTGCTTTATTTAAGCTGAATGTCATTGTAAACTTGGAAATAGCTACAAGGAGACTTAATTTGAAAACATAAAGGTCACTGAAGACCTAACAAATGGGAAGCATTTGGTGAAAATGTACTTGCTGACTTGAGCATTACCTCTGAAAATGAAAACAAACCAATATATGTTATAATCAATTTTAATACACAGAAAGACCCTGGGTGTATTTCCCTTCCTAAAGTGGTTGAGCAGACACAACCTTAGTACTGTTTCAGCCAGCCAAGTATATCTGCTCTTGTTCTGTGTGTGAAGTTAATAGTAAATGGTGATAGCAAATGCCGATACTGTTGAGTTGCTGATTAACAGGGCTGGGCTCTTTAGCTCATGCAGCAATAGCTCACATGTTGGTATTGACATAGTTTGCATTGAATCTATACCAGGCAATGACTCGTTCCTGTAACTGGCCTAAAGGATTAAAGACCATACAGAGGTTCTCAAGGTACTGATGGCCACAAGCTCCAAAACTAGAGTACAGATGTGTCATCTAACCCTACTGCATTTTATTTTATGAAAAACCCATAGTATTAGAGCACAAGGAAAGAGATACTTTGTTTTTGTCTTTTAAAAGTGAGAAGAATCAGAAGTGAAAACAAACCATGTCTTTTCATAGTGGAAATCAGAAAACAGGACTGATCACAAATAAGCAATGGATATGTACCTTCATATATATATATATATATATAAACGTGTATATATGTGTTTATACACTCATATATGTGCACGTATGGGTTATAGAGTAGATATTTACAGAGATTAGAAAAACTTTTTTTAGTAGTATCTGATAGACATTAGGACAATTTTGGACTGATAATAAGATAATAAAGGATGGTTCCCTGGTGAAGATGTTTTCTGTCCTTACAGTTTCATTCCTGAAACCACACCAAACTTTAGTCCCTCAGACCTTCTTTGAAAACTAGCATCTGAACACAGATAAGGTAGGTGGAATTATTTTCCCACTAGAGTGGCCATCTGCTCATGTTCTTCAATATAAGACACATATTTGTGATTACTGGCATTTGTTTCCTTTTAAGCTTAATAGATACATATTCATTGTGTATAGGTTCAAGGTATGATTTCTGTGTTATTTCTATTGCACTGTCACATACCTATCATGTTTTGTGCTTATAAATAAAGGATGTTTTGCTTTATTGCCATGGCTAAAGATGTGGCCTGATTTTCAGAGATGTCAACCAGCAATGACTTTTCACTTCTTGGATTAACTCTGGAATAATGCCCTTTTTTTAATGCCTTTCCTAACTTCCACCATGTGTGTGCAATTAATGTATACAGCTTCCATCATATTGTTTTCTTAGATTTAAATCTGCCAGCAAATACCTTAGAATCTGCCGGATTACCTTTGAATTTGTCACACTGTTCTCCACAGTGTCCCAGTTGTCCGTATTCATGCTATGACAAAAAGGGAGCATGACTGACATGTTATTTGGGATTTTTGATGCTGCAGTGAGGAGGCATCATATGGCAAAACAGGGTACAAATGGGCCACACATTCTGCTGGAATGGATCAGTTTTGTGCTGTCTGCACAGTTGCATTTCTGTTTCTGTGAGGGGATTTTTATTTTGTTGTTATTGTTTTGTTTTCTAACCCAGAGACACTGAACTTACTCTTATGAAAAATTAACATCAAAAGAATAAAGACAGCTATAATGATTGTATTTTAACTAAGTGCATGTGCAGTTATCCATAGATCCAAAGACAAAAAAGCATTGTGAACATATAATGCAGCACTGACTAGAAAAATAAACATGTTGGGTTTTTTTAGCAAAATTTTTTTTCCCTGTTATATGCCTGGTAGGTAATTATAGACATAGCATTGATATTACCATTACACACTGCCAACCCAGACATGCTGTACTGGCTTATGGTCATCTAATATGCTGGAACAGGGCTGGTTCAGTTGCAGGCTGTAACAAGCCTGTTGGAACAAAAAGCATTCATATGAGGAAAGGGGCTTTACCGCAGAGGTCATCCTTACTTTTAAACAAGTGGTATTCATATAGTGTTAATACAACCTCCCCATCAGTTTGTGAATTTTGAAAGCATGGCGAAGTGCAAGCATTGAGTTACAGCTCACAACCCTTCATAAGCCCAGTATGGAAATTGGCATATTTATGAATACAAATTCTGTGCTAAATTGTTTTCTTAGTGGAAAAGCCAAGATTACGTTTAAGTACTAACACATAGGAAATAAGTCTGATAGTAGAAGGCTTCTTGCTCTTACAAAAGGAGATGTAATGTGTATGTCCAGAGGCCCATGGAGTAAGATGAGTTCAGCCTAGAAATAAGATTGGGTTTCCTACAGCTGAGAGAAATTAAACATGGAAACAACTTTCTTCAGGAGGCAAGAAGGTCCTCAAGTGTTTTGTGTGTGTTCTTCACCACAAGTTTAAATGTCTTTCCTAAAGACAGTCTTTAATTCCACATCTTAGAAGAACTCTATGGCTTGTATCTATAGAAGACTAGGTAACTGCTATCTTTTAAGCATACAGACTCTATATATACAAGTCAGTTTCAAAAAATGCCAACCATTAAATATAGGCACTGAAAGGAGAGGGCAAAGGGGAAATATGTCTTAACGGATTCAGTTTGCCTGGATGGGTGTTATTTAAGAAAGCTGTTCTTAAAAACCAGTCCTGGAAAGGTGGAAGTTCCCATACTGAGTCCCTGTACTGTGAACCCCGTGAACTAATGCCTGGACTTAGCTCATGCTTTTTAGGGTAAAAAGGATCTGATCACCTGTGTGAAGCTAAAGATGTGTGAAATTGTTTGCAAAGCTGAGACATGAGAAGGATTTATTTTAATGTGAAAGGGCAGAAAGGGAGGTGATACTGTATGAACAAAAATAAACAGGGGAAGGAGTGGGAGAAATAGGAGCAAAATACCCTGATGCTTTAAAAACCAAGAAGCTTAGTTTTGCAAGTGAGGTATATTTACTATAAAGCACTATACTTGCTCTAAGTTCTTGACCTTCTTTGAGCTCAAACCCAAGCATAAATACTTCTCTGTGGTCTCATATCAAGATTTATTGGGCACTGTTGTCCTGTAAGGGAAATCAAACCACTACGAACTGGACTTCTCAGATCAGAGGTGATGGCTACCCTGTACTCCTCTGTAGAAATGTCAGATGGATATATGTCAGTCACAATTTAGCAACTGGTGTTCAGAATGCTTATTTAGGGCTTTCATTCAACAGACTGAATGCTGTGGCACAACTGAACTCTTTTAGCCAGGTTTAGGAAGAGCTACACTCTCATATGAATTGGTGCGAATAAAATGACTCTGCTGCCACTGTTCACTGAAAATTTTTAAAAAAAAATCAAAAGGGAAAAATATTTTTTGATTAATCCAATTGAATTTTAATCCTCCACCTTTTTTTCTTTTTGCTAACTGAAGACCACTGCTTTTATATCTGTTGAAGATGAACTGGAATACGGCAGTTAAGGTTTGAGCACTTTTTCTAGCTTTCATGAAACAAGATAATACATTCTGAAGGAAATTTTAACCTGGAATACCATTTTAAATACATGTGTCAAGGGATTCTCCTGCAAAACTTTAACCACCTGCATGCCTAAATTAAGCCATAAATTGATAGAGAGACACCATCTAACCTAACTACAGTATGTGCTCTATTCCCCGAGGTGATTTTCCTTCCTATGGCATGCCTTTCTACGGGTGGAAATAATGCAGAACGAATTAAGGACTTCCTGTATGAACAGTGTTACTGGTTGTAAAATTCAAGGATATAACCACTTTGTAAAGACTCTCACAGATTTTTTTCTGTTTTAATTTTAGTATAATACATGTGTATAAAACATGTATCTCTGGTAGTCCATAATGAGCAAATCTAAATCCTGCCTTTCTTAATGTGGACACATAAAGCCCTTCATTGATGACAGATTCCCTGTGCAACACTATGTATCATTTATGAATAAAAAAAAGTCAGGAAGCAGGCTGAGAGTAAATCATATATCAAGTCCAAGTCCAAGACAAAAAAGTGCTCTGCTCATCTCATAAACTGTCTTTGCTGTAAAAGAACTCTGTCATCTAACTTTAGTTTTGTAGACCTAGTTCAACGAAGTTTAACAATGGGAATTTGAGTACGTTTTTCAAAATGACCATCACCTGCAATTACTGCAAGGTACAGATGTTTATTGTTAGCTGTGATTGAAAAACTTATATTTCTGTACTAAGGGAAAACTGGAAGTTCCCATTACAGTTTGTGAGTGTTTTTTCCTGAATTAAAAAAAGAGGTTAAAATATCAGTTTCATAAAACTAAAAAGATTGAATTAATTATGGTTCAGAAGTGTCTAAAAGCCTTTTATTGGCTTGTCACTAGATTCATAATATGCCTACACTGTTTGAAGCCCTGTCTGCTTTCCGCCTTTCAGCTAGTTCCTGGCTAGAAGCTAGATTGTTTCCCATCATACATTACAGACATTTGCTCAGTAGCTGATGTAATGGCCAGAGACTCCTACAAGGGACAGAAACAGCTACACCATGGAAAGAGAGGGCATCATACATCACAGGCAGTAGAATCTGTTCAAATCATTTTGTTTGAAAGGTACCAGTGAAAGAACGTTCCGCTCTAAAATTTTTGACCACCCTAAACTGGGAAGAATGCTTTTATTTTTTGGTTTGATTTCAGTAAAATTGAACTTTTTTTTGACATCACAATATCACAGAGTAATTTTGTAGAGCAGTTAATTTTTAGTGTGACTATTAAGTGTTCAATTGTTTTTCTGTCTCAGAAAATTGAAGTTTAGAGAAGGGAACTCCATCTGTAAAAACAGCAAAAGCCAAACATATTGTATCATCAGGCTGTTTAGGCACACCTTACAAACACAGCTCACAATAGAGCATTGTGGTTTGGTGTTGGACATAGTTCTTACTCTAGGTTCATTGTTCATTTGGAGAGTCTATTCAAAAGGGAAAGGCTGTTGGGTTTTGATCATGTGCTTCTAAGAGGAGTCAGGAAAACTGATCCTGTAAGAGGTGTCCATTGAGTTTCCATTAAAGTTCTGACCAAAGATGACCGCTGCCACTCCTCAACTCCTTTGACCTTGTCAAAGCTGCAGTGACAGAATTTGGCAAATTAGGGATGTCAGACGGTGTCTTGGCCACCCTCCAGTTGTTGCTCAGGAGTGCGTGGGACCCCCCTATTACTCGTGTTGTATGTCAGACTTGTGCAGGTGTCTCAAATACCCTAGGCATTAGAGGTCATTAGATGCTAAAGCGTGTGAAGCTGAATCCAGCCCCAACGTACTGCGGGATACATTTCCTCTCAAGATGCTTCTCTCTTCATCCACTACAAAAGTGTTAGAAGTTTTCTAAATGTGGTTGCCTGATTATTTCAGTCACAATGTTACTGTGATGAATTTGAATATGTTGATACTTTGCAAGCCAGCAACAGGTTTGTTTAAGCACTGCATGCTTATATAATGAAATAGAGAAAGATACCTTGATGAGTTTACAGTCCGTCTAAAGGAGGAGATGGAGTCTGAGGAGGCAAAGTATCAGTGTGTGTGGGGGTAGAAGCTGATGGACGGATATGCTCTGTGTTGTAAACAGTGAGCACAGCACATGCATCCACTGTGCATTACATTGCATTTATTCTCCTTGGCTAAGATGATTTTGTGAATGAAAGCAAGCTGATGATGAAAGGCAAGCCTTGCCTTCTGGTTGTGACCTCTAGCAAGCGTATCTAAGGGCGGTGCCTGACCCCATTTTTCTCCGCAGCTTTATTTTCCTGCCATTCTGGAGATTAAAAAAATAACCTCTTCACAATCCAAAGGAGAGTAATGTATATCTTTTTATAGAGCATACTGATCACAAAGGGATGCACCTTCATTTTTGTATCTTAAATCTCTGCTATGGATTTTGACAACATATTTTTCAGGAGAATCAATTTTTTTTCTCGTTAGTTTTTATTCCCCTTTTGGGAAGGTAGGTTTTATTGTTACAGCTGTCAAAGCCAGTTCTTTTTGCCGAGATACTTGTGGAGAAGGAAAAAGAAAAAATGGTATATGGCAGTAATGGAGGTTGAGAACACCTGATAGGCTGCTATTGTGGTGAAAACATTTTACTTCTAACTCCTGGCCCTCCCTATTTTGTATGTTTACCTTTCCCTGAACTTTCTGGAAGTGTTAGCCTTTTTCTGTAAGTGGACTGTTACAGACAGATACAGAAGAGAAGGGACGGGACAATTGTTAGTCCCTCCCTGCCCTACTCAATCTCTTCCTGGCCCTGAAGATAAACTGGTATACTTCATTTGTATGCTTTGTGTCACTTTTTACCCCTTCTCAGTGTTTAATACAGAAGAAAAGGTCTTTTAAAAACCCAACACTTTCTGTGTAGTAAGAGAGCCTGATTCAAGTACATAGAGAGGGAGGCAAAAATCTACAGGGTCTCCCTAGCAGAATGTGAATGCCATTGGTTAGATAGAGACAACTGTTCGGGTGTTGCACAAAAAAGCATTGAATCCCAAGGGCAGAATAATGAAAGGTACTGTGGTGGCTCAGACTTTGGTATGTGAGCCAGGAGACCCAGATAATACTCCAAGGACTGACACTCATGTGTACATGCTGTGATTTTGTTTGGTTTTCTTTTTATTTGTTCATATGTATGATAGGCCCCTTGGGTGGAATTTGTCTGACTGTATTTAACCACCCAGAACTTAGCTAATTATCTTGAACTCTGTTTATAGTTGTGGAGAGACATTCACAGGTCATTCATCTCTTCCTAGATGTGTGAATCCTCTAAAATAGGTCAGAGGAATGGCATCTTGACTCTAAAGACAACCTGAGATACTGGCTCAGATGCCAATACCTGTTCTACAGTTAGGTCTCCCTCCTCTCTGGGTCAGAGAACAGATCCTGTTGTGGATATTTGGCATGGCTTCTATGATAGTAGTTTTTGTGGCTTTTATGGGTGGATCCATCCAACTGAAGTGAGTCACCCAGGGAAAAAAGAAAGATTGGGATTTTAGTCATACATGGAAAAAATTCATTTTCAGTGAGACAGCAAAAGCTTTCCATCCTGTTCTTCCTGTTGGATTCCTGCTTCCTAGTATGTTATTTGTGATGTCCTTTATTCCAATAAAGGAAGTTTGGGGCTGGTCTTTCATGCCATCATGTGTTTGAACTACTCATATGTGTCCTATTCTGGAGTGTAGAAGAAAGTGTTATTTTTAGAGGTCTGCTATAAATAGAGTCACATGAACAGTTCATTTCCTGAACAAGCTTCTAAACTGAAGTGTTTTAAAGTATTGTCTTTGCTCTTTTCTAAAATGATTTTAGAGAAGTGGGAAAAAAAACTCACAAACTTCTTTTAGCTTAAAGTAGTAATTTTTCAGTACTCTTTTGAGTGAGTCAACCCCTAACATAAATTTATGCTCAGCCTTACTTATTGGAGACCAAGACTCAGCAAGGAATTGTCAAGTGCTTAACAAGGATTACCTGAATAAGCTACAGCAAGAAAGGGAGAAACCCACTGTTGCAACGGGAGATACCAGCCTTAGAATATTATGTGATGGTTTGGGTACTTTTTCTGATGGGTTGGGAAAAAACGCCAAAAATCTTTCTGGTAAAAGCAGTGTTTGCAACCCAGTCTTCTGTTTCATGGGTTGTTTGCTTTGCATGAATGGAGTTCTGCACAGAAGAGGGTCAAACACAACATTAATTTTCTAGCTTTTAACAATTTTAACTATATTTCTTAGTGAACAGTGAATTTTTGGGATGGGGAGAATTCAAGTCTAATCCACTGGTTGTTGGTGCTGGGAGAAATAACTGGTACAAAGCCATTTTATCTTTATTTCTGCAGCTCATATTTTTGATCTTGGTAAGTGTAAGTCTAATTTCCTTTTTGTTTAGGGGAGGGGAAAGAGCAGATGTCTCTTGTCTCTGCAAATTCCTTTCTGACCTTTAAAAACAACTTACCTGATAGATTCACCACATTCTCCCTTCAACAAAACTGGGCTAATGATAAGTCCTTCTGGGCTGAGCTTGCAGATCTGTGCATCCAAGTTTCAGCTGTCAAGTAAGGTAAAACAAAGTGGACTGAGTTATCTCAAAAGTAGTAGTCATGACTGCTGGTAAAGTGAAATGATAGGAAGGCTTTCAGGCTGCATGACTTCCTTATACTTAGCTGCCCCAGATAAGGCTTTTATGGTTCTTCTCTTCGCAAGAGTCAGTTCACAGCTGGAGACACTTCACCAGCTTTAGTTACTGGCATTGACGCTGGAGAGTCTCTGCAATTTCAGTATGTCAGAATACCCTGTTAAATCTTCTGGGATGAAATCAGTGCTCTCACTTTTGGCCTTCCCACTGCTTCTTCAGACTCCTAAGCACTTTCAACATGTAAGCCATGTGAAAGGGCTGAGCTGACGCAAGGGACAGTGGGGAGAAATCAAAACACATTACCAGCGATGGCAGCCACCTCATCACATCCTGTTCCACAGCAGAGTCAAAGGTTATGTCTGGCTTCATTTGCTGCTTAATTAAAAAATCTCGCACAGGTCCTATCTGTGACAGTAAGAGCAATGTAGCATGAGTGCTAATTCTAATTGAATTTTCAGGCTTATGAAGTTGAAAGAGGAGTGAAATGCATAGAGACTGCTATCGGCCCTTATTAGGTGAAAGACCCTGTCACTGGGGAGTCTCTGTTATGCAAAGGAGGGCAGTGCAGCTTCTCCTGGTGCCCCACTGTCAGGTTTGTGAGGCACAACCATCGGAACCAAATGAGACCATGCTAAATCATGCTAATGAAACATTAAATTAATCATCTGTTTCAAGGCCTAAGACCCATCAGTATTAGAAAGGAATTTATTTACGCTTTAGAAACCTTTTGTCAGGATTTCAATGAAGAAAGTATGTGATGTCCCAGAATGATAGTCTGCTTTCCTCTCCTCATTTTTCTTCACATTAAGTGGTGTGAAATCTTGAGCTTTAAATACATATAAGTATATATCAATTCTAATTCATTCAATGTTGAATAGTTCAACACTTGAGTTCTGACAAACACTTAAACTGACTAACTTTCCATTATGACTGTGTATATAACTTTATCACAGAAAAATTAATTCAGTGTTTCTCTACATTGTGCAGATAGCTTGACAAAGCGCCTGCCTGAACGTGGCTCTGTAAAAATAAAAATAATTGGTTTTGTGCAAATTTCATGAGCCAAGCTGCCAAACCAGATTTTTGAAATGGATAGATGGCTTAACTTTATACATATATCTTATGATAATTTCCCTTTCCTAAAGTATAAAAATGACAGATAGGAGTATTTTGTGGTCTTTTCTCCCTCTTTGGATCTTTGATTTGGAAGTGAATTTAAGCTCCAGAAATTAGTAAGGGCTTAAGGATAACTTGAAGCACTTTGCAGAACAGAAAATTCAGAATTTGCATCTGAATCTAGGCTGTAGAGTAAGAACATGGAAGCGTCACTACAGGCAAAATTCAAAGCAGCTATTTCTGCCTCACCTTTCCATGTCATTTATAGACATATATATGTCTGCTGCTGTGATGGGCTCTATACTGAAGTCATCAGGGTCACACATGGAAGTGGAAGACCAGACATACGGAAAAACCTGTGTGATTGTGGCTTTGATGAGAAGAGAGCCTCTAGATATATAAATCTCAGACCTCCTGAATTATTTAATTTGCTGTGCTTCTATTGTGGGTCTTCATCTGTGTAATTCCTATATGATCCTTCACTTGTGGGATCTGTAGAACAGGCTCAGTAAAAATAAGACACGATCTTTAGCTTGTCAGTGATTATCTGGAAGAAGAATACAGAGAATCTGGAAACCATCCAATGAAAACAAATTATGAAAAAGAAGACTTGAAAAATAAGCTACACCCTTTTTTACAGCACTAGAAACTAACTATTTACTAATAACTTTATTATGCTTGTTTACTGCTCCCTAGTGCTTAATTATTATTTTTAGGGATTTAGGCTTTATTTCATCATTTTAACATAACAACTGTCGCTTGAGTTGAAGAAACAGAAAGGATGGAATCTGCAATACACAGCGTACAGCTGGTTGAACTGTTCACAGCAAATAATTTACTGGCTCAGTTAAGCCTTATTATCTCTTTGAAAATTGTCCAGAAACAGACTTTGATTATTATGAAATTGTTAATTACTCAAAATTGTTTGACAAACATTTTACAGAAACAGAGTCCAACTTATGGGCTGGTCTCGAGCTGCCTGTTATTCACCACCCTGAGCTCCTGTTATGTGCTGGTGGGACAAATACAATCTCTAGTTGTTTAGATGTAAGAAGTTAGCAGACAAGAAGCCAGTAGATGGTGCTCAAGGATGTGAAGCTAACTTCTGCGGTTTTAGGGAGGAAGAAAACATGTTGCTAAACAGTGCAAATGTCTTTATTTGGCTTCATTTTGCATCTACACTTAGCAGGTAAGTCCCCTAGTTATTTGGTTTCCCACCCACCTGGTCTGAAATATTCGAAATATTTGAGGAGTGGTAGCTGAAAGGTTGGTGGAGAGTTGTATAAACTGTGAGCCAGGAGTATTCACAGCACTGCTCTGGAGGGAAAAATCCCAGTGTGGAGGAAAGCTTAGTGAGAAGGGCAAACTGCAACCAGAGATCACAGTGCTCCCTTCTTTCCTTTCCTTCTGCAGAGCTACTTTATTATAAAAATTATTCTCATTTGTATGATGACAGCAGCACCAATCTCTTTAGTCTTTGGTATATACACTTCACTCAGGTCCTTCAAATCACTTCTACCAGTGATCACAGCCTAGAACTGATGTTCACAATGTTACTCCTGTTTTTGCAAAAGAATTTTCCTTTTTGAAAATTAGAATAACTGAACTTTCAGACATTTGTGCTAAGAACATCCTCAGCTGTATGAATTCTTAACTGCCTCATTGCTAGCCTGAAAGATTTGGATTTGCTTAGTCTAAGGTGGAGAAGTCCAAAGGTAGATTTGGTAATAATCTTTTAGTACCTAAGAGGCTGCCGCAGAGTGGGAGGCCATAAATTCTTCATGTCTACTCCACATGGTACAAGTTTTAACAGGCTTAAATTAAAGCAAGGGATATTTAGTCCAAACATTGAGAAAAACCCTTATAACTGTAAGGGTAATGAAGCATTGGACTAGATTTCTGAGCGGCTAGATCAACAGTGATTGTTAAGCATAGACTAGAAAAACTGTCAGTTACAGCATAAATAAAGTATATTGTGTTCTGGAGAATGTGTGTACATATGTAGGAAAGACAGGCCAGCAAGGAGAGGTGGTGGAGTTGCTCTTTATGCGAGGGAGCAACTGGAATGCATTGAGCTCTCCCTAGGGGCAGGTGCAGAATGAGTCAAGAGCTTATGGGTAAAGATGAAGGGGCAGGCCAACATGGGGGACACTGTGGTGTGTGTTTGCTACAGGCCACCTGATCAGGAAGAGAAAGTCCATGAGGCCTTCTACAGAAAATTTGCTATAGTCTCATGATTACAGGCCCTGGTTCTTGAGGGGGACTTCAGCCTCCTTGGTACCTGCTGGAAAGACAACACAGCTAGGCCCACGCACTCCAGGAGGTTCCTGCAGAGACCTAATGATAACTTTTTGACGCAGGTGCTGTAGGAGCCAAGGAACCTCCTGGAGTTCAGCCCAGGCCAGTGCCAGGCCCTGCGCCTGGGGAGGGACAGCCCCACGCACCAGCACGG
>JAVJGI010000001.1:43715254-43749576 GCA_035590275.1 Ibycter americanus | reverse complement strand
AGCAGAGGTGCCCCCCGGCCCGCGGGGCAGCCCCCGGCCGGGCAGTCTGTGCCCCCCGCCCCGGGGAGGCCCGTGGGGGAGCTGAGCCCCCCCCGCAGGCCGGGGAGGGCCCCGGGCAGGAGCCTGTATAGAGGACAGGGACCGAGCGGCTGGGGGGGCACCTGGCACCCAGCCAGCGTCTGCCCAACACACTCAGAGATGCAGTAAATTAAGTCTTCTGCAGTCAAAGGACAAAACAGAATCCAATACTCAAACATCACACGAGAAGTGTTGTCTGTTCTCTTGGTGTTGTTTTCCTTCATGGAAAAAATATTAATTTACTGGGAGAAATAGGCTATTTAACATTGCCTTGCTTCTAGTTCTGCTGCACATCAGGCACACAGACTTTGCCCGCAGAAGAGGAATTTGGATGAAAGGGTCTCTTCATGGCAATGTAAAGCTCGTTTTTCAAATGAGAAACTAGGGCAAGTGCTTAAGATTAAAGAATTCTCACAATGACTAATTTACATAGCAGAATGAATCATCCAGTGTATGTGAAAAAAAGAAAGGACTTATACCTTCATATGTTTCCTAAGGCTCCTTTTTCTGGTGTCCAGCACTGGCTCTATATACGCCTAAGAGCAGGACAGATGGCAACCGCCTTGCTCAGGGTAGTATCTTATGGAACTGATGAGTCTTCAGTGGTCAGAAAACCTCATTTATTCAGGAATTTATACAGTACTCTCAACCCCTGAAATAGGAAATATGTTGATGTCTCATTTTACATATAATTGTTGCAAAAATAGAAGATGGGACCCTCTTATCTAAGGTGACCCAGGACACAGTGGACAAACTGGAAGATGAATCTAGGTATCTTAAAGCCTGGAGAGTGCTCTATGCTCCTCAGCACTATCTCCTGTTGAGCAGACACTCCAAAATCATAACCCTAAAAGCAGGATGGATCATTCTGTGCAGTACTCTACCCTTTACATCTATCAACATAACTGAAAGGAAGAGTATTTGAGTAACTTCAGCTTTGAGGGTACAAACCAGAAATTATCAGCAGAGAATAACAGGGATGATTTTTATTCTATCTGACCTATAATGCCAATTTCTTCTCCCTTTCCTTCTCTAATTCCTACTTCAGTCTTTAAAAAGAATAAATTCCAAATATAAGCAAATTGCAAATGTAAGAAAGACTAGTGCCTAGCTGCTGAATGCATTCACACGCAGTTTTAGAGAGCAAATACAGAGCTGTCATTATCCAGAGAAGTCAGACACTTGTTCGTAGTCTGCCAGTGACAGAATAAGGGAACGATAATTAGGATGCACAAATAGAGAAGTAATGACCAAAGACACTGAGTATTTTTTTACTGTTATAAAAAATTTCCATTGCCATTCCAAATTTCCTTTACATAACTGTACTGGATTTGACTGGGATAGAGTTAATTTCTTCATAGTAGCTTGTATCATGCTATGTTTTGGATTTGTGATGAAAAGAGTGTTGATGACATAGGGATAGTCTATTTGTTGCTGAGCAGTGCTTACGTGGCGTCAAGACCTTTTCTACTCACACTGCCCTGCCAGTGAGTAGGCTAAGGGTGGGCAAGAAGCTGGGACGGGACACAGCTGGGACAGATGCCCCCAGCTGACCAAAGAGATATTCCCTATTATATGATATTGTGCTCAGCAATAAAAACTGGAGGGGAAAGTTTGATGGGGTTGTAGCTGCTCAGGGTCTGGCTGGGCATCGGTCAGCCTGTGGTGAGTAATTGTGGGGGGGGTTTTTGCATTGCTTATGTTTCTTGAGTTTGGGTTGTTTGGGTTTTTTTACCCCCCCTACCTGCCCACCCCCCCGACCTTGTTAAACTGTCTTTACCTCAACCCATGAGTTTTCTGACATTTACCCTTCCAACTCTCTCCCTAATCCCACTGGAGGGGGGTGGGGATGGGAGGGGGGCACGGGTGGTGAGTGAGCAGCTTTGTGATGCTTAGCTGCCTACCGGAATTGAACAACAATAACAAGTTTTAATTTACGTTAAGTCACATGTTCTTTGTTTAGGTAGCCTTGAGGGCAGTATTGGTCATACTTCCAAAAGGTTGCATACGGTGTAATATCATAGTAGAAGCCACAAATACTGTGAAAAACATACCTAAGGCTGTGTGAATGCAGCATGGAGACGGGCGGACTCAAAGGATAACATTAGCTGCTAATCTAGCATTCCATTTGGGGAGACATCACAGTAGAAGAGAGGGCATTATCATCCATGAACTTGCCTGGAAGTAGTACCAGCCCTATTCCACATTTTTGTATGAAGAGCTCTGACCCTTTATGGCTTCACATAGTTGCCTCATCTAAAGCGACAGTTCTTTAACGTGCATGGCATATATTAATGGGGAGTGAAGAGTTGCAATTCGTAAAGCTGTACTGTTATATAGTGCAGTATCTCCTAACTCAACACCTGAGATGCAAAAGCAGCCTTGTGTCATGAAGTTAATCATGTAGATCCCCAAATAGCCTGTGCTGATAACTATCAGACGTAGCTCAGGGAAGAAAAGGTGATTCTTTGTGAAAAAACATGAGTTGTGTTTAGCCTGTCCCAGTATTAATATATACCAGATTAAATCAGTTTGAAAATGCAAAAGAGCAGACTAATGGAGCAAGCCATGTGATGGTTAATACCACTGAAAGAGACAGGTAAAGGGCGATGCCATGGTGGATGTGACAGTCTCTGTTTCACCCAAGCAAATTCTTTATATAATTGGGAGCCTATAAAGCTAGAACAATAGGGACAAAGGAATGAAGATGGCAGAGGACGGAGAGCCGTGCTCAAACAATGCTGTTGCAGAGACAACACAAAGACCTGGAGTCCCCATCAGTAAAGTGCAATATCTGATCAATCTCATTTTACTGTAGCTTTGCCTGCTTGTAGCAGATGCAAATAAATGTAGTGTATCCTGTATCAGGCTACAATGCATCTTTGATTCTAAAGCTGTGCTTTAGTATTACTTCTGCCAATTTGTATGAAATTAAACTTAAACTGGAAACATATTCATAGAATTTGATGCTTTCCAGAGGTGAATCCAGTACAAGATACCAGGCTGGAGATAACATGAATGGAACTGCTTTGACACGTACACACTGTTGTGATACACTGTCCTTAGTACCATACAGTTCCACTCTTAGTGGGCTGCACTATTGGCTAGACATACCATTTGTTCACTCCCAGGTTATCAGCTGGGGAGAAGCAGTTAATTCCCTCCAGAAAAAGCTTAGATACAGTTTGGAAGTTAGTTCATTCCAGAGATTGCTTTTTGTAGGCAACACAGTCAAACTGCAAGTTTGGTTTCTTGCATCCTGCGGAGTTCTGTTACCCTGTTGAGTTCTGCACCTCCTGCCGTGCTTTGAGACTCACAACACTGATCTTCAGAAACATGCTGTTAACGTACCGCTCCAGTGGAATGTGGCAAAGCCTTCACATTGTGTCAGGCACTGAGACCTGAAAATAATACAGGCAAGAATTAAGGCCACCTTGCAACCACAGGGTTGTAACATGGGGGATTAGAGTTGAACCCAGTCAAACCTCTGTACCTTATGCACGTGGCCAGCCTATTCTGGGAAAGGCTAGACCTGAAAATGCGATGATGTGAGCTATTCTGCACCAGGACTGGTCTGGGAACCAGGGGTTACTCTCTGGGCAGATGTCTTTCAAAGTGTGGATATAGCCCAGCTGTATCTATCTGCATAAACATTTGTATGCTGTATTGGGACAATGTCCAGCTCAACAGTTTCAGTAAGGAATTCAGACTTGAAAGAACTTCTCTTCATAGTGCTTTCAGCTGTATTAAATCTTACTGGACCTTATGTCAGAAAATATTTATTTGGTGACAGGTTCTCTGGGTATCTGATGTGCAGAAATTACCATATTTTCATGTTTTGAAAAGAAAACGAGATGTTGCAAATAGACAATCTGGAAATTGAAATTCTCTTCAGGATTGCCAAAATTTCCCAAAAGGTAGACAGAGAGGAAGTGAAGAGGTCCTGGAATAATAAAAGGCTGGAAATATAATAGATGACTGCAGCTGGTTCAATACTTCATATTCTAAATTGTCAATGTTGAATGAGCTCTAAATAAAGCTTTGAAGTCCTCCTCCCCTTTTATTTTTTCTCTCACTCTCTGTCATTTTTTTTAAAGCTCCTAAGACTATCTGTATCTAAGAAAATAAAAACAAGCACAAGGGCTTTGTTCTTAAAGCATTAAGATTGGAGTAAACTGTGAGCAGCTCAATGTATTTGAGATCAGAATGAAGCACTTCTTGCTTTTTATAGAGGATCCATGTACTCATAATGCTGAGAATTCAAACAAGTTAATAAACACAGTTCAGGTTATGAAAAAATTGTCTTTTCTAGAAATGTTTAATTTTCTTCCCTTTACAGAAATTTCATAATTACAAGTATTGATTGGTAAGACTAAAGAAAATGTGGAAACCAAATTGTTTTACCTATTCAAACTTTTCCTCCAACTGTAAGAATTTTCTTACATAATTACCAATTCTTAATTCATTAAAGTGATTAAAATATTAATCTAATATATCTGTCTTGTCTATGTATTAGGTTAACATTGGTTTTATTTAATTTTCTAAATCAAAGATTAGTTCCTATAAGAAATCCTATTGTCATCAAAATGAGAAAAATATGACTACCTATTTCTGCCATTTAGTTATCCAGCTCATATTGTAACCTTCACCTGTAGGTGCTTAGAGACAGGGATATATTTAAAAGCATTAAAGTATTATCTTGCCTCTCATTCATCAGAAAATCAGTTTAATGCAAAAGCTAATTGATTCCAGAACACATTTTGGGGTGTTCTATGCATCTTTGAACTCAAATGACTCTGAACTTCCCTGAGTTGAGCATCAAACTAGATGCTCAGTAGACGAAGTACTGTTTGAAAACATACTTCCTTTGGAAGAAGACGGTAATTTAGATACCGTGTTATTTTTCATTTGTCTTGGGCATTTTACGTGTTCAGTTTGACACACTCCATGTCTGCATATATTAGTAATCTCTGTGCAAAGGTATGTTCAGTGAAGAAAAACCCAAATCTCTAGTGTTGCATAAAGCTTTGTCACAGGTTGATGTTACACACCCTGTGTGCTGGATACCCAATACAACCTGTAAAACCAAATATAATTACACTCTTGTTTGTATTTTTACTAGAAAATCAAATGATTTTGTTTTCATGGAGTTCATACGCTCCCTGCTGCATAGCAGTAGCAGGTTTTTCTTTTATGTGGAGCAGGTGGCTAATATTGAAAAACCTGTTTTCATGGTGTGAAAGATTTATTACCTTCATCTCAGAATATTTGCAATTGGCTAGCAACTGCTTTTTGCAAACCATTGCAGATATACAATGCAAGCACATAAGGAAGAATGCATAGAGGGAATGGGAAGAATAGCTTAGCTATTTTGTCTTGGGAACTTGTTTTTTTAAAAAGACCCTCCCAGTTCCCCATGAAACAACCCAATGAACAAAATTAAAGCTTCGAAGTTTCTACTAATGTCTTAGAAATATTGTGAATTCTTAATTATTTTAAATTAATTATAAGAATGTTATGTGCTTAAGTATGCTTTTCCATAGCTTTTTTATATCCTACCTTCTCACTTGAACTGGAAGAAAGGGAAAGACACTGAGATAGGAGACACTGAGACTATTCTTAGCCTAGAAAAGGTATTTCTTCATATTTCGTGGTGTTTAGATTCAAAATACTAGGCTTGATTTTTACTTAAAATGCGCTGGCAGGATTTGACTGATTTCCTTGAGGCTTCACAAGCTGATGTCAGCTATTTGTTTGATGTGGTATAATACAAAACATAGCAAAAGAGAAAAAAGGTAGGCTATAATTTATTTATCTAAAAAAAATTTATCATTGGTTTAAGTACAATTGATGTGATGTACAATAGATGTGTTTGAGCTTTTCTTCCTAAATTTAGCCAAACCCTGAACTAAGCATTTGTTGTAAAAGGGCTCTCTAAGCTCCATCTGTAATCAATGGGGAAAGGCAGCACTTGGATTCATGTACCAGGTGTAGATAATTACATCTACCTGCTCTCTTTTAAGCATATTTGCAGCTTGATATGGGCACTTGCTGATAATTAACTTGATCCAAATCTATAGAGTTTAAGGGAAGAGACACATTCTTCTTACTGGGTGAGAGGCTAATCTTGAACACCAGAAGGAAAACTCAAGCAGATCCCAACACTTTGTGGGATTACCTGCTCTGAAGTTTCCTGAGTCTTCATTGAAAGCCTTTGTGCTGAAGCAAAGTGGCAAAATATAGCTCATATGGTTCTGATGGCAAAGCACTGGCATTTAGCTGTCTAAAATTATACCTTCTCCTTCTGAAACAAATTACCTTATTATTCATTCAGTTTTAATCCTACGTAATGTCTAGAACAAAAGACCTAAAGCAGGAAGGCACACGTTTAAATTCCAGAGTAGAAACTGAGGTTGTTTGTAGGATGGAATGTGAATGTAATGCATGATTGAAAAAGGTCTAGAGCTTGTGGAAAAGACAGTAAAGAAAGCAAAGTTTGTCATGGGTTTCTTGTTCTTGTTTTTTCAGGATGTGACTTAAGTTTCCATCAGAGGTTCTGCACACTTCCATTTCCTTGTGTGAAAAGGCATATCCTTCCCATCTTCATCCATATTCAAACACTACTAAACAGATGGTCAAATTAAAGAGACCTTATCAGCCAGAAAATTAAATGAATTAGAAATTCACCAGAGCTTAGTTTTCCAAACCATTCCTTCTTCCATTAAAATAAACAAACCAGCGTTTCCCTCTGTTTTTCTCCCAAACACTTTAAGAACCATGAGATCAAATAATTAAGCTGGTGGAAAATCTCTTGTTGGCATTAGAAACAACCTCTACTGGGAGGAAGACTAAGATAACAGCTGGTTATTACAGAACAAGATATTTCATTACATTGAGCATATCTGCTTAAGAAAAAAGTCAGACTTAGAACTTATTGGATCGGTGATTACAATGAAATTGGAACAGACTTGAACAGATATATTTTGCATTGTAGGGAGAATAAGGAGATACTCTAATGGGATTTACTTGTTATACAAAACTCGGGTTATAAAACAATTTACAGAGGAGGGGGAATCTTCTACACGGAAAGCAAAAGGCAGGGAATGAGGAAATTGTAGCAGGGCAGCAACTCATCCAAGCTCAGGATGGCAGAGTGGTGACTGTACTAACTTCATCTCTGTCAGTCAATGGTGTTAATGACATTGGATCACTCAAGTCAGGTAACAATATAAAAGGTCATTCAGGTGGTGGTGGTGCAGTTTTGAAGAGAGTCTCCTTAATTGTCATCACTTGCTATGTGGTGGCTCGGTTTCCTACGTGACTAGAGTCAGTGGACATAACTGTCAGCATCACTCCAGTGAACCACAGGTGGTCTGACTACCGTTGGGCCACAGAAATCTGTCTTTGAGCCATGGGCGTAGTGGAGAGTCTTGCTGTATGGGATCAGATTAAATTTAGTCTGAAATAGTTCTCATGAACCACATAGAGTGAAGATGTAGTGGCCTGAGCACCAATGGCTTAAACCTACTGATCCATTCCTTATACTCTACTAAACAGCGTAACGCATCATCCGTGGGAGCTGTAATACAAATGCCTTCTTGATGATAGTGAGATGTTGCGACTATAGTGTTTGGTTCATCACTTGGATGGAAGATGTCAGTGTTGCAGTTAGAGATAAAAGCCCTGCGGGGTTAGGCTTTCTGGTCCTGCTGTGGAAATCAGAAGTCATTCCTATGCATGAGATATTTCCTCTCCACACATCCCAACCCTCCCTTATAGCAGCAACAGGAAAAACGTCTGCCAGCCTGCACCGCGCAGGCAAATAGCGATACTCAATTTGTCATTCCCTGGTAATCTACAGCCCTTGGTGAGCACAACATTTCTTGTACCTAGATTCTACCTGTACCTAGAACAAGTTGAGATAAAAAATGCAGGGAAATTATTTATTTTAAGAGCTGAGCAAAACTTGCTTTTGCCCTGAGCTACCTTGCCTTAAGTCTTTTGTGATCCAATTAGTTGTAAGCGCTGTGTGGAAGAGGCTGAAACTTCACTGGGAACTACACCTAAGGTGCTTCTCTCACCTCAGTGGCAGCAGGCAAGGGAAGGCAAGGGCCAGCAAACGCACTGCGAGATTATCAAGAGAAACCTGTGGAGGTGCAAGTGAAAGAGAATGATTCCTGCAGCACTGCCACAGCCAGCCAATGCTCACAGCCCAGCCACAGGCTCTGAAGACGGGAAACCTGGTTAGTTGGACATTGCCGAGTGAATTCTAGTAATTTTAAGGAGTGAACCTAAGAGTGCACGTAGATAATCCCTCTGCATCCTCCAACAATATGTGACTTGCCAAGCATGAGCTTTATTAGGTAACATTTATTTAAGTGTTTTCTATTACCATCCTCTGTGCACCCACTTAGCAGCGGTATGTGGGGCTCTGCTCTTCGTGCACGAGAAGCCCTAACCATTTTCAGATGCCCTTTTCATCTCTGTCTCCAGTACTTCAGATACACTTCTGGAAAAATAGCATGCTTTGTCTTCTCCTCTCACACATTATTTTGCTTTTCCTGCTTCTGACAACTAGACCATAAGATTTCTGAGAGCAAGAGAGCCCTGAACATATTGTACACACTTAACAGAGACAGTGAGTTTATCTATTAACTAATATTTGAACATCACAGTGTTTGCCTCCTTTTTGAAACATCCTTTGCGCCACAGTCCTCACTTCTTCCTCTCATTTGTAACAGCCTCTTATATCTGTTGTTTGATTTGGAGTGTTCTGAAGTGAGGCTGGTGGGAATCTTTCCCTCAGTTTCAGTAATCCTCTGATTAGGCTCTGTGAGAGAAAACTTCAGCCTAGGTGATAGGACATCAGTTTCCTCTCATGCTCCCTTTTATTTTTTAGGGAATGCCATCACGTGTATTGTGGAGGAGCAGGAAAGTGTGCTGCACCCTGATATTCCCTCCTTTCCAACGACATGGCTACAGAGCGAGAGGCAAAGACGCAAAACTGACTGAACTAAGTAAGCTCAGTTACTGAAAGCAGTCTCACTACATCAGTGAATTCCCTGCTTGGATTAGAAGTATCTTGCTCAGTTCTGTGCTCTGCCATATGTACGTACCCATAGTTAAGAAGAAATTCACAGAGGTGAATGGATGGTTGTGTCTGTATAACACCTCTGGTGCTTCTGTCACTGAGCCAGGCTGAGGGATAGTAAATGTACGACTGGAGCAGCCTTACTATTGCTATCACAACTGCTACTCCTCTAACAGCTTCTATACCTGCTACCTGGGATAGTTAATTCCCATATACACTATCAAGCAGTTGTCAGAGACGAGGCAGTTGTCTTTCACGCTGTCATTAACTTCCTCTAAGAACATAGAGAGGCTGCTCTTGAGCTCAGCAGGCCAGACTCCCCCAGAAGAAAGCGGTGCCAGGTCATTTGCTTTAGCCGGTGTGCCCTTTTACCCTCCTGTTCAACAGGTGAACCTCTGCTGAGAAAGATTCTTAGCCTATTTAAAATACCCAGCAGTCTTTTGCTCTCTTAAAAATATCTGTGCTTATCCTTTCATACTACTGAGGTGCTTAAGGAGACACAAATTATCTCTGCCTATAATATTTCCATTCCTCGTGTCAATGTTTAAAAATTCCAGGATGCAATGAATCTGGAAACCCGTATTTTTTTCAGAAAAAAAACCTAGGTAAGGTTGCTTTTATTATCCCACATATGATAAGGAGCTTATTTTATAAGTCAGAGACTGTAAAATAGCCCTGTGGCTGCATTGAACAACTAATGGATTTCTTTGTCTAGAGTGCTCAACCTCAAACAATCTACATCTTTTCATGACTTATCCCTCTTAACCTCTTGCTTGAACTGTCGTGACTTACATAAATAAATAAAATTAGGCATCCATTTTAAATGAAAAAAATTCCACAGTAAACTGGAAACTCTGAAGCCTTGTTTTGGAAATGTCAGTGCAAAACATTTTAGCATTTCTGAAGTGAAAGGTTTTGTTTCAGCATTTATAAATCAGGTTTTGTTTCAGAAAAAGTTAACTGACACTTTCAAAAAACCCCAATGCTTTCACACTTTTTTCCCCAGTTAATTTACTAAATCCGATGCATGTTTATGAGTAATTTTATTCTTTATAAGACTGAATTTTTAAAGTGATTTTACTTTCCTCAAAAGAAAATAAACCCTTGCGTCAGGTATGTGCTTTGAATTGCTGCTTCTCCCCCCTTTCTTGCAATTTGCTTGGGAAATCTGAAATCATTAGATAGATAATACATATCTAAACCCCTCCCTCTATACATTATGTCTTACAAGCTGCAGTATTGCCTGGGAGTTAAAGGTACCTCAACCACTAAGCAGATGAAGGGACAAGAAATTGAAATAAATCCAAGACCAAAACAAGCAACTGTATTTTAAGTGTGGTGTAAGGCTTTCTGCAGAGTGATATTATGGTTTGTCCATTACTGGTAAGGAAAGGTAATTCAGCTCTCCATGTGGAGTATATAGCAAGCTGGCTTCCGTAGTAGTTTGCTAAGAGCAACCAGTACCTTTTATATCCCTTTAAATTGAAATCCTAAACACATGCTAAATCAAGACATCTATTAGTTAATCAGTCCTGACCCTTCAACAGTCAGGTTCGGCTTGCCAAGTCAGCAGTAGATTTCCTTAACAGAATGGAGATATGGATCTTGTGAACTTTCTCAATTTAAAGAGAAAGCAATGTGTTGCTGTCATTCTAAGGAAGGAATAACTTGTGTTAAACCTGCACCTTACCAGACTAGAGTCCTGAACGCTGACTTGTACCAACATACAGCAAGGAAAATATATTTCTCCTCAGATACACCCTTCTTTTTGAACACTCAAGAGGCTTCCTGCGCTTCATTTTCTGTTTGGATGCAGTGAAAGTAAGGATGTCAACTCCCTTTAAGCATTTTCCTTGTGAAATATAGGACTTTAGTAAAGTAAAAAATTGCTTTTGCTAACTACTTGTTTTCTCATGCTTTTTTACAAACAGCTTCCTTGCCAAACCACAAGATGATCAATGTGGTCTTTCAAAATCATTCTTCAGTGGCAGACAGTTTGCATAAATGAAAGTTAAGGACACAAGAACTGAGAGATTTAATTTTTTATGTGCCAAATGAAACATAATTACTTTTCTACATCTGCTGTATTAGATTTTGCTATGCACTTAAAAAAGAAAAACTCATGGAAATTAATTTCTTGAAAACACTTATTTACCTTCGTAGGAATTTTTAACCAATACCTAAATTTAATATTTTAAATTATCCGGCATGATGTAGGCTATTGATATCTCAAACCACTGGCTTTGCATTTTCAACTGATTTCAGTCTTTTTCATAAATCTAACTTGAACTTAACATTTGTCATTAACAAATTTTTGAAGTAAAGAGACTTTTTCATTTCCCATAGAACCATACCGAGAAAGGACAGTATTTTTCAAAAGAGGATGGTACTTTTCTAACTCTAAACCACTTTAAAAAACAGTATTTGGGGACTTTTCCCAAAACTCTGAAGCCTGATGTTCCCCAAAACCAAGCATCAAGAAAAAGGTCTGTAGCTGAAGTACAATGATCTTTTTGTTTGTTGGTGATGGAATAAAGCACTGGAGGAAAGAAAAAAAAAAAAGAAAAATCTCTCTGCAGGTGTTTCTCAAAGTGGGGACTCAAGAAATATAAATACTTGGATTTGTTGGCTCAGCCAAATACTTGAGTCATTACATGGAAGAAGACTTTAAATGTTTCTGACTCTATGTCCAGTTATATGAGCAGATTCAGTGTTTAGGGGAGTACTTGGGTGGACAGTGGCAATAGGAAAAAAGTCTGTCTCTTGGCATTGGCAGAACGTACTGGAATAAAGGAGACTCTGTATTCCATGAGGACCTCTAAATGTGTGTTGGTTTAAGAAATTTTTAGGATGCAAAGAGTCGTATTTTAAACCAGCATAAGTCAGTACAATCACTGAAACAGGCATGTCTTTCTCCCTCTTTGGCCATCCTTTCCCAGTCTCAGGTTTCCCTTTTCACTGTGCCGGTGGTAAATCAATACAGGGAAATGATCCCTGGTAATCATTTTTAATGAGATTTCTCATCCATATTTGTTCCACACTCTGGTCCAACCCACAGTTAGAGAAATCCTGCAAAACATAAAAGAAAGAGTAATATGGCACAAGAAATGCACAGTATCGTATAGAAAGAGCAGAGATCGACTGCTTCGTTCAGGAGAAATGCAGCTTACGGTGGCATAACGTGCTTCCCAAACCATGACCAGAGAGTTGTAGAAGACAGAGGCAGACTGTGGTACTTGGAAAGAACAGGGGAATCCCAAAAGATACAGGGATCTACTCCCTGCAAAGCACAGTCCCCAGACCTGAGCCTTGGGCAGTGTAGAAAAGAAGCCTTTTCTACAGTCATAGAGAGGAATGTGGTGAATTTGTTCCACTGCATGAAGCCAAGGAAAGCTGCTGGGCTCTAAAAAATGAGGGGGAAGGATGAGTCTAGTCTTCAAGGATCTGGTGGATGGGAAGGACCTGGGTGTCGTCAAAACCTGTGTTTTAATTTGAACTAACAGATTGTAATTTTGCGGAAGGTATGTTTCTCTAGTTGATTTAGAGAAGGATAAACATTTAATGACTTGAAAGAGATGGAACAAATCCTCCTCAAGACCTTGGCCAGCTGAATTTCATCATACAAAGCTTAAAAAAACTCTGCCTATAATAGTGATGTACTATTTTTGTCTTATTGATGGAGTTCATCTTGAAGTCTGAATGAAACCAATGGAACTACTGTATTCTGCAGCAACTGAGGGTCTAGTATACATGTAATAGCTTTTAAAAAACACGCTTGGCAAACCTGATCTTTATTGCAAAATGCCAGACTACAAATCAAAAAGTACATGAACTCGTAACTTTGGAAGCTGTAAAAAATTTCAAGCAAAATGGAAAAGGAACAGTATTTTCCTGCAATGGAAGCTTTGTTAGGTGATGTTAGGGCATGCCAAGAGTGTAGAGAGGAACATTCCAAAAGCAAATGCAAAAATGACCGATATTGCTCTGAATCCCACAGCTTGTAATTAATAGAAAATTTATTTGGTGATTTGTCCCTTTTCTATTTAGTTCCTTTTTTTAATTTATATTTTTTTCCCTCGTATGTTGAAAGACGGACCTAATGGAATCATTTATATGCTGACCTCAGTTTTTTGTCTGTTATCTCAAGTCTGCACATATTGCCATTTTGTTCTTCTAATGAAGGACTACTATAAGCGGGGCAAGCTAACACCAGCCTCTCTTGTAAAGGACTGGAAGGTGCCAGTGATTAAGCCACATGAATTTTGTAAGGAGAGATAATATACCTTGTTAGACCAAGTTACATAGCAGAGAAAACCAACAGCACAACCAAATGAAGACACAACAGCCTGACACACAAGCCCTTTCTCAGAAAGCTGGCTGTTACCAAAAGGTAGTGGATGGGCTGCATACTCAAATCCCACCTCGCTATAATACATTTGTGTCCTGATGTTGTGAGGCATGATATGATGGTTAATGTAGGGTTAACAGTCACCTTTTTTGATTATTATTTCTTGTACTGATTTCCTCCTACACAAACTCATAAATTTCTGTATTTCCCTAAGTAATAAGTAAAACAAATATTCACCTGCCTGAAAGTAATTTTATGATGTATTAGGAGGCTTATCAGCTAATGTTTGTAAAGCACTGTAAGGGTAAAAACTGTTGTGTAAGTATTATCATAATTGACAGTAGAAACAATTCTAGTGATGAATATGACTTTTTCTCATTGAAAATGGGCTCTAATTTAGATTAATTGAAGCAACTTTTGCGTGTTAACAAGAATTCCTGAATCTGATGAGGACTAAAGAGAAATATTTTGAAGTTTGGTGATATTCATTGGTAAACTCCTTAGGACTGAGTCTGCATTCTACATGTTTGTTTGTTGCCCAGCATTGGGAAATCCTGTCAGAGTCCCTTGGTTGCAACCGTAGTTCAAACTGTAAATAATATTATCTGGTCAGTATCCAAAAATGTTTGCAATAATTCCTCTGAACTGATTTGACCCCTATAACTTTTCTAACCTAAATTAAAAATGTATTTAGTAATAGTCACCATGGAATGTCGCCATGAGCTTTTTATATACTATAAATATATTATACCATGATTAGTTATCTTTATGCATTTGATACACTGTAATTTGTTTAGGATTAATGGACTCAGCTCATCAGTAAATGTAGAGTTCCTCCATATTTCAGTAATGGCTAATCCATTAGCTGCACTGAAGTTTATCTGTAAGACTAAATCAGTGAGCTGACACTTACCAGACATTGTACTATTCAAATAGTTTACACCTAATAATATTTGTTAAAAAATCTCTGTGCAGTTTACCACAATTTAAAGGAGAGTTAAATTGCCTGGGGTTATGAACCAGAAGGATTATTTTCTTTGGTGTTGTGTCCCAAACAGTATAGATAAACTTTGTGTATGTAGCTGCATTCTTCATCGATCATTTGTAATGTCATTTTTATGTCTGCAGATATTCATAATTCTGGAAAAAATACAACGAAGGCCACATTTCTATTTTTTTTTAAACTATATTTTAGAAACACAGCATCCTTCATGTTCAAGTAAGTCTAGAGTTAGCATATCACATGGGAAAAAAAATCACATATATAAAAGTTATATGAATCGTTAATATATAAAAATATACAGAAGAGATGAAAGTTGGATAATTTTCAGTGCACCAGGGAAAGCATTCATATTTTATATCAAATAATATAACAGATGCTGTTATTGAGTGATAGCTACTCGACAGATTATGTACTTATTATGTTTATTTGCTATGTATTACCCATATGAACATATTAAATATCAGAACCTTGTCCGAAAGAACAAGTTAGCTAAAAAGAGGAAACAATGAACTGAGAGAGAGATGAGATACTGTACATTTATTATAATAGTATTTTGGCATAAGCTTGAACATAGACTTGCCAATTTTCGATAGCAACATCTGAATATTTTGTTTTGAATCAAAGATTACTGTAGCTTGAAAAGCAGTTCCTATGAAGCCCCACTCTTAAAACAGAGACAGGTGTGTGAGACAAGTAAGGTATCATGACTTTTAGGGTTATTACTCATTTGTGGTAGCTCTTATTATGTAGCTGGCAGCAACAAACTTTTTAGAACAGGTTTCTGCTTGAATCGCTTTTCCCCACAATGCTTTGCTATGCTTTTTCAGATCTGCATTCTGCAAATGGATCCAGCAAAAAACAAATACTGATGAATTCCTGGGTATATCAGGGTTTTTTTCTGTCCAACATGACAGAATCTTTTTTGGAAAAGGGAGACATCATACAGTGACAGCTGCTAGTCAGCTTGTATTTGCTGACTGCTTCTTTTAGCATCTGCAGAGCAGTGTTACAGGGCCTTGAGTGGAAATAGAAACTAGATACTGATGGCTGTCCAATGCTGGCTATAACTTTATAGACAGCAATAACTACCCTGAAGCACAAAATTTATTTTATCACCTGTCTTTTATAGAATTTGGCCCAACTGCTTTGTAATTTAAATGCATAGACTTATGATCAGAATAGCTCCTAAACCAATGAAATGCTGGCAAAGGCATAAATCCAGTACATATCCATTGGTTCACAGCTTTACAGAGGTATAAAAAGAGCCTCAGAAAGACTAAGCTAACGTGAAAAAATGTAGTCACTGCTCATATCCAGATATTTCTAGCACAGTGTCTCTCACAAAGAAAAGCAGAACCATTCAGAGAATCTTTTCTCTGAGCTACAAAATACTTAATTGAGAATAAGAAGGAGAAATAAAAGTTTCCATTTGTATAAAAGAAGAACTTAAGATATTTATGGTCCCTTGAAAAACGGAGGAACAAAGATAACTCTTCATTCCTTCATGGACTGCTCTCTTTGCAGTGTAGGTGGCAGAACTAGTACTCTGAGTTGTTACTTTCTGTCATAGGCAGATTAATGAAGAAAAACCTGAAGTAAACAGGGCCTTGGTTCTTACATCACTCCGTACAAGGCTCACTATAGCTGAATCACCAATACAAAGTTTGGGGTGAGATGCATCCAATCAAATAAAAGTAGGCATCTGATTGAGGATGAGATGGATCACTTGCTTGATTCTGTTGAGCGTGCCAATAAAATCTTCATGGAGTCTAAAGAAAGTTTAGGGTGAACTGCTCAGATGTTGATCTTACCTTTATCAGGATGAAGCTAAGCCTTGGCGTGAAGTTTAAGTAGCCATTTGGATTCTCTCTATAGTCTTAGATGCACATGTTAAGAATTAGATATATCTTGCTTTGCAGTGATTGAATGTGAAGCTAATGGGTGGCTAAATTTAGGGGTAATTTACCCTGCCATAAACTGTGGCTGATGAGATGTTTAAAAAATCCCAGGTTTAGATCTATTTTCAGTAGTTCACACTTCAGTTCTGGGAGCTTAGAGCTTTTCTTTGATGACAATGAAGTTACTATTTCTTATAACGTATTCAAGCTTGGCCTTGATTTTACATACCAAGAAAGGACCATGAGTGTCAAAAATCCTAGGATCTGGCTTCCAGAAGAGTATAAAATTACCCAGCCAATCCATCAAGCTGGGCATAGCAAAACTGAGTTTGTCATGACAACAAAGTAATGAGAGCTCTCTGATAATGACTCTAATAAATGCCTTGGTGCATGAGAGGCATATCAGCAAAATGACAAATTGATAAAAGAGAAGGTTACACAGGAATGCAAATAAAAAGCTTTCAGTCTGTGTCAAGTATTTCTTCTTGCCTGGTAACAGCTGAATAGAAAGGAAATGAAAGAAATTCTCTTGACTGCAGGATCAAAAACACACACGTGGAAAGAAAACCATTACATCATGTGCAAAAAGTGCTTGACACGAGTACATTTATGGCACTCTCTGAGGAACAAAAGAGGGGTTCATGTTGACTAACTTGAGGTGCCTAACTTTGGCTACAGAATTAGGAGCCATATATACCATCAGTAAAGCTTTCATAAACCTATTCAGGCATCGAGGTGAGATGTCTGAAGGCTGAGAGTGTGGCTATCCCATACTGCGTTCAACTGTCATTGAAAGTACTGCAGCAACTTCAGGATATGAACAAGGTTAAATTGAGACAAACTAGGTATTTCAACTAGGCTCAAGAATCCTGAAAAAAATATTTCAATATTATCATATATTTCTAGTGCTTCAGAGTTAAAAGAAATGGTGTTATTAAACCCCCTTCTGTTGTAACTTTGGGTTATTTAGGCAAAGCTTTGGTGGTGCCTGGGACATTAGGAGAGACTCAGGTGTACTCTTCATAAGGTTATCAGGAGGCTGATCTCATCAATGCGCTATGTTACGAGGAAAGAAAATGTTTTAGCACCCAAAAGATACACGGCAAGGTGGTCTTCAGCAATGAAGGAAAAATACAATGTCATAGTGTTTTAAATTTTTTGGGGAGATTTGAAGTTTGAATATGGACTGAAGCTTCTCTTGTACTCTTACATTGTATTCCTTTCCTTCATGGAAGACAAATGTGGTTTTAGCAACAGAGAATGTGTATTATATCTATTTGTTTTCTTTTATTAGACCTGTGATATTCCTGTAAGCATTTCAGAGTGACACAGGTGTTTAATTTGGCTTACCTACACTTACAGTCCCCAAAATAGCACTTTCATTTCCTAAAACTTCTAAAATTATATATACTACTTCTTTTGAGGTCTTTAGTAATTTTTCCTTTAGCTTCTAAGTCTCCTACAGACAGGGACAGACTGTTATGCACCTGTTTTGCACCTTAATCCTCCTTCCCTAAGGAAATAAGTCTCATGAGAAGTTACCATAACTATGAACAATACTACCTGGAATCTACCGACCTGCCCTCAATTTGCACTTGGCTTCAGAGGAACTGAGACTTCAATGTCTCGAAAGATTCTGCAACTTTAGTTTTTGGTGAAGGTTGTTTAGTTCCCCCCTGCCCTGCATTTCTTTTCCATGTTTTCTTGTGCAAAGTTAATAATTCATTTTAAATCGTTGAAATGTTATCTCTGATGTTTTAGGAAAGTGCTGTATGGGGACAACTTCTTGGCTTTCATACAGATTGCATTGATTTACTCAAATGCACCAGAGAGCCAGTAAAAACTTTTAAAGCCTCACTGCATCTTTCTCATTCCAGATTTCATATGGGCTCGGTTTTATTAGCAGAAACACCACTTGCATTGTCCCATCTTCCTGCCACTCTAAACAGAAAGAAAAGAGCCCTCTAGCAATTATTATGTGCAGTATTCAGTCTCTGTATGAATTACTCCATTTTCAAATACAATCAAAAATAATTGAATATTTGGTTAATTCTAATGAACATCTGGGGTGGTGCTTCCTTCTGAGATTCCAGAAACTGTGACTTGTTATCTAACATCTGGGAGACAAGGCGTAAAGTGGTAATTTAATCCAGTGGTATGGATTAACAGATGGTACTCCAGGACTATGAATGATCCTGTAGCATGCTCATGTATAGCTTTACTCACCCCCTGCCCACCCTTTTTCCAGCTGTACCTGCTCTGTCAACATTCAGATGTCATACCTGCACCCTGTTCAGCTGAGCCTCATCCTCACTAGGATTTTCCTATATGCTATTAAATGTCAGGAAATGTGGGATGGACAAATGTGATGCATAGTTATCATAAGCAGGCAAGAGTCTATCCTTTATAACAGTGTTGCTGTACTTACTAGAATTTTCTTCCCTGTTTTTCCTACTTGTCCCCTACTACTTCCAAGAAGGACAGTGAGGACACTTGCAGTCCTCTACGTTTAGCCTTCATTACCACCTCTCCTTCCCTCTCTGCAGACTGGCCAAACCCCTGATGTCTAAGACAATGAGATCTTGTGGACCCAAAGATGTTAGTGAAGGGATGAATTTCTGCCAGCTCTGGAACCCTGTCAGCTGCAGCACAGTTCATTCTTACCTCAATCCCAGCCAGAAACACAGTCTAGCCAAGAGTGGAGCATTACTCTACACTGTCAGGATAAAAGAACATGGATTATTGCTTCTCATGGGACCACCGTAAGAACATCACAATAACTATGCAAAGTCAGACCAGACACCCATCTTAAAGTGTAAAATAAAATACTGAATTGTGGTCTTTTCTTTTTTTTTTTTTTTTCTTTTTATTTTTTTCTTTCTTTCTTCTTTGAGACTTTCGGAATTCTGAGTTTTGTCAATGCTTTGGTATTCTTTTGAATGGTTAGATGGTCTCAGCTTTTGGCCTGCCATACATTTAGCAGATTCTACTAGTAGCATCTTATTGCTGAACAAGGAGGTGGAACAATACTGCGAATTAATTTCCAGATGGATATCTGACTAACAGTTAATGTTTGTACCAGCAATAAAGTCCATAAATAAAGCAGAAACTTTGCATCCGCTGAAGTCCTGAAGCCCAAAGAGAGACCAGCTCTGTCTGAGGTGACTTTCAATCAAATAGGACAATCCTTCAGATGACTGCGATTTTTGTTGCCCAAAGCCTATGCTTCTTGTGTTAAATAATGTATCTGCCCTGAGAGACAGGCTGTAATTCTCTCTCTGCTGGAGCTAAAAGTGTTGTATCTATCTCCCACCTGGGAGTAACACCTTTTCTCTAACAGGGTCAGACACAGAAATCCAGGGCAGATCATAAGAAAAAAGTGAGCACACATTTCCTTTGTGCACCCTCTCAGGTTTCAGCAGGCTGCAGCTTGCTTCTTAACGAATTTTTCTTGCGTGAACATTTGACTGTCTCAGTTAGGCTTTCCACAGCCTCCTGAAGCAGTGAGTTGCGCAGTTTAACTGAATGACACCAATATAAGCTGAAAAACCAGAACGCATTGTGCGCTGGTGTACACAGCAAAGAATCCTGCAGGCAGACCTTTGCGGTGCCCTTGCTGAAGGACACTTCATTCAGTAATTCTAAATGGAGTTATGTTTGGAAAAGGATGGCATATGTCACTGTTAGGACATCTTAACCTGATCCGCTTTGGGCATTAGCCCCGAGTTTGTGGGGAAAAAGGGTTGGCTAGGTATGGTACAAAAGTCTTGACTCTTCTACATGTTCCATTGCTGTAAAGTACAGTAATGTAAAACTTCTGCTTTAGTGCCTATCATCATCTTTTTTTTTCTTTTTTTTTCTTTTTTTTTCTTTTTTCAAAGTGGAAGTGAAAACAGGGAAGTACCTCTGAGATAATTTCATGATCCAAATTACTTTCCGTGCACAAATAGCAAAGCACACTAATATCAATTCTAAGCTTAGACTGAAAGGTTCACTGAGAAACACTTTAATTTATCACATTAATTATGTAATAAAAACATGAAGGAAGCAATGGTATAATTGAATACAGGCAATGTTTATTTGTTCACACAGGTATTTTGCATCCTTGTAAATTCATCAAATGAAGAAAATGTTTGCACCACTGTAATTGGAGGGCATAATTTATCCTTTTTTTAACTACCTCCAAATATATAAAAGTTGTTTGTTTATTCATGCCTGAAAATTGAATAATTTTTTTTTTTTTTTTTTAGAAAAAGGTAAAGAGTGCAGCAAAGTTAATTCTTGCTGTATAAATCTGTACAGAAATGCAGAACATACATTCATTCATCTCTCTCTATAATTGTGCCATAAAATAACACATGCTTTATTATAATTCTAAAAGAAAATCTTATCTGCAAACCATATGGTCTATGATGCCCTTATGCAAATTGTTATTTTTATCTGACAATATTGAAGACAACTATTTTTTCTAAAAAAAGGCAAAACAGTATAACATTTTGCTTGTTGCTTTCATCTCACACATCCATATACAGATATTTAGCACTGTTGGCTGATAGTGGGATGTATGAACTTTTGTGAGATATGGAATATGGATGACCTTTCAGCTTCATTATTTTACAGTTTATTTTACTTCAGTTATGTTTTTAGTATTTTCAGTTATACTAATCACACTGGCATTACCTTGCAGTTGTGTTCTTTTATTCTTTCCAGAGATCTATCACAAAAAGAAAATTAAAACAGTAATGTAAAAGAGTTTGCAGAAGGAGAAGCTTGGTTTGTTGTTTTTTCTCGTTTGCATTTTTGTGTTCATTATTGATTTGGTTTAAATTCTCCTGTGGACACAGTGCAATGTTTTAAAGGGCCAGTTATGAAATTAACAGGTAGTCAATTGACCAGTCCCTTTGGTCCTTCTTCCTTTCCAGAGCCCAACCTGCAAAATAGGGTGTGAACAACTAACTTTTAGGCTGATGAATTGCCACACATACACCTGCTTTCAGTGGGGGCTAATGAACTAAGTCAGGTGACTCCAATCAGTGTAGTCAGGCTGCAGGCCATGACCGGTAGGCAGGTGAGCGGGCCACCTCGGCTGCAGGAGGATAACAGAGATAAATGAACTCCTGAACTACCAGCCGGTTTTCCCAGCATCTTTGTGCGAGGTTTTCCTTGAGAGCGAGGGGATGGGAGAAACTCTGTGCAAGATGAGGAACAAGACCAGCCTCAAGACAGGTAACCGTGTATGTTGCTTGTCCAATAATGACAAATTATATTTTACTTTTTCAGTTCCTGCTTTTTTTCCCCCTTTGGTTCTCCCTTCCTCGTATCATACTCCACTCTTCTTTCCTTTTTCTGTCTTATTTCCTCCATGCTCTCCGTCAGTCATATCCATGTTACCTCTGGAGTTGCTAGTGCTTGAGGTCAGGTGGTAGCAGCTTTCCAGCTCCAAGATTTAGGAAACTCTCTAAAGTGATATTGAGAAAGACTGAAACAAAGCGATTCTCAGAGGCGCTGAAACACCACAGAGTCTAAAGGAATCATGACAGGTATTTGGGAAAATGATGGTTAGCTGCTATCACCTCTGTACAGATAACAGTAGCTACCTTTCATGCTAGTCACTGCTCAGCTTTTCTAAATGGAATAAACTTCCCAGAGAGATACTGCTTGTCAGATGTACTGGGCTTCTGCCATCCTTCAGACTGGGTGCTCTGTGTCCTCCCTAGCATTTGAAAATCTAGAGCTCGTGTTTACTGACTGATTAATTAATAGCTAAATAAATGGCATTTTTGTTGTTGGAGTGCTTGTCTGGGATTTTTATGAAGAGTGGTTATTATCTTGACAGAATTGAAGTTTTTTCATTAGTGATTTGAGAATAATATGAATTCTGTGGGTGACAAAGTGACATAGCCTGCAGTCACCTCCTAAGAGGTAGCTGCTCAAAGAAAATGAGTGTTTATACCAATGCAAAGCCATGTCCTTCAGAAGAAGGAATGAAAAACATACTGCCTTAGTGGGGGACCATTTTCAGGAAATCAGGCAGACTGAAAAGTGGCTTAGGAGATGATGTGGTCAAGCAGCTCTGTCCCAGCTGTCCACAAAATGGTGCCGCAAAAAAAGGACCATGAAAAATCCTTGGCTTTGTAAATAGAGAAGTATATAAGAAATAGATTTATTTTTTTTAAATAGCACTGCTGAGAATGAAAATGGAATACTTCATCCAGTTCTAATAGCTTTGTATTCTCTGTGTGTATGGTCTTATTTTCTGTTCCAGTTCTAGCTATGAAATGAGCATCCTAAGGTTGCCTATCTTCCCAAAATGCGGAGTTTTACTTTATTAAGAGTCCATTTTAACCCAGACCTAAAATCAGGGGCAGATTCAGGGATGTTCTTACTTTCTCTGAAGTGTTTCGCTAATCACTCCCAGATGGCAATAAAACAATTGCCAGGGAAAACAGTAAAGTAATAATATTGTCACATAAATGAAAAGATGCCACAATTGAATGCATTTACAGATTATTTGCATGCCGAAAATACTTGAGAACAGAGAAGTGGCAATTGGTTTGCAATGTCTCTGCTGGGAAACTCCATACAATTATAATTAGTGCTCTGCCTCTTATTATTCTAACTTGGTTGTGAGATAGACTGCAAATGATTTTTTAATGGCTTTGGATGTGTATTTTTCCTTTGTTATCAGACCATAACAGCAACAAGAACAGTATTCTCACTCTTCACAATCTGCCAAAGTGTCCTTTGTACCAGATGGTTTTGGCTTCACTAAACTAAATTTAAATCATTAAATGATTGCACTGTATCCCCTGTTACTGTCAAGACAGACCTGGCAGCTAGAATTGGGTTTCCATCGGTAGGTTTTGGTCCAAGATAAAAACTCAATCAACAGGGAATGATTTAAGTTTATGCAGTTAGTTACTTTAGTTGCACTCCCCCCCCCCTCCCCCCCCCCCCCGAACCACTCATTCATATTACTGACTTCATCCAGACCTCCTACAATGCAAGATTGATGATTATTGTTTTTATTGGGTAAAGAAGGCTGGTGTTGTCAAAACATTGGATCAATCAAAAATTGTAGGTGATAATTTCTGTATTGTTCTCATGTTCCTTGATGTTTCCCAGAGTGAGGTCACCTGGGGAGATAGTGGAGCTAAACAAAAGATGAAGGTAGGTAGGAAAAATGAGGGGAGTAATGAAACTCTAGTCATTTCACAGATATGAGTGAAGCATCAATAATGAGTAAATGCATTTGCAGTGTATGCTGTAATAATCTAAATACCATAATGAAGTCTCTTGTTAATAAAAAATATTGGAAAATATTAAAGACACCTTTTTGTCATAAAAATGAATGATTTCAATTAATTTTCATGTATTTATAGTATTGTGTTAGTAACTATAAAAATGTAGAAGTGTCTCGGAAAGGGAGTTTTGCTGAGTTTTTTTCCCTTTTCTGCTTGATAAGGAAACAATTGCACATATTTGCTAATTGTAAGGGTCTTTTAAGAAAATGGAGGAAAACGAAGAATGAAAAACTACTGAGTTAAATTAAATGTTTGGCAAGTATAAGCATACGGTAATGTTTCAATAATAACATGATGTCATTTATTAATTGACTTTATTGGATCAGACTAAAAAAGAGGATGACATTTCAGTGAAGAGCATTTCAAATATCCTTTTATACACAAAATGGAGAAAAGCAATTATTGATACAGGCTCTGAAATCAGATATTAAAGAGACAAAATAAAGGAACGGAGATAAGCAGTTGTGAGGGGAACTAAAATGCTGGTTTGTGGATCAGTGCAGTAAATTAGTAAGATTATTGGTTAATGATGTGATAGACTAAAGAAACTAAGGAATAGAATGGGGAAGACAATCTGACAAAAACTCATTTTGTGAAGAATAATGAAAATGTTCTAGTAGAGTGACCTATAGCTCAGATATTGACTGGAGCATATTGATCACCAATATGCTTCATCACCGAGTAAGTGCTAAAGTCAGAAAGTGGTGGTCGTCTGGATTTGGTGGGACAAGGACTGAGAACATTCTGGAGAATGTAGTAGTAAAAAATAAACTGCACAGACTGTTTGCGAGTTTGATTTATGCTATATAGTAATACATAAAATGCTTATGTGCACCCAAGATCTTTGATTGCAAAGGAATAAATTTGTAGACATCAAGAAAACCTTCTAGTTACACTTATTAGCCTGAAGGCAACCGTGTATGAATACAACTTTTAACCAGCTAAAATGGCAAATAATTTGTGATGATCATATCATACCCCGGACCATGCTGTTACTGCATGTGATCTCTTTGAATTTAGCATCCCTATTTTTGTTAGTGTGTCATAAAAATAGTCTTTGAGAATCCCAAGAGTCATGTTTCTAACTCTCTTCACCTTAATTTTCTCTGTCTTGAAGTCAGCAGTACTCTGCACCACTGTTGGTTAGTGTGAATGCTCATTATCTCTAACATGGAAAAAGAAAAAGATGTTGTGTGGGAAATTAAGGCAGGAAGAAATGAATGAAAATGCAAGTAGTAGCAGTAACGAAAGCCTCTGTATTTATAAAGATACTCAGTGTCTCCATTCACTTCTTGGTTCATGTTGCTTGGTTCATATTGCCTGCCCTTTTCCATGGTATGTGACCATATGTTTAATAATTAACTCAGTACAGATTTTTCTGTGCAATTTTTATTGCCCTTATGTCAATCCTAGGCTGTGTTTTGCATAAAATTAGTCTAAAAATCAGTGAAAAAAGAAATTATAATTTTAATTGCAAATTTAAGTGCTGTGATCAATATTCCAAACGTGCTGAGCTATAATATCAGATGCCTTACTAAGAATAACATTTATATGCAGCCATTCCTTTCTGACAGATTTTCTGCCTAAATACTGTGCCCAATAAGAAAAAGAAGACAAACAGTGGAAAAAAAAAAAAAAAAAAATCTCATTCTGGCACCGCACTGTGTGATTGGGAGAACAATGCAGAAATCAAAGATGTCCCTGAGGGATATGTTTGTCTGAGTCAGTTCAAAACCCTTTAAACTGGTCTTTCAAAAGAACACGATGCTCTTATTTGTTCTGTTTTGCAGCAGTGTGCTGATTAATGCTTGTGCAAATTTTGAGAAGACTAGTCTGGCATAGGGATTTGCTTGCTTTCACCCCTTTTGCTCCTACTTTTTTTTTGTGGATTCACAAGCTGGCTAAGCCTAGATCAAACCTGAAGATGACACAAAATCTTTGGTGCAAAGGGAGACAGCAAATACTGAGCCCTCTGTTGTTGTTCCTTGCTGGGGGAAGGCAGAAGCGTGCAGCTGTATCATTGTTCCATATTTACAAAAAATACGTTGTTACCCATCTTTCACTAACACAAAAGATGTTCAGATCTGGAAGGGATTCCTGGGGACATCAAGTCTCCCCTAACAAAGTAGGCAACTCTGTCATACACTCCCATCCCTTAATTCTTCAAGGAACACCTTAAAAACAGTAGCATGCTAGATATTACAGAAAAAGAATGTGCTCTTTTGGAGTATTAACCTCACAGTCTCTGCTGACCAAAGTGTTATAAGTACCATGGTGATGATCTCATATAAAAAATCTCTACTGAGCAGCAAACACCTAGCAGAAGAGGTGAGAATAGTGATTTCAAGCTTTCTTCACACAGAGTCCTCCTCCTAGTTCAAAATATCACAGATATTTTTAGTTGAAAACTCACTTTACTGGAGGACTGATGCCACAGCCAGGAAACTTGCTTCTTCACTTTTTTTCTTTGCCCTGATCTTTTCAGTGTAAGCAACGAGTTTCATAAAAAAACTTCTTATATCACAGCAGGGGGGGGAAAAGGCTTGCTTTAAAATACAGCATGTCATATCATCCCCGTGTGAGTCAGAATACTAGAAAATTCACTTTCCTGTAGAATATTTACCTGTCTTGGACAGAGTTGCAAGTTTTAAGGCAGTTTTAGAGAAAAAAATGCTGCAGTCTGACATCTCTTATAGGGAAGTGCTCTAAGAACCCATTGTGAATCACTTTGAAGGGGAACAGAGTAAAAGTAAGTTGTCATCATTAAAAAAAAAACTGGCAAAAAAGTGTGCCAGAAAAACTCAGCAGGAAAAAGTAGATCATATTTTGGGCAGAAGGGAAAAGAGAAACAAGAAAGATCACATGGTTTCTAATTTACCCATGGGGCACAGGAGATCTGTGCTTACAGATCACGGGCCTCGAGTCTTGGGATGGGTAGATCAGATAGAAATTCGAGTCGAATATATAGTTGGGGGTATTTTAATGGAGACAGTATGCCAGCTTCCGAGGTGCCATGTTCAAACCCCACTGGGGGCCCATCCAGAGGTGCTGACTGTCTGATTACTGCAGAGACTTAAGCTTGTTGGGGGTATATGGGTGAACTGGGTAGGACTGGGCTAAAATCAAGTATATGGACTGAAGCCTATGCCTGTGGATGGAATTTAGGAGAAAAATGTTGTAAGCCTTGCTAGGACTAAGAAAGAAGTTGCTCGGGTACCTAAACCAAAGGGAGCTGGTGCAGGCAAGAAACCAACCAAACAAAAAAGTGAGGTGAAAGCATGTGCAGAGACTGTTGTGAAAGTCAGGAAGCAGAAAGTCTGTACAGCAAGCTTGGGTATGACAAATGAGAGAAGTTTCACTCTGCCTATCCATTTTTCTACCTCTGAGAACAGCGTTTTGCAAAACATCTGCCAGCATGAAGAGTGGCTCTGTTCTCCCCTCCCCTGTCCCTGGCTCTGCACTTCTGCTGCTTCCCTTCCACTGTCAAGGACAGATTAGGTCTAAAGACACATCTTCTTGAGACATGGTGAGACAAATTAATAAGCTGTCCTTTTTTCCAGAAGACAAGGTCTCACTGCACGCTCCCATCTTCCCTGTCCCCTCCTCGTCTGCTCTCCCACTGCTTACCCTGTGCCTGCTGAAAAGACTTCTCTGTGAGTTAATGTACCTCACTGAAATGGAGGAATACAAGCCTAGTGAAATGCTGGATATTTTTCCGCCTTTTTAGCGAGTTACATTAGTTCAGCAGAAGGTCTGACAGGTGCCAGAGGCAACACAAATGGTTGAAAGCTGCAATTATGTGGCCAGGAGTAGGGGAGGGCTGAGGTTATTTAGGGCTGAGGGAGAAAGGAACAGGGCAAGAGGAAAGGGAGTCACAACATGTGCAAGGTGTTTGGTTTGTCCAGCAGCGTGTGCAACCAGAGCCTGGGACACACGCAAATATGTGTCCTGGGGAAGAGCGGGAGGCAGCTTGTGATGTGGCCCTGAACAGCAGGCTGGTGGACAGCAAGGTGCTAAGCCACAGCGGTGGGATCCCTTTCCTCTGTGGGACTGAGCGAGGAGCTGAGAAATCAGATGTAAAAGATTTCACTGACTGGCAGAATCAGAAGGGGACTGCAGATCTGAAAGAACAACTGAGCCCTGAGACTGCACTAAACTTTGAATAAGTTGAGCCTGGCCTTACTGAGGCTAAAATTTAGTGTGTGTGTGTCCGCAGTATCTAATAAAAATTAACAAATGTTAGAGGTACTTGCTTGCCTCTTATCTTTATTACTAGTGCTGAGCTTCCTCGAAGAAGGAAAGTCTTTGTGTAAGAGCTAAGGCAATGTGTTAGTTGTGCTGTGGGATGTGGAGCTGTGATGTCCAGCTCAACCTTGAGCTCAAAGACTGAAGTTTACCTGATGCCTAAAGCTAGATGAGTAGTCCCTAAGTGAGGAGGAGGAGAAAAAGAAAGAGAAAATAGAAAATTCAGTTAGTCTTAAGAACCAGCCAGTCTCCAGCCATTAAGATGATCTATTTAGAGCTCTGATCAATGAAGGGTAGATGGGGAGAGGAAGAGAGAATGATCAATAAGGAAAAGAAACAGTTTGGCAAGTAATGACCGCTGTTGGAAAAGCCAGTTCAAGCAAAGGAAAGAGCAGGGAACATCGCTGGAGAGGGCAGAACTAGGAACAGGCTGGGCTGGAGCACAAGCAGACAGACTACAGAGGAGCAGGATTTAGGCTTATCCAAACTGGGACGAGGAACGGGACACAGGCTGTGTCCATGTGGCTGCATGGCATGCTACAAGAATAGTATCTGGGGGACACCTAAGCAGGCTTACAGAATTGTCTTGCTCTTTTGGGAGGTCACCTTTGATGAAGAGGTCAGTTGCAGATCCTGATGGTCCTGACAGGATGGAGCAGTCCCACAGAAAGTCTTGCTCTGATGCATCTGAATTGGTTTAAATCGCACTGGCCAGGTGCATATACAGCTTATAGACATGCATCATGGGTTTTCAGTGGTCCCGCAGAGACAGGATTAGTAGAAGCTTCTATTTTTGCAGATTGTTCGTAGTTAAAAAGAACTAGCTCGCACAAAGAGACGTGCAAGTGAGTATGAATGTGTCAGCCTCAGCCTGGAGATAACAGCATGCACAGTAGCGGGAGACATGGCAGCCTACAGAAGGAGAGAGGATGTGACCTGAGTACAGTTTGTGGTTGTACAACTGAAAGGTACCCTGCAGATACAAAATCTTTGCTACTAGAATAAAAATCCATTTAGTCTGACAGACCTGGGACGCTTTCAAGTTAGCGCGCAGGACGCAGTACCTAAAGCAGCAGGCAGGTCTGGGAATGCTGCTGCTGCTGTCCCAGAGGACTGGGTGCATCTCTGCTGTGGATGTGTTTGCCTTGCCTTCTGTGCTGTGAGTAAATTCAGGAGCACACAGGAGGTGAAATCTCTCTCTGCTTGCAACTGAGGTTGTCTGTAAATTAGCAAATGCTGCAGCTCAGTGGGAACAGGTCTGCAGAGTGAAAAGGTGCAGAGGAGGCAATGTTTGCACTACACGTGTTTTGAGGGGTTAACTTTTGACTAGATCTGCTCTAATATTGCTTTGCCCAAATCAGGTTATAAACAGATCACAAGTGACCAAGTTGTTTCTTCTCAGATGAACTGTGGCACTGATATTCTGGGCATGTTATCCCATTGCAAATGTAAACTGAAATCTGTCAGTCCCTTGTCTGCGGACTGTTGTGGAAAAAAGGATGAAGGTGCTCCACAAAGAAGTCTCAACACTGAGATCCTGCAGTTGCTGAGCTTGAACAAACTGGGTAAATTATGATGTTAAACCATGATAGCTTGTTCACTTATGACTGTCTAATTTACTGTTTCTTATACTGAGCAAAGTTGCTGCTGTGCTCTGAAATGTATTGTTTATTCACAACTCTCAGTGCAAAATTAGTACGTGGCTGCTGGCATAGGTCCTCCTTTTTGACTTTGTCTTGAGTGGAGTTTGAGGTCTCTGATATTCCAGCTAACATTAAGCTGAGGTTTAGGGCAGTCTCTGTGCAGTTTCCCATACTGAAGTATGTCTGACACATGCTTTTATGTATCTTTTTATTATTTAGTGATATTTTATTACTATTTTTATGTATTATTTTGGGTGAGTAGTCCACCTTTTCAACTAATTTTTCAGAATTCCACTTACAGAAATAATTTATTCTCACTGTTCTTCATGCATGGAACTAACCTAGGGGCTCTGCAACCCTATGAACACCTGTCAGACCTCAATAAGACTGCTTCCACTGGCAGCAGGAGACAGGGAGATGTCAATTTTAATTACAAACTTTATTTTCACGTGCAGTTCTTGCTGTTTATGTGATAAGGTTTTCTTGGTTTTGTTTTTAACAGCCATACTGTGCCTGGCAAAATGAGCGTCTGTCTTTTTAAAAGCAATGGTTGCTTAATGCCATGAGATTTTGCTTAATAACGACACAGCACATAATCCTGAAAGCGTGAGGGTACAGTTTAAGCATTTGGAAAAATGACCTTTTGTACTATTAAGAGAACTAGCTAGCAGGCTTTGATGCTTGAGTTTTGTTCCCTCTGTGTTATAGCAAAGAATTCAAAACTTGTTGCTCAGTTATGCCTGAATTTTAATCTTCCTTTCCATCGTCAAAACTGGTACGCAGAACTACCCAACTCTTTCATGCGGATAACAGTGCATGGAGTTAATTCAGGAAGAAGATGTCCTCTCCTTCGCCCAAGAATGCAACAGAACCTCACGTGATGCTTGGAAAAGGCATAGAGAATGTTGCAGAGCAAACGGTGTTATCTTTGTCCATAATATTTATATCAAGTCAATCTAGAGAGATTTTAATTCTCACATGGGAGAAAATCTGGTTAAACTGAGCCTGAGATTTGGAGAGTAAATTACCAACTGAGACTGGTATTGAAGTTTGTACTTAGTAGGGAAGAAATCCCCCAGATGAGCCTGTGAGCAGTATGACTTCTCTCAAATAGTCTGTCTCCCCATCCTTAAGGTCTTTACAGCGATCTATCAAGGAAGAACCATTTTTCTGCACCAATGTGGTCCTGAATTCTGGATAAGAGTGGCAACAGCAGCAGCAGAAGCAGTGGGGCTTAAGCACAGCTGGTGAAGAGGACGCCAGACACCATTTCCTTCTAGGGCTTTGCACACGTACTCATCCTGCAAGATTTTGGTTCCAGAGCATTAAGGAAAAATCCATCCTTCTTTTTCCTAGGGCAAAACTTCAAAGTATCATGAAAGTGCAGGTGTGTGTGCCTCCCTAGGAAGATGAGCATGTAGTCAGTTTGAATGTGTGTAGCTGGTGTTGGATTTAGCTTGCCCCCTCTTTAAATAAAGCCCGTAATTTAGGTTGATGGTGAAATTAGGAGGGCTGGAGGAAAAGGTCAAATTTCAGTGAATCTGGAATCTATCTCAGAATAAGGTTCCCAAAATATTTCATAAACTGAAGGTCTGAGCAGTAATTGCGGCGCTGGGAGCTGGATAGCTTAGCTGGTCTCCTTGCTGTGTCTGAGGCTCTAAGCTGTGTACTTAAGCTTTTGGACCAAAAGTTCAGATCTTCATTTTTATGAACAGTGTCCCATTCACTCTTCTGTCAGATTCCTCACCAGGAGCTTCAAAGGTCTCCTCTGAAGAGAGCTCCGTAAGTCTTTTTGATTTTCTTAAGGAAGATGAATTGTATCAGGCATTGCACACTGCATAGTTCAGTGCTGTCACTTGGACAGTTCAGTCAACCAGATCTGTACTGCTGCCTTAGTTTGTAAGGAGGAATTTTTGGGAAAAAGGTAAAAAAAAAATAATTCGCACACTTTTCTTTTGGTGGGCATTTTCTTTCAGTTACCTACTTTAACTCAGAAAATGTTACCTTTATAAAAGGATCACCTGCATCTTTAGGTTATTTTCACAAATCTGATTAACCTAGCACAATGTTTAATAATGAATTCCACTCAGCATGCCAGTAGAACAGAAATGTTCTTTTGTCTGATCTCAGACAAGTTCTCTAATAGGTAAAAATGAGATCCACAGGGCAGAATATGCTAATGTATTATGAAAAGAATTTATTAGAATTTCTGAAAGCTATTTGACTTATCTCATGGCACATTTACTGCAGTTTCATGATTATCAGCTCTTTTCAGCTTGTTGCATTAGAAATGCATGAGGGGCCAAGGAAAACACCTGCAAAACTTTTTTTTGCTTCTTAACAGACTGTTCTCATGAAACTGTTACTGTACTTGGGCTTTGACCCTTGCTGCTCATCCTTATTTAGGTACGAGCTCCAAACCTGTATTAAAGGCTTTCAGGACTGTGAGAAAGCTCAGTTTTCTGGGTAGCATCAATCTTTATGGTAGCCTGAAACAAACCCCTGAAACTTCTGGATTTTAATTCAGTCTTGTTCAGTTCAGTGACTTTTTTGTCTGGTTGATTGGAAGATTACATATGATGTGAGTTGCTCAGGAACTTCATTCTGTGAGTAATAAATGAGCCTTCAGTGTCTGCTTTGTTGATGTGACGGATCAATAACCAATCTTATGATTGACACACAAATCATGACAGACATCGGGAGGTACATTACTAAGAGCGGGATTAATGCCACCTAAAATTGAAGTTAGGTGCGTAGTTATTTGTTATGATTGCTTTTTGTTGTACTTTGTTGCCTTTTTCTAAAACGAAAATTATATACAGGAGTGGAAGATGTCTAAATTTAGGCATGTTTGGATCTAATCTACAGTTTTGATGTGATAAATTGTAAACACCAGAATGTTTGGATGATGTTTTAGGTATGAACATTCCAAAACAAAGGGGGTCTTGAGCTTTGTGGTTGTGCTGCAGTGGCTTGTTGTTTAAGGCTCCTTGGGAATTGCAAAAATATTTTTCATTATGGCACAGAGGAGCCTTGATGAACTAACTTTCTGCAGTGCTTGGGTAATCATAAATTTAGATGCCATACAACAGTGAAGTCTGTTTATCAATACATTTTAATATAAAGACATGTAAATACACATTTGTATTTGTGCACAGGCCTGAATAAATAGAAGAATAAACCTTATCAGGCAGTGTGATCTCTCCTTTGCATTGTTAATGATAAAACGCCTGGAGTTCCCGTTTACAGTCTATATAGCTGCAGTATCTCTCTATAAAGAAAACACTGACCTTGATGCAAAAAACAAACACATAATCTGGGAATTAGATAGTAGTTCTTACCTGCTCCTGAATGGGCAGAAGTTCTTACAATGGCAGTGCTTTGAAAGTCTTGTTGCTCACATCTGAGTCCAGATTATATTAAAGTGACAAAGCCATTGGGGACCAATTCATAGTAGATGACAAAGAAGAAAGAAACAGGGAAAATAAATTTAGAACTGACATTTTCCTTAATGACTGCCTCTTTGAACTTCTCTTAGAAACAGCTCATTCTACTGCCAGGGGCTGATCTTTTCCAGGAGTCTGTTATGAAACTCAGCCGTATTTTGCAGCTGTTTTCAAGTACTAAAACCACAGGCCTAAATATATAGACACACATTGATGTACCTCCTCGGAAGTGATAATGATGAACAAATAATGCTAATGACTTTACTCTCCTTCTCCCAGTAGGTATTTGGGTTCACTGAGAAGATAACACATGTTATTATATTTTATTTACTTTTACTAGCCTGGAGTATTTTTCCTATTAATGTTTGCTCCAGAATCCTCCAATTCCATATAATAATTATAGGAAGGTTATGTAAAAACAGTTCGCTATACAGTGACACTTGCTTGTCTCAGTCACCTCTTTATGCTCTGTCCTACTCTTATTACCTTATTGTGGCACACCAGTTAAAATTTCCACTCACTCTTATACCTGAGCCTTTTACAATAACAGTCTATATTCTCCTGTGTACAATGCTCCAGCAATTTTTTGACTTTTCAATGCAAAAAACATAGAAAAAGGGTTTGCAGGAAAATGATGGTCTTATAGGGGAAAGGCTGAATGCTTATCGCTGTGGATGTAGAAAAACCTTGGAAGAAAATGAACTTCATTGCTTGTCCCAGACAGTACAGCCTCTTATCTTTCTGTAGATAGAACCTTACAATATCTTATTTATCTGCGTTGAAGCACAGAAATTGTAAACCAGGATTCTTGCCCCACTTGAGAATCATAAGATGAAATCTTTCCTAAGTTATTCAGTGCAGAAAGTGAGTACTTAGGTACTTGTTACATGCCATTTTTTTTTTTTTTTTTTTCTTTTTCCCCAGGAACAATTGTTCAGTATTTGTACTGGGTTTTCCAGTAGTGTCTTACCTTCACCAACGAAAACAATGAATAAATCAGGGGACTTGAACAAATTAAACGTTAGACCCATTGGCACATGATAAAGAGAGGGCTTTTTATATACCCTGCTCAGAGACTTTCCGCTTTCAGAGTGCTTTATTGACTTGAGCCTTCCTCCCCTTATGCATCCCGCAGAACATGTTTACCGAACATGAACGAGGTGGCTCTGGGCGACAGATTGCTGGTTCGCTTAACCCCTGTGTTCTGCTTTGCAATGTGTTATCTCTTTGAAGATTGCCGGTGTTAATGGTGTCAGCTTTGCCTTT